>CM070779.1:5306872-5906872 GCA_036346955.1 Dipus sagitta | reverse complement strand
TAGATGTGGGGCCCCAACACAAGCTCTGCTGGCCCCAGGCTCTGCTTTCAACTCGAGCACCAGCCCTTCAGCCTCCTGCCTGGCTGCCGAACGGGAACTTCTGACTCTCCAAGATAAGCCCCTAAGACAGAGAGCCCTTGTCGCAGGATGACTAGTTGGAGCTCCGCAAACCACGGAGGCTCCCCAGGGCTGAATTCATGATCTGAGGCTGCCCGGCGGGCTGTGGAAGGCTTGACTCAAAATGGTTTCTGAACTTTTTGTTTTTTAGCGAACAGCTGCCTTGTTCCTAATCTCCTTCTTCCCATGAAAGCAAAGTCCGTCCCAAGAGCTGAGACCGCAGCCATCCCAGCAGGAGCAAAGAGACACTTGTGCCCCTCCCTTTGGCTATCAGACTCTTACAACAATAGAACTCAAGGAACTGGAATTTCCCCAGAAGGAAAAGTCTGTAGCCTGGTGCCAGGCAGAGAGGGAACTTGTCTCCCAGGAGATGTCACACGGTTCTGACGGCTGCTCACCTTGCAGGAGAGACTGGCACCCAGACAGTGATGGGTCAGTGAGGGGGCAGGAAATCACACCTTGACCAACACTGCGGAGCTATGCATAACTTTTGCTTGTGTTGAAACCCACATCTTGGGTCAGGGCCCCCAAGATGGTGTCACTGGACTTCTTGGTTCATTCCTCTGTGGCCACATTGACTAAATCTCCTTTCTCTGCGTTTCATTTCTACTTGTCTCTCTGCTTGGCCGATTGAGGATGGGTAGCCGAGCCCAGCTTGTTACGGCTGCCAGGACCCAGACTCGGCCTCTGACAACTCCAGTAACAAGTCCTGGGCTGAAATTTTCAAACATCCTGAAGAGCTTAATGTTTCTTGAAAAGACCAATATTTCTTCCTTTGGGATTGACTGGGTCAAAGTCAGGCAAGGAAATGCTGCCTACAGGAGCCAGGCTGTGATGTGGTCAGTGGCTGTACGTGAGGACACAGAGGCCGGGAATAAGTGTGTCAACAGAAGGCCTGTGCACGGCTCCAGACAGCATGACATACAAGTCGTCAGATCTTCTGACTTGGCAGAGGCCGGAGTGCGTACATCAAACAGAAGTTTCCCACCACAGGACCTCACAGGAGCCTGGCCCAGTGAGCCCTGGAGGGATTGTACCCCGGGCCAGATAACATGCACGCGTTTGTGCAATGAGATTTGGAAGTCAGCTAGAAAGCTGCTACTGGCTTCACTTAGCCCCAACCTCTGTCCAGAGAGGGCCAGCACTTTCTTAGTGTCGACCTCTCTCTGTCTGTAGGGTGCCAGTACAGTTCCTTGCCTATGCTCTGGGTGGAAATCTTCGCTCCCAGCAGCCTCATTTCCACCCAGCAAGACACCTGACTATGAGAGGCAGGTTCCCCAGCATCCCTCCTTACTTCCAGCATGGAAAGCTGGAGCTGTCTCAGGGAGCTAAAATGTGTATTTGAACAAATAGCCCAAGGAACAAGTGCTCCTGGTTGGCTGGGACTCTCTGAGGTTTGTTTGCGGGGTTGGCTGGGTTTGGGCAATGCTGGAGACTGAATTTGGAGCCTTGTGCTTGCTGAGCTACACCCCCAGCCCTCTTTTGACTCTAATGGGGAGGCAAGGTCTCCCTAAGTTGTCTCTGCTACCCTTGAGCCCGTTGTTCTGAAGCACAGGCAGACCTTGAACTAACAAGCCTCCTGCTTCAACCTCTCCAGGAGATGGGATTACAGCCCTCAGCCACCAGGCCTGGCTCACACAGGGAGAGGGACAAGGAAAACAAGAGGGGGACAGGGCTAGATGAATATGTCACAGACCCAGGATCCAACTGTAAGGGCTTTGAACCACAACATAAACCATTCTTGGGGGAAAATTGTTGGAGTACCTCAGAATTCACATGTCAAGGCCCTCACAACCACAGTGGTGGTGTTTGGAAATAGAACTTTTGGGTAGGAATTAGAGCTGGAAGAGGTCACAAGGATGGGGTGTTCCTAATGGGATCAGCGGCCTCACAACAACAGGAAGCATAATATATTCCCCCACCCACATGCCACTTTCCACAACAGAAGGGCACAGTGGAGAGGCCACGTGAGAGCAAAGCAGAAAAGCAGTTGTCCGTCAGCAACCTTCAACGCCTTCCCCAGGCTTCCCTGCTGCCGCCCTGACCTTGGACTTCCAGACTCCAGAACTGTGCGCGGCCAGCGTCTCACACCGTGTGGTGTTCTGTTGGGCCAGCCAGAGCCAGTATGCGGCATGTGGTGTCTTAGCTGGGATTTAAGACAAGAAAAAGTGCGTTTGGTAAAATCTAAGGAAATCTGAATAAATCATGTGCTATAGATAATGACAAAGGACCAGTATCGGTTCAATAATTTTCACAACTGTGCTATACAAATATAAATTGTTAATACCGGGGGGAACAGGATATATGGAAATTCTGTGGAGTCTTTACAAATTTTCGGCAAATTGGAATCTGTTCTGAAATAAAAGGATTATGTTTATGTTAGAACAGTTTTTGACTTGCAGTGGTGGGTTTATTTGGTTGACTGTAGCTGATGACAAATCTCCCTCCCCTATGTCCGCATCCCTTTGCAATGTCTCTTTGAAGTTAGTGTCTCCCACTAAGCGGTTCAGTCTATTTCCACATGGCATCACTCTGCCTTGAGATGCGTCAAAAAGGACTATGTCTCCTCTGTGATACAGTTGTTCAGGCAAAGATGACTTTGTGCTACTTCCAAGAATAGACATCTATAGAATTTACATTCAACACTTTTTTCTTTGTTCTTTTTTTTTTTTTTTGCTTTTTTTTTTTCAAGGTGAGGGTCTCACTCTAGCCCAGGCTAACCTAGAGTTCACTGTGTAGTATCAGGTTGGCCTCGAACTCACAGTGATCCTCCTACCTCGGCCTCCCAAGTGCTTGGGATTAAAGACATGAGCCACCACGCCTGGCTTCAGCCGTTTTTCCTAAGGCTCTACAATTACAAAGAAATAAGTCCAGGGTAGCCTGCTGGAGAAGAGATGTAGCAGCTCTGTCAGGCCGGTTACCAGCTCACACAGCCCTGGTAGAGACAGAAAATTGGGTTTAGCCAAGACTGAAACTGCCCATTGAATCCAGCCTGACTTGCTAACTTCCAGAATGTGGGCCACATGAATGGCTGCTGGCTTCAGCCCTCACATGGTGGGTTGGTTTGTTACACAGAAGTTGCTAACAGTTATAAATATCTTCCATCTTTGTAGATGGAAGACTTTGAGAAGAAGCTATCCTACAACATGTACTCATGATACGACATGAACACACACATGCATGGACACACATGTAGAGAACACCCAGCCCAAGCAATTTCTCCTTCACAGCCAACCCACGTATGCTGTCAAGTTGCTTCACACTGGCCACTCTCAGCCACTGGGCGTGCAGAGTCTGGGGACATGCAACTTCTCAGGTCTTATAAGTAACACCCAGACCTGGAGTCCTCAGGGATCCAGGATGCAGCTCATGGTATGCTCAGGACCTACCCCCCAAACCACTCTTGTTTGAGCAGGTGATCTTCTCTGGCACATACCCATTTGTGGCTACAGTGTCATAAACCAGGGATATCTCCAACAGCCTTGCGTCCTGAGTGGCCGCTTGGCATAACATCTCAGTACATTCAGCCCTGCCCTTTCCACTTTCTCTCTCCAAGTTCAATGTTTCTATTTTATTTTATTTTTATTTATTAAAGAGAGAGAAAAAAAGTGGGCACACCAGGGCCTCCAGCCACTGCAAACGAACTCCAGACACATGCACCACCATGTACATCTGGCTTAGGTGGGTACTGGGGATTTGAATCTGGGTCCTTAGGCTTTGCAGGCAAGTACCTTAACCATCAAGCCATTTCTCCAACCCAAGTTCAATATTTCTTGATATATTTACAACTCATGTTTTATAACAGATCAGAGTGGCAGGTGGGGAGCACTTATATGACAGGTACAGACCCGGAAGGTCCACGGTCCTGGAAGAAACAGACGCTATACAAAGAGTGAGGCTTCTCACTGCCTGCCCTATGTCCGGCCCCAGTGATGCTTCAGCCTTGCCCAGGGCCCCTCCACCCACTGCAAATCTCTGCACTGCGGCTCACAGAAGAGGCAGCTGAATGATGTGACCATGGAATCAGATGGGCCCAAGCCCCAGGTCCACTGTCCATAAGCTATGTAAGCAAGCCACAGCCCCCAGCTCTGGTGTCCTCAACCGGTCAGCTGAGCTGCTCATAACACCAGCGACAGGGCAGGTCGTCACTGGCAACAGGACGTGACCAGTGCTAATGCTGTTGTCACCAGCATGCTCTGCTGAGGGACTCGTGACTTTCAAAGGGGTGTATAAGACGCCAGAGACCAGAGTGGCTGCACCGCGCTGGCTCTCTGGTTGGTTGGCACGCTTACCTGCCTTTAGTGGGCACAGCAGCCCTTAGCGAGCCGCCGCTCTCATCTCTGCCCAACAATCCAGGAAACGGAAGCCTAGGGCAGGGCTCTTACATTCTTTCCGTCACCTCTTCCACAATGGACCCTGACCCTTGGAAGGTGTGATAGAGATATTGCAGTGCTGAGCACTCCAGTCACTTCTTTCCAGCACCATGATGCCTTCTGAGTCATCCATATGTTTCCATAGCTCATTTTTAATTGGGTTGTTTGATTTCTTATTATTTAATTTTTGAGTTCTTTGTATAACCTAGATATTAATCCTCGATCAGATGTATCGCTGGCAAAGATTTTTTCCCATTCTGTAGGTTGCCTCTTTGGTTTATTCACAGTGTCCTTTGCCATACAAAATCTTTGTAATTTCATGAGGTCCCAGCGGTTAATCTGTGGTTTTATTGCCTGAGCAATTGGGGTTATATTCAGAAAGTCTTTGCCAAGACCAATATGTTGAAGGGTTTCCCCTAGTTTTTCCTCTAGCAGTTTCAGAGTTTCAGGTCTGATGTTAAGATCTTTAATCCATTCGGACTTAATTTTTGTGCAAGAAGAGAGTGAAGAATCTATTTTCATCCTTCTACAGATGCATATACATTTTTCCCAGCACCACTTTGCTAAACAGGCTGTCTTTTCTCCAATGAGTATTTTTGGCATTTTTATCGAATATCAGGTGTCTATAGGTACCCAGGCTTACATCTGGGTCCCCTATTCTGTTCCATTGGTCTACATGTCTGCTTTTGTGCCAGTACCATGCTGTTTTTGTTACTATGGCTCTGTAGTATAGGTTAAAATCAGGTATGGTGATACCACTAGCCTTATTTTCATTGCTCAGTATTGTTTAGATATTTGAGATTTTTTGTGATTCCAAATGAATTTTTGGATTGTTTTTCTATTTCCATGAAGAATGCCATTGGAATTTTGATGGGGATTGCATTAAATGTGTAGGTTGCTTTTGGTAAGATTGCCATTTTCACAATATTGATTATTCTGATCCAGAAACAAGGGATGTTTTTCCATTTCCTAGTGTCTTCTGCAATTTCTTGCTTGAGTGTTTAAAATTTTCATTGTAGACATCCTCCACTTGCTTGGTTAGGTTTATTCCGAGGTACTTTGTTTATTTATTTTTTCTTGATGCAATTGTGAATGGCAGTGATTCTCTGATTTCATCCTCTGTGTGTTTGTTGTTAGCATATAGGAAGGCTACTGATTTCTGTGTATTTATTTTGTATCCTGCTACATGGCTATAGGTGTTTATCATCTCTAACAGTTTGCTGGTAGAGTCTTTAGGGTCCTTTATGTATAGAATCATGTCATCTGCAAATAATGATAACTTGATCTCTTCCTTTCCAATTTGTAGCCCTAAATGTGCATCTCTTGCCTTATTGCTATGGCTAAGACTTCCAGTACTATATTAAATAAAAGTGGGGACAGTGGACAGCCTTGTCTTCTTCCTGATCTTAGTGGAAAAGCTTCCAGTTTTTCCCCATTTAGCAATATGCTGGTCATAGACTTGTCATAAATAGACTTTATTATGTTGAGATATGTTCCTTCTATTCCCATTCTCTGTAGGACTTTTATCATGAAGGGATGTTGGATTTTGTCAAATACTTTTTCTGCATCTAATGAGATGATCATGTGATTTTTGTCCTTCAGTCCATTTATATAATGTATTACATTTATCAGTTTGCATATGTTGAACCATCCCTGCATCTCTGGGATAAAGCCTACTTGGTCGGGGTGAATGAGCTTTTTGAATTATTCTTGTATTCTGTTTGCCAATATTTTCTTGAGAATATTTGCATCTATGTTCATGAGGGAGATTGGTCTGTAATTTTCTTTCTTTTTTTTTTTTTTTGTTCTGTCTTTGCCTGGTTTTGGTATCAGGGTGATACTGGCTTCATAGAAGGAGTTTGGTAGGATTCCTTCTTTTTCCATTTTATGGAAAAGCTTAAGAAGCAATGGTGTTAGTTCTTCCCTGAAGGTCTGGTAAAATTCAGCAGTGAATCCATCTGGGCCTGGACTTTTTTCAGTTGGGAGATTTTTGATAACTGCTTGGATCTTCGTACTTGTTATAGGTCTATTTAAGTGATTAATCTCATCTTGATTTAATTTAGGTAGGTCATATAAATCAAGGAAATAATCCATTTCTTTCAGATGTTCATACTTAGTGGAGTATATGTTTTTATAGTATGTCCCTATGATTTTTTGCATTTCTCTGGTATCTGTTGTGATCGTGCCTTTTTCATCTTTAATTTTATTAATTTGTGTCTCTTCTCTCTTTCTTTTGGTCAGATTTGCTAAGGGTTTATCAATCGTGTTTATCCTTTCAAAGAACCAACTCTTTGTTTCATTGACTCTTTGGATTGCTTTTTTGGTTTCTATTTCATTAATTTCTGCCCTAATCTTTATTATTTCTTCCCATCTACTGATTTTCAGTTTGCTTTGTTCTTCTTTTTCCAAGGCTTTAAGGTGAAGTATTAGGTCATTTGAGAGACCTTTCTAATTTCTTAATATAGGCACTTAAAGCTATAAATTTGCCTCTTAGGACTGCCTTCATTGTGTCCCAAAGGTTTTGGTATGTTGTGTTCTCATCATCATTTGACTCTATGAATTTTTTATTTCCTTCTTGATTTCTTCATTAACACATTCATCATTTAGTAGTGTATTATTTCGTTTCCATAATTTTGTGTATGCTCTATACCTCTTCTTGCTATTGATTTGTAGTTTGATTCCATTGTGGTCAGATAGAATGCAAGGAATTATTTCAATTTTCCTGTATTTGTTAAGATTTTCTTTGTGTCCTAATATTTGGTTTATTTTAGAGAATGTTCCATGTACTGCTGAAAAGAATGTATATTCTGCAGCATTTGGATGAAATGTCCTGTAGATATCAGTTAGGTCCATTTCTTCTATGACCTCATTTAATCCAGATGCCTCTCTGTTTATTTTTTTTTTTTTTGCTGGGATGACCTGTCAATTGATGACCCACTACCACTTTGTTTGATGTTATATATATGTGACCTTAGTTCTAATAACATTTGTTTGATGAAGTTGGGAGCCCCCATGTTAAGTGCATATATGTTTAGGATTGTAATGTCCTCCTGTTGGAGTGAGCCTTTAATCAATATAAAGTGACCTTCCTAATCTTTCCTTGCCGGGCTCCGCCGGCGGGGGCAGGTAGTGCTGAGGGAAGGACCAGGCCCGCTGGTTCCTCCCGAGGGGTTGAGGAGGAGATGAGCGTCCGACGACTCAGACCTCTCCTGGCCACCAGAGAAAAACCACACTGAGTTGGGAGTCTTGTCGAAGCAGGAACTCGATTTATTGCTATGAACAGTTGCCTATATAATGTTAGGGACGAAGGCGGGGATTTTAGGACGGTGGGGAAATGTAAGGGCCAATAGTAAACTGTGACTATTGAGATGATAATTCTAAATCCCATGCGGAAGTAGCAGGCAAGAAGCCATTAGGCATCTTGCTGAGTCATGTCTGGCCAGAGGCAGATCACCAAACTTTAGCTAGGCTCAGGAAGTTCCACTAGGCCTCACACCTGGGCCTTTCAGAGGCCAACATTTCCTAACCAATGTTGGACTGAAGTCTACCTTGTCAGATATTAGGATAGAAACCCCTGCTTGTTTTCTAGGCCCATTTGCTTGAAACACCATTTTCCAACCTTTCACCCTAAGATAGTGTCCATCCTTTGTAGAAAGGTGAGTTTCTTGGAGGCAACAACTTGAAGGAGCCTGCTTTTTAAATTTTTATTTTTTACTTTTTTATTTTTATTTATTTATTTGAGAAGGACAGACAGAGAGAGAAAGAGAGAATGGGGGCGCCAGGGCCTCCAGCCACTACCAACAAACTCCAGACATGTGTGCCCCCTTGTGCATCTGGCTAACGTGGGTCCTGGGGAATCAAGCCTCAAACTGGGGTCCTCAGGCTTCACAGGCAAGCGCTTAACCACTAAGCCATCTCTTCAGCCCAGAGCCTGCCTTTTAATCCAGTCTGCAAACCTACATCTTTTGGTTGGGGCATTGAGGCTGTTGATATTAAGAGATATTATTGAAAGGTGTGTATTTATTTTTGCCATTTTTCATAGTTCTTCCCATTTTACCTTTGCTTTCTTGTATTAACTAATATTTGAGTATGGCTTGCTTTTTCCAGGTTCCTTATATGTGTGCTTTTCTTTCTCTCCAGCATAGAGGATTTTTTCAAATATTTTCTGTAAAGCTGGTTTTGTCTTCAAATATTTCTTTAGCCTGCTTTTGTTGTGGAATGTCCTTATTTCTCCATCTATTTGAATGGATAGCTTTGCAGGATAAAGTAACCTTGGTTGACAGTTGTTATCTTTCAGAACTTGGGATATATCACTCTAAGCCCTTCTGGCTTTTAAAGTTTGTGTTGAGTAATTGGCTGTGATCCTGATGGGCTTGCCTTTGTAGGTAACTTGATTTTTCTCTCTGACTGCTTTCAATATTTTTTATTTGGTTTGTATGTTTGGTAGTTTAATTATAATATGGCGAGGAGAGGTTCTTTCCAGGTTTTGTCTGGTTGATGTTCTAAAGGATTCCTGTATCTGCACTGGCATCTCTTTCCCAATTTGGAGGAAGTTTTCTTTTATGATTTTGTTGAAAATGCCTACTATGCCTTTGGAGTGAAATTTTTCTCCTTGAATTCTACCCTGAATTCTTATGCTTTATCTTTTCATAGTGTCCCGAGTATCTTGAAATTCCCATTCATACTTTCCTATTAGTTTGTCTTTTTCTTTGTTAGACTGTATTAGATCTGCCACCTGGTCTTCTAACTTAGATATTCTGTCCTCTCCTTCATCCATTCTACTGGTGAGATTTTCTACAGAGTTTTTTATTTTATTAACTGTGTTTTCCATTGCTAGTAATTCTGACTGGTTTTTCTTTATTATTTCTGTTTCCTTATTTATTTCTAGTATTGACCTCTTTATTTCATTATATTGGTGTCCTGTGTCTTCTTTGATTCCTTTGATTTCCTCTTTGACTTCTTTGAGCATATTTATAATCATTCTTTTGAAAGCTTTCTCAGGCATTTCCTCTAACTCATTCTCACTGGAGATCATTTCTGATGCATTAATACTTTTTGGTGGATTTATATTGTGTTGATTTTTGGTGTTTCTTGTGTTATAATGTATATATTTTTGCATCTTGGATAATTTAATGCTTAGATTTTCTAGTTAGCTGCAGTATTATTAGATGTATCAATCTGATGTTATATGTCTTCAGGGTAGGAGCTTAAAGTGGTAGGTGTGGCTCTCAAGACTCTCAGAGTATCTACAAAAGGGACCCTAGGTGTTGGGTTTGCCTGCTATGACAGTATTCAAGTAGGCTGAGTGGAACAAAATTCAGGCAGATTCTGAAATTTAACTAAACAATCTACACTTTCAATGAAAAACAGCACAGAGTATTTATGCAAGAGTAGGTATTATGACAACCAGATCCTCTAACAAAGTCACTGTCCCTTAGGGCATGTGGTGCCCCACACCCTTAATCCTGTCAACTAGGAGGTTAAGATTTCTGGTCTGTAGAGGGTTCCAAGTCAGTTGTGACCAAGTGAGACCCTTCCCTAATGTACAGCAGAAGAGGAAGAAAATCCACTATAAATCAAGAAACAATAAATAACAAGCCCCAAATACAGCTTATTTAAGAATGGCAAATCCGACCATCCATCAGATTTAACATATAATTTATCCTGATATGGAAGGTGCAATTAGCACTTCCAACTCAGTCCTATATACCAGGTTTATTTGTTGGGTACTGACCTGGTGTAATCCCAGTTACCTTTTGGGATGATTTTGGACTTCTGCTTGGGTCCCTCTTTGGTGGACTGTGGATTCAAGTAGGCTGGCTGGGTTGTTGGATCACTGCTCTGGTCACCAGTGCTGGGAGCTCCCTTCCACTGGTCACTGGTGCTTGCTGGCCCTTGCACTGGCAGTGGGGGAGGGGAGGCTGTGGATGGTGGGTCCAATTTTCCCACTGGTCCACGTGATCCTCTACCTCATGATCTGCTCCTACGTTGTTCGTTGCAGTTCTCCACATTTGTTGAGTTTGCAAAGAGCTCCAGCATGAGTGGAAAATCCCATCACCAGGCTTTTCCTGCAGCTCAAGCTGAGCCTGGCAGCTGTGGCCCCGCGGACCTGGTGCTGCTGCTGCTGGAGCCACTTCTGCCTGCCTATGTGAGCTCTGAATGCTCTGGATCTCCAGTGTTGAGTAGAGTGTTGCTTTTTTTTTTTTTTTTTTTTTTTTTTGGCCTTTTCTCCCCCAGGCTGCTTTGGCGTGGTTCCTATGCTGCCATCTTAACTGGAAGTCTCCTTTTCCAGTTTTTTAATAGTCAGAGCAAGAGGGTGTGGAGGTACTTGCTAAGCATGTTTACTTAAACCTACATCCATTCCAAAGTCGTGCCTGAGTACTGGCTTTGCACCAGGTGCTAGCCAGCAGGAAAAAGTTCTGTTGCCTGATTCCCAGTGCTTGGCATACGATAGGTGTTCAATTTGTGTTGGATGATGGACAGGGGGTGTCTGTATGTTTGGATGCATGAGTGCATGCATGGAAGGAAGGAAGGGAGAAAGGAAGGAAGGAAAGGGGAAGGGAAAGAGAGGAAAGGGAAAGAAAGGAAGATGGACAGGATGGCCACATACTTTGATGTGTGGATGGGTGGTGAGCAAATGGGAGCTGTATGCTTGGATGGATGGATAGATACATACATGGGTGGACAGTGGGTGAATGCATAGACAGAGTGTGGTTGCATGTTTAGATAGATGATTGCATGCATGCATGGATAGAAGGTTGGATGAATGCATGGATGTGCACAGAGTGATTGTATGTTTAGATGGATGAATGAATGCATGCATAAATGAAAGGATGGATAGATGGATGGCTGCATTTGGATGCCTGGATGGATGGATGGATGGATGGATGGATGGATGGATGGATGACAGACAAATGGCTGCATGTCTGGGTAGAGAATTAGTTACATTACTCATTGCTGTGACCAAATACTCTGACAGAAATAATTAAAGGAAGGAAGGAAGGATTAATTTCAGCTCCTAGTTCAAGGTTACAGTCCATCATGGTGGGGAAGGTGTAGTGGCGGACTTGAAGCAGAGCTGAACACACGGGAGTGAGGAATGCTGGTGCTCAGCGTTTCATGCAGTCCAGGATGCCCAGCCCATGGACTGGAGCACCGCATTGAGGAAGAGTCTCCCCATCTCAACTAACCTAATCTAAAAACCCTCTCACAGAGATTCCCAGAATTTGTTTCCATGGTGATTTTAAATCCTGTCAAGTTGACAGCTGAGATTAGTCATGCCAGGTAGACAGATGCATGTCTACATGCCTACAGAGCGTGTAGGCTAACCAAAAAGGTAGAGCTGCCGTCTCAAGGGGTCTACCCTCTGCAACACTGCTTGGCCATCATAACTGTGGTTACACAAGTGCCGGAAGGGAGGGTAGGAAACAGAAAGAGAGCTGGGGAGTAGATGAGACTTCCCAATCCCATCCAACCTGTCCCCAACTTTATGGAAACAATTAGTCTTTACTGGAGACTACCACAGGACCCCTGAGGCCACTGGGTAGGGAACTATAGTCAATTGGCTTGGCCAAGGTGCCAGTGGCACATAGGACCTGCCCGGTGTCTCCCTCTTCATTCACCTGCTCAGCACATTGATAGCAGGCAGACACTCCAGAGCGCCCAGCTCTTCATGGCCATTTGCAGCATCCATACCTGCTGGGCTTGCACACATGCCGTCAGCCTTTGCATGAGCCACACAGCGTAGCCCACGCGCCCTCCTCAGAGTGAGCCCTTCCTTCCATCTGGGTGCACTTGCTCTGCAGGTACACAGAAGCTTGGGTGTGGTCAGCACATAGACATGTCCGAATCAGATTCCAGGCCACTGTGGAAGTGTGATGCTAACAAGAAAGGTCAGAGCGGTCATGTCACACCATGAAACCCGTTCATGTCTTTGGTAACAGGAGCACTGAAGCAGGTTTCCCCCAAACGTCGTTCCGCATCCCTGGAGAATGGCTCAACGCTGTGCTCCTGTCCGCGGAGCAGCCACACTGAGTTGAGGCCCAGAACCTGCTCACACATTTGGTTTCCCATTTCTTGGTGGGAAACCAGTCTCGGGAACCAAGGAAAAATATTCCACCCCACCACCCCTTCTTGTCAGAACCACTTCTCTCCCAAGCTCCAATCTCATTACTATGGGAGAATCTGGTGGGCCAGAAAGCTCATTTCCCAACAAAACGGGTCAGAATTATCCAATTACCTCCCCAGCATAAGCTGCTGGGTGTTCAGGCCAGCACAAGTCAGCAAACACAGCTCGCCGCTCTTCCATTCATCCCTAGACTCTGGCTTCCACGTTGAGCTCTCAGAAAAGATCAATAAGGTCAAATGTTTTGGGTGGTTCACAGAAGGCCATGTGCCAGTTCAGGGAGTGGCCATGGAACTGACTGCCACAGCCAACCATGAGAAGGGAGCAGCACCATGGGTGGCGTCCCTGCTCCTCCGGAACAGACCTGGCCTCCCCCTCCTTGGGGTTCCCATCCTCACATCTCTCTCCATTCGGCTGTAGAGACCTGTCCTCTCAGACGCCCGCGAGCGTTTACAGTGCGTGTGGTCTCATTCTCCAAGTGGCTCCTGTCATGGTTCCTCCCAGCTGTCCTGGCTCCCCAGTGATGACGTCCTTATCTTTCTGTGTCCACTCCTGAGCACCAGCAGGCGGGAGGGAAGAGCCCCTTCCCTTTTGCTTTGGAAAGTCAACCCATGCTCTCAGGGTCTGTAACTGAGCATCTAAAGGCTTGTGCAGGTGGTTCGAAGCTACAGCCACAAAGGCAGTGTCCAAAATGGAAGTCAGGGTCCCTCTGAAAGCAAACACACTCTCCCTGAGAGCTCTTCAGGAAGCTAGACTGTCTCCCTTGGGGTGGGTGAGCTGGAATTGGCACCTGGGATAGATGGTATCCGGGTGACAATTTATTTGGCCAGCCAAGACAAATAACATAATCTCCCTGAGACTGGGTGTGCTGGTGTACAAAGTGGGAACGACTATGAGGGAACACAGCCCTGCCCACGTGCACAAACACACAGCTGCCCAAGATCATGAGGTCCAGCACTCAGCAACCTGGGAGACCGTGGACATGAGGAGCCCACTGCACATCACTGAAAGTTACAGACCACCATGGCTGTAACCACAGCCTTCCCCCTCCAAGGAATGACGATCCTGTGCACTGGGTCCCCCATGCCCATGGCACAGCGGTGGATATTCGGCCTGGGAGCCACGCCATGTCACTGGGTCCTGAGGGAAGCTGCAGCCCTTTCGCCCGCCCCGGAGAGCAGGATGAGTGTGGTGGGCAGACAGCCCCGACCTGCTCAGTGTCCACAGGCCCCAGCTGCCATGCCTGGTCCAAGTGGTCATTCCCAGCAGCTGTCCTCCCTGAAGTAGGAAAGGATGCTTGGGAGGGCCGTGTCCCCTAAAACCCAAGTTCCTACCCACACTTCTTTTCATCTTTCTTTTTTATTAAAAAAATGTTAGGGTCTCAAGCACACAGCGATCCTCCTACCTTTGCCTCCTGAGTGCGGGAACTAAAGGCAGGTGTCAACACGCCCGCCTGGTAAAAATTCCCTTTAGAAGAAACATGATCAGGGCTACAGAGATGCTGAGTGGCTAATGGCACTTGCTTGCAAAGCCTGAAGGCCCAGGTTTGATTCTCCAGCATCCACGTAAAGTTCGATGCACGAAGCAGCGTGAGCATCCGGCACTCATGTGCAGTGGCACGAGGCCCAGGTGTGCCCATTCTCTCTCCAGTAAATAAATATTAAAAAAAAAAATTAACCCGGCATGGTGGGGCATATCTTTAATCCCAGAACTCTGGAGGCAGAGGTAGGAGGATCGCTGGGAGTTTGAAGCCACCCTGAGATTACACAGTGGATTCCAGGTCAGCCTGGGCTGGAGTGAGACCCTGCCTCAAAAAAAAAAAAAAAAAAAAAAAAAAAAAAAAAAAAAAATTCTAGCTATGTTCAAAATCAGAACTACAAGCTTCTGCCTTTTATAAAAGGAAATTAAATATCTTTAAAACACAAGCTTAGAAACAATTTGAAGCTAGAGAAGCTCCTAAACGTTTTCTAAAGCTTCTCAAACTTTTTTCCTCTGGCCCTTTATACCCTTCTGGGCTTGGGGAGAGGGTTGGGAGCCGATACTCCTGCTCCCTGGCCACTTCCCTGCCTTGTCCCACCCCATGACCCTCTCTTCTTCCCAGTGGATGCTGAGCGAACATTTCACTGATGGTTTTGAACTTGGCCTGGGGGCGGGGGGCATTTGCCTGAGGAAAGGAGACTTGTTCAGATGGGTTTCCTTCCGCCAGGGATTCTTTTCTTATTTCCACCCTCCGCGATTCCTTTGCAACAAACTGCAGCCTCTCTCCCCTGCCCCTCCTTTGCAGGAGCTGGATTACCTTAGTTAGGGCTCTTGCTTTCGACAACGTGGGGAGATTTTTCAAAACTGAACTGTCCCCAGGAGACCACAGAAGGGCCGACGTTGCCACTGTCTGCCTGGAGTACCAAGGGAGACCTTCGGGACTTCACTCGCGTGTTCGTGCATAGATACCTTGGGGACAAACCAGTTCCCACCTTCCCCAGCCTGCCATTTGCACCAGGCAGTGGCTTAAGCACTCCAGGGCAAGTTGAGTGCCCCATTCTTGGAAAGAAGCAAAAATAAGAAGATGGGGAAGCACGCCGTTGCGGAGGCTGGGGAATGCCAACAGAACTGGAATCGACGGCTGCCACTCCCCTGGAGCTCCTCAACAGACAGCAGACTGCAGTCCATGGCTGAGACCAGCGGCCAGAGGTACTTTGCAAAACACATCTGAAATCTCCTCACTTCCACATCCCAGTCAATTGTCCTTCCAAGACTCCTTTTGTTCACAGCCCAGATCCCCCGGGGCTCGGTCTTCCCCGGGTCCCATCCCTGAGCAGTCACAGGATGGCTCGGAGAGGCAAGTTCAGTCATGCCAGCTCTGAGTCACACCACAGTATATGGAGTCTCCAGCCGGGCGTGGTGGCGCACGCCTTTAATCCTAGCACTTGGGAAGCAGAGATAGGAGGATCGCCATGAGTTTGAGACTACCCTGCCACTACATAGTGAATTCCAGGTCAACCTGGGCCTGAGGAAAACCCTACCTCAAACCCCCACCCAAAAAATTTTCCAGTCTCTTTCTGGGTCACAGTTGTGCTACTTTCCTCCTCCTCTTCCTTTTCTGTGGTGTGTGTGTGTGTGTGTGTGTGTGTGTGTGTTGCATATGTCCACACAGATTGCATGCCCTATGCACAGATGTGTGGAGGACACAGAAAGATGTCATGTGTCCTCCTCTATCGCTCTTCTGTCTTATTTCCCGGAGACCAGAGTCTCTCACTAAGCCTGTCAGACTGGCTGACCAGGAAGTCCCAGCCATCCGCCTGTCTCCACCACACTCACACTGGGGTTGTGGGTGTGTGGCCATGCCTGGCTTCAGATATGGGTGCTGGGAATCAAACTACAGTCCTATGCTTGCCCAGTAAGCGTTCTCACCCACTGAGCGTCTCCCTAGCCCAGGTTCACTGCCTACTGCAGAGATTGACAGTCTACTGAGGGAGACAAAGGAAAAGAGACTTCTTTATTTAATATTTGATTTATTTATTTGCAAGGAGAGGGAGAGAATGGGTATGTCAAGACCTCTAGCCACTACACACAAACTCCAGATGCATGTGCCACTTTGAGGATCTGGCTTTACATGGATACTGGGGAATTAAACCTCAGGTTGTTAGGATTTATAGACAAGCACCTTAACCAATGAGCCATCTCTCTCGCCCAGGAAAAGAGACTTTGATGACCAGACCTTCATTCTGCGCTGGAAATGAACGCTGCCTTTCCCCGCAATACCTGTGAGCCACAAAACTTCACCGAGTGGCTAGTCCTTTCTTTATTTAAAAACAGAAAAGGAAGGGTAATTGTCGTTGGCCACAATCAAATTTCCCTAGATATTTTGGTCCATCTCAGAATGCTGTGCTGACAACCTGAGGGCGTTAACACATTGCACTGGGGGTTTGTGAACACTCAGCAGCAGGAGCGGGCATACTCGCCTTGTAGCCGAGCTCCCCTCTGAGGGTATGCCTATATGAAAAGAAAACTGTGGGCTCTGGAAGATGGAAGGCTGGATTCCCCATGGTGTGGGTGTCAAGGTGTCTTTCTCCTCCCACCCCACAGTTCTTGGAGGGGAGAACACAAGGATCATGAGATGGTCAGGGGGTACAGGTGGCATCAACGATCAGGCAGGTATGATTGCACATGCCTATAATCCTGACACTTACAAGGCTGATGTGGGATGACCTCACTTGAGGCCAGCCTGGGCTACAAGGCCCTGGGTTCACCATGAGAAGAAAAGAAACCACAGAAATGCACACAAGCAAGGCTATTTCATCCCAGTCCATCCAATGACACTGAGGACTGTCTCCACAGGTGTGAGTCAGTCCGTCAGCCTTTAATGGTAGAACTAGAGGTGTAGCTCCTTGGTAGAAACACTTCACTAGCATGCACGAGGCTCTAGGTGTAAAAATAAAAAATTTTCCGGGCTTGGTGGTGCATGCCTTTAATCCCAGCACTCGGGAGGCACAGGTAGGAGGATCGCCATGAGTTCGAGGCCCACCTGAGACTCCATAATGAATTCCAGGTCAGCCTGAGCTAGAGTGAGACTCTCCCTCAAAAACCCAAATTAAATTAAATTAAATTAATAATTGTTTCTCAGTCTTTTGGCTAACATAAAATGTAAAAACCCCTGACCTCCTCACCCTGCCCTTCTTTTTTTTTCTTTTCTTTCTTTCTTTTTTTTTTTTTTTTTTTTTGAGAGGCAGGGTCTCACTCTAGCCCAGATTGACCTGGAATTCACTCTGTATTCTCAGGGTGGCCTCACACTTACAGCAATCCTCCTTCCTTTGCTTCCCAAGTGCTGGGATTGAAGGCATGTGCCACCATGGCCAGCCCAACTGCCCTTTTTAATCTCAAGAGCCAGAAGTCACATTGAACTAGAGTCTGAGCCCATCAGGTCAGTGTCTCTGTAACCTCAACCTTCCACACATGCCTCTGCTGCTCCATTTGTGGTGATGAAACTGAGTTTTCTTTTAAAATAACTGTATTTTTAACATGTGTAAATTTTTAAAAGTATTTTTATTGTTTATTTTCTTGAGAGAGGGAGAGAAAGAGGCAGAGAAAAAGACAGAGAGAGAGACATGAAGAGAGAGAGTGGGTGCACCAGGGCCTCTACAGCCACTACAAACGAACTCCAGATGTGCATATGGCTTCACATGGGTACTGGGGAACGGAACCTGGTTCCTTAGGTTTCGCAGACAAATGCCTTAACTGCTAAGCCCTCTCTCCAGTCCCAAAATGTGTAAATTTAAAGTAAAAGGTTAAGTCCATAGCGGTAGTGATTTGGCAGGTAAGGTGCAAATGCCAGGCGTGAGGAAGAACGCGGAACAGAAATAAGTCAGCTTGGTCACGGCTTCCCCGTGTTGTATCTCTGAAGAAACTAAAACCAATCCCTTCCGTGGCGTGGCGACAGAGCATCCAGTAGAAATTCTTCTGCCACTGGAGAAAGAGGCCCAGGAAATCCGTTTTACTTCAAACACATTAGGCTTTAGTTACGTTTTGGTAGTGTATATAATTAAAGCCCTTTTTAAGCACCTTCCCCAGATGAATCCTGTGTGCCTTACCTTTGGGATAACTGCCCTTGGTGTAGAGATGCCACCTCACAGAATCACAGCATCCATCTGTCCCTGGCAGCCACATCTAGTCGCAGCACCTTTCCTTACAACACTACTGCTGTACTCTTTGCAGGAAATAACCCTTGTGAGGTGCTCTCTGTCTATGCGGATGACTGTATTTGTTTTCTTTCTCCTCCATTTGCAGAAGGTCCATCCTTCCTCACCCAACAGAACGCTGCCTTCTCCACACATGCTTTCCCAGGCAATCGCATGGCACAAATGCTCCATCCAGCCGGTTGCCAGCTCATTCACTGGCACTGAGCGGCGGTGTCTGTTAGTGTCTGAAGGGTCGAAGTCCGTCATTCATTCATGCCTTCCCCTCTTCTGAGAGCACTTGTTGGAGAGAGGGTGAGGAATGCAACTCAGTGGCAGAGTGCTGGCCTGGCAAGCTTGAGGCCCTAGGTTTCAGTGCAAGCATCACGAACAAAATGAAAAATAGCCGCGTGTGGTGGCACACGCCTTTAATCCCGGCACTCAGGAGGCTGAGGTCAGAGGATCACCAAGAGTTCAAGGCCAGTTTGAGACTACATGGTGAATTCCAGGTCAGCCTGGGCTAGAGTGAGACCCTACCTCAAAAATAAATAAATAAATAAAATACAAATGTAAATAAAAGTGGGAGAGAGACGACAACCCATGCTGGCTGGCGTGTGGAGCACCAGGATCTCTCAGTCAGTCTTGGCAAAGAAGTAACTGGCACAGTCCCTTGGGAAGACAGCTTCATAAACTCTCATAGAATCAATATCCAGCAATAATTGGGCTCCTGAGCACTTATCTAAATGAGTTGTAAGTTGATTCTCATCAAATTCTCACATGGAGTTGTAGAGCAGTTTTGTTGGTAAGCACCAAACCTTGGAGGCCACCAAAGTGTCCTTTAGCAGGTGAGTGGATTAATAAAGTAACCCCTGAACTTCGCCTCCGGGGGGGAGAGAGACACAGGAGATGCTCATCAGATGGGCTTGCGGTTTCATTGCTCCAGCAATGCTCTCTCTTTCCCAGCACCCGGACGAGGGACGCTGTGGAGAATGAGCGTGGTAAGCCACAGAAGGACCTGGAGGCCAGTAACGGCATCTCACCAAATGCAAAAAGCTGGTCCAAGGAGCCGTAATCTAGACCACTCCAGAGAAGGCAAATCCATGGACACCACAGAGAGATCAGCCACTGCCAGGGCTCTGGGTGTCAAAGTGAGGCAAACGGAGCCCAGAGGATGCTGAGGGCAGTGAGACCCACACTGTCAGGTGGCCATGTGACGTTCTACACAGAGAGTATACTATGGGGGCTCTGAGTGGTGATGTCTGTCAAAAGTAAGCACATCAACTGTAACATATGACCACTGTGGGGAGGTCGGTGATGGGAAAGCTGTGCCTACAAGAGAACGGCATTGTGGAAACCCTGTCTTCTGCTCAATCTTGCTGTGAGCCTAAAACTTCTCTTTTTAATAAAGCCTATGGGGGCTGGAGAGATGGCTTCGTGGTTAAGGTACTTGCCTACAAAAGCCAGATGCACAAGGTGGCACATGCATCTGGAGTTCGTTTGCAGTGGCTGGAAGCCCTCTCTCTCTCTCTCTCCCTCCCTCTCTCAAATAAATAGAAATAAAAAATATTTTTTTAAAAAGCCTATGGTGGGGGAGGTCATGAGCATTAGGAGAAAATGTCTGCTCTTGTCTGGATATATGCATATATTATGCCCACCATACTGCCCTCTAAGCACTTTACTTAATGTTCATACTCTTATATTAATGCTACTCTCATTTTTGGTTAGAGAAGCTTCTCTTTTCTGATGGCAGTGACCACTGAGATGACCCAAAAGGGATCACAGTGCTGAGAAGACGTGACAGAGGAGTGCTCAGCACTGAAACATCCCTATCACACCTTCCAAGGCTCCAGGGTCCTTTGCAAAAGAGGTGGAGGAAAGAATGTAAGAGCCAAAGGAAGGGTAGGACTGCCTACAATGCAAGTGTCCAGAAAGAAATTGGCCTTTATATCCATGACCTCACAGTGCCTAGCACTACCTTTATAAGACCCTCATAATAGGAGGAAAAGATGATGACATCAGAATAAAAGAGAAACTAATTGAGAGAGGGAGGGGATATGATAGAGTGGATTTGTGAAGGGGAAAGTGGGGGAGGGGAGGGAATTATCATGGTTTATTATCTGTGAGTATGGAAGCTGTCAATAAAATGGAAAAAAATAAGACTTTTGGGCTGGAGAGGTGGCTTAACAGTTAAGACACTTGCCTACAAGGCCAAAAGACCCAGATTCAATTCCCCAGGACCCACATAAGCCAGATGTACAAGGTGGCACATGCATCTGGAGTTTGTTTGCAGTGGCTAAAGCCTGGTATGCCAATTCTGTCTCTCTCCCCCTCTCTCCCTCCTTCTCTCTCTCTCTCATAAATAATAAAAATAAATAAACAAAACTTTAAAAAGTATTTTCATTGAGCCAGGCATGGTGGTGCACACCTTTAACCCCAGCACTAGGGAGGCAGAGATAGGAGGATCGCCATAAGTTCAAGGCTACCCTGACACTATATAGTCAATTCCAGGTCAGCTGGGGCTAGAGCAAGACCCTACCTCAAAAAAAATTGTTTATTTGCAAGCAGAGAGAGAGAAGAGAGACAGAGAGAGTGGGCATGTCAGGATCTCTAGCCGCTGCAAACAAACTCCAGACACATACACCATTTTGTGAATTTGGCTTTATGTGGGTACTGGGGATTCCAACCCTGGTCTTGTTAGGCTTTAAAGGCAAGTGCCTTAACCGCTAAGCCATCTCTCCAGCCACCACCAAGACTTTTCTAAAGAGAGGAGGAAGTCTTTTATATCTCTTTTTGGTACATCAAGAGCTAAAAACAGGGAGTGGCTGAAGGCACATTCAACCAGCCAGGCCTCACCTGCTCGACTCCTCTCTGAAACTGGCATCGTAACTGGGAGGGCTGTGTGAGAGGGAGAGTGCCCACCTCCAGAAGACCCCATCCCCATGCTCAGCCCTCCTGTCAAGGCCCCTGTGGGAGGCACGCGTGGTGATGTGGGGGCTACTGTAGGTACTGAGCACATCTGGACCATTTTCATGGCGGGAAGCCCAACAGTGCTTACTCAAACAGCGTGGACTGATGCCCAGAAGCAAAAACTGGGATTCCAGAGAAATCCCAAACTTGCAGAGAAATTGAATGCAGGCTGCAGATGCAAAATAGCTCTGTGGTGGTTTGATTCAGGTGTTCCCTATAAACCCAGGTGTTCTGAATGCTAGGTTCCCAGCTGATAGAGATTTGGGAATTAACACCTCCTGGAGGCAGTGTATTGTTGGTGGCGGGTTTATGGGCATTATAGCCAGTTTCCCCTTGCCAGTGTTTGGCACACTCTCCTGTTGCTATTGTCCACCTTATGTTGGCCAGGGGGTGATGTCCACCCTTGGCTCATGCCATCGTTGTCCCCTGCCACCATGGAGCTTCCCTCGAAGCTGCTCTGGGATGAGTGATTTCTGCCAGCAGTGCGAACCTGACTGCAACAAGCTCTCAGGGCTAGAGAGATGGGTCAACAGTTAAGGCTCTTGCTTGCAAAACCTCATGACCCGGGTTCAATTCCCCAGTACCCACGTAAGCCAGTTGAACATAGCGGTGCATGGATCTGGAGTTCATTTGCAGTGACCAGAGGCCCTGATGCACCCATGCTCTCTCTTTCTCTCTCTCCACTTGCAAATATATATATCAGGAAGGACAGATGGAGGGAAAAACCACTGACAGCACCTAAAAAGAGGTTAAGGTCACTGGATCTACCAAGAACTAGAACACCCCCACCCCCGTGCTGTGCTGCAATGTTTGACAGCACCCCTGCTGTGTGGACTCATGCTGTTCTCCCCAGGATTACAGCTAAGTTCCCAGAAACATCAGCTACTTGACAGGTATTCACTGCCGGAGCACCTGGAGTCCTCAGGCCTCTCTCAACTCGGATCACTGCCATCACCCTAGAGGGCTGACTGCATGGTGTATGCGTGGCGTGAACCGAACGCTAGCACATATGCAGACTCAAGGGTGACTGGGCCCCAACCATCCCTGGAGAAGTAAAGGGGATTGCGTAGAGTCCGGCGGGCTCTTTCTAAATGTTTCTGCATCTACGTCAGTATGTCTGTCCAGCCCTCCGCCCACCACTGCTAAGCGGGTCCAGCCCTTGCCATGCATGGCACAGGGCCATTCTCCGTTGTGCAGCCTGTTCTGTTCATCGCCCCCACGGTGGAAGGCGCAGGCACGGAAGAAACGAAGGATACAGGCTGCTTTTCCACTTACAACTTTATAAAAACTTTGGCATCTCAGTGACTTGACCAAGCCAGACCCTCACAATGATATTTTGCATAGAATTCTGGGATCAAAATACAATTTCAAAATAATATATTTTCTGACATCCCCCCAAGGAAAAAAAATTACTGGTTTCTTCCCTCTAAAAGGATTGGGATGGAAGCACATCTGTGCTGAGAATGTTGTGAGTATGTTAAACTGACAGGCGGTCTCTAAGGCACTCTGCTCATTAATGCTCTGTGCATAAAATTAAAACTTGAAATATATTTTTAAATCCATTTTGAATCATTTAAGCAGTTCTCCCGCAAAGAAACTATTGTGTTGAAATAATATATTTGAAGCGAGGAATATGAAAGCTATTAAAATGTCTTAAGACCCCCTGCCTTTCACGGGAAGAAAAGGAAGGGGGAATGCTTTCCTTTTATTTGAAACATGCTCTGTATAAAATATCCCCACCCCCGAAGAAAATTACTTTGAAATAACACTAAAGAGTTTGACTTAAACTCACAGGAGCCGAGGAATTCAGAGTTGGGTCTTCGTATTTCTGCTGTCTGGAGAACAGCTGAGAAGGAGAGCCTCGGAGGTGGGGGATGCAAGGGCCCAGTGAGGTCTCAGCTAGAAGTGAGAAACTCCAAAGGAGGGGGGAGGGGAGGCAGAGGCTGGCACACAGCAGAGCCCCTGCTTTGTACCCACAACAGCAAACACTCAGGACACTGAAATTGGGCTGGTTCTTTAGAACCTGCTGGCATGTGTGTATAATAACAGAGTAACACTTCCCAGAATCCCCTTCCTTCTCTCTCTCTCTGTCTCCTTCACCTACTTATCAAGTACTTGTTGAATGGTAGCCAAGAACCACCCAGTCCAAGACACTAAGATGTCTCCGTTGAGTGAACTCGGCTTAAACTCCACCAGGGAAGAGCACCACTGGAAAGGGATGGAGGGAGCTGAGGGGGAGCAGTGTCTGTCTGTCTGGCCTAGGAAATATCCTGGCAGGGAGGGTCAGCAGACTGTGTCCCAAAGGAAGGGGAAGAAAGGGAAGGTGTATGTCAGGCACAAATGGTAGCTGGTGCAAAGGCCCTGCGGGAGGAATTTGCCAGATGTGTTTCCTTGGTGGGAGTCAGCTCCGGGGCCATGTGCCAAAAAAAAAAAAAAAAAAAAAAAAAATAGAGCAGGACAGGACGTGCTGGTTTGGTAGAAGAGCGCTGAGGAGGATTGCTTGCTTCGGGGGGAGAAAAGGCTTATTAGAGGGGTTAGCACACCATGAAAGAGCGTGGCACGGTTACCAAAGCCAGGCAGGGACTTCCGCTTGCAAGGACAAAGTTCCGCGTCTTGCTTTCAGAACCTTTCTGGGGAGATTTCTCTGTGCTGGGAGTCATGGACGCACTAGATTGAACCCAAGGCCGTAACCCAGGTGGACTAGGGTTTCCCTCGCAACAGAGGGCTGTCCTGCTGCTGCGGGGGTAGGGGATGGGACGAGGCAGAAACGCACCCAAGGGAGTTAGTTACACAATTGATTCAAGGTTGTCCCAGCTCAGCTCCAACAGGGGGCCAGGCTGGGGCATCTTAAAGTGACCACATGTGTACACTGTGCCTTTTGCGCTGGTGTTACTTCGTGCATGGCATGAGCCCACTTTACAGATGAGCGAGGAGCTGGCAGGGAGGAGGGGCTTCGAGCCAAACCTTCACTGGCTGGGCTCCGCTCTGACGCCCCCACTCTCACCCTCAGGAAGTGAAGGGCTTGTCAGCTTGGCTATCTCCCACCGGGCTGCAAGACCTGGGACTTACTTGTCCCAGATTTCTTGCACTGGCTTTTAACCGTAACACAAGGACACCCCTGCATGTTCTCGTCACTGTGTCCAAATATCTGACCAGAAGGCACTTAAGGGAAGAGAGGTTAATCTGGGCTCATGGTTTGAAGGGGTGCACCTGTCATGGTGGGGGACCATGCAGAGTTCATGGGGATGGGAGCCAGCAGCCAGGACTCCTCCCATCTCAACAGATAGGAAAAACTCTGAGCTGAAACTGGGGGCCACCCCCACCCAGAGACCCGCTTTCTTAAGGCAGAATTGATCTCCTAAAGGCTTTACAACTGCCCAAAATAGTGCCACTGGCTCAGAACCAAATGTTCAAACGCAAGCATTGGAGGGGACATCCCATTTTCAGATCATAACAGTCCCCTTGACAAGGACAGGCTGGCCCTCAGGTAAGTAAGTCCTGAATCCCTCCTTCAGTGCCCGCATGGGACTGAATGCCACATCCATCCCTCAAGCCAGGAGGTCCTGGAGGCCCAGGCTAGGCTCACTGAGCAGGTTCCCTGTCAGCCTGCAGCCACTCACCAGAGCCGAGGGGAAGGAAGAATGGAAACAGCACACAAGGGTCTGCTCACCTCTGCCCAAACATGCATGACATTCGCAAGCATGTGCCCATGAAGGGGTGGATGAACGGGTGGAGGGATAGTGGGAATACAGATGACGGGTGGGTGGATGGATGATTGAACACCTGGAGGTGGTAGAAACTTTAGAAGTGGGGCCCATCTGAGGAGGGAGGTCACTGGAAATGTGTGGGGCCACAAGATCACACTGCCACAGGATCCCGCTTCCATCACACTGTCTTACCACAGGCCCAGAAACATGGAGCGGGGCAGCTATGGACTGAAGCCTCTGAAACGACTCCTCCTTCCCAGTCATTCTGACAGGCATTTTGACACAGCAACAGGAAAACAACTAAAGCAGCGACAGGGCACTGCAGCCGTAGGGAGAGGACTGGTAAGCCCCAGGCCTCAGGCAGCTCTGGGTAAACTTGATCCCAGTCTAGGGACAAAGAGAACTGAGGAGCTGTAAAATATCAGGGAAGACACTGACTGGCTCTGATGGAGTCACATGATCCCTTGTGGGACCAACTGCTGCAACTAGGGTGGAGCCTGATGATTGGCAGGCCTATAGCTCAGCTGAGTGCCAAGGTGCCAAGGGGCAGCAAGATCAGCACTACCCCAGACTGAAAGGAGAAGCTCCCCCCACCAAGTTTCCAGAGCAGTGTGGCCTTCAGCCTCTCTCTCAACTGGTGTCCCTCAGCCCTGAGCCCCTTAGTGGCCAACCACTGGAAGATCTGAGAGGCTGTGTCTGGGGTAGTAGGGATATAAGACAGGGAGTTCCCCGTGATGTGCCCCAGGTTTGAAAGCCTGTGCACAGCAGTTACCTTCTTGTTACTGAGGCAGAACACCACCAGGAGCAGCAGCACGCGAAAGGAAAGGGTTCACCCTGGCTTACAGTGTGGAGGGGAGGTTTCCTCACAGCCGGGAAGGCACGGCAGAGCAGAGGCTGGGCGCCACTTCTTGTCGCATCAGCTGGAAAGTGGCAGCAAGAGCTGCGGGCCCAAGAAACGACTTTTCTTAACAAGTTACGGTCTCGGGACATTTTCTTACAGCAATGGATCAATATGCACAATCCAATGTGCAAGGCCTGCCAGGCCCAGCCCCTCAGTTGTTTCTGGAGGTGGCTTCTCTGACCAACCACTTGGAGGATGTCTGAATCTCGCACTGCCGTGCGTATGTTTGTAACACTGGTGCCATCTAAAACTGCTTGGGTACACATCCACAGGGTGCTAGGAAGCTGGCACGTATGACTCACTGGTGTTTGTTGGGGAAAAAGAAAAGAGTGACTGGAATGTGAGGCTTGATGCTGCAGCAAGATGGGGGGGGGTCGACCTGGGCCACTAAGTGATGCAGAATGTCACTTTGTGGAAGAGAACATAGTAACCATCGCCCTCCACCCCCTCCACCCAACAAGCCTGCAAACGGCCTGCCTGGTCCTCTGGGAAAAGCATTCCCCCTGGATGTCAGAGCCCACCCCGCCCCGCCCAGCCCTGCTGAGGAGTCGTCTCTCCCCTTGGGTCCCCACCCAAGTTCAGTAGCAACAGTTCAGCCCTTCAGAGCGCACACACTTTCATCAGAGACTGCTTCTCCGGTGTGCGGGCATCGTGGCAGGCTTTGGAATGTCTGGCCATCAGAAGCCTGGCTGTTTCCCGTCTTCCTTCAGGGCACTGACCACCTTAGATGGCCGCGGCGGTGCAGAGTGTGGCGTCCACGGTGGCTCGCTCTCTCTGGCTTGCAGCTTGCTTTCCTCTGCAGAGCCAGCTAGGGAGCTGCACAAAGAGGCTGAGGGCGGAGGGAAAGAGGGGCTGGCTGCCCTCAGCCTGCCGTGGGGCCTAACAGGAGCAGCAACTGGGTACTTAGGCCACCTGAGGAAGGCTCTGTGGAGGAGTTTCTAGACCCTTGCCTTTTCTCATAAGCCCCCAGGAGGATGCTAATTTCCACTGTAGGTGTAGCTGTGCAAACCAGTGACTTTGGAGGAGCACAGTGGGTATGCAGAGCCAAGCTCTCGGCCTCCTAAGCCACAGCTCACTGGCTTAAGACATCAGTGCACTGGGTAACACGGCGCCTGCAGTGTGAGCCCGCGCCTTTGTTGCAAGCTGAGGTAATAATCACCCGTGCTGTGGAGACAGGCCTGCTGGCAGGCAGAGCGTGCTCCCGCACAAGCACTCTCTGGTTAAAGGGAAAAAAAAAAAAATCATCCAGCAAAAAAGAAAACTGTTTAAGCTTAAAAACTAAAAAAGAAGCAGTTGGCTTCAGTTGTTGAAATGTTTTATAAAGCAACAGCAAAATGGGGAAAAAAAATGTAAAAACTGTCCCAGAGAACTGAGAGAGGGCCAAGAGTATTAATACATGGGGACATGGCGAACTTCTGTAAGCTGTAAATATTGTCTTAGTTTCCCGCGTGTAGTCAGCAAGAGTGCTGGGCCTTGTTCCTCTCCCCCCTCTCTCTTCCTGTTTGAAATCTATGCAGAACAGTTATTTTGCCAAGAAAAAAAATATTAAGTAAACTATTAAGTAATACTGTCTGCCAGAGCTCTACAGGTTTTTTGTTTCAAATTTCAGAAGGGCTTCAACCCTTAGAACCAGGAAGAAGGAAGAGGCTACAAGAAACAAATTTAAAAGGGCCATCAGAGCTCACAAGTACAGTCAAACACATATATGTGAATAGGGGTCTTATGGACGTCATAAGATACGAGACGCCAGTGAGATCTGACCCACAGGGAAACAACGGTTTCTTAGAAGTCCAGATATGTGTGCCCAAAGGGGCCAAGGGAGGGCATGAAAAGTACCTGCGTCCCATATTTTGACTGTAGCCACCCTGCTGGCTGGAGGAGGACTAGAGTGGAGTGTCAGGAAGAGGCTCTCCCTGTGACTCATGAGTGAGGACTGATAAGGTGTACCTGGCTCGCACAATCTGTCCCCAAATGTCCTACCCTGGCCAACTTTTCATTCCATTTTTTAATTTTTTAACACTTTCAGACCCGTATATGCTGTATTGTGAGAATTCATACGCCCGCAATCCCAGCTTATCCCCTGCTACTCCTGCTGAACCACTAACCAGTGGTCACAGCCCTGAAGAGAGCGACTCCCCTCCCCCAGCCACTCTTAACTGCACTTAGCTCCTGGGGGTTTCAGTGCCCCTCCCTTGTTCACGATGGAATGTTGATGGGATCAAGCTTTTTTGTTGTTGTTGTTGTTGTTGTTTTGTTTTTGTTTTTTTGAGATAGGGTCTCATTGTAGCCCAGGCTGACCTGAAATTCACTATGTAGTCTCAGGGTGGCCTCGAATTCACAGTGATCCTCCTACCTCTGCCTCCCAAGTGCTGGGATTAAGGCGTGTGACACCACGCCTAGCTTGATGGGACCAATCTTATGCAGCCCTGCACCCCTGCCCTCTTCGCCACTGTGAGCCTCACACCTGTCTCTTCCCTGGCTTTAGGCCTCTCCATCCTCACTCCCCCTCACTGTTGCTCCTTCAGCACCCCCAGCACTCAACTGTCAGGAAATACAGCCAGGAATTCCACCAACCTCTGTAGGAGAGGCAACCCTTAACATCACACTGAGACACACATTTTATTTTCTTAACCAGTTCAATGGAAATATCTTAGAAGCTTCCCAAAGAAAGTGTGGAATTTTTCCTGGCTGCCTTCAATTCACTCTTGCCAGAATGTCTTCCCCCACTCACCCCCATCATAGGAATGGTGACATGGACGAAAACCTGACCAACATGGAGACCTGTCCACTCTTGAGCAAGTGGACCCAGCCCAGAACCTGCATTCTCTCAGCTCATCCTAGGCACAAATCAAGTCACAAGTGACTAACAGAGCCCTGTGTCCAAACTTTGCCTAGCCCATCACTAGGAGTGGGCAGGTGCAATGTCCCAACCATGGTACTTCCCACTGCCAGAAACCCTGGGGCCCAGGACTGGGTATGTGATTATGAGAAACCTGTGTCCCAGCCAAGCTTCTCTGTAGTCAGTAGCAAAACCCCATCAGCTGAGAGGGGCGAGGCCAGGGAGAATCCAGAGAGACACAAAGATGGAAACGTGCATGCCTTGGCCCTGATGATCACTCAGGAGAGCACTGTAGGCCATCCCAGGAACACTGGCCTCATACCCCACTCCCTCCGTCCCCCACTGCCTCCATCTTCCTAGGCCAATGAAGAGTGGACACCTGTGTGTCTTGTAATCGCTCAACTCAAAGTGTCCCCTACCTACACAGTGATCCCCTGCCGTTGTCTTAGGCTCCTGACAATGTGATCTTGGAGGCAGTCAACCCTGGTCAGTGCTGATGAGTGTGGAAGAAAAGTGTGTGTCTTGTTGGAGCCTGTGGCGATGAGAACTGCGAATGTGATTTTCATAAAGAGTGCATGCCAACAGAAACGTATGCCAACGTTCTCCAAAAGACGCGTTCTGTGCTATTCACAGCAGCCTATTCCCAGTGAGCAAACCTCAAGCCCCGTCCTTGCGTACTGGGGAGGAATCTCTTCACAGGTAGGAAAGCAGACACACACAACACAGTGGGCCGTAGAAGCCTGTGGGGGGGTGCAAGATACAGCAGCAGCCCAGCCACGCGCTGCAGAGGAGTGAGCGAGGCAGAGGGAGTGAGTGGTGCTGGCTAAGATCACTGGAGGTGGCTGGCTCTGCTGGTCCCTAACCCCACCGGCTGCTTAGGAGGGGTGTGTGCGTGTGTGTGTGCGTGTGTGTGCACCTGTGTGCATGCGTGCGTGTGTGCTTGGGATTTTGGCCCCACATAGGTGGGCACACTCCCGTTGCTGGCTTAAGTTTTAAAGGGAGCAGGTCAAAGCCTGGAGATGCACGCTTATCATCCCAGCTCCTCAGGAGGCTGAGGCCAAAGGATGGCGCGTTCAAGGACAGTCCAGCTTAGGCAATGCAGTGAGACCCTGTCTCAAACAGAAGAGGATTAGGGTGTGGTTCAGTGGTCAGTGCTTGCCTCCCGTGCTTTCACCCCTAGGTTCAATTCCTAGTACACAAAACAACAAACCCGGCAAGAGGGCATTGAGATGTTGATGTTAGGTCCAGAGGAGTCTCTTCAAGGAGTGTGTGGCAGGTGGCAGTGCGCAGAGGGCAGGCGCTGGCAGCCAGAGGCCGGGCACCACGATGCCCCTCCCCCACAAGAGCCAGTCTGCGCGTCCTGCGTTGCCTGGCAACTGGCCTCGGAGCCAAGTCCGGCCCAAGTTGGGAGCGCACAGGGTTTGCCGAGAGCAAGGCCCATGGCGCAGAAACCCATCAGCACTGAGGCTGCGCAGCGCATGAACCTGGTGGCCCAGGACGAGATCTGGTAACTGGGGATCCTCTGACCCGACGGGCGGGGCCTTCTCACCTGCAGTGTACACACCTCGTGACCTCAGTTTCCCCACCAAGTCCCGGAGACCGCCCACCTCTGGGCGCGAGGGGCGTGCTCTGCGGATCAGCAGGGACCCTTTGGGGAACGACTACCATCCTGCCCACTGCTAAGCCGGAAATGTTTCAGCACTGCACAGGCCTGCTTGCTGAGACAAATTAAGATGTTTTCTTACTTTTAAGAGCTCCCGAATTTAAAAGGAAGAAACAAAACAAAAGATGCTAACATTTGTCCAATTTGGAGGGATCTGTATGCCCTTTCTTGATTTTATTTGATTTTTATGCAATGACAAATTTTAATGAATAGATATATTTGCTTTAAAAATTCTGTTTAGCAGTCATCTGTAATAAAGATTTTTAATTGGTATCCAGTTGGATTGCTGAACATTATCCCATTATTTGACATTTTAGCTAATATGGGAAGTGCCTGATTTTGATTTTAGACACGAGAAAGTTTTCTTTTCTTAGTTTTCTATTTTATTTTTTCCAGTACTAGGATATGGCGCCATGGCCTTGCACATGGTAGGCAAGCACTCTACCACTCAGTTACTTTCCCAACCCTCGTTTCAGTAACTTTTACTTTTGACTCAGGGCCTCATGAAACAGCACAGGCTGGCTTGAACTCACTCTGCAGCTCGGGCAGGCCTGGAGCTAGCCGTCCTCCTGCCTCAGCCTCCAGAATGGTTATCTGGGAGTCTGGGAAATTTTCATAGCAACTCAACATAACTGCTTCCCTCCTAAACTTCCATGCCCCAATTACCATCTCTGTGACTTTCAGCATCTCCTTATAGCCCCTGTATTGATAACTACTAACAGAGGGACTGCTTATATTTATGCTTAAACTGAATGTTTCACAAATATGATTTTATAGGAAACTTTATATCTCCCATAAAATAGAAAACTAAGAAAAGAAAACTTTCCTGTGTCTAAAATCAAAATCAGGCACTTCCCATATTGGCTAAAATGTCAATGTTTCACAAATATGACTTTATAGAAAACTTTATATCTCCCATATATGGAAAACCAGTATCATTTCACATTAAACATCCTCAACTATTAATCTTTTACTTAGTCTTTACTATTATCTAAGTATCCACAGTAAGAAACACTACACCTTGTGTCCTGTCCTCCCTCCTCCACACACTCCTACATATCTTTCAAGATGCCTTCAATCAAGGGCCCCTCCTCTGTGAACTGGGCCTGTTGACCCCTTACACTGTGCTGCTCAATGTCCAACAAGGCTACTGAATTCTTAAAATAGAAACTGGTCCAAATTCGGATTAACTAGCAGTGAAAAAAAAATGCACAAGAGATTTCAACGATTCATACCCAAAATAAGTATTATTAACATAAATGCATATTAGTTAGTTAGTTTTATGTTCTTTTGATGTGGCTACTGGAAATTTTATAACCATGTATGCAATTCCTATTTGAGACTCGAGTGACATCTTTATTAGAAAGAGACTCTGCCTTCATGCTGAGCTTGGGAGGGTGAGAGGGGCCTCCAAAACTATAGCGATTCCAAAATGTCATCTTGTCCGCTACAACTCAGCTCGCTGTAGCTATCTAGAAATCAATGTGGAAGGAAAGCAGGGCCAGATGGGGGAGCTATGAGCTGGACACTTAGTTGCAACCTTTAAGGAGGGACTGCACATCAAGGTCATACAAGGGCTGAGCTTGCCCCTGCAGGAATCCAGGACTACGTACTTCCTTAAATTTCCCAAGGGGAGGGCTCCCTGGCCTTATACTAGCTAGTCCTTGCCTGGAGACAGGCTATTCAGAGATATTTAATGACTGTGGGTCTGAGGGGCTCCAGAATAAAGGGCCTAGTACCCAGGTGGCCTTCAGACCCCCGCGCTCCCCACACACCATCCCCCTGACACAGGCGCAGCTCCTCTGCTGCTGTGACTAGGGTCTCCTCCCCACGGGGGACTCCACGCAGTGCAGGACACATAGGAAAGAAATTTTGCGTGTTCTTACCCTTGACAGGTGGAGCCCCTTAGCAACACTGCCCAGTGCTTAGGAACGTCTGTCTTGCAGGAGATACCGTCTGAAGGCCGAAACTGAAGCCAGGCAGAACTGGGACCAGAAGTGGGGGTTTTTAAAAACTCCCCTTGCAGAGGTAACTGGAAACATCAACAGCCCTGAGCTTACAGCCGACCGTCTCAGGAAATAAGTGGCTATGACGTGGATAATTTGTAATGATAAGATAAAAGAGCACACCGCAGGCAGAATGCACATACTAACACAGAATGGACCACCTCTGAGGGGCCACTGAGTGCTCACAAGGTGCTGTGTGTGCGCCAGGAGCCAGCGAGACTCTACCAAAGAGCTCTGCACAGAGAACTGAGCCACGCCCACTTCACAAGATGGACCCTGAGCTCAAAGAACAGCAGGCTGGGCTAGTAAGGGACACAGCCAAGGTGATATGCTGGCCAGTCTCCTGCCAGAGCCACCTGCCTCAGGCTTCCCATCTGTGAAGTGGTCTGTAGCCATCACTTAGCTGTGACCATGGGTACAAGTGGGGTGAAGAGGCATGGACCCCTCCTTAGGCCCAAAGGGCAGCTGCAAAAGTGTCTTTGGTGTTCTCCAAAACAGAGCTCACAAGTCCAGAAATCGGGAAGGGACCAGACAGGTGACAGAAACAGAAGGAGCCAAGTATCACGAACAGAGAGTGGCAAGGACACAGAGGGGGCCACCATCGGGCATCGGGGCATGCTTCCATTGTTTAGGAGACTCCACAAGTCCCAGCGTCCCTATGCATTGTCTGTGCTACGAGACCACCACACAGACATGCAGAGCGCTTGTGTGGGTCCTCTCCCACTCTCTGGCCGGAGCCCAGGCAGGCCACCTTCCTCGGGAGGGGACACACGGGAGCTACATCACTCCTGATCCACGGCAGTAGGATCCCCTCCCTCCCTGCAGCCCACCCCACCGCCCTAGCATGGAATTATGCCATTCGTATTGAAGCTTTTTTTAATTCTTAGAGTTATACAATTTGAATTTTTATGCATAAAGTGAGGCCTTTATAATATGCATAAAATGAGTCGATATTAATATTCTTTATATGTAATTAAAGTGGATTTTCAGAGTGTTCAGAATTACTTTAAAAAATCCACAGGGGGATGAGGCTTTCTTTATGGCTTGAAAGTTTCACCCTGCATCCTTGCTGGCCCTTTTCAGTTTCAGTCTGTGACCTGCACTGTCTTCACAAGTCTCCCAGGGGAGATGTGACCTACAGGGTTGCAAAGGCCTGTAAGAGGGGTCCCAGTATTAGTAACCTTAGCCCAGATGGGCTGCGGCAAGTCCCTGTTCTGTTGTCTACCTGAGCTGGGAACTACTTCCGCCTGGAGCCTCACTGCTGTCGCCCATCATACCAGGCCTTCTAGGCTAAACAGTGAAAGACCCCTGTCCTGGAGCTGAGGCTGAGTCTCTTTCTCTGGCGGTCTGTTTCAGCTACTCAAGGATGAGGAACAGCAACCCCCAAAGCCCAAAATCGAGCTGCCCAGCCATTTCCGCATCCGGCCAGTGAGCCCCGTGGACAAATACATCAAGGTACGCAAAGCTGCTTTTAACCTGTTTCCTGAGAAAGAAACATGTCCTGCCGCAGACTGTGGCTCTTCATACTGCCAGCAGTCGGAGCTCTGCCATGCAGGGCAGGCACGCAGCCCTGTGTTCAGACCTACAACCTTGCTGTTGAAATGCCTGCACCCATACACAAATACACACAGGCATGCACACACCTACCTACATATACACACTCATGCACACACACACATCCTACTGTATGAACAGGTGAGGATCAGGTCTGCAAGGAGACCCAAGTTCTAGTCCCACTTAGCCCATAGGTATGTTCTTGAATAAGTGGTTTGACCTCTCTGTCTCTTATTCCTCCCTGACACCATTCTCTCAGGGTTACTAGAGCACCTGCCTTGGAGAGTAGGGAATTCATGGGATGGGGTGTGTGAAAAGGAGCCAGCAATGAGAAGGTGACACTAGCAGTTATTATTAGCTGTGAGGTGAGTGGTTGGGCACTGAAGTGAGCAAGAAAGGGAGAGGAATTAAGCTGGAAATCACTAGGACTGCAGTAGACAGGAACAGCACAGAAGATTGAGCTCTGGCAAACTGTAGGTTAGAAAGCCTCAACGTCAGCCCACAGTGAGGCTCTACCTCCCAGACTGCCTTCAGCTGGCAACCAAGCATTGAAAACACATGAGTTTATGAGGACATCTGATACAAGCCACCACATTCTACCTCTGGCCCCCATAGACTCACAACTACCTCAAGATGTAAAAATTTATTCAGTCAAACTTTAAAAGTCCCCATAGTCATTACCAGTCCCCATAATCCAAAGTCTCTAAACTGTAAGCTTATAAAATCAAACCACAAGTTAAATACACATAGTGACACAGAGTAAACATTCCCAATGCAAAAGATGGTGTAGCAAGGAAAGATTGGACAAATGCATGATCTAAACCAAGTAGGGAAAATATCAAATCCTGTAGCTCCACGTTTGATATCTGGAAACTGTGATGCCCCGCCCTACAGCCCAGGGATAAATCCGTCCCAAGCTAGCAACTCTCCTCAGTGATCATCCCACAGGCCTGGCATCTCCAAAATCCTGGGGTCTCCACTACAACCCATGGTTCATCCATGTTGTGGCCTTCCAGGGCCTCCACGCAGGGACTAAAACAACTCTGCCTCACATTGCCCAGTGGCCATCTCAAAAACAAAGAAACAGCTCTACATTGCAAATCCAATGACCTTCTCTTTCCTGCCTTTTTCACACTTCTAAAACCAGTACCACGCAGGCATCACTGCCAAATTGTTAATCTGGGGTGGGGGAGGCAATTTAAGAAGCAGAAACTTTCTTCAGCATTCTTCCTTTAGGCCACTCCCATGTAAAGTAGTCAGTATTCCTCCTACTGTCCAATTGCAGAACAGCTGGCCCAATCTCAGTGGCAGTGATCTTTCAAACAATTGCAGTTGAACTGGGGCCACAATCTCTGGCTGAAACTTTGTTTTCTTTCCATGCCCTATTCTTCTCCTCATACCAGTCTATTCTAAATTTAGCTTTGCTGATGTTCTCAGGACTTGGGAAGACCAGAGCCAGCCTCACCCACAAACTGCCTCAAGCCCAGTTGTGGCAAAGTTCTCTTCCACTTCATAAGCCAAGCCTAACAGCCCACAGTTCTTCTGTAATTAGGTGTTGTAACTCTCAACAGAATGGTTCATCAAACTCTTCTTACAGCACTGCAAGGCATCTCTTAGTCCAAAGTTTCAAATCTTTCCATATTCCTCCCACAAATCAGTTTCAAAAGATCAAAAGCCACACAGTCAGGTTTCTAGCACCAATGACCCCACTCCCGGTACCAATATTTTGTTGTTATTACTTTTGTGTTGTTGGGACAAAACACTCAACCAAAACCAGCAGATGGGAGGAAAGGGTTTGTTTTGGCTTACAATCTGGAAGGGAAGCTCCATAGTGGCAGGGAAAAGCATGGCCCGAGGAGAGGCTGCACATCACCTCTGCCGCAGGAGGTGGATGGCAGCAGCAGAAGAGTGTGCTTAACTCTAGCAAGGGGGAGCTGACGATAACACCTCTAAGACCACCCCCAACAACACATCTCCTCCAGCAAGGGTCAACCTCCTAAAATGCTACCATGCATTGAAAACACATGAGTTCATGGGGGACACCTGATTTAAGCCACTACACTCAGTGTGACAAAGTCCCTTACAGAAAAAGCCTGAGAAAGGATTTATTTTGGCTGATGGTTCAGAGGGTTTCCATATGTCAGGCAAGTGGTGCTCAGTTCATGATGACAGGAGAGTGTGACAGAGACTGTTCGCATTATGACAGACCAGGAGGCAGAGCAGCTAGTCAGGAAGTGGCACTGATGACACACCAAGCACATGCCCCCAGTGACCTATTTTCTCCAGCTGGGCCTCACCTCTCAAAGTTTCCAAAACTTTCTAAAATAGTACCTTGAGACTACACAAGCCTGTGGGAAACCCTTCAGATTCAAACTATAACATACAGTGACTAAACCTACACTAGTGGGCTCACATTCACCACATGGTCTTATGCCCAACAGGACAGTGCTATGAACAGTCTACTTCACCTGCTCTTGGGAGCCATTGTCGCCCTCTGCTATGTGCCCTCCATAGATAGTGAATCACTGACTTTTCTCCCCACTGGGACCAAATGTCTAACAGCAAACTAACGGAAGAAGGGTTCCGTCTGGTCCAGGGTTCAAGGGCACACATCCATCACAGCATGGAAAGGCATGGAAGTGGGTGACACCATGGCAGCAGGAAAGTTGGTTACATTGTGTCCACAGAAACAGACTGTCAGAAGCAGAGGTAGGTGAGCGCTGGCATTCTGCTTGCCTTCTCCTACCCGCGGGTTTCCAGAAGCCTTAAGCCTGCCTAAGGAATTGCTGAGTTGCTAACCCTTTTAGGGGTAGCCCTTTCCTTAGACCCAGTCACTTTTCATCCCATGGATTCTGCAATTTGGAGAGTGTGTATGCAGGTGAGCGTGTGCAGAACCTCTAGTCAAAACAAGAAGATTCACGGCGGCCACAAAGCACCCAGCAGGGTGACCTACGCTGTAAAGGGCCACGCAGGCCTTCCTTGCTAAACTTTCTGCACCTTACCTTGTTTCTGTCTTCTCCTTCACTAAAAATTATTTTTCTAGAGGCTGGGGGAATGGCTCAGTGGGTAAAGAACTTGCTGAGAAAACATGAAGATTTGAGTTTGGATTCTCAGAACCTATATAAAGCCAGGCGCTATATTACGCATGTGTAACCCCAGCCCTCCTAACACAAGATGCAAAGTGGAGACAGGAGAATCCTTGGAGCTCTCATTCCACTAGCCTGGCATATGCAGAGGCACAAGACAAGAGACTGCCTCAAAAAACAAGGTAGAAGGCAAGGACCAACACCCAAGTGTATCCTATGGCCTCCACGCACGCACTAAGACACACATGTACCCCCAGTCACATACATGAACACACATATACACATACTCATCACACACATGTATACAAAGACTTAACAAAGGATATCTAAAAGCATTTGTTCATTTATTTACTTGAGAGAGAGAGAATGGGCAGGCCAGGGCCGCCAGCTGCTGCAAACAAACTCCAGATGATTGCACCACCTTGTGCATCTGGTTTATGTGGGTCCTGGGGACTCGAACCTGGGTCCTTTGGCTTTGCTGGCAAGCACATCAACTGCTGAACCATCTCTCCAGCCCCTCTGAAAACATTTTTAAGGAGGTCATGAATTAAATACACAAGCATAGAAAGATCCAGAACTGTGTGAGGCTGTCATCAACTGCAGAAAGGGCATGCACCCCAGTCCCCCACTGGTGGGAACACGGCGGTCTCATCACTCACTGGTAACAATGGGTTTTCTTTCTGTCTTCGCTATGCCACACCTCATGCAGCCATCATGGGGCCTGTGCGGATGCTCTTCATGTGGCTTTGGCCCCAGGTGACTAACCCCCTTACATTTCTACCCTAGATCCTGCCATCCCCTCCGGTTCCTCAAACAACCCAGGGCTTCATTGGCTGGCGATCTGGGGTGCCTGGGCCTGAACAAGAACCTGGAGCATGACAATGAGATCCGCAGCTGCAAAGGGGCCTACGCCCACGAGCTGCGCTGGCCCGAGCAAGGCATCTATTGAGCACCTACAGGCTCCAGAGGGACATGGGCCACCTGGATGTGGGCCCATGCCTGAGCGAGAGGAGCCCCGGCTGCTGTCGAAGCTGAGAAGAATAGCAGGCCTGCCTTATGCCCTCTCATACCTCGGTGCCTCCCTTCTGGAATGTTCCTGTGACACGGGATTCTGGGCTAATGTAATGAATGAGCCAAAATAGATACCCTCATTTTTTTTTTGTTTTGCTTTGTTTTTGTTTTCAAACGGGGATTTTATTGTTTTTAGTTTATTTATTTAAGAGAGAGAGAGATAATGGGTATTCTAGGGCCTCTAGCCATTGGAAATGAACTTCAGACACATGGGCTTCCTTGTGTATCTGGCTTACGTGGGTCCTGGGGAATCAAACCTGGGTCCTTTGGCTTTGTGGGCAAACACCTTAATAGTTAAGCCATCTCTCAAGCCCTATGTGTATGTTGAATGAGAGAAAAGGACATTAAGTTCTCCTCTGGTCTCCACACATATGCACGTGGTGCACACATCTGCACGCACATGTGCATATGCTATACATTACATACCAGTTGTAAGCACACGGGGCGTGCATGTGCGTGCTGGGGGTGTAGCTCAGTGGTATAACACTTGCTTAGCATGCACAAGGCCCTAATACTGCAACAACACAGCAAAAAAAATCTTGTCTGGCCTCCCATGGCCCTGTTCCCTGCTGCTAGCGAGGAGATGGAAGTGCTGGCCTGACCAGCGCCGCTATGTCCAGACACTGGGCTGTTCAGAAGGAACGAGAACTCAGGATGTCAGGCTCCTTGCTCAGGTGTCTGAAGTAAGTCAGCAGCTTCAAGGGCAGAAACCCAGCTGAGGCCAAGGCCGCTGGGTGTGAATTTCCCAAAGCACCTTCTGGAGAGTGTTGTGCCCACACCCCTGCTTGGCCATCCTGGCCTCCCTGTCCACTATCATGGGCACTGGGCTGGCCATTTCCTGCCCTGTGGTAGCCCACCCTACAGCTAGCATCTTCTTTTCCCCTGCCCAGTACTACAACTTTCCTCCTGACCCTCAGATAGCAGGTGGGGGAGGAATGTCCAGGTGAGGGAGGGATACCCAGGTGAGGGGGGGAGAGGTGTTCAGGTGGCCAGAGAGGAAAAGCCAGCATGTGTCAGGGACTCTTGAACTGTACCTTGAAAAGTGCAGGAGAGCGTGCGCTTATGGGACGCTGTGGGAGCCAGTTCCTATTCCCTTCCTTCCTTCCTTTTATTTGCAGTGCTGGGAATCAAACACAGGGCCTCAAGCATGGAAGGCAGGCACTCCACCACTAAGCTATAGCTACAGCCCTCATGTTCTATTTCAGGTTGCAAACGGTTGGTGCCATTTTCAGACCAGCCTGGGCAGAGCGGGACAGCCACACACCGCCCCCTGCCATACACTGAGGTTGCATGGCCTAGTGAGTGGGAAGGACTCCCCTGCATCTGGCTCATGGGGTCTGAAGAGCCCCACCTGCATCTGCTCACCTCCTTGTCCAGGCATGGCTGGCCTGCTGCACACCCGGGTTTCCCTCTTCTTCGGGTCACTTGATGACATCCCCAAGTCTAACACTGCCCTTACCTCTGAGCCACATTCCAAAAGGGACTCTATGACCACTGGACACCAAACACCAGGGGTCAGAAATCCTGCTGCACTGGGAAGTCCTTGCATGCTCTGAGCCAAGAGCCTATCCACCCAGAAAGCCCCAGTGGATGTCACTTAGTCACTTGGAGACTCTCCTCTCACTAGGAACCTCCAGATGACTATTAGAGCCAGCAGCTCTCTGACCTCCCAGGTGCCGATGACCAACCCCCGCCCCCCGCCCCCAAGCCAGCCTCTGGGAACGTATAGGCCTTCTCATGGAAGTTTCATCTGGGTTCCTGGTTGTGACGGCTTTCTGCCTCCCTGTTCCCCTCCTCCAGGGGCTTCATGATCTACCCAACTGGAGGGGCTGGTTCTCAAGAAAACAACCCTTTGGGAGCAGTGTCCCCACCTATGAGTATGGTGCCAATGCTCATTGCCAGTCATATGGGCTGGGCCCACTTGGAAATGCTACTGCTCCCTAAGTCTGAGGAAGGGGAAACAGGGCATTATGGGTTGAATCACGACCTCCTCTTTCAAAAACATAAAAATAAAACATGTGGAAGTTCTAATGTAGAGTTCAGGATATGAGGGTAACTAGAGATGACATCATGGCAGATATGACCAAGAAGAGGTCATCCCAGGCTTTAGAGCCTTATGAGAAGGGGTGTGTGTGAAAGAGAGGTACCAGGTAACCCCAGGGTTGGCAGGAAATGGAGTGACACATCTATAAGTCAAGGACTATCACAGAGCTCACCAGCCATCCTCCAAAAGCCAAAAGAGGCAAGGAAGGTTCCTTCCTCACCAGCTTCAGAGGGAACATGGTTCTTCGGTCATTCCACACGGAACGTGCCCAATCCTGTCTGAGCTCAGAAGCTAAGTAGGGTCGGGCCGGTTTGCACCTGGATGACAGAGAGAACACGGTCCCACAGCCTTGACCTCAGAGCCCTTCTCAGTGGTGAAAGCACCAGCTCGAGCTGCCCAGTGTGCTTCTGTGGGGAAGCAGCCCTGGGAAAGGGAGGTGGCTGGGGTGTAGCTGCCTCTTCCTCACCCTGAGTCCTCAGAGGTCACGTGGCTTTACCATCTGCTGACCCACCAGCTGCATGTGCGCTGGACAGTCATATGGGCTGTTCGCAGTGACCCAGATATTTAGCCTGAGGCAGACACCACCATCCGATGCTTAGCCAAGCCACCTCTACAGAATACCAGTGTTGTTGTGTCTCTGTCATTGCTACTGACCCGGCATCTGCCCTTGAAGAAATGCCTGTCCCTTCTTGTGATCAGATGTCCCCACAGTTGAGCAGAGTGCTCAGGAAGAGCAATGGCCAGTCCCATCTCCTCCTCCACCTTGCAAGGTTGATGCTCTTGCATTGGGATGACCCTCCCATAGCAGATGTCATTTGTCTTTTTTTTAAAAAAAAATTATCTTATGGGTTTTTTTGTTTGAAAGCTTTGTTAAAAATTTTACAAAATCCTAGCTGGGCATGGTGGCTCATGCCTTTAATCCCGGGAGGCAGACAGTAGGAGGATCGCAGTGAGTTCAAGGCCACCCTGAGACTACATAGTGAGTTCCAGGTCAGCCTGGGCTAGAGTGAGACCTTACCTAGAAAAAAAAATTACAAAATCCTAAATATGAGTGTCGCTCTCACTACTAGCCTTGGAATCTCCTCCAGGGAGATGTGGCAGTAGACACTGAGGAGATTCAAAACTCATCATAGCAGAAAATCAAAGGCTGCTGAAAGCTTAACACTAGAAAAGAGACTCTGTGTGCCCTTCAAGGCTCAGGAAACATTGCGGAAGATGGGGCAGAAAAAAATGTGAGAGCCACGTGGTGGGAAGGTGTACGCTGAGGCACTCACTGTCCTGCCTCAGAGGCTGACTGAGTGGTGCACTCATGACCCCACCGTGAATGCTGGTCACTCCATTGAGGAGGGAGAGGAAACAAGAGTACAACCCAGTAGGAATATGACAAAGTTGCAATATGTTCATATATTAAAGTTCTCAAAAGTGAGAAAAAAGGAAAAAAAATACATACTCCCCTCCCACCACCCTCTTTTTCTCCCCCTTTCCCATTCCTCTCCACTGAACCACCCTCTTCTTTTCTGCTATTCCCTCGTCTACACTGATGTGTTTTTTTTTTATTTTTGCTCTTCTCCATCATCCATGAGAAGCTGTGAGTGCTGTGCAGGTAAGGACAGCTGCCGTGAGGTCATGAGCACAGCCGCCAGCGTTCTGAAGCGCCCTCCCCATCCTTTGGCTCTTACTTTCTCTCTGTCTCCTCGGCCATTGGAGGGCGTGACAGAGATATCTCATCAAGTGCTGAGCACTCCACTGTCACTTCTCAGCACTGTGATGTGTTTTAAGTCGGCCCAGCAGTCACTGCCATCTGAAAAGAAAAACCACTCTAACCAAAAGAGAGAGTAGCACTAATAAATCGGCATAAGCCCAAGTATTTAGGGGGTAATTTGGTAGGCATGGTATGCCTGTGTAGCCATGTTGTAATTGTTACTTGCAAAACACACCTGGGAGCTGTCTTCTTCTCGTCTGTGTGCTCACAGCAGCCGGGCAGCAAAACCACCCACGGAAAACATGCAGGTGTCTGCACCTGTCTTCACCTCAGATTAGACAGAAAGTCAGCTGCCAAGGGGGCTTTTTTTCTGAGGCAAGCCCAACAGAGTGCCTTTGTTAGAGAGAGAGAGAAAGAGAGAAAGAGAGAGAGAGAGAAAGGGAGAGAGAATTGGCGTGCCAGGGCCTCCAGTTACTGTAATCAAACTCCAGACATGTGTGACCATTCTGTTTGTCTTTCTTTCTCTCTCTCTCTCTGTCTGTCTCTGTCTCTCTCCTTGCAAATGAATAAATAAATAAATAAATAAGTAAATAAATAAATAAATGTAGGTCTAGAGAGATAGCTTAGCAGTTAAGGCGCTTGCCTGCAAAGCCTATGGACTATGTTCAACTCTCCAGGTCCCGTGTAAGCCAGACGCACAAAATGATGCAAGCGCACATGGTCACACATGTGCACAAGAGGACGCATACGTCTGCAGCTTGACTGCAGTGGCTGGAGGCCCGGCACACCAATTCTCTCTCTCTCTCTCTGTCATAAAAAAGGCCAATCTGTTGGGCTTACTTCAAGAAACAAAAATAAATGTAAATAAAAAGTAAAAGAAGGCTGGGCTTGTGGCTCAGTGGTGAAGGGCTTATCTCGCATGTGTGAGGCCTATATTCAATCCCTAGGACCAGGGAAAAATACAAGTATGTCTTTTGCTCCACTTTGCTCCTGTCAGTACATACATTGTTAGAGTTGTGTATATAATATGCATGTGCATGTACAAGTGTTGATATGTATGTGGTTGCACATATGTGTGCAGATACATGCCCACATGTGTTCACATGTATGTGAAAGCCAGAGGTGGCTGTCAAGTGCCTACCTCAATCGTGCTCCATTTTTAAAAAATATTTATTTATTTATTTATTTAGGGGAGAGAGAGAGAATGGGCATGCCAGGTTCTCTAGCCACTGCAAAAAAAAAAAAAAAACTCCAGATGCATGCACCACTTTGTACATCTGGCTTTACATGGGTACTGGGGAATCAAACCCAGGTCCTTAGGCTTTGTAGGTAAGCACCTTAACAGCTGAGCCCTCTCCTCAGTCTCCTCAGTCCTCATGCTCTATTTCTATTCTTTGAGAAGGGTCTCTCAGTGAATCTAGAGCTCACCGATTTGACCAGCCAGTCCTAATGCGGCCCCAGTCTCCGTCTCCCTAGTGCGGGGATTACCATCATGCCCACACTTAGATGGGTGTGCAGGTCCTTGTGCTTGCCCTGCAAAAGTTTTCCCCACTGAGAATCTTCCCAGCCCAATAGTTAGGTATTTTTAACTGACCAACATCAAGGAAACCCTCCCAGCAGTGATGGTTTTCTGTCTTCAATAATTTATTTACCATCTAACCACATATCTGCTTTTGATTTAAATTGATGAACATGAGATGTTTCTGCCACCATCCTCTGGGATTCCTCTCTTCCTGGGCTCCAGGCTGACCTCTGACATAGAACAATCTGGGTCTACAGCCAGCAGTCCCTCCTGGGACACAAACCCCCGGTTGAGAACCCAAGTGGGCAACATTGAAAGACTCAATCGCTCTGATGGTTTCAAACTTGACATTTAATCTGTGGAGATCATTCTTTTTGTGGGAGTTTATAAATGTCACCACACCCTGTAAAGCACCACAGCACTTTCAAGGCCGAGACGCAGCTGGTGAGCCAGGGTGCGCAGTGCTCAACACATCACAGCCATGGGGCACCAGCTGAACCTTGGTCAAAACGAACATGCCTCTGAAGACATGACTGGTCTGGGGACTCAGAACAGGTTCTGTCACGGGCACATTTCTCTCTAAAACAAATTAGAAGCTCCTGGACTTGAATTACAAGAAAATAATATCATTGTATTCAAAATAAACCATTAGACAATGGACTCAGATTGTAACACACTCCAGGATTGCTATGCCTAGTAACTCCGGGTTTAAGTGTCCAAGGGGAGTTTAGAAGTCAGGATGTTTCCGAGGTCGCATGGACCCCTCAGGCCAGGCCTGGCAGCCCTGCAAAATTAAATACTTTCATATTTTTGTTGCAACTTATGAATATCCTCACCAGTTGAAACAGCCACAGGCCAGTTTGATCTGGGCTTTATCCCCAGTGAGCACTGGGGTCACACTAAGACCCCGTTCCTGGGGTTCGGTGCATTTTGGAGTTTGGAACTGGTGAGAGGCTTTGTCAATAACAGGTCGTCATTGCAAAGGAGACTGTGGGGACAGTTCGATGGATTTAAACCAGGGCCGTCTTGGTGGTGAGAGAAAGTGACCCCCCCCAAAGCAGCCGGCGCACAGGGAGTGCACTCAGTTCTGCACGGCCACAGTCAGGTTCGCACTGCTGGTAGAAATCACCCGGCCAAGGGCAACTTTGGTGGGGGCGGGGCGGAGAAAAAGGTTTATTTTGGCTTACAGGCTCGAGGAGAAGCTCCGTGATGGCAGGGGAAACAATGGCATGAGCAAAGGGTGACATCACCTCCTGGCCAACATCAGGTGGACAATGGGAACAGGAGAGTGTGCCAAACACTGGCAAGGGGAAACTGGCTATAACACCTGTAAGCCCAGCCCCCAACAATGCACTGCCTCCAGGAGGCGTTAATTCCCAAATCTCCATCAGCTGGGAACCCTAGCATTCAGAACACCTGGGTTTATGGGGCACATCTGAATCCCACCACCACAGGTACTAGTTACTTTTCTTGCTCTGCTGGACAAAAACCCCTGACAAACCTAAGACAGGAGGGCTAGCTTGGCTCACAGTTGGAGGGACGCATTCCATCATGGCGGAGAAGGCGTGGTAGCAGGAAGCAGCTGCTCATAATCAGCCCAGAGTCAGGAAGCAGAGATGGCGGATGCTCGTGCTCTGTGTGCTCTCACCTTTTGGTTCATTCCAGGTCCCCAGGCCACGGGATGATCTTTCTTACCTCCACTGTCCTAACACCTTCAGGTTCAGGTAGAGACCCTAGCTCAAAGAAGCGAAGTAGAAAGTGATTGAGGAACACACACCCAACATTGACCTCTGGCCTCCACACATACATGTGCATGCACACCTGCACACATACATATGCACACCATAAACACACACACACGTACAGAAAATAAGAATATAAACAAAAAGAAAATTCTGGGTGGGACTAATTTCAAGTCATTGTTCCCCACTAGAAGAGGGACTGGGCTCAGGTTGGGGACACAGCAGAGGCTCCTATGAAAACAGGGACTCATCACTTTCTCTCAGTCTTCCTCATTTTGTTCATTTTAAAATGTGGCTTGAGGGGACTGTTGTCAAGACTGCCAGCCCAAGTTCAACTCCCCAGCATCTACATGAAGCCAGACACAAAGTGGCACACAAGTCTGCAACCCCAATGTGCCTGAGGCAATTGGGGGTGGAGCCAGGAGAATCCAGAAGCTCACAGTGGCCAAAACAAAAGGGGGACACTTTGTCTCAAGTAAGGAAGGAGAAAGTGAACAGCCCAAGATTGTCCTCAGACCTCCACACCTGCTCTGTGGCACATGCTCACCCATACACATGCACACACGTGTGCGTGTGCACACACACACACACACACACACAATCAAAGGGAGGGGCTTGAGGTAACTGGAAACCATGAAAAGAAAGAAACACTGACACTGGGCACAGCACAGGGAACCTCCACAACATGAAAGAAGCTGGGAGACACAAAAGCCAACTGTTGTGTGTTCTCCACGCAGGAAATGTTCACAGCAGGTGAATTCACAGGGACAGAAAGCACCTTGGGCTGGCCAGGACTGAGGACGCCTCATGAGCTTGGGGTGTCCCTTCAGGGTGACAATATTTTGGAACTAGCCCAACTAGACTGGTTAGTGCCAGGAGTACGAGGCACCGGGTTACACACTGTAAAATGGTTAACTATATGGAATGTGGATTCCATAAAACAACTGGAAGTGTTTCAACTTGTCAGTTCTGGTTAATGTGCATACAATTATTCCTCTGCATATTTTCCCAATTCCCAAAGTATATGGGAATATATATCACCTGCCATGCAGGTCAATTAAACATAATGGAGGGCCACTGTGGGTCATCCTGTGGCCATCTGGTTATTCCTTCTGTCAACCATAGCAACCAAGGGACCTATTTGTGGGACTCTTTCCCAGCGGCAGGAAACCTGCTATGGTGGAATCAGAGATAAAAATAAATCCACAGAGTGTTGGGCCAGAGATGCCAGACACCAGAGAGAACGCACTGTCTGGTTCCATTTATATAAAGTGCAGAGACAGGCAGAGCTCATGGATCTGAGGGGAGTCAGGGGGGGCTCTGGGAGTAGTGGCTGGAGAGCATAGGGTGGGACTTCAGACACTTTCTGACTCTTTTTTTTTTCTTCTGGTTTTTCGAGGTAGGGTCTCAGCTCTAGCCCAGGCTGACCTGGAATTCACTATGGAGTCTCAGGGTGGCCTCGAACTCACAGCGATCCTCCTCCCTCTGCCTCCCGAGTGCTGGGATCACAGGCATGCGCCACCACGGCCGGCTCACATTCTGACTCTTAAGGCCCTGGAGCACAGCCGTGTCCTCCTGTGACCACAGGGCACATTCAGACCGTGTGCACATAGCTGCATTACCTCAGCTTCAAAAGTTTGCAAAGAAACAATAAGCGTGTAAATCTAGTGGAGACATTTAATTCCTGCCAGACTTCTGAAAAAGAGCGCAGGCCTTGGCTTCAGGTGGCCAGGTGTCCAAAGGGAGACTCAGGAGTCAGAACCTCCACAGCGTGGGGTGCTGTTGGGCCAGATGGCAACTGCTTCTCCGCGCAAAGTGACTAAACCCTGCTCAGAGGCCCTAAGCAACCGGGGAGGGGCATGAGGACAGCAGTCACTCCACACAGGGGACAAACACACCTGCCCTTCCTGGGGACACAGAGGCCACAGAGTTGGGAGTGCTTCCAGCCCAGACCAAAGTTGTTCTCCACCTTAGAGTCAGGGAAGTAGAAACCTAACTGCAGAGGACTCACTTTTCTCTAGTGTTCTGGAAAGAAGCCAAGTCACTGACTTGTTACTGAGTCCCCGGGGGCCGGGGGGAAGCTGCATCCCACACCTACCCATCTTTATCCCCTCCATGGACAGCCAGGAGGGAGCCCAGAGAGGGAGGCCCATGCACAGCCACTCCTCCTGGCTGAGCCCAGCCAGGCCGGTGCGCCTGCCCTTTCAGTATGTCCCCAGGGAAGGGCGAATCTGAGGCAAAGAGCAGGCGGGGGGGGGGGATTATATCAGCTAATGACCCTAGTCCTCCCCCTAGAACAGATAAGGTCAGGTCCCCATCATGTCACCCACCAGAGGGTGGGAGGGGACGGAGAATGAGATGAGAGGGAACGTGAGGAGAGGTAAAGAGGAAGGGGGCAGGGACATAGAAAATGAAGGAAAGATACACAAAAACAGGATAGGGAGGGGAGGGGAGGGGAGGGCCTCGCCGCTGTCCTGGATTAAGCCTCCATCCTGGGGGACAGTGACACATGCAGAGAGAAACAGCTGAGCAGGACGGCTCGAGTGTGCACTGGGCAACGGGCTGCAGCCAGACTCTGCAGGTTCTAGTGGCCACCAGCCACTCTCGGCCACCTGTCCTGCCAGCCCAGGTGGATGAGCTGTGGCGGGTGACGGCAGGCTCTCCTGCAGGGCGGGGACAGAGGGATCCACTCCCTCTACACAGCAGCAGGCACAGGGAGCCTCACCAGAATCCCACTCCTCACATCAGTATAGTGCTCCAAAGAGGACCTTGGCTCCACCGACCCAAGCCAGCCCCTGTTGACACCATTTAGTATTCATCCCAGGCACAAGTGTCCCAGTGTGGTAATATACTCCATCCCTGAGCAGTGGGACAAACAAGGATGGTGGTGCTGGTCAATACTGGTCCCCAGCTGGGCTCTGGCCTGGGTTTGAGTCCTACTTCCACCATATACTCAGACTAGACTAGGCATTGGGGCTTAATATTGGGTTTTGCATAGTTAGTTCTATCCCTGGAGACCCCGAGCCAGGTTCTCGTGGGAAGTCAGTATTCACAGAAAGCCAACTGTCATATGAGAGGCTCTGTACCTGAGAAGCGCCCAGTGTCCTGAGCCCTGAGCCCGGAATCATCAGTCATAAATGTTGGGCAGCCCTTGAGAGTGGCCCTGGGTCTCTGTTTCCTGATTATCAAAACGAGGCTACGTAGCTCACTTCCAAAGAAACTAGAAAGGCTCTCTGGGAGGCTGGTCAGGGTGGGCTTTCGGCAGGAGCCAGTTGTCCCCACATCACCTTGGAAACCGCAGGGCCAGCCCAGGGAGCCTCCTGCAAGACAGGATGGGACACACTCTCCTAGCCGGCCACAAACTCCCACTCCACGTGGGAGTAAGGGGGCTTTTATGACTGGCTCTTCTTCAAAGCCCCACGTGAGAATCATTTCCCCGGGCAGCAGACCCACAGTCTACACTATGGAGAGATTGGCAAGAGCCAGCACTGACTGGGCACTAACTGTATACCAGGCATGCCACAAAACCCTGATAAAGGGGGCTGCTACCTTTTAGGCAAGGAGGAAAACAGCATTCAGACACACACACACACACACACACACACACACACACACACACGCTCATAAACAAGTCACCAGTTGCCATCCCAACACATCACACAGGAGCATTTTCTGAGGAAACGCTTGGGCTCAGGAGCCTGTCAGATCTCAACCTGCGCCCTGCCAAGATGCACTTACCACTTCCAGCAACTGAAGGGGCCTGACATTTAACGGGGAGGAGGCGACCCCCTCCTATGTCTCTGAACTGAGCCTCAACAAACAGCAGTCACTTCTGAATCCATTTTTCCGAAAGGTCACCAGCCAGACACCCACAGAAAATCCAACTGTCATTGCCGCCAGCTCAGTGGCCCCCTGCCGTCCATCTCTCCACAGCATCTCTTTGCCCCTCTGTCTGCCTCATAGAACTGTGCTGAGGGTGGAGGGTGCCAGTCGGGCCCCCACTGCTAGGCTCTGCCACCCTCCTAACTCCCAGTGTCCTCTCATTCCCTGCTCAAGAAGGGGGACAGGGTGGTCTTCACAGTGAGGGTGTTTCTGTCACACATACAAACTTGACGCAAACCAAGGGACCCAGAGTCTCCCCTGAAGCCTAAGTCCCAGAGCCATATACAGTCTCATGTCCTGGGGAGAAAAAGCCCTTCGAATAAACTCAGCAAACCCAGTCCCACCTCCCAAACCCCTCACACTCCTTGGCCCAGTTCTAATCGTGCCTGGTACTTCCTCCGTGTGCAAGACAGACCATCCCCTTGGCCTGCTAAGTGTTGGCCACCACAGTCATGAGGGACAGGGGACAGGGCACAGGGTCCAGAGCTGGGCTGGAGCTTCCCATCTGCTTAAGAAGGAGGGAGGGCAGACCCCCAACCATCAGAGGAGAGAAGGTCATCTGGATGCAGATGGGCCAGTCAGCATAGAGATGGGACTCCATCCATGGCCCCAGGTGTCTCTGCCATCAGCCCTGCCAGCTGGGAGCGTCTTCCGCCCGGCCCCAGGCCAGAGCCCTCACCTGCTTCTGTCACACATCAGTTCTCCCTTCGCCCTTCCCGCACTTCCTGAGCAAGATGGAGTCAGGTGGTGGAGCTGACCATCTTGTAAAGACAGAGCCTCGGGCTGGAGAGATGGCTTAGCAGTTAAACGCTTGCCTGTGAAGCCCAAGGACCCCAGCTCAAGGCTCAGTTCCCCAGTATCCATGTAAGCCAGATGCACAAGGTGGCACATGCATCTGGAGTTCATTTGCAGTGGCTGGAGGCCCTGGGACACCCATTCTCTTTCTCTCTGCCTCTTTCTCTCTCTGTCTGTCGCTCTCAAATAAATAAAAATAAAATTAAGACAGAATCTCAAGGGAGCCACAAGCTACACCCACACCAGAGGCTGAAGCCATGGGAGGCCTGCATGTGAAACAGCTGTGACGTGTGATGCTCTGTGCTCTACAAAGAGACTCTGATGTTCCTTGTCTAGGTCACAGTTGAGTGGAGGGTGTGGTCAGGGGACAGAGTGAGAGAGGGGTCAGAACAGTGATGAGCAGAGAGGAGCTGGGGCATAGAATGGTCACCAAGGAGCTTAACATCCCCAGCAAGTCCCATTGAATACCAACACCTCAAAGACTGGGTCGAGTGCAACCAGGGTCAGGTGCCAAGTCCACCCAGTAACTGTTTCTCTGAGCTTTGGTTTTGCCCAAGAGAAGGCAGAGGCAGGCCTGGGACCCCAAGTCTCATCTTTTGATGGCCACCACAGTCTGCTCTGTCAGAAGTGACGCTTCCCAGGTAGAGACATGTGCTGTCTGCACGGCCCAAGCAGGACTCCTGTAGACGTGGGGAGGGAGAAGACCAGGGACACCCCCCACCCCCAACCGGAAGGGGCTAAGAGCTAGTTCTGGGACCAGTTCTGAGACTAGAGCTCTTCTGTGCTGTCAGGTAATTACCCTGCCTCTCTGGATCCCCGTGTTCCTATCTCCCCCTCCTTCTCCTTACTGGAGGAGACCTGCCTTAGGGTCTCTGCAGGATTCAAAGTGTTAAAGATGGGCAGCTCTCTGCCCTACAGCGGGGACAGGATGCCACACTGAACACCTAAGGGTCATGGTCCAGAAATTCCCTGACTAGCCGCCTGCTCAGAGCTCAAGTCAACTCATTTATGTCTAGATGGACTTCTACCTGAACACCTCGGGTTTTGTTTTATGGTTTTCTTTCCAAATTATGAAGGGAATGTCCTCTTGCCAATGCAGAAAACGAGAAGATCATGAAACACACCGAGAGGAAAATAACATCTCTTCCCAGAATCAGGCCAACCGGGGGTGCGAGCTTACCTCTAGAGTGACTGTCACGTACCCTGGACAGCCCTCTCTCCCACCACGTCACCAACTGTCCTGAGAGGAGCACAAGCCTACGCATCACTCCCCCTCCCCCTCCTGGGAGTCTCACTCACCAGTTTACTCCCCAGCCTTCACTGGACCGGCTGTAACCTCGGGCCGTCACTTCTACCACCCGGCTCACACCCTGGCCAACGGTCATTGACCACTGTCCACTATCCATCAGAACCTGATGGAAACCAACCCGCCTCGGCCACTGTTCACAATTTGGAGCGGGGCGTGGTTTGAATTGCTGTCGCCCAATGTCCTAGAACTGGAGCCAGACACCCCCCTCTGCCAGCCTCAGCAGCCATATTGAGCAATAGAGCCTCTTTTAGGGTCACTGTGTGTCCAGGGAAGGGCAGGAAAAGCCTGGCAAGGAGCTAATATTCAATACATATCTTACAAAAGTTGGAGAGGTGTTTTATTTTTGCTATTTAAGTCCATGAAGAGCCAGCAGCAAGGCTCCCAGCCTCTACGTCCTCAGCCACAGGGCCTGAGTAGCAAAGGGTGATCTGCACCTCGGGGTCCCTCCGCCACCAGGGTCTTTGCAGGAAGTGAAGTTGTAAAGGCAGCCCCAAGCGCAGGACCGGCACACGGTGCCACGCCACCCCCTGCTGGACACTCTTGGCTCTGCAGGAGCCCAAGGTTGGTGAAGTCAGGGATCCAGACCAGGGGAAAGAAAGGACGCTTCCCAGAGGCTGTCTGGTGGCCTTTGGCAATGCCTCCCCTCTGGGTAACTGGTCGTCAAGGTCTGCACTCCACAAGCCAGGCTTGGAGAAATAAGAGTTGGAAAATTAAAGGAGGTGTAATAAAAATGAGTGCTCAGATCAGTAATATATTTTTAAACCCAGGATCAGTGCAGACATACCTACGATGCGTGAAATAGCACAGTTTTAATGAAGGCACATCGAGCTGCTCTTTTCCCTCTGGCTCCAGCATGGCTCGGCCCAGCACTGTAATTCATCTGTCTTTATTTAAGGTCTGATATTTTGTTAGCATGAATTTTTAATTGCATTTAAATGCCATGCATCTCAACTGCAAGTATGATTTTCTGTTTTGGCATATGACTTTGTATTTTGAGCCCAAGGCATGGGGTCACCTGCCTCACACTGGTCCCAACCCTACCCATCCCCTCTATCTTTCCTTTCTCTCTGCGGTGTTAGCCAGCCCCCCATGGGCCCCAGAACTCTTGATTCTCTTCTCTCTGACAAGGAGACAGACAGCACTTCCTCTCCCTCGACAGCCCTGAGAGAATAAACTGGACAAGGAAGGGGACTCTCCTCTGGACCCCCAGAAAATAACGCAGAGAAAAGAAGCCCAAAGAGACCTTGATTCTAGCAGAGACCCCGAACTGCTGGCTTTCGGAGCAGAAAGGCCATGCATTTGCCTTGTCTGAGACCCTGAGTTGGTGAGACCATTAGAGCAGTCATAGGAGCCCAATACAGCAAACTCCAGGATCCCTAGGGAGAGCTGGGGTGCCTGAGATGACACCAGGAGGCAGAGGAAGGAAGGAGAGTAGCTATTTCACCTGTGGCCAGGGCCTTGTGTGAATTCCCCATGGCTGTAACAAACTGCCATGGGCTGGTGGCTCATAGCAACAGAACAGGACTCCGCCAGGAACCCAGGCAGGGCCTCGCCCCTTCCTACAGCTCCAGGGCAGGCCTGTCCTGCTGAGCCTTCCTCCTGGCAGCCTCGGACCTGCATCACTGGGTTCGTGATTTCATCACCCCCTCCTCCTATCGGCCTCAGATCTTCCTTCCCTCCCTCTTTTAGGGACATTTGTGATGACCGGCTAATGTGGGATGATGCTCACTGAGTCTCTGGGTTTGGCCTGATTGCGCCCAACCCTTTTTTCAGTCAGGCTCTCATTCCAGCCCAGGCTGACCTGGACCTCACTCTGGGGTCCAGGCTGGCCTCAAACTTACAGCAGTCCTCCTAGCTCAGCCTCCCACATGCTGTGATTATGGGTGTGAGCCACCACACCCAGTTCCAAGTCAGGCCACATTTACTGATTCCCAGGACTGGGATTTAAGATGTCTGAGACTATTGCTCAACTTTCCATAAGTCCTGTGACATGCCAGCTGTTTTCTGAGGCAGGTGAGGGACAGCCAACCTCACACTTGAAAACCTGACTGAAGACAGAGCCAAAAATCACCCACCTCCCCCTGTCCCATGGAACCCTGGTGACCCCTAATGAGCCATGGGAATGCCAGTCATACCCCACCCCGTCCTTCCAGCAGGAGCTCAGAGTCTTGAACCCCAGCAAGGCGTGGACGGACGAATGCACTGATTCACCTTCATAAGTGTCATCACAAGTGACATGGCCGGCTGATAACCTGGAGGCAGGCTTCCGGTTGCTGCGGGGCTGGTGGCTCGTGCCTATAATGCTAGCACTTGGACGACTGAGGTAGGAGGATTGCTATGAGCTCGAGAACAGACGGTGCTCCAGTGAGACCCTTCCTCCAAAAGAAGAAGAAAAAAAAAAAGCTCCCATTGATGGCTGTCTCTCTGGATTTCATATCTCCGAGCCTCAGTTCCTGGTCTTGCTGCTCACCATGCTTGCTTGAGGGATTAAATGAGAGGATGAATGGACAAAGTCAGCATGTCATTCTCATAGAACTTGTCCCCCAGGACCTACAAGTAGAGGCCAACCCCACGCGGGGTAGCAGGACAGCTGCACCTGGGTGGCCCCTTGTGGGAGCTCAGTCCCCCCCCCCAACACACACACACACCCAACTCCTGCCCTGCAGACACCACTGCATCATTTGAATACAAGTTGTGTCACATTTGCAACTGGTCAGCTGTCATTTCATGAAACTTCTGGTGACAGGAGCTAACCCCACAGGACTCCTGCCACCCCCACTCACACTGGGTGGTTTATGAGCCCCGCAGATGGAATTACAGTTTTAGCTCAGAGCATCAGCCACATGGGAGCCCCGTGTTTCATTTGTATTTATCATTACTGCTAATTATATGGGCCAAGCCTTGTCACTGGGGCAAGCACATAAATTATGTCTAAATCACTTGTGCATAGCTGATTTCCAGAGAGTCAACAGACCCATCTGGCTTGAGGTGGGTGGAGAGGGGAGGATTTTATATGCATGCAGATAGCACACAGAAATACATGCGTATTTATCTATTCATTATACACGGGCTCATACATAAACCTTTACGCACCTGTCTATGTACACTTATACATCACATTTATGGCCTTCCTCGCCCCCTCCCTCTCCTTGGGTCTTGGGGTATATTTCACAGGAAGTTAGTGCAGGAAACTTTGGGTTTCAGCTTGACAGGTTATGGTACCAGCTACTCCAACAGACAATATCACAGGGGTTACAACAGAGGTGTTTTGGAGCTATGATCTGAGTCCACCGACCACTGACACTAAGGAGATTATGGAGCCAGGCCAAGTTAGATGAAGTGCTTAAGAACAGCTTGGGGCTCCCTGGCTGACATGCCATTATTTTCTTGTTGCTGGGACAAAATACTCAGCCACAAAGAGTTTATTTTTGAAGTTCCAGAGGGTTAGGCACAGCAGGAGCAGGAAGTCAGCATCACACCAGCATATTAGCAAGATGTATGTAGAGAATGGGGCCAGAGCACCTTTAGTCCCAGCACTCGGGAGGCAGAGGTAGGAGGATCACCGTGAGTTTGAGGCCACCCTGAGACTACAGAGTGAATTCCAGGTCAGCCTGGGCTCGAGCAAGACCTCACCTTGCAAAATAAAAACAACCAAACAACAAAACCCAAAGGCCCACCTCCAGTGACACACCTCCTCCAGCAAGGCTCCCCTCAACCTTCCCAAACAGTGCCACCAGCTAGAGATTAAGTATGCAAGTGCATGAGTCAAGGGGGTCACCCTACATTCAAACCAGCACAATGAAGAGGCAAAACTTCCCCCTTGGACACAACTGTGGCTATGGCCAAGAGGTCAGCTTGTGCTCTGAGCCTGGTCCCCAGGTCCCCAGGCTGCCCAGCCCAGCTCCACTGAAGCATCTCTTTGTGATAAACACTTCTCACTGACTTCCTCCTGCCTGATCACGACTGAGCCAGGCAATGCAGCACCGCTCCTCGCCAGGGGAGCTCAGAGTTGACACAGAACGCGGACTGTGTAGATGTCGTGTCCTTGGGGCCAGTACCCCCAGGACAATCACAGATAGATCCCAGAGGCCATCATTTGGTGAAACATGTACGAGACCCTTTGGCCCTCAACTCAGCAGGTGAACTGAGGCTCGGAGAGGATGTAGCAAGGGGAGTGAGTGGGGGCAGGGAAGAGGGCACTGGCACTCTACTCTACTGGAGTTCGAGCCACCGCTTCTGAAGCATGCAACTTACTGGAGGCTTCGCAGTGAGCCAGTGAGGGACGTGGCTTCTCTGGGAGCCCGAGGCACTGGGCTCTGCACACTGACACCAGCCACCCTGCTGGGCTTCCTGGTACCCAGACTAGGGAAAGACCCAGAACCACAGAGCCCAGGCAGCCAGGACTAAGCACAGCAGCTGGGGGGGGGGGGGGGGTAGCAGATTGCAGGTGAGGCAACTGTGTCGCAGGTGTAACGGAGGACACACATGTCCCCAGCGGTAGAACAGCAGCTGGATGACCCAATCTAACATTTAAATCAGAAGATACCAAGCCAAGCCTGGCATGGAACATGCCTGCCGTCGTAGCTACTTAGAGACTATAAGGCACAGGGATCACTTGAGCCAAGTTTAAGACCAGCTCGGGCAATATAGGAAGACTTACCTTGTAAATAAGAAATAAAATACAGAGTCAGGAGTGGTGGCACACACCTGTAGTCCCAGTGCTTGGGAGGCTGAAGGATCACTGTGAGTGCCAGGCCAGCCTAGACTAAAGTGAGACCCCACCTGGGGAAAATAAAAAAAAGAAGAAATAAAAATGTAAGTCCAAGCAGACTGAATTTAGGGGTGAACAGCAGAACCCCAGTATGAAGCAACACGTGCATTCTTGACCTCAACCTTCACACAGATGCTCCCGCAGCCCCTCGTTCCTGGATGTGCCACTGATGGGGACACACCATGAGCATTTCACTGGCAAAAGCTTCGCATGGGCTCCCGGCTTGCATGGAAGAGCACTTGCAAAGGGACGGGTCACATAGAGGCCCTAAGTCCGCCACTCAGCTCGGCCAGCATAGTCAGCCCCTTCCTGGACCCGGAAGCCGGCGAGCCGCATGGGAGACAGAGGCTCAGTGAGAAGCGGCTGTGCTGGCCCAGCAGACGGAGGGCAAGACGTGGGAGCCTCGGTGGCGCTCATGGAGCAGAGGAGCAGACAGGATGTGGTACAAGGACGTGGTGGACTGCTCTGCAGGCCAGATGTCGCCAGGGACCTACAGTGGCACCTCACACCTTCTGCGCGAGCAAAACATGCCGTCAAGGCCCATGGGTGGGGAGGCAGTACCCTCCCACCTGCAAGGGCTGGTCCAACCCCAAGTCAGGGGCCAGGAAGACCGTGCAGCAGCAGGTCCAGCTGCAGTCCAGGGGCCTCTGTCACCCAGGCTGAAGACTCCGTGGTAACGAGAAGCAGAGAAAGATGCTGTGCAGGGGTTGGGGAGATGTTGCAGCAGTTAAAGGTGGGAGCTTGCAAAGTCTGATGTCCCAGGTTTGATTCCCCAGTGCCCACGTAAAGCTAGATGCACAAAGTGTGCAGTCATCTGAAGTTTGTTTGCAGTGGCTGGAGGCCCTGGTGCACCCATTCTTTCTGTCTCCCTTCTATCTCTCTCTGCTTGCAAATAACTGCATATTTTTTTTTTTTAATTTAAAGAGGGCTGGCGAGATGGCTTAGCAGTTAAGGTGCTTGCCTGTGAAGCCTAAGGACCCATGTTGGACTCTCCAGATCCCACGTAAGCCAGACGCACAAGGTGAGCAAGCGCACAAGGTCACACATGTGCACAAGGTGGCACAAGCATCTGGAGTTTGATTACCATGGCTGGAGGCCCTGGCGCACCAATTTTCTCTCTCTCTCACACACACTTTCACTGTCTCACATTTAATAAAAGACAAGTCTGTTGGGCTTGCTTCAAAAAAATTTTTTTATTTAAAAAGATGCTGGGCAGAAAGACATTATCTCACATCTGCTTGGAACCTACATACGTGGACCTGTGGCACAGACAGCAGACTCATGGTCAGCAGGGCTGAGAGAGTGGAGGGCAGGGAGCAGCAAGACAACCTCTGGGGACTGGAGAGATGGTTTAGTGGTTAAGGCACTTGCCTGTGAAAGTCCCCAGTACCCACATCACATGCACAAGGTGGCATATACGAATGGAGTTTGTTTGCAGTGGCTGGAGGCCCTGGCATGCCCATTCTCTCTTTCTTCTTCTTCTCCTCCTCCTCGTTCTTCTCTCTCTCCCTCTCTCTCTAGTAAGTAAAATAAATTATTAAAAAATAAAACACCTCAGGAGGCAGAGGTAGGAGGATTGCCATGAGTTCAAGGCCACCCTGAGTGAGACTACATAGTGAATTCCAGGTCAGCCTGGGCCAGAATGAGACCCAACCACAAAAAAACAAAAATAAATAAATAATAAAGACAACCTCCGGGATAGCAGTGTCCTCATGTCCCCGTCCCCTAAGAATAGCCCTGAACCCTAGAGTCATGGCTGAGAGAGGCTGGATCTCAGGGAGAGTCTAGGCTGGCAGCTTGGCAGTGACATGGAAGGCACCAACTCAGAACACTGTGGAAACCTCCTGAAGATAAAAGCCTGCTGAGTGGCTGACGTGCTTGGACAGAGTGGAGGTGAGGTAGGAGTGGCAGGCGCAAAGCTGAAGAGGAAGCACATTTATAAAAAGCTACAAGCAAACAAGAAGTTGGTGGCTGTGAAACTCAGGGGCAACAAAGTCAGTCAAGAAAGTGAAGCCTTGTTCCCTGCATGGCCTGGTATATTTACAAATCAGTACTTCTATAAAATGCTGGGCACTCATTGGCTTTCTGTCCTGTGATGAAATATCTGAGTTGGCTAAGTGATAAAGAGAAAAGGCGGGCTAGAGAGATGGCTTAGTGGTTAAGGCGCTTTCCTTCAAAGCCTAAGGACCTATGTTTGACTCTTCAGACCCTACATAAGCCAGACACACAGGTGACACAAGCACACAAAGTCACACATGTGCACAAGGTGGCACTTGCATATGGACTTTGATTACAGTGGCTGAGGCCCTGGTGCACCAATTCTGTCTCTCTCTCACTCTCGCTCTCTTGCATTAAAAAATAAAAGGGCTGGCCAGCCAGGCCAAATGAGCCAATGGGTGCAATAGTGGCATGTCTGTTGTGGAAGAAACCAACAGCCCTCTGATTGGACTGGAGGCTCGCTCCATGGGAAGGGATATATCCCTGATACTGAAAACCTACAACAGGGGTAGTCATGAGCCCTAGGGGTGTAACGTCTGCTGCTGTCTGGCTAAAAGTATATACTATGCTCACCAAACTGCCCAGTAAGCATTTCTCTTAAAATTCATACCCATATATTAATGCTACTCTCACTTTTGGCTAGAGAACCTTCTCTTTTCAGATGGCAGTGACCTTGGGATGACTCAGGAGGCACCATGGTGCTGAGAAGAAGTGACAGAGGAGTGCTCAGCACTGAAATATTTTAATCACACCTTCCATGGCTCAGAGTCCATTGTGGAAGGGGTAGCAGGAAGAATGTAAGAGCCAAAGGAAGGGTAGGACTCCTTACAACGTGCTCCTCCAGACACAAAATGGCCTGGATATCCATGACCTCACAGTGCCTGACACTACCTACATAAGACCATCATAATAGGAAGAAAAAATCATGACATCAAAATAAAAGAGAGACTGATTGAGAGAGGGAGGGGATATGATGGAGAGTGGAGTTTCAAAGGGGAAAGTGGGGGGAGGGAGGGAATTACCATGGGATATTGTTTATAATTATGGATGTTGTCAATTTTTAAAAAGGCCAGGGATGGAGAGATGACTTAGGGGTTAAGGTGCTTGCCTGAGAAGCCTAAGGACCCATGTTCAACTCTCCAAATCCCATGTAAGCCATATGCACAAAGATGAGGCAAGCACAAGGTCACACATGTCCACTAGGTGGCCCAAGTGTCTGTTGAGTTTGATTGCAGTGGCTGAGGCCCTAGTGCGCCAATTCTCTCTCTCCCTCTCTCTCTCTCCCTCCCCCCCTTCTCTCTCTCTCTTTCTCTCTGTCTCTCATTCTCCCTAAACTAGAAATAAAAAAAATTGTAGGCCAATTTGTTGGGCTAGCCTCAAAAAACATAAAAAGAGAAAAGGTTGTTGGAGTCACAGTTTGGCAGGCTCCAAGTCCAACATTGGCTTGGACTCTAGTGATGGATTAGGGATGCAGATGGAGACTTAGCATGGGGGCACTTTTAGGCAAAATGATCATATCTCAAGCCAGAGCAGAGGGGCTGGAATTATCCCACGAGCGCCTTCAAGAGCACTCACTCAAGGACATAAGAACCTCCCACCAGGCCCATAAAGGGTCTTACAGGTCCATAGTAGCCCCCATAGCACCACTGTGAGGGCCAAGCCTCTGCCACAGGGACCTTTGGGAATGCTCACGCTCAGAACACAACCCACAGAAAACTGGCCTCGACACCGTCACCACATAACCCAGAATGGGGAGGAGATGGGACATGAGCTTAGGTGAAGGGAAGAGGAATAAAGAGAGCATGGTCCTCGTTTCCGGGGTGGGTAATGCCCAGTACCACTCCGTGGAGAAGGAGCCGGGCAGGTTCAAGGAGTACATGGAAAGAGGAAGTCAGGTAACAAGGGTCTGGTCAGGCAAGCAGGAGGCAAGCTAACAAGTGTTGTAAAAACAGTTAAACAGTTGGCTGCAAGTGTAGCAGTTCCTTTGATTAGAACATAAGATAAACAACAAGACATGGTTCCATCTGACTCCCAGCTATATCATGTAAACCATGCCAGGTCCTCAACAGTTTATGAAACAAATGAATGGGTATTCAGAGCCCTCGCACCAAACTAAAGGCAGCACGGCTTTCCTGGGAAAGGAGAGGTGGTGAGGAGGCTGTCCTTACTCAGGGTGGTCTGCTGCACATCTATTATTTGATCCCAGCAGGTGGCACCTTGCCGTGTCCCGTCTCTCTCTCTCTCTCTCTCTCTCTCTCTCTCTCTCACACACACACACACACACACACACACATACCTGTGCCCCCACACTGCAAGGATCCTAGGGAAAGTGAGATTCCCCAAATCCCTTGATCATCCATGATCCAGGCTCCTTCCTGTGGCTCCCAGAATCACTGGTGTGGCACATGGAGGGACGGATATGGTTTCACCATTTCTCCTTGGTATGGTCCCCTCGGCCTGGGACCTGCACTGAGTAAACCTTCGTACATGTCTCCTGAATCCCCATGGGGGTCTAACAGAAGAAATTCCTCATTGCGGAGCCCCTCACAAAGAGTGCCATGACATCAGCTGCCCGTAGAAGTCCTTTGCTGTGGACCGTGAGGCTGGGTTTGAGGCAGACTCTTGTCTTCTTGAGACAGGCAGGGTGTGCCAGTAAGCCCTCCTGTAGAAGGTGGCCTTGAGAAAGACGCCCACCCGCCTCCCTAGTCACCAACCAGGATTGTCTACACATGGACTGTCACTGGTTCTCCTGGGAGCCAGAAGGCAAGGCAGATTTTAGTGGTTCTGAGATTTCTGTCCCCAAGGGACAAGGGCTTTGTGTTTCCCTCCCTGGAATGGACAGGGGCTGACTTCCAAAGAACAGAACAAGGTGAGTTCATGAACATCACTCCCAAGATCATGTGGCGGCATCATGGGCAAAGGTGAGTGGATTCCACCAGTGTATTCAAGGTCCCAAACCAGCTGACTTAAAGCTTCTGGTCCTTCGTGGGTCTGACCCAATCCAGATTCTGATTAAAAAAAAAAAAAAAAAAAAAAAGATTCAGAAGTAAGTCTCTCTCCTGTTTACAGAGACAACACAGTGAATTCTGGCAACCACCCAAGCAAGTGTGGGACAGGCCCTTCCCCAGCCAAGCCTCAGGGTAGGTCACAGCCCTGAGGACACTGTCTGCCCTGAGGGAGGAAAGAGAGCCCAGCTAAGCTACGCCAAGCTTCGGACCTAACAACAGCCAGATGATCCATGGTGCTGTTTTTAGCCACTAACTGATACAATGAGCCTATTAAAACCTCTTTAAAATGCCATAAAGAATTATTCCACTGTGACGATCACCAACATGAACTCATAGGACAAGTGGGGGAAGGTCCTAAGATGATGTGTCTTCTCTCAGGGAGCAATGGTTTGAGTACAGCTCTTAGGATCTGTGAGGCACTCTGCCTGCCGTAGCTGTGGAGGAAGTGAAGATGCAAATGAAGCTATGGCCATAACCCTGAGGGGCCCAGTGGACATGACCATGACCCTGCAGGGCCCAGTGGACAGTCAGCGTGGCCCTGATCCATGGGCTGGGCAAAACAGCTGTGTCCCCAGAAACGCCCCTTACCTGGGAACCACATGGTTTAAATGTGGGTGAGAACTGGGTAGGGAAGCCTTGCCAGGGGGCTTGGATTGCTTGTCTACTTCTCTTTGTCTTCAGATGGAATTAGACAAGTGGGGAGACCCTCTTCCTGCTCCAGATCCCCGAGAGCAGTGTTGGCACTAAATGGGGATCTACTGCTCCATCGAGAGGTGTCACAGAGCTTGGGAGCAGGAGAGCAAGACGCAGAGAGATCGCAGTGAACCCAAAGGTTAAAGGAACAGCCTGCAAAAGGAGCTGGGTGGACATATGGGACACCAGGAGCTTGGAGGTCACCTGGGAATGTCCCCCAGACAGTGTTGGGTGATTGGACAGAGTCCTGGTTTTGTTTCAGAGGCGTTGCTCTGAATCTAACACTGCTGTGGGGGGGGGGGGGGGTAGGGAGTAACATGACCTGCCATTCTTCTCTCCAGAGAAGCTGTAGGCAGGTCCCTCCTGGTGCTGCAGCAGCCAAGGGGACAAGACCTGCTTCCATGGACATTCACTCAGTACTTCTGTGTACCTCCCAGTTAACAAGGAGGCCCACACCTGGCCCCTGGCCCCACCTCGGTCCCCACTCACTGCTGCCCCATCAAGCCAGGCCTCTCTGACTGCTATACCCAAAAGAAGCATGCACACACAAACACAGAGGACAGGCTGTGTGCAAGTACACACCCAGACTCATGGATGTGTACACTCACAAAGAAATACATGGATACACACACACACACACACACACACACACACACACACACAGAAGTCCACAGATCCATGGACACATACATGCATACACAAGCAGCGAGGAAGGGATCAGGAAGAGGAGCCATGGAGGGTGAGAGGAGAGAGAGTGAGGAAGTGGAAGAAGAAGAGGAGGGGGAGGAAGGAGAAAATGGTCACATGGGAAGGCATCCTCCAAGGCTCTGAGCTGTGCAAGCACCTGTCCCACAGCATAGTTACTGTAGCCTGTGTCAGAACACAGGGACACCAGCAGAGGGCAGTGGCAGCCAACAGAAAGACCTGCTCAGGAACGTGTCCGTGACAACCAGAAGCCCCTAGAAAGGCCTGAGGTAGAAAGGGTATTGGAGGCCTTTCTGGGGGCCAGGAGAGCCTGTGAACAAGGCTCAGTGACTTCCTGGCTGTGAACATGGTGCATCTTGAGCCCATGAGCTGGGGACAACATTCCTCATTCCTGGTGCCTAAATAGGAAGAATAACCCAGAGAAGCATCTGCTTGGGAGTGGGGACTCCAAACCCCATGTGCACGCCCTAGAGCCCCAGGCTCCATGAAAGAGACCTCCTTATATAGGCACCAGCCTGGTGCCAAACCCTGATGTTCCTGCCTCACCCTCCCAGTCCTGATAGTGGAGCCCAGCACAGTGGAGGTGGGGCAGAGCAGAGAATAAGGAATAAGCCCAAGTCCCCTAGCTAGGCAGTAGAATTGCCCAGAAGGTTTGTGTGGGAAGCAAGTTCCACCACCTGGATGCTCACAAACTTGTCCACGGTCCTTCCCGGGTGTACTTAGGTATCCTGTCTATGCCCCACCACAGTCCCTTGGACACTTGTGCTATGGAGAGAAGTGGCAGGGGTCCCCAAAGGCTCCTGTATTGCAGAGCCCAGACCTCCTGCCACAAGGCCACCCCCTAGTCTGACTCCAGGTCACATACCAATCCAGGATCAAGATGTCTGTGACCCAGAATGTGTGAGTTTCCCAACCCTCTGGCCAAAGAAACTGAACATAGGCCCCACAGGGATCAGGGAGAGATTCGCCCTGGCCTCAGGGTGCTGGAGGCCACCCCTCTCCACACTGTGATGCCCAGAACACGTCTGTCTCCCCTGCTTTGCCCAACCCTAAAGGGCCACTTGCTTTACTGCTGAGCTCAGCCATTCTAGCTACTTCCTGCCTACCTGATTCCCTTAACCATGAAGCACCTCAGTCCCAGGCCATGTTCTTTCCTTCCCGAAGCCTTTCCCTGGATGACTGTAGCACTCAGAAATTTCCCCTTAACACTGTTCCTCTGACTGGAAAAACCCCTGCCTCTTCGTACCTGGCAAGTCCCACCTCACCTTCCATTGTGCAGGCTCTTTATTGCCTTCCCACTGGCTCTCCCATCATACGTTGAGCTCAGATGTGATGGATGGAAACAAGGCAGCCATCTTGCAACCTTTAAGACCAAGAAAATTAAGAGAATTGTCACTCACATGGAACTGCTGTTTCCCATCTTTTTCTAATGTGAGTAAAAGTCTAAAAAGCCACATTCATGGATTCCTGTGTTCACATAGCATAACAACCAACTGCAGAACTCAACCAACGTGTAGTTCACATATCTGTGGGTCACTGAGGATCCTGCTGGCCATAGCTGGATCTGGCTGGGGTGGTCTACTTCCCCGGCCTCTCCTCCTTCTCCCTGAACTAGCGGAATATCTGGGGAGGAGAAGAAATGAGGCCCCTAAACCCCAGGCTTGGGACTACCAAATTATATTTTCTGCCTGCCATGACAAAGCATGGCCCCTAGCTATACCTTGTATTAACAGCCTTGTGGCAGGAGCCTAAAAAGTTATGAGGGGACAGAAAGTGTGGATTTTGGGAGAGGACATTGAAGCCAACATCTCCTAGAAAGTTTAATGTATAATGCACAGCCCTGTCCATAACCCTGGCTTCAGTGGGATGGAAAGGTGTCTGCCTTAAAACCTGATGCTCAGAAATGTATAGTATAAATTAATATTGGTATCAATTAAAGATGGATATTCACATAAACACTTCGAAAGATAGAGAGCGTATCAAGTAGGTCTTAGCTGAAAATAGCAGAAGAATCCACAAATGGGGCTATTAATTTTTTTAGTTTCTCCCATTAGAAAAAGGTGAGTAACAGCTGCCAGCCCTGGATCAGAAGTTCCAAAAAAAGAGAGCTGGGATCACCACAGTTTTCCTGATCTTAATGGTTGCAAGATGGCTACCTTATCTTTAGCCATTATATCTGAGCTCAAAGTGTGATGGATGGCAAGCCAGCTTAGAAGGCAAGAAAGGGCTGCAGAATCGAGAGTGAGTTGGTACCAGCCAGACAAAGGGAAGCATTTGTTTCTGGGCCACAGAAACAACTCAGGTGAAATATCTAATACAAAAGAAACTAGAAAGAGGCTACATTCCTGAGACTCAGAGAGAAGTGAGACCTACAGTTAGATCCACCAAGAATTCAGGGGTGCAGAGAGCCACAAAGCCTCAGTTTCAAGTTAAACTTTACCCAAAGGGCAGCAGAGAGCCATGGAGGTTGGAAGCAGAAGAGTGGCATGGTCACACATTCTTTCAGAAAGATTCTTTTGAGCCATGAGAGGAGAATGAGGACAGCTATATTTCCCCAGAAAGATGGTAGAGAGACATGGGCAATGGAAGGGACGGGACACACAGAGGAGAGAGGAAGGGCAGGAGGGGGAGCCAATCTGAGATGAGTCCTGAAGGAAGACTCTGTGGCCTGGAGTGCCGTCAGGTCATTGTGTCCTGAGATCCTCTGAGGCTGGAGCCTCTGGTGATTTTACCAGACATGCCCCAGCTTCAGGTGCCACCGGCAGACCACTCTCTAGCCACACTGGCATCACCTCACTCTGGGTGACTTAGAATGAATGCTCCTGGCCACTCGGACACTCTACCAAATGAAGCAACCAATTCATGCATCGCACTTAAATGTCTTCTAGAACTGTTCCAGGGCTGGGGAGATGGCTCGGTGCTTGCTGCATGAGCCTGACTACCAGAGTTCACCCTCCAGAACCCAAGGAGCGCAAGATGCAAGTAGTGCATGTATCTGTAATCCCAGCATGCCTACAGCAATGGGAGGCAGAGTCAGGAGAATCACAGTGCTCTCAGCCAGCTAGCCTGGTATTCCCAGAAGACAACTACAGAGACACTGTCTCAAAGAAGGTAGGAGGTGAGGACTAACACCACAAGGTTCTCCTCTGACCTCCCCACACATGCTCTGGGGCAAGTATGCTCATACACATACACAGAATAGACAATTGATGATAGATGAATAGTAGATAGATGGTAGATAGACAATAGATAGATAATAGATGGTGGATGATAGGAAGGTAGATATATAAGCTACAGGGTAGAAGATGATAGATACTTTTTATTTTTAATTTATTTTTTATTGACAACTTCCATAATTATAGACAATAACCCATGGTAATTCCCTCCCCCCCAACTTTCCCCTTCACAACTCCACTCTCCATCATATCCCCCCCCTCAATCAGTCTCATTTTATTTTGATGTCATCATCTTTTCCTCCTATTATGATGGTCTTATGCACGTAGTGTCAGGCACTAGGAGGTCATGAATACTTTTTTTTTTTTTAAGTAGAGCCTTTCCACACAGAACTTTCTTTAATTTTCTAACTGATTTCTTGACCCAATTTATTACTGGACCTTGATTTAGTCAACACTGGCTGACTTGTGCAGCAGGCTCTCCTGGAGTGATTTGAGGATTCACTAGTGCACCTCAGGGCCCCCAAAACTCATGGATATGTCTAACTGCAGAGCAAAACCATGGTCCCTCTCTCTAGGAGGACACTCCAAGGGGACCACAGCTCCACCACCCTCTGGCTGGACTGGCCCTGACCTCCAAGCTCCCTGGAGGAAGGAAAGTGGCCGACGTCCCTGTGAGCGGCGGGTTCTGGGAAGAGGGAAGACATGCCGGCCCCGTGGGAGCCGTCTCGTGGCACTGGGGTCACGGCCACACTTGATGCTTATCTCTTGCTCAGGACCTAGAAAAACAGGATGTTGGGATTTTTGTTCCCAAGGATTTTTGCAAGGTTTTGCTAAATATATACATATATCTATAACATATACAGTGAAAGATGCCAGGCGAGATATTTTCTCCTCTCACGCAGTCTGAAGCTGACCCTGAGAGTTCAAGGTCTTCCCTCCTGATGGAGCTCTGGCAGGAGTCCCACAGTCATATCCTCTGGTTCTAATTCTCAGCTTCCTGGAGGACGGACAGCAGGGCCCAGCTCCATCCACGGACTTTCCCAAAATAAATCACCCACCTTCTCTGGCAGCAGGAACATGAAAATATTAAAACTGCCTGGTGGCTCCATGTTCTTCATTTCCTCCTCTTCCTCCCTTGGAGCAGACTTGGAAATGCCTTCAGCAGGACAGAAAATCTGGAACTTTCTAGAAGCCTAAACCACCTCTCAAGTACAAAAATGCCTTCTGGGCAAGTGCTGTAAATGGCTGGCCAGCCAAAGAGGCAAGAGGGGCCAGTGTGTTCTAGAGTAAACTCAGGTAGGGAGAGACACCCAGGCCACCACCACAGCCTGAAGGAGAATGCCAGAAACTGTGGTCCTGGTCCTTACCAAAGACTCTAGGGACTCCACAGTGGGCATACACGTCCTGGCCATGTAAGGACCAAGTGTACTGAGCCCACAGGCACCTAATCAGTGGCTACAGTCAACCTTCCTGGGTCACTGTAAGGCACACAGTTGCCCACTTGTGGTAGACACTGTATTTCCTCTCTGCCATCCCCTCTCCTCTGCCCCTCATTCAAGCATCCAAGAAGGTGCTTGAGGAAGCAGAGGGAACCTGAGATGCTTTTCCTTTTGGGGTGTCAAGTCCCATTCTTAACAGGAGGGTTCAGAGATCACAATAAGAATAGTACAGGGAGGGCCGATCCCCAGGATGTCCATGCCAGGGTGCCCGTGCTATGGTGGGGGCTTGCTGTGATGCTGCAGATCTGAAAGGCACTAACAGAAGTCCCAGAATCCGGGGAGGCAACAGACGGCTCATCCACTAGGAATGCATGCCATGGGTTTCTGGAACATGGTCTGCCTTGAGATGGGATAGACATCACCAGAAAAGCCCAGCTCTCCCTTTGAAAGTGTGAGAACAGAGCAGCTCTCTAAAATGTGAAAAGCCCTGGGTTTTATTCTCAGCACTACACACACACACACACACACACACACACACACACACACAAAAAAACAACTCTTAACTCGGATTTATATGATTACACAAATCTGTGAATTTTCTAAAAGTCATTGAATTTTACCTTTAAAAATGCATCGCTAACTACTGGACAAAGTTGGGGTTATCTGAGCATCAGAAGTAAAAGTAACTGCCATCAGTTGAGGCTTGGAGTAGTGGGACACAAACATCCAGGCAGGCATAGTGACAGACAGCTAAGCGCTTTGCTCCCCCCTTCCATGTGAATTTCCTCTCAGGAAAACCACAGAGTTCAGGGACAAAGCCACACTTTCACTTGCTATTAACAGAGCCACAGAGAAAGAAAACGGCCACCATGTAGTCATCACCCACGGACTCAGAAGAAACGATTGTGACTGAAGGGGAACGGAGGAGCAAGGCACAGTGGTGAGGGCGGCCTGCATTGAGAGAAAACGGAAAGATCCCATTGCACGCAGCGCTGGTGGGGTATAAACAGTGAGGCACCACTCAGGAGGCTGTGGTAGCAAAATGGCAGTGAATTCTGGAGTACAAGAGAGTCCCAGGTCAGCCTGGGCTCGAGTGAGACCCTGCCTCAAAACAATCAAAACTAAACAGTGAGTCACTTTGGAAAACAGCCTGGCAGGACCTCGAAAATTAAACAGGGAGTTACTGCAACCAAGTCCACTCAGGAGAACTTAACCCATATACCTACATACATGGCCATAGCGCCTTCACTAGTTGTCACCAAAAGGCAGGATGGGGAGGGATGGGAACCTGCGAGAAAATAGGAAAATCTACCCAACGGAAGATGCCCACACAAAGAAATATTATCCAACCACAAAAATCAAGGAAGTGTCAACCCACACTGCACCAGACAACCTTGCAAACACTAGGCTTAGTAAAGGGACCAAACACAGCCTCAGGTCGTGTGGAGGACATGTCGGAAACAGAAAAGTCCACCTGCCATCAGAAACGGATCAGTGGTGGCCAGGGTGATGAACGGCAGAATTAGGAGTGATTATTTAATGAGTATGCAATCCTCTTTGGGAGTGAGACATTTGTTTGGGAATTAGGTGGAGGTGACAGCTTTGTAACACACTAGAAACCTGCAGGTTATGCGCTCAAATAAAGTAACTGTGTGGCATGTGTGTGGTATCTCAATGAAGACACTGGGAGAGCAGGCAGGGGAGTTAGTGCTCAGTGGCTATGGTTTTTCCTCTCAAGAGATAGCAGAGCTCTCGGGCTGCCTGGTGCCGATGGTGGTAGAACAACCCAGATGGGCTTTGGGCCACTGAGCCGAGCACTTCTGCATAGTCAGTGGTCAAGTTCACACTGTGAGTTTTAAGACATTGACAACAATGGGAAAACGGGAAAGAGAACGGTTACAGGGTGAGGAAGGACCTTCCAGAACCACAGGATGGCCCCAAAGGAGGAGTAGAACTCCCTAATGAAGAAGTGGTCACCAGATCCCCAATGCCACATGCTGGCAGGGGCCACCTGTCGGAGCCCTGCAGGACGTCCTTCAAGTGTGCACTGCCACCCACAAACTGATCTCTTGAGAAATGACCAACATGAACATGACACTCTCTAGAGATCCACATTCAGTTCACATAAAATACGGGGAGAAGGAAATGGGCTGAAGGACCCCAGGGGGTCACAGACCCACACGACACCTCAGTGGCCTTCTCCACTGGCCAGTGTCAGAACGACACACTGAGGGGAGATACGTCTTTCTGAGAAGACTTCAGATGTCACAGCCCAGGGCACAGCTCAGTGATGGGAGCCAGAGTGACACAGCAGCTGTGACGTTCATCCGGGGACCCCAGGGGAGCCGACTTCAGACTGGTTCTCAGATGCTGTGAAGTGAGCAACATGCCTGTGTCCCGACCTCCGGAACCTGGAGTGCCACCTCGGGTGACAGAAGGGAGTCTACACATGGGTTGCATCCAAGGCTGGGAAGAGGACCTTGTCCATCCAGTCACAGTGTCTTTATGAGAGGCGTGCTTGCAGAAACAGGAGACAGGGCACAGACAGGCCACCACAGAACCTGGTCAGGTAGATCCGACATTGCTGGTGGAGGAAGGGACCAAAGCCTTTTGGGACCCCGAAGACCAGTAAGAGAATCTCCCTGAGAGTTTCCAGAGGGGACTGGCTCTGCAGTGAGGAGCCCCCCGCTGGCCTCTGGCTTCCAGAATAAAGACCTTGCTCTGTTTCAGACCACTGAACTAGTGGTCAATTGTCACAGCAGCCTTGGAAAACACACACGGGCACTATCTGGGAAGCGTGCAGTCACCAGGTGTGTTTGGGGAAAGGTCCTCGTTCTCAGGCAATGCTGGCAGGAGGGTGTCACCATTCAGGGCGCACCAACCCCCTGCTGAGGGACAGCTGAAGCCACTTTGGAGACCCACAAGCACCCTGCCTCACCCCACCAGCCCTTCTTTCCAACAGTGAAAGCTCTATGCAGCTAGAAAACTTCTAGAGAGGGTGGGGTGTCATAGGAAACTCTGGGGCACGTCCTCGCCCTTGGCCACCAGCCAAGCAAGGGGCATGGTGGCATGGTGAGGGGTGGCGAGACCACTGCACGAAGACTGGCAACAATGATGTCTCACCCCATCTAAGTTGGCTCCGGGGCAGCCAGTACTTCCAGACCCTCCCGGGATCAGGACCGGAGCTGTTTTCCATGCCCACGGACACACACATGAGGTGGCAGGCGCTACTAGAAGGAAGAGTCTGAGAGTGTCACTTGCCCACACAACCTACAGAGCTGAACACTTGGCAGGGAATAGGGGTTCTGGCCATCATCAGGAGAACACGTGCCCGTGAGCAGAAGTTATGGAAAGGGGGGGGCCTAAGGAAATCTCCAAATACCCACAAACACATTGCTCAGAGCCCACTAACTGAGGGCACTGGATGGCTGAGGGAGCCGCATTCATCCCTTCTCCCTCTCTGCTTCATCTTGGGGCAAGAGAGGGGCAGTGGTGTACTGATCATCACTCTCTGATGCCAGGGCCCGATGTCCAGGCAAGGTGAGTGGCCAGTGTGATGTCATCTGCTGAGTGGTTGGTGGCAAGGAAGACTCCTACCTCATTTGGAGGGTGCGTGTCTCCCTACCTGGTTCTGTCAAAGCAGCCTCTGCCTCCCACTGTGGGCTGAAAGTCCACCCAAGGGCTGTTAGGCTTTGTAAGCTAGTGCCTTTAACTGCTGAGCCATTTCTCCAGCCCAGAAATGTAATTCTTGAGCTCCGTGTGAGATGAGCTGGGCTCAAAATACACTCCCTTAGGGTTTGCATAAAGTTGTACATCACCATGAATCTCTGTGAAGGTATAACCTGCTAAAAACTGTAATTTCTGGGCTGGAGACATGGCATATCAGTTAAGGCATTTTCCTGTGAAGCCAAAGGACCAAGATTCAATCCCCAGGACCCACATAAGCCAGATGCACAAGGAGGTACACACATCTGTAGTTCATTTGCAGCAGCAGGAGGCCATGGCATGCCCAGTCTCTCTTTACCTATCTATTTCTCTCCCCACCCCTCTCTCTCATCTCTCAAATAAATAAAAATAAAATATCTTTTTTAAAAAAATCTGCAATTCCAGAACCAGAGTGTGACATCCTGGATCAGAATTCCCAGTACCCATGTGTTGCAGTCAAGTTCACAATGCTGGCAGAAAACATCCGACCAAGAGCAGCTTGTTGGAAATAAAAGGGGGGATTGATTTATTTTGGCTTACAGACTGGACGGGAGACTCCATGATGGCAGGGGAAAATGATGGCATGAGCAGATAGTGGACATCACCTCCTGGCCAACTTCAGGTGGACCACAGCAACAAAAGAGTGTGCCAAACACTGGCAAGGGGAAATGAGCCCACCCCAACAATACACCGCCCCCAGAAGGCGTTAATTCCCAAATTGCCAACAGCTGGGGACCTAACATTCCAAACACCTAAGTTAATGGGGAACACCTGAATCAAACCACCACACCCTGTAAAGCCAGATGTACAAAGTGGCACATGTGCCTGGAGTTTGTCTGCAATAGCAGGAGGAGATGGTGCACCCATGCTCACTGTCTCTTTCTCTATCTCATAAGTAAATAAAAATTGTTAAAGCTGCAGTCCTGACAGGTTCGGTGTTTCAAATCTCAGCCTTCAGCTGTGCACTTACCATCTTTGCCAGAGAAAGAAGGGAAGAAGACCTGAACTTCAAAATGCCTTCTTGCCTTTGGTTGCAACCCCTGCTGGCGGTAGAGACATTAACTAAAACGTGGAATTAGGGTAGAAAAATCTTAGCCTTTTCTGTGCTTGAGGGTGAAACATGGAATTGGCTGCCTCTTAGCCCAACCGAGGCCCTGATTCAAAGCCCTGAAGTCTCTAAGCATCCTATAAATCTTATATGGAAGCATTATCCACGTAAAGTTATGTACTTTTAAAAAATATTCTCAAGTGTGCAAAGATCAAAACAGCAGGCAGGAAAGGACCAAGAAGCCTCCACCCCAAGGCCTCAATTAGGGAAAAGGGGAATTCAGAGTTCTCAAACGTCCCGAGCCCAGAGTCCATTTGCGGTCTCGCTGCGCCACCTGCTGGTAGCCACGCCGCCCGTGTGCAGAAGCATCGCGCCACAGCGCCACCTGGCGGGAGCCGACTCGGAGATGGCCTGGAAGGGTTTTCTTACGGAATGCGGGACGGAGAGCTTTAGAAAGTGCTAGAACTCTTGGGGACTTGTCGAGAAGGTGGCTCTTAGAGGCCCAGGTGGAGGTGTTTCCATGTCCCAGGGGACCTAAGATGAGCTCTCAGAACCTGAGCCTGGGCTTCCTTACTCTGTACTTAGACCAGCAACTAAAGTCACTGCACTGCCCAGCCTGTCCTCCAGAGGAGCATGGGAGCTGAGCTCAGGCACTGTGATGGTTTATGTTGTCAACTTCACCGCACCTAGAATTACCTCTGAGGGATTATGTAGATTAAGTTAACCTCCGGGCACATCTGGGAAATTCACCCCACCCATCTCGCCTCCATCTCGCTGCAGGTGTGTTGGGGTTACAGAGCCAGGCTTTCACGAGGGGTCTGGAGATCTGACTCAGAACCCCCTGCTTGTGTGGCAAGCTCTTTATCTGCTGAGCCATCTTCCCATTCACTTAGATTGATTTGCTGGATTTCAGAAGCAAAAAAAGAATTGCTACATGACCCAGCAAGTCCCCACTAGGTGAACACCCCAAAGAATGGAAAACAAACAGAGGCCATATTGCCAGCGTGCGTGGCAGCAATGCTGACAAGAGCCGAAAGATAGAAGTGACCCGAATGTCCGTAAGGTAGCGGATGGGTAGATAAAATGTGATGTGTCCCTAAGTGGAGTGCTAAGGCGCGTAAGTCACGGGTGAGCCATGCAGAGAAGTTAGATGCAAACAGCCACGTGTGTGAGGGTCCATGCAGGCAGAAACAACTAGGACCGGGGAGGAGGTGACATGTACGAATGGATATGAGGCGTCTTTGGGGATTGACAAAAGTATTCTGCAAGTCCGCAGTGTGATGGTTACACAACGTTAAATGTGTGACGTGTCGTGAATGCTAAGTTTAACGTGTACTCTGGACAACCCAAAAATATGGCGTGTGCGTTTTCAAACCCAAGTGCATAAAGCAGTTCCCCAGCCCCGAAGCCAGTGGTCCTAAGCTCAGCGTGGCTCTTTGAGGTCATTCTGCTTCCTTATGTCACTAACTGGGATCGCGTTTCCACAGCTATGACTCGGCAGTCACGTGCCACAGCTGAGTGACATGCTGCTTTTCTGAGTGAGTGACCCTTGGCTTATATACACAGGCTAAGTTGTTTATTTGGGGTTTTTGTTTGTTTTGTGTTGTTTTGAGTCAGGGTCCCATGTAGTTGAGGATGGCCTTGAACTCCGTCTTCATCTTCCTGCCTCCACCTCTCAAGTGTTGGGATCTGCTTATGAAGTGCTAAAGATTAAACCCAAAGCCTCATGCCTGTTAGGCAAGCATTCCACCAACTGAGCTATATTCCCAGCTCCCCGTCATTTATTTTCTAATTTTGCCTGTGTGCGTGTGTGTGTGTGTGTGTGTGTGTGTGTGTGTGCATGTGTGCATGTGTGCACGTACGTAGGCGTGGTGTATGCTTGCCACAGTGTATAGAGGTCAGAGGACCTCGGGGTGCTGGCACTCACCTTCCAGCTTGTTTGCAACGGCTCTCTGATTTGCTGCTCTGACCACGACTGGCTGACCCTTGAGCTTAGGGATTCTCCTGACTCCTCCACCGATTAGGCTCAGCAGGGTTACAGGTGTGTGCCCCACTGCACCTGGTTTTACGTGAGCTCTGGGGAGCTGAACTCTGGTTGTCAGGCCTGCACAACAAGCGCCTTTAACCGCTGAGTAATCTCCTCAGCCTCCAAGTCATTTTGTTTTGTTTTGTTTTGTTTTGTTTTGTTTTGTTTTGTTTTGTTTCATTTATGAGAGGGAGAGAGAGAATAGGCACACCAGGGCCTCCAGCCATTGCAAGCTAATGTCAGACGCATGTGCCACCTTGTGCACCTGGCTTACATGAGTAGTAAGTGGTGAGGAATGGAGCCTGTGTTCTTAGGCTTCACAGGCAAATGCCTTAACTTCCAAGGCATCTCCTCAGGACCCCCCCCCCCGCCCCAAGTCATTTTTAATGGCTGCAAAATGTACCCCAGCGTTCCCCTGGGCAGTCACTTGCCACCATAAGCAGCTGTCGCGAACATTCACAGACATGTCCCATTATGTCTTGGGACTTTGTCCCTATAGGATGATTTGTCCAGATCAGGGCATTTGATATGTGTGGCTGTTCATAATCTTGCAAGGATATAGGATTCTATAACCTCCCCTGGGTACCACTGGGACTTTCCCAGACACGACATGCACACGCATGCGCCATGGCCCCAGGTGTTATCAGTATTTATCACTTTTCCAATTTTACATGTAGAATGCAGAACCGCCGAGCAGGCTGAGGGTGACGGTGCACAATGACGTAATGAGATGCTTTCTGTGGTAGCTGGCATAGTGGGGCTTCTTGGAGTGGTGGAGAGAGACCCTAGGCGCACGTGCCCCCAGGCCCACTCTGCGGGCCATTGCCAGGGTCCAGGCAGAAGCGCCCTAAGCCCCTGAGCCCAGGCCCTCCACCCCCACCCCTCGTGCAGACTGCAGCGTCTCTGACATTTCCCAAGAGCACAAGCAGCCACTGTTTTGCTAAATGTTAGTGGGTTTCTATGCCCTCTGCTGGAGACTTCTGGAGTCAGTGCGCACTGCGGAGGCGCAGCCGGGGACTGGAATTTTCCTCTTCCCTGAGAGCCTACTGCAAGGCAGGGCCTGATGGCGCAGGCTCAAACGCACTTTCTGCAACTTGCTGAGGACGGCTTCTACTTAACATCCAAATCAGCAAGTTTACAGCAAGTTATTTATCTCCCACTTTGGGAGTTATTAGTTCTGGATGGAGACTCTTATTGTATAAGGTTTGCTGAGAATTTATGAGTCTCTCTGGAACCGGGGAGGGTATTGATCTTAGTGAGTAAACATTTTAAGCAAATTAAATGTTGGTAGTAATAATACTAATAATGCCTACCATTTTTCAAGTGTCTGCTTCGTGCCAGCCATTTAATCTCTCTAGTGGCAACAGAGGGCAAGTTTTATTACCCAAACATCTCGCATGAGGAACCTGAGACCCCCGCAGGAGTCTGCCACTGATTGGCCCAAAGCCACATAGCTGGTGGCAGAGAAAATCTGTAAGCCAGATCTACCAGGGGGGCAAGGCCAGCTTTCCTGCTACGATCTGGGTAGTAGGTTCTGGGGTCTTGAGACCATAATTCCCACTGGTCATTCCTTTCACCAACATGACAGGGTTGGGAAGGTGACAAAGCAAGAGGGTCTTGAGAGGTGGCTGTTGGTCTGGAAGTCACAAAACTAATGAGGGGAGAAAGGTCTGGAACCCTAGTCCACAGTATACTAAAGAGAAGACAACATTACCAATGCAGGCAAAACACAGTTTTACTCACACGTCTGCTCCAGCCAGGGCTAGGGAAATGACTCAGCAGTTTAAGGTGCTTGCTTATCTGAGCTTGAGTCCTCCGTGCCCATGTAAAGCCAGATGCAAAAAGTGGTGCACACATCTGGAGTGTGTTTGTGTTTGTAGCAAGAGGCCAGGGCACCCATGTTCTCTCTCTCTCTCTCTCTCACACACACACACACACACACACATAAATGAATAAAATTTTTTTAAAAAGCATATCTTGTATGGCTTTGTATAATACAAAACATACTTTGTATTGGCTTGCAGAAGAGAGGTGAGTTACAACGTCACACACCTCGGGGGAGTTTGTGATAGGAGAACCACAACTCACTCAGGGGACGAAATGCCATGGCCCATATAGCCATCGTCTTCTCTGCATCTGCAAATGGGTCCCAGTTCCTCGGACTGCTTCCCAGGCTAGCAGGAGGCTCACGAGTGAATAAGGAAGAGATAGGGTGGGCCTCTTTCAATGCCTTTCCAAGGCAGCTGGGGGTGCACCACGACATTGTGTTTGTACAGGGCCCTAAACTCAAGGGCCCGTCATCAGGCTCTTGTGAGTTACAATACCTGGGAAAGGCCCCCAACCCAAGAAGTGTTGAGATTCTCAAAAACTAAGGATCTGCAGGACCCAGTAGCATGCTCAAATTACCCTATCCCATACTGAGAAAAATGTCAACGCAGAGAGTTTAGAAGTTACCCCATGTCTAGCCAAATATCTAATTGAATTAGAGGCAAATGAAGATAGAGTGCTTGTCCCCAAGATTGTGGGTCCTGGTGCCAGGCAGTTGGCTCTCCCAATGACAAAGACTGCTTAGCACAGCTCTTGGCAAACGCAGGGCTTGGAGAGACACCACTTGTTAAGTTAAAAGGGTACCCAAATCACCCCCCCTCTGCACACCTCATTAGCTAAGTGACCTGGCCATGGAATCGGGGTTGTTTAATATCTGCCTATTGATTTTGGAGAGTGCTTGCCAAAAACAAGATCCCCATCTTGACACGGTTGATGCTGAGATATTTTTTCCTGACTGTTATTTGTCAGACATAGCGCTGAGCTGGGTAAGGCCACGTACGCTGGTGTGAGAGCGCCGTCAACGCAGATCCCACTTGCTGTGACAGCAGGAAACTTGGGCCATTAATCTGAAAGCCAGATACTGTTTGGGGGAAGCAAGTGGAAAAGCAGGGCAGACAGGATACAGTGCCATTCTTGGTCCCCCGAAAAACAACGTGACAGATGGTTGGGAGACCTCTGCATTCCGGAAGTTGTGTTAAGATACAGGGCCTGAGGGAACATCGATGGCCTGTGGGGGGCGACAGGATGGGTGATGTGTGTCACTGCAAGGCCTGTGGCGGCCCCCTGGCTGTGGCCTGGTGGCTATGGATGGTCCTAAGGGGGCTTAAGTTCTTTCTAGCACTTTCCCAGTGAAATGAACAGTTGGACAGCAAGGCACTATTCCATGGTATGCCTCGTTTTATATCATAACATTTCTTCAAAACATCAAGCCAACATTTTAAAACTTGGAATGGTCAAAAAAAAAAAGTTAGGTTTCAGTTCTGAAAGTTCTAGAATAATCTAGCAGCCTTTTGCTTGCCTTTCTGCTGGAGCTGGGTCCCCCGGTGCCGTCCTCAGTGCCTTGCCTCTGTCCTTTACTGAGCTGGCTCACCCACTCCTGCGGTGTGGCCTCGGGCCACGTGGCATCAGGGCCTGGGACAAAGCACAGTTGCTCAGAAGTGGTCTTCCACAGGCACAGAAGGCCACGTGGGGAGCGGGGGAGGCTGGAGAGACGGCTTAGCAGTTAAGGCGCTTGCCTGTGCAGCCCAAGGAACCATGTTCAACTCCCCAGATCCCATGTGAGCCAGATGCACAAGGTGACGCATGCACACAAGGTGGCTCCCATATCTGGAGTTCAGTGGCAGTGGCTGGAGGCCCTGGTACACCAATTCTCTCCCTCTCTCTCTCTCTCTCTCTGTCTCTCTCTCTCTCTCTCTCTCTCGCTCTGTCTCTCTCTCTCTCTCTGTGTCTCTCTCTCTCTCTCTCTCTCTTTCTCATAAAAAAAAAATGAAAGAAAGGAAAACGTCTGAACAGAGAATGCTGCTTAAAGGACTCTGCTCAAAACAAAGCAAGAGTGCCTTTGGGGAGAGGATGGAGGCACTCTGGGGGCATCAGACATGGCACCCGGGAAGAAGCTGCCAGCCCATGCCCCGTGTGAGTTCACCTTCGCCTCTCACCCTGTTTCTTCCACACCTGAGCCCACTTGTCACCTTACCATTGGGGCCACAGTGCCCTCTTGGGAGAAGGTGTTTCCGGAACCACATCTCCCCAGCGTCTCCTCTGCCCTCCTCCCCCGAAGCAGCAGCTAGCTCCCTTAGAGATAGCTCAGCCCAACCTGTGCCGCGTGACAGGCCGCAGAGGCTCTTAGATGCTCTGGTTTAACAAACTGAAATTCACAGCCCACGCAGCTCACGGCCTCCCAACGTGGGCTGGCGCTCGGTCTGCACAGTGGCAGCGATGCTGTTGTCATTACCGTTTTCACCCCTATTATCCTGGTGCATTAGACGCCTGAAAAGGGAGGGAAGGTAATGGACTCCCATCAACCCAGTCCCATAATTGGGTGCCGTGGACAATGAGCTTGTAATGAAAGCCTGCCGTCGGCTCCCGGTGGGGCTGGGCTGGACTACAGAGGGTCACCAACTCACCTGGTCTATCAACACCTTTCTTTGAATCATCACAAAATCTGGTGTCTGATTCACATCAGTCCCCCCCTGTCTTGCCCCATGAATTCTGTGGTGGCCACCGTGAGGCTGAGTGGGTTACCTGGGGGTCTTCTTGGACTTGCCCGAAGGGCTGCTTTTCTTGGACTTGCCCGAAGAGCTGCCTTTCTGGAGGACCTCCTTCAGCAACAAGTCATTGGGGTCCTTCGCCCCGGACTTGGCCAGCCAGTACAGGAGGAACATGGTCCTCTCGCTCTGCCTGCGCTTCAGGCGGCGGGCGATGGCGATGGGCGTCTCGCCCTTGGCGTCTCTGTCGTGGATGGAGGCGCCGTACTCTAGCAGGGGCCCGATGCAATCCAACCGACCCATGGCCGCAACCACGTGCAGGGGGGTCCTGCCCAGCGGGGTTCTGCCAAGGCAGTCGGCTCCTGTGAAGGGAGGCAAGCGGTCTGGGGTGGCCACTTTCACAGTCATGAGACCGGCTACGGGACACACACTTGGGACAAGAAGAGGGAAGAGGCAGGGCTGTGACTGGAGTGCCGAGGACACTGGACACCTGCTGCCTGCTCCCCTGGGAACTGGGAGCCCTCTCCAAGCCCATCACTCCTCCCACTGCTCCAGTCTTCACCTCCAGCCTGGGTCAGCCACAAGGTTTGATCTTTCCACAGGGTTCATGTGGTCGCCCACTTCAACTTCATGACTGTGTCCTGCGCTGAAGTAATGTTCTGGGTCTTTGCTGGTCTGTCTCACTCCACCTCCCCTTCATTACTCCAGCACTATCCCCCTTTTTCCAGACTACCTCCCCCAAGCTCCAGCTATACCTGCCTTTTTCTATCTTTTTTGTTTAATATTTATTTATTTAAGAGAGAGAAAGAGGCAGAAAGAGAGAGAGAGAGAACGGGTGCACCAGGGCCTCCAGCCACCACAAATGAACTCCAGATGCATGCGCCACCTTGTGCATCTGGTTTACATAGGTACCGGAGAATCAAACCTGGGTTCTTAGGCTTCATAAGCAAGAGCCTTAACCACTAAGCCATCTCTCCAGACCCTTTTTTCTATCTTTACCATTAAAGACAGAATCCACTTCAGATGGGGCTGGCATCAAGGCCAACCACTTGGGGACAGTCCCAACAGTATGACAAGCAGTCAGGAAACATTTTAACTGCTCCTCCAAGTCTTGGTGGTCATCTATTTCTATCCCATGATATCAAGAAACTTGACTCAGCAAAGGGCACAGCCTGTGTCTGGTATATCCTAAAGGATTCCAGTGGGGGTCATGTTTGGTCAGTGACAAGACTGGACAGGACATTCTGTCTTCCCCAAGTAGAACACACTTGACTTCCTGCCAGAATTACCGTGTTCTAGGAGGTAGCGCACAGTGTCCACGTGGCCTCTGTGAGAGGTGATGTACAAGGCCACACAGGCTCTCTGAGAAGTCCACTGCTTCCACCTCTCACCCTGAAAGTTCTGTGAATTCGCCGTCCGGTAGAAGGACTCCTCACTGATACCAAGACAGGACAGCTGGGACACAAGAGGGACACGGAGCAAGGGAGGTGTTCTTGAGAGCGTGGCCAGTGGTGGGCCATGCTTTGGCGGGGGCTATTGTGACTGCAAAACAAGGTGCGTGGTGGAAAAGGAGGGGTGCTGACCCTCTGGGGAAGGTGAGATGCCCCAGAGGAGGATGGTGGGCATTGTTCAGTGGTCTTTACATGTCCAGGAAGCCTGGAGTCGCATGCAGGAAGGTCTTCCTTGCCAATGTTTGGAAGAGAGAAAATAGCTAGCTGGTGTCCAGAGGAAGGTGGCTGTGGCCCTCAGGGAAGACACCAGCCAACACGACGTGGCCCCCTAGAGGGAGTCCCAGAAGAGGGGAAGTCCTCTTGGAGCGGTGCTGGACTCTGGTCTTCCGATCTATTTTTGTGCCCATTGTCCATGGTGACTTTTGGAACACTGAACTCTGCCCATCATAGAATCATCTGGGTGAGGTCAGTGTTTGGACAAAGGGAGAAAGGCTATGGGATCTCACAGAGGGGAACCGTGTCCCCAGATGACAGGGACAGGTACAGAATGGCAGGGAGGAGCTGTAAGAACAAGTTCATGGGATATATAGAGTATATCAGTTATTTAGGACCTTGTAGGAAAGAGGTTACCCCAGTGCACAGCAAAACCCAGAAAATAGAAGGGAGGCTGGGAGAGAAGGGGAGAAAGAAAGAAAGAAAGAAAGAAAGAAAGAAAGAAGTAAAGAGAGAGAGAAAGAGAGAAAGACAGAAAGGAAGGAAGGAAGGAAGGACGGAAGGAAGGAAGGAAGGAGAGAGAGAAAGAAAGGAAGGGAGGGAGGGAGGGAGATTGTGTGGATGAGCTACAGCCGGGGTGGGACCGGCCCTTGCTACCAAGCCAGTGTGGACATAGGTATCCCATGGTCACTGCGCCTGCTCTTTCCTGGACGAGTTCCAGCACCCCCTCCTGTACCCAACCTTCCCCTGACCCCTATTCCACCAGGAAACCTCCTCCTCCTCCTCCCCCTCCTCCCTGGGAGCTCAGAGTCTTCCCCAGTGTCTCCTATGAAAAGAACAGGAGCTTGCCCCCGTGCCAGCCATTCATCTTCCCTGATGGGTAAACATCCTGATCTTTACCCTCCTTCCCTTCCCACCCCACAGGCAGCGTCAGTGGGGAGCCCTGCAAACAGCAGGGGCCTGCTGCTGGCCAAAGAGCATGGACACCTCACCCCAGGAGTGGGACAAGCACTCTTCCCTAGTATTAAATTCGATTTTCAACTTTAGGGAAAATGTGCTAGCTGGGCTTCTTTGGGGGTGGGGTTTGTAGATCATAAGTGAGTAAACCCAGGGAAGTCACAAGCCCAGAGTGACTGGAAACAGCACACTGGTGGCCTATATTTTTCCTACCCTAAAGTCTTTGTTAAATACCAACACCAAATACCCCACTGCTATATATGTATGATTGCTTAGTAGATATTCAAAGAAGCATGAAACCACCTTACTGGGATCCCCTTCCACGGCTGCTAAAACCAGCTCCGTCCAACCATCGTAATGCCAGATACATAAAGAAATAATCCCGCCGGGAGCGACATCATGGAACTTCAGCGTGGAGTTATCCATCAAAACTCCTGCAGGGGAACAATTTTTCCTTTAAAAAAAAAACATGGAGGTCTTAGAGAAAAATCATTACATCGGTGCAGAATGTTTGACCTTGGATACCACAAAGATACTTTTAGAAGCTTAAAGAAAAAATCTCACTTGGCAATTCTGCATGATTCTGTTTGTTGCCATTAATGCTTTTTAGAAAATTAATTTGGCTCAACTTAGAGAGAAGCTGGGCACAAAGAAATAGCAATGATTTATAACAACTTGTAATTGGAGCTTGTCCTGTTGGGGGAAAAAATCATGAGTCAGTAAAGTTGTTTTATGAGGCAAACTCTACAAACAGCATTACTTAAATCTGAAGTGACTTTAGACCACAGGCATGGCACAGTTACCTAAGTTAGCCGAAGCACCAGCTCCGGGGAAGGTTGTCTCAGCTAGTTAAGTCATGGCCAAGACAAGAGTGTCACATCTTGCAAACAACAACCTGTGGCAGGGCTTTTTCCACTTTGGGCACAAGTAGGCAACTCTCCCTCTCTATCCTGAGCACCAAGGCAGCTCCCCAGCCTCTACCCTCTGTATGCCAACTGCACCTGAAACTAGCCCTTCCTGTTATGAATGTCCCTGGACATTGCCTTTGGAAGACAAGATGTTCCCTGTATGGGCGTGCAGTCATTCCAGAGGCCAACGTAGACATTTATTGTATTTGGACTTGAGTGTCAGAGCTCTTGTGTGGTTACACGACACAGCATCTAATTCACTGGAGAGAACAGGTGAACTTACTCATGCATCCTAAACCCAGGCTCAGCCAGGCTAGGCACCGCATGCCTGTAATCCCAGCTCCCAGAGTGGGGACAGAGGAGCAGGAGAATTCAAGGACAGCCTGGGCTACTGTAGCTCAAGAAACTGCAATGGTAGCAGTCGTGGTTAGGAGTAGGGAGGAGTAGCAATAGTAAATAAATCCAGGCTGGGGAAAATGGTCAGAAGTCAGGGCAAAGCAGCATATGGAATGCCACGATATTCGTTTGCCTCTTGAAATGTAAGCACAGTGTCTTCCTGGCCCCCTCCCACCTTAGGAATGAGAGCAGACTGCCTTGTATAAGCACGGTCTTGGGGCTGCCTGGCTGTGTCAGCACCCCCGTTTGCAAGTGACTTTGTCTTGGTGTCGTTGCTCTCGAACCATGAGTCCGTATAGTTAGCATTCTTGAATTCTGAAGAGGATCCTTCAAGATAGGTGGAGTCACCATCTGCTGGGGACAAACTGAGGCTGTCCGGGCAGGACAGGACGTGGCAAGGCAGCCTCCTAGGGACCTGTCAACACCATGCAGTGACAGAAATCTCAGGAGGGTGAGGCAGGCAAAGAACAGTGATCTGCAGATCAGAGCAGGGCCCTCCTCGTGGATGGAAGCTGGAGGCAGTTAGTCTAGAACTTGACTTCGAGCCACTTTATAAGAATGAAGGAGAGCTCAGTTTCCCGGAGAAATACGTGACTGTGCCTCACTTGTAGAATAGTGTCTACAGAAATCTCGGTACATCCTCTTTGCAGACAGATGGACAGCCAGTGCCTTGGGCTCAAATACTAATTATCAGCAGCTAAACAAATGATCAGAGCCAACAACAGACATGTGAGGACAGCCCTTGCCCACAAATTTACTCGCCCATTTTTAGATGTGTGCTCCCCCAAGGTTTTCACACCATGATCTCACTGGCTCTCCCTTCTGTAGCCTTTGAGGTGGGCAGCTGTGTCTGTCAGCCGATTATTTACAGACAGTAGCCCAAATTTCTCCTAGCAACGAAGAGCACCTTTTGTCTTCCCGCCAGGCACAGCCAGGACTGCACAGCACAGAGGTCAGGCCTGGAATAGTTGCTAAGTGACAACACCGTGACGTCAGTGTGTGAAGTCACCCCATCTCTCATTCCTTCTTTCACTTTCTTGAATTTATAGCTCAGCATAGCTCATCAGTGGAAATAAATGAACAGAAGGGGTCCAGACTTTGGTAGCTGGGGAATACATAATTTCCAAACTACTTTTTTGGGGACCTCTCACTCAATCCTCCAAAGACTCACCCCACTCTTAACGTGTTAAATCCAGATTGGGACTCAAGAAAGACACAACTTCTTGCTAAACAAAGCCATAAAGAAAAATGTCCCAGAGTGTCTTTCACAAGAAAACACACATGTTATAGAAAATATTTAGCCTATTTTAAAAAGTGCTAAGGAAAGGTGTTTGGCCTTGCCTGCAAGCTCGCAGTTTGCAGAGTCATCCCTGGGCACGGGGGGGCGGGGGCACTGAGAATTCTAGAGCTAATGGGGCTGTGCTCTTTGGACTAGGAAACTGAGCCCAAGACGACAACATCTGCGAGGCGGAGTGAGGGACAGGCTGCTCTCAGAGCTATCTCCATCACTCCCGGCCCTGCAGTACAGCCGCAGGAATCCTGGCTGCTCATATCCCAGGCAGCAGCCCGGAGATTTTTATATATACAGTATATATACTGTATATATAAAATATATATATATATAAAGTATATATATATATATATATATATTCTTTGTTTTCTTGAAGTGTTTTGTGTTGATTTCCACCAGGTGGGGCAATGATGGAGCCTGGGGGCTTTGATCCTGTTTTCATATCCTAAACATTGTAGGGAACTGGGACAGGGAAAGATAAGTCCTCAGGTTGAGGGAAGTATAAGGAAGGAGGGACAGGTGGGCTGTAGAGCTGCTGGCCTCCACTGGGTGCCGCCCCCATGGGATTTGTCTGGATAATGGGTTTGGGGGTCCTGATTTAGAAGAGCTTCAGGTTCGAGGTTCTGATGCTGGTTGGGCTCCCTTGAGCTCCTGATGTGGTCAAGGGACACAGCTTGGAATTCAGGGTTCTGATACAGACTGGGTTAGTGCTAAGATTAGGGGCTCAAATGTCGACAGGGTTTGCTTGCTTAGAGCTCTGGGGTCTTGATAAGGACAGGATTTACTCTATTTTGGGTTTCTTACAAAAGCAAGGCTTGCTGTGTGTTTGGAGGTGCTGGTTTAGGAAGGATCTGTTGTGGGATTTGCAGTCCTTGTATGATCAGAACTTGGAATTTGGGGTTCTTGTACAGCCCTGAGTGGTGAGCAAATGGGGTGACTGGGCAAGTCTGCCCTGAGGTGTGGGGTCTTGATAGTGATAGAGTCTGCTCCAAGATCGGGGTCCAGACGGAGGCCAGGTTTGGTCTGGACTTAGGGATTTTGATGTGGGTAGGTTTGGCTAAATAATCTGAGTTTCAGATGTAAAGTTTGCTCTGAGTATTGGGGTCCTCAAGAGGTAAGAATTATTCTTAACTTCACCTTCCTCCCAGGGGCATAGTTGGCCTCAGCTTTGGGACCCTCGTGAACACAGGGCATGCATGGATATTGGGGTTCATAGAGGGCTTTAGTTTTGGGTGTCCTGATGGGAGGGTTTATCTCATCTTTGGAACCCTCCTGAGGACACTTGGCTTGGACTGTGGTTTTGGTGTGAGCTTGGGACTAACTTCGAGATGTTGACAGAGTTGGCTTTGGGTTTGGGGGATCCAGATGTAGGTAGGTTCACTTTGGGATCTGGCAGCCTTACATAGATTGGGGTTTGGCTGCACAGATGTGTGGTGAGAGCTGAGGGCTCAGAATGAGGGAGATGTGTTCTGGGTTGTCACTTGTGATGTGGGCAGAGTCTACTCCGGCAGTTTGGGGGCTGCTGTGCTCAGGGGAAGCTGGGGAATTTGAGAGTCAAACGTGGGATATGTAAACAGAGCATGGGACCCTGAGGTGCTTATCTCATGCAGGGTTTATCTCAGCCTTCGGCATCCTGGTGGACTCAGCTGTGGAGGATTCTTGATCCTCTTGGTCATATGGTTAGCCTGGGGATTTGGGGCTCAGATTTGGCCATACTTGTTCTTAACATAGAGGTCCTGAGGCGGGCAGGGTTTGTTTTGAGTGCTTGTGTTCTCATGTAGACATAGTGACTGGAGGATTCGGAATTCTGAGGTAGTGATGGCTAGACTGAAGGTTTGGGGGTTTAGTCTTGGGCAGGTACATTCTGGGTTTGGGGGAATGGGTAGCATCTATTTTCATTTTGGCACTCATAAAAACAAGTTGCTAGAGGACTTTGGGTCCTGAGAAAGTGATAGTTAGCCTGTAGATTTGGGGCTCAAATTTGGAGATTAGATTTTTTTTTCTGGGTTTTGGGATCCTGGGATGGACAAGGTTTGGGTTTTAGCATCTTTGTATGGACACAGTTAACACAGGAGTGCAGTTCCTTGTCTGGGCACAGCTGATAGAGTTCTGAAGGTTCTGTAGTAATGGTTAGCTTGGACTTGGGGGTTCAGTCTTGGCAGGTTTGTTCTGGATTTGGGGATTCTAGACAGGAAAGAGCTTGTTTTGGGTTTTGGCACCATCTTGGTATGGACACAGTTGGTAGGCGTTTTTGGAGTCCTGGGGTAGTGATGTGAGGCTGCTTACTTGGGAGATCAGTGTTGGGCAGGCTGGCTCTGGGTTTGGGGGCACCTAAGAGAGTTGGGGGACTTTTTTTAGTTTTAGCATCCTTGTCTGGGCACAACTGATAGAGATCTGGGGGTTCCATGTCTGGGCACAGCTGACAGAAGTGTGGGGTTGGGAAAGGCAGGGTTAGTGTGTAGAGGTGGGAGTTGCCTGGTTTAAGTTGTAGTTTTGGTGTCCTGGGATGAGCAGGTTTGTCTTCGGTTTGAGCACCCTGGTTTAAGCACAGCCGGGTATGTTTCAGCATTCTGAGCAAGCCACAGGTAGCCCGAAGGTTCAGGGCTGGGCCTTGGTAGGCTTCTTTTGTGTCTGGAGGTCAGCCCCCGGCATCTTTCAGGGTCAGCCTGGCTAGAGTACTTGTGCTCTGATATCCACAAGCCCAGCTTGAGATCTGTGGTTTGCTTTGAGACTGGCGTGCTGACAAAGGTGGGCTTACCCTCGGTTTGGCGGGGGGCTCTTAATTGAGGACGGGCTTTGGTTCAAGTTTGCAGTCTTGTGTGGATGTAGCTGGCTTGGCCACTTGGGTCTCTTATATAAGGGCCTGGGCTGCTGTACCTTTGAGATTTGGGGTCCTGAGTGGACAGGACCCTACTTACTCGAGGGTGACAGATAAAACCTGCTATAGGTCGGATGTTTGTGATCAAGGTTCCTCTTGAGATTTGAGTCTAATGACCACCATGTATTTGGAGCTGGAAGTTCCTAAAAGAGCAAGACCTCCAGGGGCTTTTCTATGTAGGGCTCACGGTGGTTGGGGCTGGCTTGGACACTTTGGAGTGGGCAGACTTCCCTTGGGGGACTTGGGGCAGAAGTGGGCCAGTGGCCCGGGGTGGAGGGAGCCCGTGGGATGAGGGGAGGGGCTGGGCAGGGGCCACCTTCATCCAGGTACTGCAGGCGCTGCAGGTTAAGGGGGATGCCGACCATCAGGTCCAGCTCCTCTTTGAGCTCGCGCACGGTCATGTCGCTGCGGCAGTTGGCCACGCGGAACATCTCCCCGGTCTCCTCCAGCCGCACCCGCAGGAAGAAGACGTCAGGGATCGAGTCCGGCGACACCGACAAGCTGCTCGAGGCCCGTGGCTCGGCTGCTACCCGCTTGCTCTGGCGACAGGCCCGGCCCTGGCGCTGTGCGGGGCGCTCCTCGGCCTCGGGGTCCAGCGGCCTGGGGGACTGCGCGCCGCCCGCGTCCACCGCCGCCGGCTGCATGGCCCCGTCCCCGTCCCCGTCCCCGCCCTCCCGCGCGACCCTCCGCGACCCGGGCGCATCACCACGCCCGCGGCCTCACTGTGATGCGGCCACGCGCGGGGCGCCCGCGGTGGGTCTTGACCCTGAGCCCTGTCCCCGCAGTGGCCGGCTAAGGCTCCACGGAGGGAGGGAGGAAACCGTCCCTTCTCTGCGTCCTGTTCCCAATACAACCTTGGCGTCATTTAGGGGAAACTACCTGGGAACGCGTGGCGCGCTGTCCCCAGAGCCGGGAAGGTGTTTCCAGCACGGATGGAGAATGGCCAGCTGGCAGAAATATGCCTCCTTTTAGTAGATTAAGGGCCCTGCATGGGCCACGGGCTTTGCAAAGTGGCCACAAACCCTTCAGTTTTGAAAACTGCTCTAAATTCTGGGATGGATGAGGAAGAGAACCCTTGGGCCAGCCTGAGAGGGCACCAGGTCAGGATGCTTTTCTGAGGAGTGTTTCTCATCAATGCTCTCCAATGCTCAGACAGGACAATTCCAGGATGCAGCACAAGTCCCAGACCTCTAGCAGGTACCTGTGAGGAGTCAAAGGAGCTGAGGAGTGGAGGAAGAGTCAGGGCTCAGAGCCACCCTCGAAAACTCGGTTGCTGTTGGGAATAAAATGTAAGCTTTAAAAATACTTTGGGGACTGGAGAGATGGCTTAGTGGTTAAAGCGCTGCCTTTGCAGCCTTAAGGACCCAGGTTCAATTCCCCAAGACCCACATAAGCCAGATACACATGGTGGAGCATGTGTCTGGAGCTCAATTCCAGTGGCTAGAGGCCTGGTTCACTCATTCTCTGTAATAAAGAAATGAAAATAAAATATAAAAATACTTTTGGAAGAGAAATTTGCTACAGAACCCCTTTTGGCACAGCGCGGTGACCCACGCCCGCGTCCCAGCACTCGGAGGTGAAGGAGGGAGGATGAACAGTTCAAAGTTACCCTCGAGCTGCCCCTCCAGACCTGCAAGTTTTAAGACTCAATCTCAAGAAAGCCAAAAAGCAAACAAAAGAGAATGAGGAAGGTGGGCAGGGGGGAGAAAGCTTTTGTGTTGGAGGGGCACTGCTACTAGATGACAGAAAACTACCCAATATGAGCGGAGGCTGCACAGATGGCCAAGCTGCAGGGTCTTCACAGCCTTCCCAGACAGGCTGTACATCAGCATAGAAATCATTCCTGAGAACGCAAAGGGAAACTTGTCTTTCTCTTCCCTTGTTAGAACGTCACACTCTCTGCAGAATACAAGCTTCCAGTTGGAGACTTCTCGCTGCTGTGCCATTGACACATTTTAACAAGACAGTCTCACTTTCTAAGAATAAAAAAAATTGCTTGTATTAGAAGCGAAAATAGTATGTCCACCTATTTACGTAAGCACACATTAAACACAGATGGACTTACAAAAAAAAAAAAAAAACGGAGCCTCTAATTTTAGAGAACTCATTCTTTGCCAAAGTTGGCTGAATGCTACCCAGAGTTACAACTTGGGACTCACAGAGTTATCATATTTTCTTTGGCGTGGTATAGACTACGTCCTTTCTTTTTAAAGAATCAATTCAATGGAATTTGGGGGCCTGAGGGGGACATCCTGTATGCCAGGAAATTCAGTATTTAACATCAGTAGTTTTTTTTTAAGGCATATGTAAAAAAGATGAAAGGGGAAAAGGACACAGTTCTCACATCCTCTGCAGTCAGCTCCTGAACCCCAGCAGTTTCTGCTCCCCTTGGGCCTACCTCTGCCACACTCAAGTCAGAAGCAAGCCAGTGAGAGCAGTCACGAATGCAGAATTCAATCAAATGGTGATAGAAACTTGAACTGTTTGTTAAGCAATGAAAACTCTGTTTAAATTCCGTTAATGCATTTTTCTCAGTCTAAATTTTAAAAGCATGAAATCTACATTCTGTGTACATAGATTTAATGGCCAATTTAATGAGCACACAGTTTAACCCTCAAATCACTGTTATTGGTGGGCAAGTTCTGATCAAAACTAAGGATTCTTGCCAGTATGGTGGCACATGCCTTTAATCCCAGCACTTGGGAGTCTGAGGCCACCCTGAGACTACAGAGTGAATTCCAGGTCAGCCTGAGCTAAAGCCACCTACCTCAAAAAACAAAATAAACAACAACAACAACAAAAAAAAACTAAGGATTCTTATTTTTGGATAAGATGTTAAAGCATTAGATGTAAAGAGACCCGTGTGTCTATGATTAACTTCCTTTCTGAGTTCTTAAACATATGACAAGATGTCTATATAAAAATGAAAATCTGACCAGGCATTGTGGCACACACTTTAATCTCAGCACTCAGGAGGCAGAGGTAGGAGGGTTGCTTTGAGTTCGAGTTCGAAGCAAACTTGAAACTACAGAGTGAGTTCCAGGTCAGCCTGGGCTAGAGTGAGATCTTACCTAAATAAAAAAAAATTAAAAAAAGAAAGAAAGAAAGAAAGAAAGAAAGAAAGAAAAGGAAAATCTGGGGCCTGGGCCTGGGCCTGGGCGATGGATCACTAGTTAAAGACACTTGCTTCAAAGCCTGACAGCCCAACTTCAATGCCCCAGAATTCATGTAAAGCCAGACAAGCATTTCTTTGTAGCAGCAAGTAACCCTGGTGCATTTGTACACATACATGTACATACATGCACACACACACACATACACACAGGCAAATAAATTTTAAGATTTTTTTTTTAAATGAAAATCTTCCAGCTTTATGACTTTCTCAAAAGCCAACACCCATGTTTAAGAGTCTCTGCAAGAAGGGGAAGGGTAGGGCTGAAGGAAATGTTCCAAGTACGCTTTGTAACAAAAGCACAGCAATAGAAAGGCTGTCATAAATCACTCTTTACTGGGTTTCTTTTACAGTTTTCACAAGTAAACAGATCAGACCATATTCACAGCAACTCTAAAGTGGATATAAATTTAAATGACATTTGTTCAACTCACTGACAGGTGGCCAATATTACAGTACTATATTTTCTTCCCATCATTTTATTTACATATGTACAATCCTTCAGTTGAGAATAAAACATCACCTTAAACTATACTATGTAGGAAAGCCTGAGGGAAGTGGGTCTATTAAAGGCTTACAAGCTTCTCGTGGACACTTTATTGGCAAGGGAGGCTTATTTACTTATATTTTGTGAGGTTTTTGTTTTTGTTTTTTGAGACAGGGTCTTATTATGTAGTTCAGCATGCCTGGAATTCTCTATGTAGCCCAGGCTGGCCTTGAACTCACAATCCTCCTGCCTCAGCATCCTCAGTGCTGGGATTACAGACAAGTGCTACCATGTCTGGCTCCGAAGGGGGACTTTAGATAATACAGTCTCTCCTAAAGAAAACAGACTGCTGGCCACAACCTGGACCCCCAGCCTTCCTACAGGACTGTTCCAGATCAGGCTTGGAGGAGGGAAGCAGGCGTCAGCTCAGCCATCTGAAAGAAGCCTCTGCCAGGTCTCAGTGGCCTGGGCTGCAGACAGGAAGCGATTGGTCACTTGAGGGCATGACATGAAAGTTTCAAAATTCCTCCACGAGTTATGATGAAGTGAGTCCCCTTCAAGTGGCATCTTCGGGAATCAGCTCTGCTTCTTCAGGACAGTGGTGCCTAGGACATCCTGCCGCTTTGGCTCTTTGGTGGCAAAAAAAAGGCAACGTCTTGGTCCCGGTCCGACTGCAAAGCCAAGACAGGCTCTTCAACTAGTTCAAGATGAGGGTTCCCAGCATTTCTAAAATGTACTAAGGAAAAGAAAAAACATAAGTTGGGCTTACAGGTGCCATGAACTGAGTTCTAGAACATATTCCAGTTTTACTGTTGCTCTAAACCATGTCCAGACAATAAATCATTTCTCCTAGAGCAGTCATACCTAAATCCTTTCAAATGATAAAAATTCCTTACTGTGAAAGTATTTCTGATATTTTAAGGATGGATTCCTGGTAGTAATGTGTATTTTAAAAATTATATTAACTAATTTTTTTGTTTTTTTTTTTTTCAAGGTAGGGTCTCACTCTAGCCCAGGCTGATCTGGAATTCACTATGTAGTCTCAGGGTGGCCTTGAACTCATGACAATTCTCCTTCCTCTGCCTCCCGAGTGCTGGGATTAAAGGCATGTGTGCCACACCCAGCTAGTAACTAAATTTTTAAATATTATTTTTGCTCCCAAAACATGAAAGGACTGGCAGTATACAGGGAGAGGCAGGAGGGGCAGAGAAGGGTGGAGGACATGGCCAGAAATGGCCAAGCAGAAAGGAATGTGGTAGAGAAATGAGCCCCAGGAACATGGCTTACTGTTGGTTCAAAACATAGTACTGGTGTTGAGGAGATTAGCTGTTCAGAAGTTAAAGGTACTAGTTTGCAAAGCCTGCCAGCCTAGGTTGGCCCTGGTTCAATTCCCCAGTACCCTTATAAAGCCAGATGCACACGAGTCCAGAGTTTGTTTGCAGCAGCAAAAGACCATGGCACACCCATTCATATTTTCTTTCTCTCTCCCCTTACAAGTAAATAAAATATATTTAAGATTAAAAAAAGAAGCACACTGCTGACCACAGGACCCATATGGGCACTAGTGGCTACAGCTATGTCGCCGTCCTCTCCTGTCAAAATTCAAAACCCATCACAGCCTCATTCTTTCCAGAAGGCTAAGCAGCAGTCAGTATTTTGTCATATGCTAATTAATCAAGAATGATTTATAAACAACAAATATGCAAAGAAGGTGCCTCATGTGCCTCCATGAGACCTGCCTGGAGTTACCAGGGGTCTCGACTGGGGACCAGTAAGGACAACACACCTTTCTCCAACAGCGTGTGCCACAGAGCCTTGGCCAGCCAGGACTCATACGCTTGGCACAGGATCGGATGCCAGGCTCAGAAGGCTGGGGAGCAAATGCTCGACGAACTGGTCCACAGGGACACACTCTTCACTCACCGCCACCTGGGAGGGTAAGAGCGTCACAGCTAAGCGAATGAGTGTTCAGAGTTTCTGAGCACACGCACCTCTGCAGGTCTGAGAGGGAGGACGCGAATGAATGCTTAAACCTCAAGCACCAAACCGAGTTACAACGCTGCTGCCCAAGGCCTGGCTCATAAGGAGCGTAACAGGAGAAAGCAAGAGCTTTTGAGCCAGAGACAGGTAGGCTCAAGGCCTCACTGCTCACTGTGTGGCCTACGGTGCGTCACTTAGCCTTTCTAAGCCTCACTTTCCTCATCTCTACCGTGGCAGATCCTTTCTGCCAATCACCTGACACAGGGCCACCACCCCACATATGACTGTCCTACAAGGGCCCACTCAGAACCTTCACTCTGGGGACAGCCAGTTAGCCCTGGTCTGTGTAGCAGCATTGTAGGCACGCAGGGGTGGTGAGAAAATTCTACCGCAGTGTAGTGATGGCATCAAAGGTCTCAGGAGCAGCAGGTAGGCAGGGCCAGCAACGGAGCATGTGTGGACTCTGGGCCCCGCATCCACCAAGAGCTGGGAGGGTTGCCAGGTGAGGTCTGTGTATGTCGGGCACCCAGCCTACATCAGCCCATATGGCCTGGGACTATGGAGACAGGCTGGCTTACCCAGGGCTCCGGCAGGGATGGGCGCCATATCTGCTCTTGTCACTTCCAGGAACATTCTTCCCAGCACTGGTTGGACACCAAGTACAAAGACTCCTCAGACATCCTGGTGCTTTTCTGGGTGTTCTACATCTTGAATAACTAATGAGAAAAAAATTTTAAAAATCTGTTTTTCTCAACCAAAATAAGTTGGTATTTCTTTTGCTTCTCACAATTTTCTAAAACACAGATGAAAAACTAAAAAATAAAAGCAAAAATATTTCATTTCTGCTTTCACTGTGTAATGATTTGGAAGTGACTTTTTTCCTCAGAAAGGGCTGCATTGTGAAAAGGCGCTCTGTGATACCTTTCAATTCCAACAGGGGGAGCTGGCGAGTCCTTTGGTGGGAGGTGCTTATGTGGAGGAAAAGCGGTTTGGGGCCTTGGGGTTAGAAAGGTTCCACCCACTTTGCTGGGCAACAGGCTACAAGATATATACCTCCCGCCCCCCAACACCCATACTTCTGTGGTACCTGCAAGTAAAAACACAACACTTTAGGGGAGAAAAACACACTTCCTGTGTGATCCTAACCAAATTACTTAACCTCTCTGGGCTTTGATGCTTCAACTAAGCACTAATCTACACGATAAATGAGTGTGTCACAATGCCCAACCCAGGAGCATTTCCTGGAGAAGTCAAAGGAACTGGAGAAATGGCGGCCCCATCACCACCACCACCCCAGTCACATACGTCCTAGTTTCCAAGGTGTTCAGCGGTGCGGCTTGTGTACGAGCCGGATCCTAACCTACTGCACTGCAGACAGAACCACCAGGGGACCCTGTCTCAGGGGAGTGCAGAGGGCTGAACCCTGGGCCTGGCCTGACAAGAAAGCAGGGCCTTTTGAGGATCTCGCACACAACAGGTACCAACCACTTTCTGGGGACGTCACCTCACAAAGCCAATCAGTTCCTACAGCATGAGGAAGTGGGGAAACTGATCCCCAGGCTCCAGCTAGTGCACAGGGCGGGGCAGGCCTGGCTCGCCTGACAGATGAGGGCGAAAGCCTGTCTTCCAACCCGCTTAGGGCAGTGATGGAAGCAGGAGATGAGCTCCAGCATGAGGTCCAGCCCCAGGGCACTTGCACTGTGAGAGAAGAACTTGTGCAAAATGGCCACAACCTGCGAAAAGCAGGGAAGGAGCAGAGAGAGCTGCTGCCATCTGAATTCACTCTTCCCCTCCTAGTGAATTTATATGTGAGAAAACAAGGGTTTTCAGTTATCATAACTACACACAGGAAAAAAGATGTGTAAGCCCATGGTATACACTTGCATACACATAAGACTCTCCAAAGAAGAGTGAAATTAACACGACTGACATTAGAAAAATGCATCATTAAGCTTAAGGTTCCAAATTTTAGAACATGTCACCTTGTGTAATAGGTGTTACTTTTCATGACATGTTGTTTTTGTAAAATCTTAGTACCATGAGAGCACCTTAAAAATCGGGATTTTCAGGAGATATTTTCTGTCTGTGCAGCCCCTAGAGCAGCACGGCCTTCACGGCTGCTGTTCAGAGCGCGCCCGGAGCCCTGCAGACACAGGCCTTCCTCTGCATCATGGTGTGCGCGAGGCTCCGGCTCCAAAGCATAGACCTAGCAACAAAGGCAGTCCTGCAAATTACAAAACATAGGAGAGCTCCTGCTTGCAAAATTTAAAAGCTGGTTTTATGGATGAACTGACCAAATTAAGCCCCGGCAGGGAAAAACAATAAAGGAGTTAAAATGGAAAAGACTAACGTTAGGGCGGGCTAGAAAGCGCCGCAGCCCGACGGAGAGCCGCGCACCTCCGCACCGTGGGCACGCAGCCCGGGCCGGTGTGCTTCGGGCAACCGCGCACATCGCTCGGGTCACAGGGCTGCAGCATCAGGATGAGCTGCCTAAACTCCAAACACAGTTGTGTTTTGTTTTCATCCCCAAATACGACATGAACGGGCTTCGGCTCCGGGAAGGGGCCGTGGGAACCGGCCCGCGCACAATGTGAGCTCTGCTCCACGGGGGCTGAGAATTTGCGAACACGGACTGAGCACCGCGGTGTCGGGTTATCGGCAGAAAATCAGAGAGCGTAAAAATAGCCGGGCCGCCGCGGTTCCCAGGCCGCGGGGAGGAAACCGAGACGGCGCTGCTGCGCCCGCGAGGGGCCGCTCGGCTCCGCTCCGCTCCGCGCCGCCTCTCCCGCGGCGGGGACCGGCGGCATCATTTCCACGCCGGTGCCCAGAGGAAATGAAAAAGGGACGGGGAGGCGGCTCGCGCAGGAAGCGGGAGCGCCGGTGACTGGTTTCATTTGGAGGCTCGGTTTCCAGGAAGGCAGCGCGGGTCCTTATCGGCCGCAATAAGCCGCCGATGGCAGATAGCGCGGCCGCCGCCCGCCGCCCGCTGCCGCTAGAGGGCACGCGGCTGCCGCGCAAGGCCCAGCCGGCCTGTTTTTCTCAGTTCCTTTGCAAGAGAAGGCTGGGAACACGGCATAATGACTAAACCTCAATCTCTCAAATTAAGCATAATGATTAAAGCTCACAGCAAAGAGAAAATCTTCCAGTTTGCCCCTGGCATCGGCCAAATCATATCCTGAATAGCTGCAAGAGCCTGATGGATTTCTTCGGGGAAGACAATTATTTGAGCGATCTCTCGTTGTGGATAAGAAAAATGAAAACGAGAGATACGGAAATGAATCTCAACAAGGTGGAAACAAAAGCCCAAACAAGCAGCGCGTATCGCAAACAAATCGGCTGCACACCAGCCAGGCATATCCTCCACTTGGGGAGGGGTCTTTGAAAGGGCAGTGCCACTCTCACAGCGTCCCCCCTTCACACGACCACCCTGCACACTGGAAGCCTTCTGGGGGACATTTTTCTTTAAAAATCATTTCATCCCGATGAGACCTTTTCAGATCTTTGGAAACTGAAGTGCGTGAGGCACCATGTACCCTACAAGAGAGGGCTGTGCTCAGAATGTTCAAGAAGCCTTGCAAAACCACTCAGATTCACAGGAAAATATTGAAGAGTGGGTGATTCATCTTTTATTTGGTTCGAATAAATTGCCTTATAGAACAGCAGAACACTCAATCCCAGAGTGACTCCAGCCCTGTCTGCATGTGGAAATGAATGTCTCCCCGGAGACAGGGGGACTTCTAAGTCAGAGCTTTGGAATTCGGTTTATACCTTAATAAAAACATAATCTCTTTATCCAAAAGAACACTATTACTGCTGGTTTTGAAATCAATTATATGGTAGGAAAATGAAGAATTATTCCCCATGACTTGCTTCCCATAGCCCCAGGTACGCAGGTCTGCACTCACTCTGCTAGTTCATATCGAAACCTCCAGTTCCTGCTGTTGTCTGTCACTATGAACTCTTGGAGTTGATAAAGATACTCTCTCCTCTTGTCTTCATGGAGCAACTGTTTTTAAATGTAGACAAAAATGAAAAGATGTCATCCCTCAGTGATCTTAGTACCCCCTTTTCATTTTGTTTCAAGGCTGTTCCCCTCACAACTCACCCAGTCTCATTAACTTACATCAAGTGCACCTACCTTTCCCCTGGTGCATGGGTATGTCATATATTCCTAAACACCCTATCCTCGCCTCTTTTCTAACTTCCCACCTAAGGAGGCATGTCTGCAAGCTCGGGGGATATCGGCTCTGCTGCCTCTGCAGCCAAGAGGCTACTCTGCGGTGGGACAGGAACCAGTGTCCCTCAGCACAGCCTCAGGTCATTTGGATGGGAGTAATTAGTTTCTCTAGGTCATTTCTAAACTCTCTTATTTTTACATTCATCATTCCTTTAGGAGAAGAGGGGAAGGCATGAAAGGAAGTAGCAAAATCTTGGGCAAAAAGAAAACAACAACAACAAAAAAAGGCCCTTCATGCAGAACTGAGGTTGGATTTGGGCCCAGGCTCTTCCCTGGGTGACCTGTGGGTAAGTCACGTCACTCCTGGGGAGCCTCAGTTTCTTTTGCAGAATGCACTAACCTTTTTCTACCCACTTTCCCCGGAACCAGAGCCCTGCAGGGCAGGAGTCGCAGCAGACGCATAAAATCCTCCTTCTGCAGAATGTGCTGGCCTCTGTCTACCACAGCCCTCAGAACTGCAGCACTGCGGGACGGGAGGCAGTGCAGGTATAAAATCCTCCCATCAATGCAAGAATGAGCACTGTCAGGTTCTGGAAGGTGCATTTGGCTTTGGAATCCAGACAACAGAACTGCCGTTTTCACTGATGCTATGAAAATCCAAGGTTTAATACAACTGACTGTAGAAAGCAGGGTTTTTTTTTTTAAACCCTTCTTCCTGCCTTTAGGAAATCATACAGATGTTTAAGAACTCCTATGCATATTTCAACCAGGTCTTTTAAAAATCCATTGAAGACAGGTACAAGGTCAGCTGCCATCAACTGATCCCCGATAATCACAGCCAGCTCAGCTCATGAATAGAAAAGGCAAGGGTCCCCCAGACCTTCCACTACGGGTACAGAGCAGACATGAGTCACTACCAGCAAGTGTAATCCGATGTTCCCAACCTCTCATGTGGCATTTCTGGAGCAAAATGAATGATAACAGGTGATGGCCAGTGAAAACCATACTTTACCAGAAACCAGCATCAACTCCCAGCCACATGAAGCTCACGTCAATGAGGCCTCCTACTTAGGCGACCCCCACCCCCTGCCAAGCCTTGCTGTGTGAGCCTCTGAAGACACTTCTTTTACCTGTACATCAGCAGCCAGGGTTGCGTATGTATCTTTCAGACAGTGCCAATTCTGCCTGCCGAGGGTCACGGCCACCCCAGGGAGGCTGTAGGCACAGTGACTGGCTATGTGAGAGTGCACAGTCTGGGCTCGAGCTGGGTCAGTCATGGACACAAACTGATCAAGCAGAGGTTGAGGGATTACGTCCTGGGCAACAAGAGAAAGGAAGCCACTGCGCCAGCAGGAAGAGGCAAGGACGGCAGCGCAGCCATGAAGCAGAAGGCGTCTGGCAAGGTCAGAGCAGCACCGCAGGAGGCAGACAGGAAGCAGAGCCTTCCCGGGGCGCCAGGGCCGTCTCTACAGTGCAGACTCCGTGAGGCGAGCCCCGGGCAGCACGGCCATGCTGGGGCTCTGCTCTCCTGAAACTGCTGGGTCCAGGGCCCAAGACCTACACTCCAGATTGCTAACACATTTCCCTAAGTGAAGGGTGGACTCCATCATGAGTCAGCCGGTTACAAGAACAAGGCAGCTGGATGAGACTTGAGACCTCCCAGAGCAGCAAGGCGGCCAGTGGTTGCTGGGAGAGGGGAGGCAGGATCATCAGTGGTGTCGTCACTAGTAAGGTATCCATTCCACAGCAAATTCCCTTCCACTCATGACCATGCCAGCAGCCATAACTGATGTCAATGAGCCAAAGGCAGGCATGAAAGACGGGGATTCACAGGGAAGAAGAATGTGAAAGGGACAAGGAGGGAGGAAGAGAGGATAACAGAGGAAATAAGATCAAAATATACATGTAGGAAAACATCAAGAAATGGAAAAAATGAATAAAAATTTGAAACTAGTTAAGAGAACCTCTAGGCACAAGAAGCCAATCCACAGACGACAGGAGTCAAGTTCAACACAGCAGCCATCAGCTTTCTGGAGGAGAAGCAAAGGAAACTGTTGCCGACAAGCGAGACAACGTCAGGTCGAAGAACTCTCTTTTACTGGCTAGCTTTGTTAAAATACAGGTGTAGATTGTTCAGAAGATTTTAAACATCACTTCATAATTATTTTTAAGTTAGAGAGGAAATGTCAACATAATTAACTAAGACGGTGAAAATATTTGGTTTGAATACCTGCTCTTAAATCTCAGAAAAATGTCAAAGTTCAAATTGCTTTTTCCCCCTTCTTCCAAAGAACACACCCGGACTTTAGACTTAGTCTCCTCACACGTAGCCAGTTCAGGCCTCTGCTCAGTCTCCAGGTGGTCTCTGGCTCCATGGAGGTCACCTGGATCCTACAGTTCATTGGATTGGACATATTACCAATTTACTCCAAAGGAGGAAGCTGTCTGTACCCACACCCACGAATGAACCATCCTTCATGACAGAAATAACTTCTATAAGCCATGACAACAACTTTTCTTAAAGTCAATGGCATCCCACTAGACAACAGAAACTACCTTTGACTAGTTGTAGAGGGGACTGAACAGGCCAGTCACTGTGAACACTTGAGAAAAGGATTTCATCGCTTTAGTGATTGCTTGAGGTCCTTGCCACGGTTAGTGTTACAGCAGGTAAGCTCGGGCGGTGGAGCGCCCTCAAGTTCAGCCCAGAAGGGGAGGGAACTAGCAGCACCACTTTCTGGGAAATCCGAGCTGCAGCCGGTGGGCCTCAGAGGGACAGTGGGAGCGGTGAGTTCCGGTGCAGACACGGCTGTCACAGGAGTGTTTACTCAGCAAACACTCACTCTCACATGTACAAACTCTCCTCGTGTTTGCTGATGAACCTTTCCATTAGGGAGCAATTAAAATGAGCACTAGCACCTGGCAATGACACTGGTCCTGACCACTGGTCCACACTGACTGAGATGGACCTGGCCTTCTCCATGAAGCAGACCATGGATTTGCAACTTGCACTTGAAATGTCATACTGTCACCAGCTTAATGAATCCTGACAAATCGGCTCAAGCTATGATCTAGGAGAGTCAATTCATGCCCAACAGATGCCACGTCTGCTCCAAGCACATGACAGAGCATCCGACCCAAGGTTTGCACAGAAATGCACTATTTATTTTACCAACGTACAAAACAAGACAAAGATTTCTCTCAGGTATCATGACCTCGATTTCTCCGTGTTAGTAAATCTGCATGCGCTAGTGAGGTGCGGCTGGAATGGCTGTATTTTAGGAGTTCACTTTGTTCTGAATTCTGCAGAGCACTTACTTCAGGAGCCAAGTCAGGCTGTAAGCGACCATCCCCACCACCCTATGAAGACATCTCCCAGCAGGAGGCCCCCACCCTCTCTAAAGACCCCCAACTCCTCACCACTCACGCGGGCAGCTGTGGCAGGGAAGGGCGCGGGGAGACTGAGGTAAGATAGGCTTTGACTACCGGCTTTCCCAGCTCTCCTCCAGAAGCAGTGGAAGATGCTCGGCTCTTCTTCCCCCCACGCCCTACGCAGATGCGGACACCTCAGCAGTGTGACGGCACAGCACGTGGAACGGCATGCAAAGCCAGACCAGACCTCAAGCTGCAAATCCACGAGCTCTGCCACGCCATCCCCACAGCACAAAGCCTCTCACAGCACACCTCAGAAGGCCCGCTTTGGCGGGATCTGTGCCAGTTTCTGCATCTGATGTGGAAGCTCAAAACTATCACAGCCCCACTAAGGTCAAGGCCTCGCTTTCTCCTTCGCACACGGCTGCCGGGAAAGTAAGAGGACAGCAAGGACAACTAGCCATCCAGGACACTCAATAACCATAGAGGACACGGTGTCATTTTTTACAAAGGTAACCTTCAACCTCTCAAGCAGCTTATGTTTAGATCTGTATAACTGCTCTTTTATTTTGCTTTATTTAAATAAGCTTATGGGGGAGGACCATAAGCTAATCAGTAAAACCAAATCATAAACTATAACAGAGGAAGTGTTGTGCACAGGGTACCAAGGACGGTGAGTCTGAAGTGCTTTAGTCACGGTTCATGATCAGGAGAAGACACATTCACTCAGGCCTAGCCATATTACAGACCTCTCTCTCTCTCTCTCTCTCTCTCTCTCTCTCTCTCTGAATTTTCAACTCTTGACCCCTAGAGAGACCCACTTAATGGTCCAGCTGCAAGCTGTGCAGGAACTGGGAGGCCCAACAACAAGAGGGTTAGTTAGGAAGATTCTGGAAACTTGAGCAAGAAGTGAGTCTGGAGCCCTCCCCAACCACAGATGCAAAGTGGGTAGTGCTAGCTTCAAAGTTCACCTCCAGGAAGTGGCATGCCAGGACCACTGGGGTCATTGGGCACTAAAGGATGCCTGTGAAATGGTAGACAGCCACACTGACTGCCCTCTGCGGCCTCTGTCAACTTTAAATTCTTGGAACTGCATGAATTTGCCCTCTGCTATTATTAAAAGACGTGAACGACTGCTCACAGCGACCTGGAACATTTATATCGTTAATCCCCCCCAAAGAACCAGCGCTTGTCATCTTCGATGGGGGGGGGGTGCTTTTGGGTGCCCACCCGGAATCCGTGGAGGAGATTCACTGTGATCAATCACCTGATTGATTGGTTGTCTAGTTATCCAAAACATGACCTTAAGAATGAAATGAAATGTGCCATCCATCTTCTCTACAGGGACATATTAATAAAGAAAGCGCAGCGTTGTGATTTTGGTCACATCCTCACTGGCAGAGGGCGAGGCAAATACTCGCCGTGCTCTGTAATATCCTGGTCGCAGAGGAGAGCGCGTTCCGAGATGAAGCCGGCGGGGGCATCTGATGGCAGCGGCAGGCTGGGAGCTGAGGCAGACACTCCGTCTAGACCTCCTGTCAGCCTGCACTCAGGCTTACCAGCAGAGTCCAGCCGGGCCACTCTCACTGCAGCTGGTAATACCTCAACTTGAGCTGCAGAAAGAGACATTCCAATGATCCTCATGACTTCACGAGTTTCCCCCGGGGCTCACTCAGGGAGGGGTGCATCATGCCCTGGTCTGGAGGAGCCCTGCCGAGGCACAATGCTGGAGACAGTGCAGTAAGAGGCTCTGGAGGCCCAAAACGAGGTCTTATCAAGGGGTGACACTGGTTACTGATGGTGACCATGTCACCTGAGTACTAGCCATGCTCGCAGCAGCACAACCATATTCAAAAAGCTTCCACCAGGCAAAACCAGTCTGAATCCACCACACCTCACAAAAGACGCCATGCTACTGAGCAGGAGAGCTACCTCCTCCGCCACATGCATGTGCACAAGGAAGTCTATTCACACACTGGTGTGCCCATCCTTCCATTCCTCCACCACACACGTGTGCACAAGGAAGTCTATTCACACACTGGTGTGCCCGTCCTTCCATTCCTCCACCACACACGTGTGCACAAGGAAGTCTATTCACACACTGGTGTGCCCATCCTTCCATTCCTCCACCACACACGTGTGCACAAGGAAGTCTATTCACACACTGGTGTACCCATCCTTCCATTCCTCCACCACACACGTATGCACAAGGAAGTCTATTCACACACTGGTGTGCCCATCCTTCCATTCCTCCACCACACACGTGTGCACAAGGAAGTCTATTCACACACTGGTGTGCCCATCCTTCCATTCCTCCACCACACACGTGTGCACAAGGAAGTCTATTCACACACTGGTGTGCCCATCCTTCCATTCCTCCACCACACACGTGTGCACAAGGAAGTCTATTCACACACTGGTGTGCCCATCCTTCCATTCCTCCACCACACACGTGTGCACAAGGAAGTCTATTCACACACTGGTGTGCCCATCCTTCCATTCCTCCACCACACACGTGTGCACAAGGAAGTCTATTCACACACTGGTGTGCCCATCCTTCCATTCCTCCACCACACACGTGTGCACAAGGAAGTCTATTCACACACTGGTGTGCCCATCCTTCCATTCCTCCACCACACACGTGTGCACAAGGAAGTCTATTCACACACTGGTGTGCCCATCCTTCCATTCCTCCACCACACACGTGTGCACAAGGAAGTCTATTCACACACTGGTGTGCCCATCCTTCCATTCCTCCACCACACACGTGTGCACAAGGAAGTCTATTCACACACTGGTGTGCCCATCCTTCCATTCCTCCACCACACACGTGTGCACAAGGAAGTCTATTCACACACTGGTGTGCCCATCCTTCCATTCCTCCACCACACACGTGTGCACAAGGAAGTCTATTCACACACTGGCGTACCCATCCTTCCATTCCTCCACCACACACGTGTGCACAAGGAAGTCTATTCACACACTGGCGTACCCATCCTTCCATTCCTCCACCACACACGTGTGCACAAGGAAGTCTATTCACACACTGGGTACCCATCCTTCCATTCCTCCACCACACACGTGTGCACAAGGAAGTCTATTCACACACTGGTGTACCCATCCTTCCATTCCTCCACCACACACGTATGCACAAGGAAGTCTATTCACACACTGGCGTACCCATCCTTCCATTCCTCCACCACACACGTGTGCACAAGGAAGTCTATTCACACACTGGCGTACCCATCCTTCCATTCCTCCACCACACACGTGTGCACAAGGAAGTCTATTCACACACTGGTGTACCCATCCTTCCATTCCTCCACCACACACGTGTGCACAAGGAAGTCTATTCACACATTGATGTACCCATCCTTCCACTCTAAGAATGACTGGCTTAGACCTCCTAACCATGAAGAAGACCTACTTTATACATCTTTCCACAAAAAATGAAACAGCTTGATTCCATGTTTTCAACCTCCCCAAACAACACATACACTCCTCCCTGTACACTGTTTCTAGCAGTTACATTCAATAGCCCCAGAGATTCATCCAACTATTTAGATATTGTATCTGGTTCCCACTGTGCTTACCTCTAAGTCAGCAAACTAGGCTCTTCACAGTGGCCCATAGGTATTTCTTCCCATTGCCAATTCTCAAGTAAAATGTCTCATTGGGTCTGAGTCTTTACAGATCCTGTTGAAATCTAAGGAAAGCTAGGAGTCCTTTCTTACAGAGAAATAAAGCTGTGTAAATACACACAAGATACACACACAGCAGCTTCCAGGAACTAGAAATGTCCTCTGAACTCATCCCTGACCTCCTGGCTGGGGAGCCAGCTGTGTTTTAAGCCTCAAATGCCACCTGCATTTCCAATTCTTCTTCCAGACATTTTCTCTGTTCTCAGGTGCCACCAGTTTCCTGCCCTGTGCTCCTGGACATCTTTGTCCAGCCTTGGCCACCCGTATGCAGAGCCTACACAACTCCCTTGACTAGAACCCAGGGGTCACTGCTGCCTGGCCCCCCACCAGCTCAAATCCCGGAACTGGGCATCACGGCAGCCCCAGCAATGTGCTTTCCTCTGCCTACAGCCATCAGAAGTGACGCACCGCACATGCAGCAATGACTCAATTTCATTCTTGAACTTAAGGACAGACGGCAATCACCTTTCCAAAGCCTCACACACCCCTGGCCAGCAACAGCAGCAAGTGTGCTTTTTCCTGTCCCTCTGCCTCAGGAAGGAATACCAATATGTTCAGAGGATGAAGAGCTGTGATGAAGGAAGGCTATGGAAGGCAAGGTCTGGCTCCCAGACCAGATGCTCAGTGGGAGCCTTCACCATGAAATGAAAAGCACACCAAAGTAGTTGTTCCTTTCTCAGCTGTACAACACAGAAGCCTTAGAGGTCAATGAAGGCCTGAGCTGACAGATGCCAAAAGGAGCACAGAAAGGAGCAGCAGTGTGGGGACGATGTCACCATGGCCCCGGAGCTGATAACCCTTCCCCTCCACTGCTCTGGACGTGCCATGCATGGCCCTGTTCCTTCAGGACTGCCCGCAGCTGTGCACTGCTGTCCGTGACCGTCCTGAGGCCCTCTCTCCTCCACGCGCACACACATCAGTGCCCAGAACTGCTGCCCACCACTGCGACGGCCCCGAAGGCCCTCGCCCGTGTGCACACCCACCTCAGCACGGGGCCTAAGGAAAGAGGAGACATCACTTTCTCTCTGATGACATCAGGCAGCACTCACCTTGAACGTCTGGGTCACTCATCATATGTTCCTGTAAACTTTCTAGGACTTTCTGAATTTCGCTCCTGGCTACACAGCTGTTGTACATGGTCTCGAGGCTGCTGCCAGCCACTTCCTGCAGCCTAGCCTCTCTGAGAAGCAGCTCCACATCCTTGCTTATGTCTTGCAGAGGAGCTTGCCAGTACAGAACACTGCTGAACATGTCTTCTGAAGCCCTGGGGCAGGGGCAGTGGGCTGGTGCAGGGTGGCTGGTGCTGGGGAGGTCACCAGCATCAGAGAGCTTGAGAAAAGCACTGTCACCCGGGGAGCGCCTGGTCAAGTCAGGTCCAGCCAAGGCAGGGCCCTCCGGCCGGTTTTCTGTTAGGCTCACAGAGGAGATACTGACGAGTGCATGACTGGTTTCAGCGGAGCTTCCTTCCATAGGAAGGTGTGGCTCTTTGTGCCCAGGCTTCATGGAACTGGGTTAAATGGAGAGAAACAAACTCACGGCCATGTGGCCGACTGGAAGGACTGGAAGGGGAAATCTGTCTTCAGAAACCACTCCTCCTCTGAGCAGAGCCGTCCACTGTGTCAGGAGAACAGAACCTTGAGGGTAAGGCATTCTATCAGCCCTCTTGGCCCCACTGAAAGATACTCCATGGACGCTCAGCCATTCCTCCCGGGCTGTTGGCAAAGCCCTCCACTGACTTCTCATTAGTACCTCCACCAGGGGGCAGGCTTTGGAAAACAAAAGGCCCGGGAACTGGGAAGAACTGGGTCTGTGTGAGCCCCTTGGGAAGTCCTGACCAGGAAGACTGGGTCCCAGGGAATGACATTAAGCAGATCAGTGGATTCTTTCTGATGGAGGAAGGGTAGAGAAAGGGAATGGACCAATCTTAAGAGGATCTGTATCATGAGGTGTGAACTGTCCACTCTTGTCTCTCCCCCCATAATACTCCCATAATACTCACACACCATATGGTACAACAGAGCGAAGCCTAAGAACTACCACAAAGATTATCTGGTCACGACACACCCATCACGAGAAGAAATGTGAAAGACCCAAGGCCAACCACACTAGAAAAGCACTGTCGGATGACGTGTCCACTGAGCACCCTGTCTCAAGAGTATATTTGTGAGGCTTCACATTTTTCCCTGTGTAAAATATCCAAAGAACTTCATTAATCAAATGGAGAGAGAGAATTTTCTTTATAGGTTATTTAATCAGCACCCTCAATGAATATTTTATCTAAATTTAGGAGACACAGTAGCTTCATTATTTATAACCCAGTAGTCATGTTTCAAAATCATTATTGCAATTACTTTTTGCTTCTTTACATAATTAAAGCTCTAATATTCCATCTTGCCCAGAAGGTCACTATTACTAAAGCTGGATGAGATAATTGCTAGAATTCTAGGTGGGTGCTCGAGGTAAAACAGGGGTCCTGCCAAGCATCCCTGCAGGATCAAAGCTGCTTAAGGAGGTGGAGCCCCCACTGACAGGCCTGGGTGATCCAGAGACACACCAGCCTCGTCATCCTGGCTTGGTGCTGGGTGCTCGGGGAGCCGTCCTCCCGAATGCACAGGCCAGCCCTGGGCGGGGTCGCAAAGGTGGGGACGAAGGGCCGAGGGGCTGAGGCGGCCTGGCGCCTGACAGAGCGAACACGGCATTGGCCTTCAGCAGGCAGTGTGACCCCAGGCAAGAGACGTTACCAGAAACCCACGCGAATAGTCCTGTGCAGGTTTACTACACTCTAGATAATTTCCTAAAACCCAAACAAGCCATTTTCAATAGAAAATGAGCAACTATTTATCCCCAATATATAGTTTTCGTGTCTTCTAGAATGTTAATTCTATAACCTTCCAATGTACTTAAGTAGACCTTAGTAATCATGATAAGCATGATTGCAACCACACCAGCAAGAATCAACTTTCTTATCAATTCTGATTTCTATGATGCTGATTCTCTGCAGGTGTTGACCTGTGTATCACATTCTTAACATTTTCCCCAAGGTTTTTGAGATTTTAGTTATCCTAGTTCGGACCTCACGAGGTCTAAATCTGCTTATACCAGTCAGCAACTGACAGGACAAAACACATGGACCTAAACTGGGAACTGAGGCAAGGCCTGGAAGTAAAGGCAGATGGACAAGTGGACACTGGCTGCCAGCCAAGCCAACACTCACCCATTGGCAGGGGTCGCTGACAAGCCCGATGAAGAGAGGAGAGAGCTGGGTCCTGTGGGCCTCAGTGGAGGAGTTGCAGGACACGGCCATGAAGTGCTCTGCACAGGCCTTCCACACCCCCATACGGTATCTGAGCACAGCTCAGGAAATTTTGGGATCTAACAAAACAAACAAACAAAAAACCAGTTACTCAAATATGATTACTCCAAGGATGGCTCCAACCTGCCTGGAAGTCCCAGTGAAAGCAGAACCAGAAAGTAGCACAAAAACAGAAAAACAGGGCTGGAGAGATGGCTCAGTGGTTAAGGCACTTGCCTGCAAAGCTAAAGGAGGCAGGTTCGATTCCCCAGGACCCATGTAAGCCAGATGCACAAAATGGCACATGCATCTGGAATTCATTTGCAGCAGCTGAAGGCCCTTGTGCACCCATTCATTCTCTCTCGCGCGTGCGCGCTCTTAAATAAGTAAATAAATATAAAATATAGACAAACAAAAACATAAGAAAGTAGACACCACAAAAATCATGTGATACAAGTAGAAAGTAGACATAAGATAATAGAGAAAACTCTAAAACAATAAGATGATGATATTCCTTCCGTATGCAAAATGTAGAGAAAGATTATAAAAGAGGGAATCTCAGTAAGTGTCCAGGCTCACCCGGCCAGGACCACTGTCTTGAGTACAGCGCTATACAACTTGCACTGAGCAAAAGTAAGCTGTTATAAACAGACAGAGGGCTGGAGAGATAGCTTAGTGGGTAAGCACTTGCCTGTGAAGCCTAAGGACCCTGGTTTGAGGCCTGATTCCCCAGGACCCACGTAAGCCAGATGCACAAGGTGGCGCATGCGTCTGGAGTTCGTTTGCAGTGGCTGGAGGCCCTGGTGTGCCCATTCTCTCTCTCTCTCTCCCTCTCTTTATCTGCCTCTTTCTCTGTCTGTCATTCTCAAATAAATAAATATAAATAAGTAAATAAATAAAAACAGACTGACAGAGCTGGGTGTGGAAGCCCCTACAATCCCACACTTGGAAGACTAAGCCACCTGGGCAACACAGAGAAACTGCCTCAAAAAGAAAAACAAACAATAAAACCTGGGCTGGAGAGATGGCTCAGTGGTGCTTGCTTGCAGAATCTGACTGCCCAGGTTCAATCCCCTAGTACCCATGTAAAGAAGATGTACAAAGTGGTGCGTGCATCTGGAGTTCATCTGCAGTGGCAGAAAGCCCTGGAGCACCCACACTCACTCTCTATCTCTGTCTGCCTCTTTCTCTCTCTTTCTTAAGAAGATAAATAAGAATATTTTTTAAAATATGTTTGAAAAACCCTGATAGAATGCAAATAACTTCTGACCACAGAAATGTGTACTGTGTCCAGTGGAGTAGAAATGACCATCTCCTGTGGCACTGACCAGTTCTGAATTCCTCTGTAAGTTCACTTGGGAATTCCAAGGTCGCACTATGAGCATGTGCAGTGCAGCTCTCCACGGAGCTGGCTGTGTATCTTGCTGGCTTCCTTATTTTTGCTCACACCTTCTTATTAGCAAATAAGTTAAAGAGGATTTCTGACATATGCTCACTTACATCTTCATGAAGGTGGTGATTATATCTTTAAAATTTTATCCTTTAAAGGGTTTTGGTTGTAATATCCTAATGTAAAATAATTAGCTTCCAATGCTTCTCAAATGGAATATGATGTGACAGCAGAAACATCCACGTACACACAGAGGGTCACGCTGCCGCAGCGCCGCACCAGGCACAGCCGAGGAAGACGCGCTCGCTGCCTCGGCGCAGCGCAGCCTCCCAGGGCTTAGCAGACGCCCAGAGGGCGCAGGACAGCCCGTGTCAAGGGGAAGGCGCCCAGCTGGCTGGTGATGTGACACTCTGCCCAACTGGGTAACAGCTACCTACAGAGGAGTTCATCAAAAGTCCAGGGGCAGGTGCAGAGGCCAGAAATGACTCTCAGCCAGGCCAGGTCACGTGTGACTCTGAGGGAGGTGACAGCAGCGAGGTAAAGGGCACTGGTGATGGGGCCGGCAAGGCACAAGACTGGATTTTATTATTTTTTAATTTTAAAAATATTTTATTTATTTTGTAAGCAGAGAGATACAGGCACAGGAAGAGAGAGAAAATATGGGCATACCAGGGCCTCTAGCCACTGCAAACAAACTCCAGAAACATGCACCACATTGTACATCTGGCTTTATGTGGGTACTAAGGAACTGAACTCAGGTCATTAGGCTTTGTAGGCAAGCACCTTAACTGCTAAGCCATCTCTCCAGCCCCAAGAGTGGATTTAAAAAAACATATTTATTTATTTATTTATTGGAGAGAGAGAAAGGGTTCAAGTGAGAGACCCCGCTTCAATAAATAAGGTAGAGAGTGACTGAGGAAGACACTCAACACTAGTCAACCCCTGGCCTCCACACACACGTGCATCCACATAAGCATACCACACACAGACAGACAAAAAATAAGGAAGAACAACAAGCAATTGGACACTGATGAAGGGAAACTCACACTTTCACATCACACTCCTCACCACCAGGAGAGCACACTGGGGTGAGAACCCACCATCACAGTGGCTGTAAAGCCACATTCCAAAAACTTCTCAGTGGCTTCTTGTCCAACAGCATGGCAAATATCACCAAAATTTGTAGCACACACCTTTAAAAAGTAAAGCCATCCCCATTAGTCCTTTATCTGCCTTTCTGCCTTAACAAATTGTAAAAGCCGGCGAGCAGGAACCCTGAGAGCAATTATCCCTCCAGTCAGACAGCTAACAAGCTGCCCCAAGCCTGTCGCCCACACAGCACCATGCTAGCTGCCTCAGCCGCATTGAAAACAGGTGATTTACAACTTCTGGGGATTTCTGGCTCCTAATTGACCTTGATACATAATGCATTTGGTGATAAGGCAAAAACAGGGCTCCAGCTTTCTTTCTGTGTGTGGTAAATGAGGCCCATGCTTCTGCCCATGCATCACGAGGCCGGCAGACAACAAGGTGGACTTTAGGGAGGGACATCACAGCCTCCAAAAGACAAGCAAGTGTGAAGGTGGGGCCAGGGTTGGACAAGACCATCCCAGGCAACCAAGGACCTTACTTCTGCCTACTGGTATCTAGCTAGCAGCTGGCATGGCCTGTAGCTCTCACCTGTGCCCAATGGCAACAGGCTCGCTGACACACTCATCTCCAGGTGCACTTTCCCAAATGTAGTCAAAACTGGCCACACTGTTGTTACACAGCCCACACTGGCCGTGCTCCCCTCACACCATGTCTACTGAAGAAGTAGACAGAAGCTACGGACGCAGTAACCTGGAACCGTGTGTGTGTTTTGAATCTCTTCTGTTCCCACCTTGTGAACTTGGAAAAGCTTCCCACCGTCCCACAGCTCAGAGAACCGTGGGGGCAGCAAGTGTTCAACCGCACTCTCGCTCAGCATGGGTGCCACCTTGCGGATGATCTATAGGGAACAACACAACCAGGGTCACTCGTATACCAAAATATATACCCCACACTGTATGTATACACTCCAAAAGAAAAATATTCAAAGCATTGCCAAGACATCCAAGAAGGAAAAATAGAAGACACCTTTTGAACTTGGTCAAGTTATATGACCAATGGAGGCCAAACATTTCTTCAGATTTACTCAACTAAAGGCATCTACAGGCACACTTACCATCTACTGGAGGCCTGCTGTGGCCATCTGCCCATTTGCAGCCAGACAGCTGAACTGTACTGGCTCATTTTCCTGTCCCAAGAGACCCCCACACCATGGGTATTACTTATCCCCATTTGTGTCAATGAGGAAACAAACAGAAAAACATTGAGCAAGTGGTGTGACTTCAAAAAGACAGTGGAGGAATGATAAACATTGTCACAGCAGCATGCAGCATAAACAATGGCAGATAGGCAGCAGGAAGAGAGAAAACAAGACAGCGACCATGAAGGATCCACTCTGGGCAGGAGGCACTGGGCAGTCGGCAGCCCTGTGACGAGTAGCCAGACCCCTACAAAGGCTATGGTTTTGCCACTGTGAGAAGTCACTGTCTGCAGGGCAGCTGGAAAGATGGCTCTACTCCTTGGGAGGAGGCATGGAGGGCACTACATAAAGGAGAGCCCCAACATCGGAGTGAATCCTTTGACCTGCGCACATACAGGGGAGGGGTGGGAAAGTTCAAGGAGAAAGGAAGAACTGAGTCCTTGCAGCCGCTGATAGCGCCAGGGAAGCGGACCCTGAGCTGCTTCTCAGGACAAAGCGAGCACTCTTCAGAGGAAAAGAAGAGAGTCGGGGCTGGGGACATAACTCAGCAGTTAAAAGCATTTGTGTGCAGAGCCTGACAGTCTGGTTCAACTCCCCAGTACTCACATAAAGCCAGATGCACAAAGTAGCACATGCATCTGGAATTTGTGTGCAGTGGCAGGAGGCCCTGGCATGCCCATACTCACACCCACCTTCCCTTTCCCACCCCCTCTCTGCCTCTTTTTCTCTGTCTCTGTCTCTCAAAGAAATAAATAAATATTTTTAAAAACATTTGTTTTTTCCCTCTCCGTTCCCCCCTCCCACCCAATGTGTGTGTTTTCTATTTCTCCCTGCTTGCAAATAAACAAATAAAAATATTAAAAAATAAAAAGGAAGAGGGCTGGGGAGATAGTTTAATGGTTAAAGGCACTGGTCTACAATGACTACTGGCTGGGGTTCAATTCCCCAGGGCCCATGTAAAGCCAGATGCACTAAGTGGTACATGCTTCTGGGGTTTGTTTGCAGCAGCTGGAAGCCTTGGTGCACCCGTTTTCATTCATTTCATTCACTCTTTCTCTCTCTCCCTCCCACTCTCTTCTTCTCTCTCTTGCAAATAAAAATATTAAAAATTAAAAAAATTAAAAAGAAGAGAATCCAGTTTCCCCAGTGATACATCAACAAAGCACTACAGAACACACAAAAATGCACACATGTGCCACGGCATCAGGGAACCATCAATAAGAAAAGGGGCTGAGGAGATGGCTCAGCGTGTAAAGCGCTTGTCACATAACCGTGAAAACCCGAGTTCAGATCTTCAGAGCCCACATAAAACACTGACTGTGCACCTGCAATCTCTATACTAGGAAGGTGGAGATGGTTAATCTAGCCACACTGGTGAGCTACAGGTTCCGTTAGAGACCGTATCTCAAAAAATAAAACAGAGAAGTCTGGGATGGAGAGATGGCTCAGCAGTTAAAGGTGCTTGCTTCCAAAGCCTGCTCATTATTTTCCTAGATTAACTTTCCCAGTACAGACGTAAAGCCAGAAGTTCAAAGTGGTGCATATGCTGCAGCAAGAGGCCCTGGCTTACACATTAATTCATTCACATATTCCCTCTCTCTCCACATATAAATAAATAAAAACTTATTTTTTAAAAAAGACAGATTGGTTAGAAGAGCTTCTCTTCAGATGGCAGTGACCACTGGGGTGACTCAGAAGCCACCATACTGCTGAGAAGTGACAGTGGAGTGTTCAGCACTGAGACATCTCTTATCACACTTTTTAAGGCTCAGAAGAGCGGAAGAGGTGGCGGAAAGAATGTAAGAGCCAGGCCAGGCATGATGGCGCACGCCTTTAATCCCAGCACTTGGGAAACAGAGGTAGAGTTTGAGGCCACCCTGAGACTGCATAGTGAATTCCGGGTCAGCCTGGGCTAGAATGAGACCCTACCTCGAAAAACCAAGAAAAAAAAAAAAAAAAAGAATGGAAGAGCCAAAATGCACTCTTTCAGATATAAAATAACCCTTGATATTCATGACCTCACAGTGCCTAATACAACCTATACAAGACCTTCATAATAGGAGGAAAAGATGATGACATTAATATAGAAGAGAGACTAACTGGAAAGAAGGGATTCAATGAAGGGTAGATGTGAGAGAGGGAGTATGGAGGTAGAAATTATCAGGGTTTATTGTGTATACTTATGGAAGCTGTCAATCAAAAGTTAAAAAAAAAACCCCAGGCGTGATGGCACACCCCTTTAGTCCTAGCACTCAGGACTAAGGTTAAGGCAAGCCTGAGACTACATGGTGAATTCCAGCTGGTCTCCAAACGCACATGCCTGTGTGCACACATGAGCACAAAAGTACAAAACCACACTACACACATACACATGCAATAATAAACAACCAAATAAAACAAGGAATACATAAACATTAGAAAAATGTGATTCATACTCAAGAACAATATTAGTCAGTGGAAACAAAACCACAAGAAAAATCCAGAGCCTGAACTTGTAATATTAAAAGAATTCAAAGCAGCTATGATAACGTGCTTGAGGACGACAAGGAGAAGAGTCATGAGGATGAGCAGATCGAGAATCTTGTCAAAAGAATCTAGTAACAGCCCCGCAGCTTTGTGACATGGTTGGCCTTGACTGTCGACGGCACTGAAGTGAGAATGCACGGCAGCTCGGGGAGGCGTCACACCTCGGCATGCTCTGTGCAGAGGTCACCTCACAGACAGGCTCTGGGTCTAACAAATGGCTTAATTCACTGGTGAATCCAAGCTCTGAACAGACTATAGTGAGGTGATGAGACCATGAAAGGTAAGGGGACAGGTACACAGTAAAAGAAAACAACTGTGGAAGGTTAACAAACGTAAGAACCCGGTCATCTGGCATCAGTGAGCAATAAGCAAAAGGCAGCGACAGCACAGGTGCTGCCCTCAGTTGAATGCCAGCCACAAGTGGGACCACAAACCTACAATCCCCATACTCAGCAGGCTGAGGCAGGAAGATCCTGAGTTCAAGGCCGGTCTGGGGTATGTGATGAGAGTATCTCAAAACAAGATGAGCTGCAGCAGGAGAAGGCTCTCTGTCATCCACTCAGACCTCAGGCTGACTGTGTGAGCATGATCCCGGAAGAGGCCACACGCAGAAGCCAAAGAAACCGAGCTACAGCTCACCACAAGGCTGACCACTCAGCTGGAGATCAGGGAAGCTGTTAGGACAAAAGTGACATCAGAGAAATACGGCTGAATCCAGAGTATTTTTGATGGATCAGTCGTCATATTCAGTGTCCAGTCGAAACTGACTACTTGGGTGTCAAAAAGGAGCATGGGATAGAAACAGGGCTGCGGAGATTGTTCAGTGGTCGGAGCACTTGCTGCGTAAGCATGAAGGAGGACCTGAGTGGGGGCCACAGCACCACGTAAAAAGCTGTGCATCCGGAGGTGTTACACCTCCGCTGGTCTCTGCATTCTCACTTCAATGCCTGGCAACCAAGGTCACCATCACAAAGCCACCATGCTATTGCTTGATGCTTTTTACAGTTTCTAAATTAGCACCAAGTGGTTCAAATGTTGCAGCTACAAGCAAATGGGGCTTTAAAGCAGCTGTTCGTATTCCCAAACTAAATGCAAAGCAAGCGAATGTGCCCACAGCCTCATACAGGGACTCTCTAGTCACAGAGCTATAGAAACCGTAAAGATTATAAAAGACCAGAATGGAAACCTTCAAGCTCAAAGTACAGTAAATTTACTGAATAGGTCTAACAGCAGATCACAGATTACAAAATGAGTTACTGAATTAAAGACAAAAACAATCAACTCTGAACATCAGAAAAAAAAACAAAAAACAAAAATAGACCTGTGGAACAGCATCAAGAATCACAAGTGGGTTAGGTGTGGTACTTTAATCCCACACCTTTAATCCCAGCACTCAGCAGGCAGAGGTAGGAGGATCACCATGAGTTCGAGGCCACCCTGAGACTACATAGCAAATTCCAGGTCAGCTGGGACTAGAGTGAAACCCTACCTTGGGAAAAAAAAACTGTCACAACTGGCTGGTTGGGTGTGGTGGCACACATCTTTTCTCCAGGTAGGAGGATCCTTGTGAGTTCAAGGCCAGCTTGAGATTACATAGTGAATTCCAAGTCAGCCTGAGCTAGAGTGAGACCCTACCTTGAAACCCCCAAAAGAAAAGAAAAGCAATTAGACTATGTAGAATAGCAAGACACATACAAAGACTCACAAAAGCATAAACACTTTAACATAAATATACATAAATTGAAAATAAAAGAATATAAACAATTATGTAATGAGAATAGCATAAAATACTGAGGTGATGACATTAGTATCACAGTGGACTGCAATATACATTCTGCTGTCAGAAGCATTTCCTAATGATAAAAGGGTCAACAGGGCTGGAGGGATTGCTTAGTGGTTAAGGTGCTTGCCTCCAAAGCCAAAGGACCCAGGTGTGATTCCTCAAGACCCACGTAAACCAGATGTACAAGGTGGCACATGCATCTGGAGCTAGTTTGCAGCAGCTGGAGGCCCTGGCACACCCATCCTCTCCCTCTGTCTTCCTCTTCTCTCTGCCACTTTCTCTCTCTCAAATAAACAAATTTAAAAAGGGTTAATAAATCACAATGACATGAATATTAAACCTGTATCTTTAAATACTTAAAACAGAAAAGAAGATAGTCATTAAAATAGTTTTCTTCTTTCAAAGTTAGCAAAATATACACAAACAAAATTTTAGAGAAGGGAAGAAAAGCAGAAGAAATCTATGGCAAAACAAGCCAAGGAGAAAATCAATACAGCTGAAAATTAGGTCAAAACAGTAAGAAAACTAATAACCCCTTTGCAAGATTCATTAACAGTAAAGGAAGAGTGCTGGGGAGATGGCTCAGCAGTTTAAAGGTGCTTGCTTGGAAAGCCTGCCACCCTGCATTTGATTCTCCAGTACCCACAGAAAGCCAGATAAAGTAGCATATGCATCTGGAGTTCATTCAGTGAAAAGAGGCCCTCATGTGCCCATATCTTCTCATTCTATTCCCCTTGAAAATAGAAAAAAAAATAGGGCAGGAGAGATGGTTCACCAGTTAAAGGCACTTTCTTGTAAAACCTTACAACCTGGGTTCAATTCCACAGTACCTACATAAATCTAGGTATACAAAGTGGCAAGTGCATCTGGAATTCATTTGCAGTGGCAGGAGGTCCTGATGTGTCCATATGCCCTCTGTCTTTCATAAATAAGTAAATAAATAAATAATAAATATATTTTTAAAATTTTTTAAAAAGAAAAAGGAGAACTCAACTTGCCATGTCCTAAGTGAAAGGAGGTAATACTACAGATCTGACAGGCAGGAAAGGGATGGTGAGGAAATAATGCTGACAGCTTAGATTAAATTAACAAGTTATCTTAAATATCCAGCCTACAAGGCTGGGGAGAAGGTCAGTCAGTAAAAACATTTGCCTTGCAAGTAGACCTGAGTTTGATCCCCAGAACCCATGTAAGAAAACTGGGTGGGGTGGCGTGTGCTTGTAATTTTGTAATCCCAGCTCTGGGAAGTCAGAGATAGAGGACCTCTATGGCTTCCTGGCTAGCCAATCTTTCCTAATAGGGGAGCTTCAGACCAATAAAAGTCCCTATATCACAAAGGTAAATGGGCTGGGTGTGGTGGTGCACACCTTTAATCCCAGCACTTGGGAGGCAGAGGTAGGAGGATCACCACGAGTTCAAGGCCACTCTGAGGCTACATAGTGAATTCCAGGTCAGCCTGGGCTAGAGTGAGACCCTACCTCGAAAAAAAAAAAAAAAAAAAAGGTGTTCATGAGGAACAATGCCCAAGGCTATCCTCTGGCCTCCACACATGCATGCACACCCACACACACACATGCATCTGCACACAAAATCGCACACAAACACTCAAGAAAAATCCAATCTCTCCAATGACATAGATGAAGGACAAGCAGGAAGCTCCGTCTGTACCAAACTTACGATCAGAACCAGGCTGCAAAGAAAACACCAGAGCCACAGACTTGACTAGTGAATTGTAAAAAAGTATGTGAGGGGAAAACGAAGGACAGCCTTAGACAAAATCTTTCCTACAACAGAAGAAAGAATAGTTCCCAACTCATTTTTGGGTGAGGTAACTCCAACTCTAAAGCTAACAAGATGTACAGGAAGAAAGGGACGAGAGGTGTAAGTCATGAAGGGGGGAGCAAATGGGATCAAGATACATTATGTCCAGGTCTGAAACTGCCAACAAAGCTGGGTATGGTGGCTCATGCCTAGAATCCCAGTACTTGGGAGGCTAAGGAATAAGGATCACCATGAATTCAAAGTCTGCCTGGGGCTACAGAGTGAGATCCAGGTCTGCCTGGGCTAAGTGAGACCCTGCCTCAATGCCCCCCCCCCACAACCCCACAAAATTTCCAATAAATAAATTTTAATTAAAAATGTAATAGGAGCTGGGCACGGTGGCACAAGCCTTTAATGCCAATACTCAGGAGGCAGAGGTAGGAGGATTGTTATGAGTTCAAGGCCAACCTGGTACTACAGAGTGAGTTCTAGGTCAGCCTGGGCTAAAGTAAGACCCTGTCTTGAAAAAAAAAAGTAACAGGAGAGAAAAATCACCCCTAGTGGTCCTCTTGAGTACAGAAGTGAAAATATTCAAAGCTTCCAGCAAGTGACAGAGAAGGTCAGGCCCCAAGGCCAGTAGCTGTGCTTTTCTTAACTTCAAGGCCACTCTCCTTCCATCTAGAGAGCGCAGCACACTGAGACTAAGACAGGAACCTCTAGACTCCTACATCACAAAACCAGCACCCCCCATGTCTGAGGGTCTGGGGCCTCTTATCACAACACCTTGAGAAAAAAATCGTTTCTGTGACATTCCTGCCAGAAAGATACTATCATACCAAATCTGAGGAAACATAGGACCAAAAGTCAAGTTAGAAGGCACTCGATAGAAGAACCGGCCTGAAATTTGTCAACATCTCAGAGGTACGAAGTTCAAAGAACTGCTCCAGGTCAGTGGAAGTCAGGGCGGGGAAGCGATGGGGCCTGGCTCCCTGACTGGTTGACCGTGTGCTGAGATGGTATGCAGGCGTGCGTGTGTGAAGACCGAGAAAAGGATGAAACAAACTACTGCTGAACTGGGGAAAGGCCACACAGCTCTTATGACTATTCTTGCAACTTTTCTGTGAATTTGACAGAAACCAAATAAAGTGACCCAAAAAGTTTTAAAAAGAACTCTCCCCCACCTCTCTCCAAATAAGTAAACAGGAGAGTAAAGGAAGGAAGGGTGGAAGAAGGAAGGAAAGAGGGAGAGGGAGGCAGGCGGTACATATCCCGTCTGTGAGGTCAGTCCCTCGGTCTAGACAGGGCAGCACTGCCATGCTCCACTAAGCACCCCTCCCCCAGGAGACCCTCCCATCACATTTTTGGAAATTTACACAAAAGCAGACAAGAAAAGGGGGTTGGACGTCAAGAACTCTGCTTGGAGTGGGGAAGAGTAACCAACACCAGAGGAATTCAGAGAGAAGGAAAGGCATATGTATTCAAACTTTAGTACACACATTTCTGCTCTAACCCTCAGATTTGTACAGCCAGCCCCACCAGTAACAATGGGAAGCTTCTGTAACCAGGGTAACAGGAAACTACAGAGTTCCCAGCATCAACTTGCCCCCTCCATGGGCCACACCCGCATGACCTTATTAGTACAACGCAGTATAGAACAAACTCAACCATTAAAAGTCAGCACACAGCGACAAGAAATGATATTCCTGTGGCCCTGGGAACCTGTATGTGGAATGGCGAGCTTCACTTAGTTGCTTGGAGCCAACCATTCTTGGTATCACATAGCCACAGCATTCTTCTTAAACAAATGCACAAATAAAAACAACCCTAAAAACAGGAATGATGACAAAAAAAAATGAGGAAGCCTTAATGTGAAAACGTGTTGAGAGAGAAAAACAGGCTTCTGACAATTAGTTATAATCGCAGAATGCTAATGGCCTCCCTGCAAGCAAGAGGAATTATAATTGGTCTCCAGTGGCCTGTTTGTCCTGTCTAGATACAATTACAAGATACAGCTCGCACAGTCCTCACCAATCCAGCCGTCCAACACTAGCGTCTATTCAGCTCCAAGGCTGGGCCTGTGCTGGGTGCTAATAGCGCGAAGCCACTGTGGCCCAGGGAAAGGCGCTCACCATCCCAAGGAGAGCTGAAAAGGGCCTCACAACTCAATCACTAAGGGACAGAAGACAGACACCACTGTCCTTCTGACCGCATACGGGGGAGGCTCCCATGTTGCTTGGGCTATCTGGAAAGACCTCACAAAGAAGACATTCACATGAGAGAAATCAGCGATCAGTATACAACATCTTCCATGACCTCAGTCAGGCTGGCTTTACCACCTACCTAGTGTCACTGGTCATCTCCTGTGGTTCCAGTCATGGAGGCTACACTGTCCATCTGGTGCAGCCACGAGAGTGGCTAGTATCAGAATCAAATGACTGCAACTCCCAGAAAATAAAAGACTGACAGACAGACGTGCATTCTGTCGTGTAGCAAACATGCTGTGTCCTCCAGAGTGACCCCTTATTCCCTGAACCTCCTCCAACACGTACACACCACTGCCACAGAGCGTGAGGCGTTGTCTACCTAGGCAGGCCCCACTTTCCTTGGGGAGTGCACAAAGCACTTTGGCCATTCCCTCCTTGAAGCGTTCTCAGCTTATTTCCCAGATGAAAGGAAGCCCACTCTGCCTGGGCCCCTCAGCCTTGCAGACCAGGGCTTTGGCCTCCAGGGAGAGCAAAAGCCAAGCACAGCGAGGCCAGAGGAGCAGCCGCGCCATGCTGGCGCCGGCTCCATGGGAAGAAGAGCGAGGCCCTCCAGCACCGCGGAGGAGAGCAGTAGGACTTGCGCCTGTGGGTGTGCACTGGGGCTCTGAGCCACGGACTAGCAACTCACTTTGAAAACACAAGATTTATGTGAACTAATTTCTTCCCCAAATGACTTATGAAGATAGTTTTGGAAGGCTTGTTATATTTTCCAAATGTTTCCATAGGAAAAAAAAAAATGAGGGGGAATACTGAAGAAAGAATGAAGCATCTAGAAACAAAACAAATAAAAATCACGCAGAAATACTGTGAACATTATTCAGGGCATTATCAGCCTTTAGGGATATTTGGTTGTCAGTTGTAACCTTGGAAACAGGCCTAACCAACTTCCAAATGAAACAGAAGAGCTAGTTGGCAAAGTTCAGTGCTCAACTGCCAAATACCCCGACTGATGTACTGTCCAGGTCCACTGAGCAGTATCAATTACATTGTGTGTAATTACGTGTGTGCGTGTGTGTGTGTGTGTGTGTGTGTGTGTGTGTGTAGATGAACCCCACATGAACATACAGAGGCCAGAAGAGAACACTGGGGGTCTTCCTCTATCACTCATCCACACGTTTCCTTTACACAGACTCTCACACTGAGCTCAGAGCTGCTGTTTTCGGTCAGACTGCCTAACCAGTGAACACCAGTGATTCTCCCATTTCTGCTCCATACAGGACTGTGGTTACAGGCATACATGACCATGTCTAGCACTTTACATGGATGCTGAGGAATCAAACTCAGAGCAGGTCAGGCCCTGTCAGACCTTCATGCATTTGTAGCCAGCACTCTTACCCCTGAGCCGTCTCTTCAGCCTCAAATGACATTCCTTGTCAAGAAACTAGAAATTTATATAAGAACCCCAGAGAATTTAAACTTTAATAATCAATTATTCTTTGGCCTGACTCATCTTATAAGCATACAAAATATGCAAAAAACTAAATTAGTTTAGAAAGCGAGACTTTAATGCAGAGTTGAAGATAAGTCCTGTAAACGAAGAAAAATTGCCAAGTGTTCTGACACTGCAGTATAATGTTTTAGCCACATGGTGTATAATGGTTCTGCACTTTGGAAAAGAAAGTAATTCCATTCTCTATTGTCATTCTTTGTAACGAGAAAACAACTATCTGCTCACTTTTATTGTGCTTATAACGAAGGCCTATGAGTTTTAATCTCTATAAATATTTCCTACAAGACTGGACCAATCTGAACGTTTATAACTCGAGTCAAGCCCCGCAGCCTCATCTGCAGGGCTCATCGAGGAACAGCGGCTGAGAAACAAGATGGCCCTTGGTGACCCCGCTTAGCACAGAGGAGCACAGAAAAGCCGAAGCGTGGCAAGCACAACAGAAGCTGGTGCCGGTTCATCAAGCACTGGACTGCGAACACAGGTGCTGTGGAGAGGAGAAGGTCCCTTAACTGTGGTTGGGAACATCAGTTAAGGCTGCCACATGGACAACTAAATGCAGGACATGTGCGCCACCAGCAGCATTTCCCAAACCACCACACCTGCCCTCTCACAGCGACTTCTCACTTGCTCATACGCCTGCTTTAGCCTTCCCCTAATCTACAGAACAGACACCCAAGGCTAGTCATGGTTTTTTGTAACTGTCCAAGTACCATCTAACATGACCTCACACACCATGTGAGGCTTCTGACCTTGAGAAATAAGACCATGAAATGAGCAGGTTGTAAGCCACTCTGGCCCAGTGGTGGCTGGAAACAGCTGCTAGTGAGGTTTGCCTGGTTGGGACTCCCCCACCTGGGTGCTTGGTGCGCTAAGACCCAGCACTTGCAAAATGAGCTCAAGGCTTCACACGCAACTTTCTGACTGGGGCTGAGCCCCAACTGCCTGGTTCACGGGAACGGGGCTAGCCAGTCTCACATTGGTGGTGTTTCAGGCCTGTGTGAGCCAGCAGATGGGCAGTCCTGACAGGTGAAGCCCACCTAGGCAGACTCAGACTCATGGCCTCAGCTCTGCGCTCGTCCTCACTCTCAGGTGCAGACAGCTCCAGCAGAATCGGACAGCTTTATTTTCAAAATCATGCTGGGAAATTAGATCTTGTTCCAGAAAATTCAGGAGCACTTCCTGGCTGGATTTTCTAACCTAGAGGAGGAAAACAGGCAGAAGGTGACACTTGAGGCATGACCACTTCTCTACTAAGCCCCAAAGCCCACCTGAACCCCACTCAGGCCTGGTCTGCTCTACAAGCAATAGTGGGTGCCCAACACTTTCCTCTAGGGCTTTATACCCAAGTCCACATATGCAAACTTATTTGTACTCTCATAGTGGCACCTATGGAGAGCAGTCCCTTGTCTGATCTGCCTTGTCCTCAGCACAAACCTTTTGATTCTACTGGAACTGCTGGATGGGTGGATGAATGACTGCCTTGCAGGGCAAAGCTGGGAAGAAAGCATGGCACCCTCCTCCTGCTGCTCCGAGAGCCTGGCCCGCCACACCTGAGACCTGAATGGTGTTCGTGCCAAAGGAATGGCGCGTGGAAGGGGTCCAAGGAGCAGCCACCGTGGGATACTCCACAGAAAGATGACCCTGGCGGACAGCGCGTGCTAGAGCTCAGGGGCATCCGCAGAAGCTAGAGAGGTATTATTAGAGAAATAAAAGCAACTACCAGTCTCACTTATCAAGGGAGATGAAGCATGGAACTCATCACCGTGGCAGAAAGGCAGGAAGACCACAATGGGCCCCGGCAGACAGATGGCCATCAACAGCGGCTACAAGAGGGTGATTCCGAGGCTATGGCCACAAAGGTAGTGTGACACCAGGTCTCTGGCCTGCATGTTTCACAAAGATCCTTCTGACAGCGGCCCTCTGAGTGAACTGCAGGTGATGAGACAAGTGCAGAAGGTCACCCACAGCCACAATGGCAGCAGCCAGGTGGGAGGGATGTGGTCCACAGGCTGCCTGTGCATGGAAAGGTGACGCTGCAGCAGTATTACCAGAAGTGACAGGACCAGGCTCAGGTACAATGATGCACATGTCAGATTCTGAGTGAGGAGCTGAGAATATAGAGGACTAGAGATAGAGCCCAGCCAAGGCCTGCTGTGACGACTGAGGACGCATAGAGCTCAGTGGGGACAGGACAGTCACAGTGGACATGGAATCAAATATAAGAAGTTAGAAGATGCCTAGGGCAGTGGGTTGGGTATGCCTGTGTCCAATCTCGGTCATCTTGTGAGTATGAATGCCACAGTTTCGTTCATGAGTTGAAGGCTTGCTGGAAGGTGGTGGAACCTTTAGGATGTGGGCCTAGTGGAAGGAAGTCGGGTCACTGGGGGTTGGTGAGGGTACTGGTGTCTTCTGGGCTCTCAGCTTCCTGCCGACTATGTGAGCTGAGCTCCTTTGCTCCATACATGTTCTCACACAGGCCCCAAAGCAACAGACCTGACCACGGAGTGAAACCATAAACCAAAACAACCTTTTACTCCTTAAAATATGGTTACCACCGGGCGTGGTGGCACACGCCTTTAATCCCAGCACTGAGGAGGCAGAGGTAGGAGGATCGCCATGAGTTCGAGGCCACTCTGAGACTACATAGTTAATTCCAGGTCAGCCTGGGCTAGAGACCCTAGCCTCGAAAAAAAACCAGAAGACTGACCTGATGGCCAGCCACAGTGACCTTCTTTGGAAAAAGGTCTTTGCAGATAAGATTAAGAAACTTGAGGTCAGCCAAAATTACCTGGTGGCCATAAAGTCATCACAAGTAGAAAGGTGAAAGAGAAAGACAAGAAGAGAGAACGCCCAGGAAATGCGACAATTATAGGAAGGGGAAAGCCGAAGGATGTGACCACAGACCTGAGAGCCAGGGACCACCAGATGCAGAAAGAGGCGAGGAAAGGCCTCCAGAGCCTTGTAGCACCTCATTGAAACTCGACCTCCACAACTGTGTCAGAACAAGCGCCTGGGAGTTAAAGCCACCCACTCTATGTATTTTGTTACAGCCACTAATTAAGGAAAGGGGAGAAGAGACGTCCAGATTCAAAGAACAGCATGCTCCAAGGGACAGAGCAGTGAGCTCCCGGTGACAGAAGCAAGGGAAGCCTGTGCAGAATGGGCACTAAGGTGAAGTGACACTAGGTCAGGAAAGATTCTCCATGTCCCACCGAGACCTCTGGGAACTACTACAGGTGCAATGGGAGCCACTAAGGGCTTAAGAACAGAGGAGTGACAAGATCACAGTTGGTGTCAGCGATGGCAACCGCGTAGCTTCCTGCGGTGGTCGAAGAACAAGCGCCACGCCCTGTCCTTAGCAGACAGAAGACAAAGGGTGTGAGCCTGGGGGTGGCTCAGTGGACTGAGTGTGGAGGACTTGTGCTTGGAACTCCAGAACCCCTATCAAGCTGGGCCCTGAGACTGTGAGCATCTGTACCCCTAGTGTACCTACGGGAGCTGGGGTTTGCTCTCAGGTGCGTTCTCCCTAACACTAAGTGGCAGAGAGCCAGAGGCCGGCCTGCAGCTGTGAGGACAAGCGGGAAGTCAACACCCAAAGCACACCAAGCCTAGGGGCTGCCGCAGAACTGGGTGCTATCGACACAGACAATGCACAGAAGGTCAGAGGAGGGTGCCAGGACCCAGGAGTGAGGATGCCGGGGTTGCTAGCTCCAGCTATGCAACCTTCACACTGTGCCCTCTCTGCGGCAGGTGGCACAGCCTCTCTCTCTCTCTCTGCGGCAGGAGGCCCAGCCTACCTCTCTCTGCTACAGTTACTTCATCTGTGAAACTGGGTAATGACACAGCGCTTCCTAGGTTGTGATGGGATTGTAGCCTGATAAACCCACCATAAAAACTCCAAAACAAAACCTCATGTCCAAAATATATTGGAAAGCTAGAGAGATGGTTTAGCGGTTAAAGCTAAGCCAGCAAAACCAAAGGTTCCAGGTTTGATTCCCTAGGACCCAAGTAAGCCAGATATACAATACAAGGTGGCACATGTGCTTGGAGTTCATTTGCAGCATCTGGAGGGCCTGGTGCACCCATTCTCATTCTCTCTCTCTCTTTCTCCCCCTTCCCGCCCCCCTGCTCAAAAAAATAAATAAAATTTATTGGAGCCATGCATGGTGGTACATGCCTTTAATCCCAGCATTCAGGAGGCAGAGGTAGAAGGACTGCCTTGAGTTTAAGGCCAGCCTGAGACTACATAGTGAATTCCAGGTCAGCCTGGGCTAGAGTGAGACCCTACCTTGAAAAAAAAAAGAGAAATATATACATATATATGTGTGTGTGTGTGTGTGTGTGTGTATGAATATACATATACACATACATACATATATGGCTACAGAGATGGCTCAGCGGTTCAAGCACTTGCCTGAGATACCTATACCTAACGACCCGAATTTGATTCCTTAGTATGCACATAAGGCCAGATGTACAAAGTGGCACATGCATCTGGAGATCTGGAGTTTGTTTGCAGCAGCTAGAGGCCCTGGTACGCTCCTTCTCTCTCTCTCTCTCTCTCTCTCTCTCTCTCTCTCTCTCTCCGCTTAAAAATAAATAAATAATATCCTTTAAAAAATATATTTACGCCATGTGTGTTGATTCATGCCTATAACAACAGCACCTTAGAGACTTTCGCAGGAGAACTGCTATGAGTTCAAGGCCAGCACCATCTGGGCCACATACTGAGTTCCAGACCAACCAGGGCTACACAGTATGGCCTAGTCTCAAACAAAGCAAAAACCAAACAAACAAACTATATATCCTGGGCTGGAGAGATGTCTCAGTGGTTAAAGGCACTTTCTCGCAAAGCCTGACAGCTTGGGTTCGACCACCCAGTACCCACAAAAAGCCAGATGCACAATGTTTCATCTGTAGCAGCAGAAAGCCCGGCATACTCGTTCTCTCTCCCTCTCTCCTAAATAAATGAATAAATGAACAAATAATTCTTGAAAACTCCATTTCCTACATTTCCCTAACAGAAACCCCAGCCCGCTGACCTATGTGCTCTGAGCACTCACAACAGCGCCAGCTAGACACAATGATCTCATACAAGTCCTGTTTCATAGAAAATGATGACCTGACTACCTCAAGCAGTGTGCTGAATACGCTACTGAGAGTGCAAAGGCAATGGTCTCCTGGCGCCCTTTCCCCCATCGGGAAGTCCTACGCCACACGCAAAACACCATGGCCGAGGGCTGCCTGCAGAACCAATCTTGCAGCGCTGCCATGGGAACAAAAGGGCAGTGCATGGGACACAGGATGCCCAGGTGAATGCTGGTGATCACTCACTATAGGGCCAGGGAAGAGCTGCAGAGGGTCAGGGGATTTGTCTGATCATCTTCCTGCTCCACCAGCGGGGTGGAGTTGCACTAACTATCTAATGGGTATGGAGTTAAAGTCTCCTCAGACTCAGGATAGCAGCAGGGACAAAGGAAGCATGGGGATCCCGCAAGGAGCAGGAAGAAGCGCCGTGTGCACGCAATCTGAGAGCTGGATGTGGGCCGGGACCCTGGGCAGGGAAAGCAGGGAAGCGGTGCGCAGAGTGTGAGGTACAGGAGATGCCATGTGCACAAGGCCTCACAGCCCCCACCACACAGAATCTTACTGAGAGCCACCTGCACCAGTGGGGTGACTGAAGATCTGGAGGCACAGCAGGGTAGTGTTCCATAGCAAGAGAAGGGTGCAGACATCAGAACACAGGGAGCTGAGCGAGGCTGCACAAGGGCCACACTGGCTCCATGAGTGCTTAGGGACGTGGGCAATTACTGTGCAGTCCTCTCTCCTGTGACCACATGTGTCCAGGTAATTTTAAAATTTTAAGCTGTTTTCGACATAAAGCACTGGTTGTTCCAATGAGCGCAAGGGCCGAGCCCATGACCAAGCAGCTGCGTGTTTACTGGCTTCCAAGAGCAGCAGGCGAAGCGCAGGGCAGAGGGAGGCAGGGAGCGGAGGCAGACCCGGCCTCAAGGCCCTCAGCTGCAGGGAGCGGAGCGGGTGGTGGGCTCAGGGTAAAGCCAGAGAGCAGGGACAAAGGAGACTGAAGCACGGTCACCGGGGAAGGAAAAAGCCCAATGGGACAGCCAGAGAACAAGCTACAAGCTGCCATAACGGGGCCACAGGGCTATGAAATGAAGATGCTTCGGGAAGACGCTGGGCTAAGGCAGACAGAAGTTCAGGCCTGCTGAGGCCAGAGGTTTACAACTGCCTCAGCTCCACAGAATGTACCAAGTGCCAGGCCTTGGGCTAGGTCACAGTCAGGAGCTCAGATGTGCACATGGTCAAGAGGCTTGTAGGTATAAAGTCCAGAAGCCTCGACAATCCCCAGACAGACTAGTGAGCCTCCGGAGTCAGCTCCGCCATCTAGTCACTGCTGCACTGCCCACAGCCTGTCGCCTCCGAGATAAGAATGAACGGAGGCATTTAGGAGACTTCCCAGGCTGGCAGGAAGAGTGCGGAAGAGGCCCACAGCAGTCCCGGAACACAGTACCCACCATCCAGCCACGCTCACAGAGTGGCACTCCTCCCCTGAGTAATGGGGTCACTGCCAATGACCAGGCTGACCCGAGAACCTGAGGCGCCACAAGAAGCCCGCAGTCTTCCGCTGAGCCGGACCTTGGCCGCAGCACTCTGCAACCTCCAGCATCAGCGACGGGAGGCAGAGGCTGACGGACAGGAGGGGCACTGCAGGAGCAGGCTGGTCCCAGCAAGCTGGCCGCAGCAGGGGTCGTGGGACGGGGCAGGCAGGAAACTTCTCAGTATGATTGACATCCTCATAGCTCTGGGTTTAAGGGCTAGGGAGCTGGGGAAGAAGGGGACGCCTCACAGTTATGCGGTGATGACAGAAACAGAGACATGGTGCGAGTCTGACTGGGTGTAGGAGGTGAGAGGGAAGGATGCCGACAGCTCGGGTTGTGGTGCGGAATTGAACAAAGCAGATGGTGGTTCTGTTCACTGTGATGGGGATGAAGATTGAAGGCCTCTATTTTCTCCGTGATGTAAAAGGCAAGGTCACTTGCTTGGCGAAAGGCAGGGTGAGGTGAGGGGGCCTGATGAGAGTGGCAAAGGTCTAAGAGAGCTGCCAAGGGTAATGTGAAAAGCAGCTGATGAGGGACAAGGAAAAGGATTGCCGAGCAGCGCAGCAAGTCCAACCATGATTGGAACACATAAATTTGCGATGGCACCAATCAATGCGTGACGGGGCGCCCTCCCACTGATGGAGCTCAGCAGCGGGGAGTGGAGGCAGCAGGGTTGGGGCTAGGGCCGGGGCCATGGGGCTGGAAAGGGGAGGCCACAGGGTCAGTATCAGGCTGTGGGGCAAGGAAGGGAGAGCCACTGTGGCAAAAGCTCTACCGAAGACAGGAGCATGGAGGGACAGTGGGACTGAGAAGAAACAGGAAGTAAATACAGACAACATGAGCTGGAGTCAAAGGCCTCTGGTAGGCAAGAAGGCCAGGATGCTGGGAAAGAGGGAAGGACACTGAGGTCCAGTGGAAGGTCACTCCTGGAGCTCAGAGGCACAGAAGTTCTAGAGACAGCAAGGTCACATGCAGCCAACCCAGGACATGTGTGATGCAGGCCAAGTGGGGACGTAAATTGCCTGACAATAAGGAGAGCTCACCCTGCCAGTGATATATGTCCTCAGAAAATAGTGGTGTGAGGTGTCATGCTACACACTGGAATTAAAGTCATACTTTCTGCGTCCACCTTTCTAGCACGCAATATATGGCCGAGATAGATAACAAAGGTAAGCAAATGTCAAATCCCCTGAACCAGTATAATCTCATTTTCCAAAATGAGTCCTACAATGCTCTATCTACAGCATGCACACATGCTGAAAAACTAAGCACCCAAAAGAATTAAAAACGTGAAGATTATGAGTAAATAGGAAAATGTCTATGGCCCATATACGAGTTTTTTGAGGGCAGAAATCCCTCCTACTCGCCACTTTGTCCTCAGGCACAAAGCACAAGGCCAGGCAAGGCTCATCGCGAGCGCCGCACTCCGGAGCTGTCGGGATACATGAACAAATGGAAGACAGCGCAGAGCACTGTGGTCAGACCCGTGTGGGAAGATGTGCACCCCTCACAGGGGATGGACAACCCCACATCAGGAGAGGGAGGAGAGGGAGCCCTGAGCCCTGTCATACTGCTCAGCAGTTTAAGATGACTGGCTATTCTTTTATGAACACCAGATTAAAGAGAAAACACAAGCCAAATTTTCAGAATTTCTTGAAAGCAATAATAAAACATGGTATATCATTAAAAATTAAATACTTTTGCCATTTGTTAAAAGTCATGTACAAAATATGCTGGCACAGATGGCACTGAAGCAAGGCCAGTCCAAACCACAACTGTAAAGTGACGAAAGACTAGATAGCACCCCAAGGCCCAACAATCTACATGCCATTCCCCTAAGGAGTCCGGAACCAGGCCACAGCTCTACGTGCAGGTGCATCGCTCATGGAAAAGGTGGGCAGAATGGCAAGAGCTGTGCCTGGCAAAGGATGCTGTGTGACACAAGGGCACCATCTGAGAGATGCAGGATATTACCCTCAAAGTTATGATTCTAGAAGGGAGAGAGGTAAGAGGTAGGGAAATGGAGTTGAAATCAGACTTTCTCCAAATGTATTTTGTTTGTTTAAGAATTTTACCTTCAGAATCATGAACACATTTGGAACAATTATAAATCAAAATATAAAAGTTAATGCCAGTCTCAAAAATCAACAAATGTCCAGGCACAATGGAGCATAGCTACATAGGAAACTGAGGCAGAAGGGTCACTGGAGCACAGGAGATTAAAGACAACCTGAGCAATATATTGAGACTTAGATTCAGTAATCCTACTGTATCATTAGTAATAGTATGAGGGGTTTATTTTGAATAGACACAATAATGTCATTAAGAAACAAGAACTACATTATGTGGCAAAGAAAAAAGACACACATAGTAAAATGATAAAGCAAATACATATAATCCTCAATCTCAGTTGGAAATATCAATATGAACTTATGAGGGATTTTATTATTTTAAAAATGCTACCACTAGAAGCAATGATCACTTTTTTTGCTTGTTTTCTTTTTCAGGTAGGGTCTCACTCTAGCCCAGGCTGACTTGGACTCACTCTGTAGCCCAGGCTAGTCTCAAATTCACCGCAATCCTCCTACCTCAGCCTCCTAAGTGCTGGGATCAAAAGTGTGTGCCACCCACACCCAGCAGCAACAATCAATTTTGAAGCTAGGAACAGCCATGTACCCACTCTATTTCTTATCATCACTTCACCTGCACAGGAACTCACACTTATGGAAGAAGAACCAGCTTCAGACAGAGGTGCACCAGAAAGATTCTGAAGATGACTTGAAGGGGCCCCATTGGTCAAAGCTGGGCTAGTTTCAGCATCAAAATAACAATGCCCATGATGGACTGAAACATAATAAATGTTAAAACTCATAACAGTTCTTCAAAACAAAAGGTCTAATCAGTGACCTTTGTCCTTATGAGAACGACAGTTAATTATTCTGGAAACTAGTACATGGCATGAAGAAATAAGACTCTGTCTCATCTTTCCAGACAGACAGATTTTCAGAGTTCTCACAAAAGACTTCTAGCATTGCTCCAGGAAGGAGTGATGGAACTCAAGTGTTAGAACTGCACAGCCTCCATACACAGTGGTCTCCACAGTGATTGTCCATGGCTGTTCACAGGCTGCTAGACAGCTTTTATGAAAGGATCAGGTTGACAATCCTCGTTCCCAGAGGCAGAACTCAATCCTGGGAAAAAAGCCACCAGAACTTCTGTGCTTTCTGATCACCAAAGTCCCCTCACTACAACAGAAAGTCCACTCTGGTCACTCCTCCACTGCCAGGTCACAGAAAATACTGGAACAGAAGAAGATCTTAATGCTAGAGATTCAAACTGCACAGCCCCGATGGGAGGAAATGATCAGGACTAATAGCCTGCTTTCCTCAACTAACATACAGCAGGGCAAACAGGAGAGGGGCAGCTGTTAGAAGCCTTGGGTATATCAGAGACTCATCAAGCCAATCCAGTGTGTGGACCTTGTCCGTAGTCAGCTCTGGACAGACCATCTGCAAAACTCACACTTTCATGCCCATAGTCTCAGCACTCAGGAAACTGAGGCAGAGAAATGGAGAGTTCAAGGTTAGCCTGGGCTACAGAACAAGTGGGAGACCAGTACGGACTACATAGTGAGATCTTATCACAGAAACAAAACACTCATTTGTAAAGAAACTGGGACATTATGATCCATGACTAGACATCAGGTACTATTAAGTTACTACTGATAATTCTTATAATATTAGTATCATCATTACATTCTCTTTTTAAATATATAGGGTTTCACTGTAGCCCAGGCTGACCTGGAATTCACTCTGTAGTCTCTGGGTGGCCTTGAACTCAGAGCGATCCTCCTACCTCTACCTCCCAAGTGCTAGGATTAAAGGCATGTGCCACCACTTCTGGCTAATTTTATTTATTTATTCATTTATTTATGGAGAGAAAGAGAAAGAGGCAATCAGAGAGTGTCAGGTCTCCTGCCACTACAAAGGAACTCCAGCTGCATGTGCCACTTTGTGCATCTGGTTTTACGTGGGTACTGAGGAATCAAACCCAGGTATTAGGGTTTTCAAGCAAGTGCCTTTAACTGCTAAGCCATCTCTCTAGTTTTAATTTTTTTTGTAGTAGTAGTAGTAAGGATTGAACCTAGGGCCTTGTACATACTAGACAAGTGCTCTGCCACTGAGCTACATCCCCAGCCCTTTATTTCTTATAGAACCAGGCTAAAGTATTTATGGCTGAAGTGAGGCAGTGTCTGGATAGTCTACTTAAATAGTAGGAGAAATGAAAACCAACTTGCCAAATGATAGTGGTGTTGGAAGGGAAGGAAGGCATACTAGCACTCACTTTAATAACTTCTACTCAGCCCAGTGTGCTTGAATGCTTCCACGATAAAAAAAATTAGGGGGAAATCTCCCACGGACAAGCAGGGCTGCTGGGAACGAGAGGAGGTAGCTGCTCCTTGTCAGTCAACTCAAGACAGCATTTTCTGAATGACGAATAACAGCTCAACTACAGCCAAGGAGAGTTCGCTAGTGATATTAATTGGATAATGTTCAAACCTGATTGTTTGGGTCTGTGAGGCAGCGTACCACGACAGGTACAAGGGACTCTGAGAACGCCGCAAGAGAGTCTGATCTGCTTTCTCGTAAGAGAAGGGCAACAGGGGGAATCTGCTCCATCAGCTCGGCCCTCACTGCAGGCTCTGCAATGGAAAATGGAGAAGGAATTACATTAAGGATAAGCCAAGCGTCTTACATAGTATATACTGATAGTTTCTAGCTTTTCTTAAATACTTTATCAAGAAAATTAGACAAATGTGGTTTAAAAATCATTTCCCATTTCGAGTATTTATGCTACAGACAGGCTTCAAAGCTAATAAGCTATAGAGCAATATGAAGACATAAAAGGAAGCGAGAGTGACAACTCTATTATAACAAGTCATATACAAATCGAGGAAGGAGCAAGAAGTCTGCATGCTGGGCCAGCGTCCAAAAGCCATTACAACTAATAGCTTCTAAGCCAGACCTGTGAGCTGTGCTTATTTAAATTCTAGCTGGAATGTATACATTATAAATAATTCTTTCATAAGTGCACTCCCCCACAATCCACGCATCCCAATTATTTCTAAGGCGAAGCATTAAACAAAAGAGCGGCTCTCGCTCCAATATCCCCCATTAAATTTAACACAAATATATAATTGCCGCAGTACTGTAAATGGAGATTCATTTACAAAGAGAAGCCATTTAAAAACCCAAAACATCCACTTGGGCCTTTTTTAAAGCATTGTGTCATATTCATATGAATATTTTAAACTAATATGGGAGCTGTATGGAAGGCTTATTTTTCTATTTTCAGTTAAAATGATCAAATCCTAGGGCCTCAGATGTCCGGAACACTGTGTAGCGTCTCGCCGTTCATTGTGAGGACGGAGGCGCGGGGCGGCTGTCAGGAGCAGCGAGCCGCCACCCATTCATCTTCCTCAGCTTCTCTGGGGGGCGGGGGGGGTGGGGAGACAGGCAACACGTCTGCTGCACAGCAATGTGCTCCCCAGTACCAATCACGGGAGGAGGAAAGAGAAAGAAAATCAAGATCAGTCCTCAGAGGTCATAGGTGAGAGGAACTAATGGCTGAGATTCTTCTAATCCAAAAGACCTCTTCTGATTGGGTATTTCTTAGCAACCAGTGCTACAGCAAAACTCAAGAAACACAAAAGGCCTAACTGCCAGGCCATGGCATTTTCAGATGTTAGTCATTCTCATTTTCCAAAAACAAGGACAGTTTTGAGTAATTTTTCCAATAAGATGCCCATCTCCATGACAAAATCTACTCATGTTCAGGTATTGCTTAAAGGTGATGGATTAATAAACGGGATTTTAAAATTTAGGTAACACTGGTAGTATACAATTGCTCAGAAATCCACAAGTAAAAAATAAAAACAGGTCTGGGGAGGGAGCACAGTAGGTATACGTGGTATCTATGGATATGCATACACCCACACAAAGCTGGATATGCGAGTGTGCAGCTGCCATCTGTGCTCCTAGGGCAAGACGAGACGCAGAGCCAGGAGAACCCCTGAAGCTCCAAGCCCAGCTAGCCTGGCGTACACACCAGTGAACATCAGGGACCCTGCCTCAAACAAGGTGCAAGTTGACAACCAACACCCAAGGGTGTCCTCTGACCTCCACACACACACTGTAGCATGCATGCATCTGCACTCACACAACTGCAACACACACATTATAAATATACGCAAACATACTAAATAAATACAATAAATTATATAATAACTATACAAGCCCGCATTTCCTGACAATCTGACTGCAATCTCTGTCACCATCAGGAGGTCCTCTTCACTGTGGCTGAAGTCGCGGAAGACGTCCAGTAGTCCTGAGGGGATAATCTGCCTATGGAGGCAAGAGCGGGTGCTTGTGGCCACTGGGTGATGCCGACCAAAGGGCACTACGCTGCTGGCACTGTGCTGCGGGCAGAAGCACGACCAAAGAGCAGAGTCCACCTCCACCCAGGAGGGGACAGACACTACCTTCATTCCGATGTGAACCAGAGCCCTGCGGGACTGCAGGCTGGCCATCACGGGAGTCCACTTCAGACAAGGGAAAACCTTTCCTTCCTTTGCTGACTCTTCAGGCCCATCTGATCTCGAAGAAAGGCCTCTGGGTAGTAAGAGGGAATGAAATGACCACTGAGCAAAAGGAGCAGGTCAGGGAAGCAGATGTGGGCAGGTCATCTAAATACTGGGGACTGAGGAACTTCCAATTACAAATCTAGAGGGAACTGTTTTGAATTCAGGCACTTCCTCACAATCATTTTCAATCTCATCTTCCTGTGCGGGTTAACCATAAAACAGGAAGGGCAACAGTCCTCATTCTAAAGGGACAAGGAAGGTAACAGCAAGCCTGCTCACAAGAACCAAAGGCCACGGGACACTTTCCTCACCTAAGGGAGGGAAAGCAATGGAGCTGCAGGCACGTGCGGACAGCAGAGAACCAGCCTCCGGCCAAGGGCTGAAGAATGACCACGGAAGCCTGGCGGGGCGGCGCACGCCTTTAATCCCAGCACTTGGGAGGCAGAGGCAGGAGGATCACGGTGAGTTCGAGGCCACCCTGAAATACATAGTGAATTCCAGGTCAGCCTGGGCCAGAGTGAGACCCTACCTCAGGGAAAAAAAAAAAAGGAAGAATGACTAGGGAAGCCTGCCACCAGACAGCACGCAATGGGAGAGCCAGGGACAGAATGTAACTACTGCTGCAAGGCCAAGGGACATATCCAGTAAGCATGATCTGAGCTCCTGGGAACCGAGAAGAAGCCAAGAGCTCTGTGGAGGTTCAGCCCAAGAGCAGGCTGAATGGCTCCTCATGAAAGAGCAGAATCTTCCACGCAGCAGACCCACAAGCCAGGAGGGGAGTGCAAACCACCCAGAGATGAGAAATTAAAATAAATACTCTGACATTAAAAATGAGGGAAGAAATCTCTCACTAGCAGATTACAAAATGAACAAAGAATCCCCGCAGGCAGGAAGGAGCAACACCAGAAACACATCTTCATTCACATGAAGGAGCTGAGAGCACCCAAGCGAGCATCACGGAGTAGATACATAAAGCTTTATCGAATGAGTTCTATCTCCTTAAGAAACGACTGTGAGGTGGGAGTAACTACACGCTGCAGGTTCACAGTACACTATGTGAGATGTAAGACAGAATAGAAACACACTGCATGTCCTTAGCATGTGTGTAAGATGTAAGACAGAATACAAACACGCTGCAGGTTCTTAGCATGTGTGTAAGACATAATACAGAATAGAAACGCACTGCAGGTTCTTAGCATGTGTGTAAGATGTAAGACAGAATACAAACACACTGCAGGTTCTTAGCATGTGTGTAAGACATAATACAGAATAGAAACACACTGCAGGTTCTTAGCATGTGTGTAAGACGTAAAACAGAATAGAAACACACTGCAGGTTCTTAGCATGTGTGTAAGATGTAAGACAGAATACAAACACAGTGCAAGGTCATAGCTTGTGTGTAGAATGTAAGACAGAGGGGCTGGAGGGATGGCTTAGCATTTAAGGCACCTGCCTGCAAAGCCAAACAACCTAGGTTCGATTCCCCAGGACCCACATAAGCCAGATGCACAAGGTGGTGTATGTGTCTGGAGTTTGTTTGCAGTGGCTAGAGTCCCTGGTACACCCATTCTCTACCCCCCCCCCACTCTCCCATCTGCCTCTTTCTCTCAAATAAACTAAAATAAATTTTAAAAAAGACAGAATACAAGCACAATCCAAATTCATAGCTTGTGTGAAAAGATAAGACAGAATAACACCACACTGCAGGTTCTCAGCATGTATGTAAAATGTTAGACAAAAAAAATAGCATGAACACTAGGAGACAGAAATGAAAGCATACTAATGTCAGGTTCACATATATGAAGCAGTGAACACCATTGGAAATATCACTAAGAAGTTAAACATATATACCTGTAAGTTACAACCACAGAAATAACAAAGCCATGCATGGTACCCAACCAACTACAGAGAAAAACAAACTGAAATTATTTTTCAAAAAATTCTACTAAACCAAGAAAAGCTAGATAAAGAACAAAAGAGAGAGAAAAAAACATATGTGCAAACAGAAATCAAATAGAAAGATGGTAGATTTAGCTCTGACCACACCAATGAACACCTTCAATGTAAATGCTCTAAGCCTTACGATCAGTGATTGACAGTGGATGAAAAAGCATGATCCGACTATATACTGCTTACAAGAAACACAGTTTAAACATACAGATGTAAATAAGTTAAAGATGAAAGAAGATATTCAATGTTAACAATAATCCAGAGAAAACTCAAATGCCTACACTAACATCAGACAAAATACAAATTAGATAGAAAATCACCAGGATCGAGTTAACTCATGATGATAATGATATAAACTCATAAAGAAGACACAATACTCCTACATGCCAATACTCCTGATAAGACAACTCCAAGGCACATGCAGCAAACCCCACTAAAACTACAAGGAGGATTAGATAAAAGAGTCTACATCTAGGTCCACACAGATATCACCAAGTGATGTTTGACAAAGGTCAACAGAGAAAGAGAAGTCTTCCAAACACAGTACGAGAACGAATAGGTATAGGTAATGGACCTTAGCTCTCGTTTTACACCATATACTTCAATTAAAACAAAATTGATTATAAATATAATGTAAGAGCTAAAACATTAAATTTTATGCAAAAAAAAAGCCAGAAAAAAATTTGTGATCTTAGATTAGCAATTTTTCTTAAGCCTCAAAATATACAATGTGAGAAAAATAACTGATCAAATAGACTTCATCAAAATAAAAATAAAAATTCTTCCCCAAATCACACCATTAAGAGGGAAAGAAGGAACTTAAAGACTGGAGAAAGTAAATGACAACAGAGAAAGTGCCCAATGTTTGGAGATGTTCACAAACGACCATGGCAGCAGTTCCCTCACAGACAGAAGCTGGGAATACCCCGCGCATCTTCAACAGATGGATGAGCAAACAGAATATGACATCTCCTCCCCATGGAGCCTGACTCCTCAGTAAAGATGGATGATGTATGGACACACACTCCCACTTGGATAAACTCTGAGAACAGCGTGTGGAGTGAAGAAGCCGGTCTCAGAGCCCACACTCCACTGTGGATCCATCCAGACTGAAAGCAGGCAAGTGGATGACTTGCCTAAGGGACCGATGACAAGGAGGTGGTGGCTGCAAGGTTTCTTTCTGAGGTGATAAAAATGTTTCAGAATTCTTTGTGAAATCTGGCACATTTCTATGAGTATACTAGAAGCTATCAACACTTTAAAGTAGTAAGTTGTGTGAAATGTAAAATCTCAATAAAATTGTTGCAGACAAGTGTACTATTCTAACACACTTGTTTTATTTATTTATAAAAACACTAGGAATCCCTCCATCTCACAAGTCTGCAGGAAAATAGTGTGATTAAAATAGGCATGAACCAAAGTGTCCATGGTATTAATGACCTCACAGTGGCTGACACTATCTATACAAGACCTACAGAAGGCACACAAAAAAAAGATGACATCAAAATAGAAAAGAGACTCGTTGGAAAGAAGGGATTCAGTGGAGGGGGATCTGGGAGAGGAGACGGGAGGGCAGTGGGAGAGGCAGATGATCATGGCATATTATCTATATGTATGGAGGTTGTCAATGAAAAGTTAAAAAAAAAGACAGGGCTGGAGAGATGGCTTAGTGGTTAAGGCACTTGCCTGCAAAGCCTAAGGACCCAGGTTCGATTCCTCAGTACCCATATAAGCCAGATGCACAAGGTGGCACATGTGTCTGTAGTTCATTTGCAGTGGCTGGAGGCCCTAGTATGCCCATTCTCTCTATCTGCCTCTTTCTCTCCCCCTCCCTACTCAAATAAATAAATAAAATATTTTTTAAAAAACATGAAATGTAATTCAAAGAAATACAGATGTAGAAAAAATATCAGAAGAAAACAATTGAAAAGAAAAGACAGGCATGACTAACAAGCCCTGCTGACATCATGGTGTGCTCTATATGGTGCGCTGAGACAGGCCCCCGCTGGACTGCGCCTCTCCAAACCCTCCAACCTCAGCCAATTGCATGAAAACATCAGCTGGCTAGGGAGGTGATTCAGCAGTTACAGGTGCTTGCTTGCAAAGCCTGCAGGCCGGGGCTCAATTCCCTTGTATCCACATAAAGACAAATGCACAAAGTGGCTCGCACAACTGGAGTTCATTTGCAGAAGCAAGAGACTCTGGCAAGCTCATCCTCCCCTCTTCTCTGCTTGCAAATAAATAAAAATACCTTTTTAAAAAGAAAAACAGTCAAACAATTGCACTTTGAGATGCATCCTATAAAATACCTAATCATTATTATTCAAAAGTGCCGAGGTCACATAAGACAAGAGCAGATGAAGAAATGGGCCAGCCTGAAAGAAGCTACAGAGAAATGACACTAACTGACGCAGCGCCCCGGATGGATCCTGGAGCAGCAAAGGGAGAGTGGGGGATCTTCAGGTTAGTTAGTAACGCTAGACCAGCGCTGATGTGGACATCTTAGCTTCAGCAGGTGTCACATGCTACTGTCTGGCATTTTAGAGAAGGTACTTCTAGGGGGGAAGTTAGTAGAGTCCCTGGCTGTCAATAACATCATCCCCTGAGCCCCAATATGTGACAACCAAAACTGTCTCTAAGATCCTTCCAAAAACCAAAGAAAGAAACTCCTGACCAGGAGCCGCTAGATGAAGTAGGAAGTTAGCAGAGAACTCTTTATGCTAAAAAACAATAAAAAATAAATAAATAAATAAATAAATAAATAAATAAAAACAAAGCACAAAGACCCCAAAAGAAAAAAGACTTACACTAAAACCATGACAGTGCCAAGGGCTGACAAATACGGCACAGACAGCACGCACTGGCCGTGTGACAGCAAAGGGGCTGGACAGCACTGTCACTTTTGAGTACTGACTCGGATGAGATGACAACATACCCACAGATAGGTATAAAAACGCTTACGTGAGCATTACTCACGGGCACATCGGGGTCATTAATGTACACGCGTACACGCATGCTGAGTGCCCAGACAATGGGACAAGTACCTGATGAGAGGGCTGAATTTCTAATGCACTTCCCTAAGGGAAGAAGCCTGATATGGAAGACACAGGTCTCATGATTCCACTAGATTTTAGAAAAATAAAGCTTGAATGCAACAAGTAGCAAGTCAGTGGCTGCCTGGGCCAATGAATTGAGGCAGGAATTAAAATGGAAAGATGCAAACCGGAAACTGTGTGGGAGACAGAAACGCTCAACTCCACAGTGGCGGCAGCTACATGATGGCATCCGTTTACCCAGATGCACACAGCCGCATTCTACAGTAGGACAGCATTGCTGGGGGCACACAAATCTATGCCTCAAAAAGGCCACTTTATACAAAGGCAACAACTGGGAAAGTCCACAGTGACCAGTAGTGCTCTTGGTGGCCTGGCGGCCATGGTGCCCAAGAAAACCTACAATTCTCTGACGCTCCTCTGAGCAAGTGGCAAGGGCTCCTGACTGCTCCTGTCTACTTCCTGACACATCACTCTTGGCCACACATAAGTTGAGAGAATTAGCTGAGGTTACCTCCCATGCCAATACCAGAAATATAGAATTCCAAGTGGCAGTGCTCCAGCCCAGCATTATCCCGGAAGAAACCTATCCACACACGTGTGTTCAGGGAGAAAAAACACCACTCTGGGGATGGAAAGTTGCTATCTGGCAGCCAGGAGGTCTGGGAGAGCCGACAGAGGCATGTAGAGAAAGTGATGGATCACACCGTGGTGGGCCACATGCATGCCGGCCTCCCTGGGGAAATCAAGCAGCTAAGAACCCCAATCTGCTTCTAGGGCAATATAATGGACAGACAGATCTGCATCTCGTCTCAAGTGGGCACAAGGGACTCGCCCTTTTAAAGAAAGAGAGGGATCAGAGAGGCCATAGGGCACTGACTGCCCACCACAGTAAACACAGATGGGTGAGGACTACAGGCAAACCTATTGGAACTTGGGAATCCACAGCTGAACTAACCTGCTGCCTGGCACTGCACCGCTCAGGAGAACACCATGGGCAAGCAGAGTCCAAGCCTCAGCATCAGTGCCCTCTAAACCAGCATCACCTCACAGCAAGCTTCATTAACAAGGAGGGAAGGACAAGGCCCTCTGGAGAGTGCCCTGTCAGCCTGTGAAGTCACAAGATTCAGTGAGCTGTCACACTCATGGGGAAGCTCACAGCAGGGTGCTTGGTACCTGTGTGCTGTCCAGAGTATCGGCCATGACAGTGCAGTATCACCAAAGATGTGTGAACAATCCCATGCCCACCAACAGAGGGAAAATTGGAGACATCATGACATATCCACACGCAGACATGCTGCATCTTTGGACATGTGTGAAGTCAGAATGCTATCGATGATAAAGGGGATGAAAAGGGAAGGCAGGAATTTTACAAGGAATACAAGCCAATTCCTTAACACAAATATTTACTCACACAGGTGTCATGAATGCCCACATGAATACACTCACATGCACAATTACTTATTTAGGAGAAAGGCCTGGAAATAGATATACAGGCTGACCACAGCTTTCACCACTGAGCTTGGGAAGCAGAAAAACTCACACTCATTAAACTCCTGTTTCAATGAGCCTGCATTATTTTTGTTTTGTTTTTTTTTTTTTAATTACAAAGTAAGGGCTGGAGAGATGGCTTAGCAGTTAAGGCACTTGCCTAAGAAGCCTAAGAACTGAGGTTCAATTCCCCAGTACCCAAGTAAGCCAGATGCACGAGGTGGCTCATGCATCTGAAGTTCATTTGCAGTGGATAGAGGCCCTGACATACCCATATTCATTCATCCATTATCTCTCTCTCTCTCTCTCTCTCCCTCTCTCTCTTGCTCTCGCTCTCGCTCTCTCTCAACATATATATATAGATAGATAGATAGATAGATAGATAGATATATTAAGAGGATGGCTCAGTAACATGGCACTGTGAGCACTGTCAGCTGGAAATGTCACTGCAGAGGGAAGGGACCCTGCATGTCAAGACTCATTTCCCTTCCAGAGCTCAGCTAGCTTGACTCTGCACAGGAAATGGGGTGCCAGCAAGTGCAGGTTCCCAGCTCTGCCTGCAGGAGCTGCAGGGCAGACAGGAAATGGGCAAGAAGCCCCACAGTGATCCCTAGGAAGAGCAAAGCTGAGAGGCGTCAGACCCAGGGACGTGCAGGCAGACACGCAGGAATGACAGCAGCAAGTCGTCAGACAACACCACAGACCTACAGCAAGGGTGTCCAACCCGGGACCTGCAGGCTACACTTGTGACCCAGGACATCTAGCAGTGTGGCCCACTGTGAACTTACTTGAAACATTATGAAATGATTCTGCAATTTGTTTTTGGTAACTCACTGCACGGTTGTCCAGCACGGCGCCGCCGTGTTGCGATGTCCCACGATAAAGGCAGGTAGACTCTTGGTGTGAGGAGGCACGGCTTCAGCTGTCTGGCGCTCTGTGGCCTCCAGTGTGCAAGTGTGCAGTGTCCAAGTGCAGACAGTCCAGTTGGCAGCATCAGGCCTTAGTTATGTGTGCTCGTGGTGGCCTGTGAAATAAACACAGTGATTACCAATGCTGCTTTAACCTCCCATTGCAAACGACAGACATTTAATATCATTTAGAAGGAAGCCCAGTAGTCTTATGTGATTGTTAAGGGGACGACTCATTGCGCCACACCTCACCCACCCTTCACTTCACAGTGTCTCAGCAGCCAAGATGTGCAAGAGCCCACACCTTGCCATTTTCCTGTCAATTAATTTTCATAAAAAGTAAATATGGTTCCTTTTCTATTGTTTATTTTTAAATCCCTACTGACTTCTACAATGTCTCAAAAGAAAGTAGAACCCATCCACCCAAAAAATTACAGATGAAGGAAGATGGTACAACAAAAAGTGGGCAGATGACTACTTTTTAGTCAAAGCAAGTAGTAACGCACTCTGACTAATTTATAGAGAATTTGTGCAAATTTCCCAAGACTATAATTTGAAAAGGCATTATATGTGAAAACAGAACGCCCAATGGGGTGCATGTCAGTACTGTATGTATCATAAGAACAAAGGAGCCGATCTGAAGAAACTAACTTCTCAACGAGAATTTGTTTAAGCAACAGCTAGACTGCAGCGTAACAACTAGTTCTGCATGGCAGCACACATGGCGACGTGTGTATCAGTGAAAAGGTCAACAGCATTTTCCAGTGATGACTTTATGAAGCAATGTATGGAGAATGTGTCAGACAAAATGTGCCCTGAAAAATAGGAAGGCAATTTCTGCAGCCAGTTTGCTCAGACTGAAAAGTGAAGACGAGGGAGAGGCCACAGGCCACTGGTCTCAGCCGCAGTAACGAGAGCACGGATGCTACAACGACAGCATGGCTGCTTCCTGTGTCGGCAGTGCTGATGACGGGCAGAGCATCACAGAGAAATGGCTTCTTTTTTTTTGTTTGTTTGTTTTTTTTTTGGTTTTGGTTTTTCGAGGTAGGGTCTCACTCTAGCCCAGGCTGACCTGGAATTCACTATGGAGTCTCAGGGTGGCCTCAAACTCACGGCGATCCTCCTACCTCTGTCTCCCGAGTGCTGGGATTAAAGGCGTGCGCCACCACGCCCGGCTAGAGAAATGGCTTCTTTAGTGCCACTAAAAGACAACTAAGGCCTGGAGAGGTGGTTTAACAGTTAAGGTGTTTGCCTACAAAGTCAAAGGACCCAGGTTCAATTACCCAGGATCCACATAAGCCAGATGCACAAGGCGGCACATGCACTTGGAGTTCATTTGCAGTGGCTGGAGGCCCTGGCACACCCATTCTCTCTCTTTCCCTCTCTCTCTCAAATAAATACATCAAATTCAAAATCACATCAGTTATTTTTTAAAAAGACAACTAAATCAAGAGCTTTATGTGAAGCAGTAAAATACATAGGTTTTTAAGTGACTTTCTTTGTCCACTTTCAACATGTCTGGTACAGCTACTAGCTACTGATGGTCCACTGGTGATGGGAGGTCAAAGAAGGGAGTGGTAAAACTAATAGAAGACAATGATATTAAAGCATCATTGCATAGTACAAGAACATTTATGTGCAAACATGTCAAAGATGGATAATGTCAGGATAAGAAGATGGTTCGGTGGATAAGCACTTGCTATACGAATGTGAGTACTTGAGTTCAAATTTCCAGCACTCCCATAGCCAGACACACGAGTGTGAGCAGCTGTAACCCCAGAACACCCACAGGATGGGAGCTGAGGATGGAAGGTCCCTGGAAGCTCACAGACCAGTCAGCCTGGAGAATATGGAGATGAGCAATGAGAGACCCTGCTTCAAACTCAGTGACAGGCAAGAACCAACACCTAAGGGTGTCCTCTGACTTCCACAAGTGTGCCCACATTCACTCATACACACACACACACACACAAGCACGCACGTGCGCGCACGCACACACACAATGGATAATTATGCAAATCATCAAGACTGAATTTCTTAAGGGTCAAGAGATGAAATCATCACCAATTCCAGGAATTCCTTTCAAAGGCTGATGTATCTATAGCAACATCATTTAATTTTTGGAAGATGGCTAAATCGAGGTCAAGTGTTAAGAAGATGGCATGATTTGAGATGTCATCAAATCCCCATGGTATCACACATAAGGTTTGCGCCAGAACTTGATGATGAGACCTGGCCGACAGAGGAGCACTGTTCGTGCACTGAGCTACTTATTTAAGTGACGTGACGTGGGTCTAAGGTGGAAACCAACTTGTCCATACAAGAGTTCAAGTCATGACAGCATTCCCAATGAAGCTGAGATTATGGCAAGCTCATATTAAAGCAAACTACTTTATTCTTTCAACACACTGACTAAACAGTCATGTGAACAGAGAAAATATGCAGCTCTGCTTCTCCATTTGACACAAGAATTTGAAAAATGTTTCAAAAGTCCTATGAAAATAATCATTATTTTTGTGTATTGGTGACTCCATTTTCACTGGAGAGAGAAAGAGAGAGAGACAGGTCCCATGTAAGCCAGATGTACATGGTGGCACATGTATCTGGACTTCGTTTGCAGTGGCTAGAGGACCTGGCATGCCCATTCTCACACACACACACTCTCTCCCTCTGTGTGTCTCAAATAAATAAATAAATAAATAAATAAATAAATAGAATGACACATAAAATTAGAGCCAAAATATTCGATTCGCCTTGAGAGCTCACTGATGTGCAGCTACATCCACTGACCTGCTCACTTGTGTATTACTTCTCATACACATCAGCAGGCACCTGACTGGTTTCATTATGTTCTCTTCTACTTTTATAATAAAAACATATCAAAAAATAATGGTTGGGGGGCTGGAGAGATGGCTTAACGGTTAAGCACTTGCCTGTGAAGCCTAAGGATCCCGGTTCAAGGCTCGTACCCACATAAGCACAAGGTGGCACATGCATCTGGAGTTCGTTTGCAAGTGGCTGGAGGCCCAGATGCGCCCTTTTTTTTTCTCTCTCTCTCTGCCTCTTTCTCTCTCTATGTGTCACTCTCAAATAAATAAATAAAAATAAACAAACAAAAAAACCTTAAAAAATAATGGTTGGGCTGGAGAGATGGCTCAGGAATTAAAGGTGCTTGCTAGCAAAACCTGACAGCCTGGTTTCGATTCTTGGCAAGCACACAAAGCTGGATGCTAAGTGGTGCATGTGTCCAGCATTTGTTTCAGTAGCAGGAGGCCATGGGGTGCCCATACATGCATACATACACACACATGCAAATAAGTATTTTTAAACTATTTTTAATTTTTTAAATTTATTTTATTTATTTGAGAGAGAGAACGAGGCAGATAGAAAGAGACACAATGGGAACGCCAGGGCCTTCAGCCACTGCAAATGAACTCCAGATGCATGCACCACCTTGTGTATCTGGTTTACATGGGTCCTGGGGAATTGAACCTGGGTCCTTTGGCTTTACAGGCAAGTGCCTTAACTACTAAGCTATCTCTCCAGCCCTAACTTTTTTTTTTAAGAAGATAAAGAGCCAAGAGGTGTGGGAAAGGTGTACTGGGAGGCACTGTCCTCCCCATAGGAACTGACTGGCTACATCCATGACCACACAGAGGCTACCAAGACCCTACTGGAGAGAGCCCTCAGGGGCATGGGGAACATAGAGGATAATCCAATGGGAATACAAACAATTTGCAGTATATTTATATATTAAAGTTTCCAATTATAAAAACCATACACAGTGAAGTATTATTAATTAGATATGTTCATTTTCTTTTTTTATTTGTTTGTTTGGTTGGTTGGTTGGTTTTTCAAGGTAGGGTCTTGCTGTAGCCCAGGCTGACCTGGAATTCACTATGTAGTCTCAGGGTGGCCTCGAACTCACGGTGATCCTCCTGCCTCTGCCTCCCGAGTGCTGGGATTAAAGGCGTGCACCACCACGCCCGACTGCATTTTCTTTATTAGTGATCACAAACTTCAGACCTGCTTGACAATTTTAAAAGGATGAGGTGCCACATGATTACAACCATTATGCGAGGACTTTGTTGTTTGTGGGGGCTAGTATCATGAAAATTATACACAGGCCATGCCTGTACTCATCTACTTTTCTCAGTGTCTGTGTATCTAAAGCCTGGCCCAGGACAAGTCTTCTTTATCCAATGCAGCTCAGAGAAGAAGACAAAAAAAAAAGGACATTCCTGACCTCTCTGAACTCTCCATTCAATTTTCCTGAAAACCTAAATTGCTCTTATAAATCGTCATTTAATTTATAAGAAAGAAAGTGAAATAGGATTGTCTGCTCCAGACCCTCCTGTTCTACAGCAGCTCTGCCTCTTTTCCTTCTCTTAAGCTCTCTAATCATCTGTAACACAGTCTTTCTGGACTTCAAAAAAAAAAAAGAAAGAAAGAAAAAGCAAGTGAAATAAAATATTTCCTTTGTCAAACAAAAGGTGAGAGAATTCCTAGACAGCAGTCTCATACTAGCAAAAATTCTTAGAAGTTGCTGAGGCAAAAAGAAACCTGCTAGAAGTAAGTTTGTCACAGAAAGAAATAAAAACACAAAACCATGACAACAATGATGACAGGTAGGAAGAATGGTTCCAGAAGACAGCTGACTGCCCCAGGCGCACACAGGGCACGGTGCTGTGGCCTGTGTAGCACAAGCTGACCGGGCACAGATGCTCACTCCTGTGATGCCCTGTGCAAAGCCACAACTTGTCACAGTGCATGCTGTGATAAACTGAAGGAACTATCATTCATAGAAAAGCCAGTAAGAATTTTAAAGAGGGGGGCTGGAGCGATGACTTAGCGATTAAGGTGTTTGCCTGCAAAGCCAAAGGATCCCGGTTCAACTCTCCAGGACTCACATTAGCCAGATGCACAAGGGGGCACACGTGTCTGGAGTTCGTTTGCAGTGGCTGGAAGCCCTGGCGCGCCCATTCTCTCTTCTTCTTTCTCTCTCCTAAATAAATAAATAAATAATATATATTTTTTTAAAAAAAGAATTTTAAAGAGGTAAAACTAATAATCAAACAGTGAAGACAAACTCATTTTTAGAAATTTTTAAAAGAAAGAAGGGAAAGAAGAACAGTAGAACAGTTGGATAAACACGGAATAAACAGCAAGATGATAAATCAACCAGATCAATCAACAGTAGCAGCAAATGTGAGTGACCCAAACTTTCAAAGTAAGAGGTTCGACTGGACCAAAAGGCAAGCTGCGTCCCATACCTTCATACTAAATACACCTCCAATGTAACATGTGTGTACAAACCTGTACCACACAAGTCTTCATGAAAAGAAAGCTGAAGTGTGCATGTACACACATACACACACACACACAGCCTTGTTTGAGGCAGGGTCTCCAGGGTGTCTCACTGTATTTATAGATAAGCACATATACACATATATGTCAGTCAAAGTGAGCCCCAGAAAAAAGGGTAAACAGATACCACACAATGAATAAGAGATCATTTATTCAAGAAGACAGAGCAATCCTGAGTATGCCCCCACCATCAGAACTTCAAAATATGAATGGAAAACAGTTTAACAACTACAGCTTTACAGCGGCAGACGTCAATGTTCCTCTGTCAGTAACTGCCAGAACCAGCACATAAGAGAACTAATACAAAAGACCTAAGCAATGTCTTCAGTCAACGTTACCTAACTCTCCCCAAAACATCAGGATGAGCATTCTTTTCAAGGGTGCATACAATAATTCCAGACACAACATAAATAATAATTCCGGGACTGTGGAAAGTCCAGCATATATCAAAGGAGGTAAATAACCACGAAGTGTGTTCTCTGACCAAAAAAAAAGCACAGTAGGAGTCAGTCAATAAGAGATAGATTCCTGGCAAGTGTGAAATACTGGAGGCTGACAGAACACATCCCTCAATGACTCATGGATCAAATAGTCATTATGGACTTTAGAAACACTTGTAGTGGAAAGTAATAAAAATATTACATCTTAAAACCTGAAGGTGCAGCTAATGCCCTGTTTCAGAGGTACTAGGGTTTGAATCTGGAACACCCCGAGGGCTCACATGTTGAAGTTTTGGTCCCCAGCCTGCGGTGCTGTTGGGAAATAGTAGAACCACTAGGAGGTGGGCCTAGAGCAAGGAACTTGAGTCTTGAGGGACATGCCCCTGAACGGGAGAGAGACACTTCCGCTTCTCCCTGGCTTCTCTGCTTCCTGCACACCAGCACCTTGCTCCCCATGGGTTCCCTACCATGCTGTTCTGTCTCACAGAAGTCCACAGACTGACATCTCCAAAACCATGAGCCCAAATAAACCTTTCTTCCTTTTACACTGCTGGCTCTCAGGTATTGTGTCCCAGCAACAAAAAAGATGACAAAAATACAAGAGGAAACTACACAATATAAAATGCAGATGTTATAAAAGGAAGGCCACAAAAGTTAAATGTTCATTATAGAAGAAAAAAAGCAGTTAGTTCCAAAACACTGCATGGAAGAACATAATGCAGGTTAGAGAAAAAATAACTAAACTATAAAACTACAAAAAAGCGCAACAGGACAATAGGAAAAATCAAAACCAAAACTTGATTCTTTAAAATAACTAATAAACTTAATAACCTTCTGGTAAAAGATGCTGGGGGAGGGGGAAATGGTACAAATAAGAGGACAGGAAGCAGGGTCGCACTACAGATCTCACAGACGATGAAAAGAAAACTGCTGTCTGGGCTGGAGAGATGGCGTAGTGGCTAAGACGCTTGCCTGCAAAGCCAAAGGACCAAGGTTTGACCCATGACCCATGTAAGCCAAATGCACAAGGTGGCACCTGTGTCTGGAGTTCATTTGCAGTGGCTGGAAGCCCTGGTGCACTCATTCATTCATTCTCTCTCTCTCTCTCACTCTCTTTCACTCTCTCTCTCTCTCTCTTTCTCTCTCTCAAATAAATAAAAATTTTAAAAAATTAAAAAAAGAAACTTGCTGTCTTTGAACTCACTATGGAATAAGAGATGAAACAAAAGTTACCTATTATCTCTAAAATCATTAAAAGAAAGGTTTGTGAGGAATTTACTATGAGATTCAAACCCCAACCCATAGCTCTCAGAGCAGAACCAACTGTATCATCTACAAAATAATATATAGAAGGTTTTTTTAAAAAAATTGGAGCTGGGTATGGTGGCACACACTTTTAATTCCAGCAGAGGTAGGAGGATCGCCATGAGTTCAAGGCCAGCCTGAGACTATGCAGTGAATTCCAGGTCAGCCTGGGCCAGAGCAAGACCCTGCCTCAAGAAACCAAAAACTGAAGCACAGCCTAAGCAAATCTCCAAATATAAATTTCAGCTGACAGAAGAGACAGAGGACAAATTACACTATGAAAGTCAAGACCACTGTGTCGGGAAAGAGGAAAACCCGAGCGAGGCCAGGACTAACCACCCTGCCCGCAGCAAGTACGTGACGAGGGACAGAAAGCAGCAGCACCACGGGGAAGATGGACGGCACAGGGCAAGCAGAGCAACAAACACCTAAGGGACACACCACCTAACGCACGGGACTCATCACCCAAACAAGCCACCCCCAAACAGCACTTCTAAGATGGGGGAAAGTGGCCGCAGCTCGGAGGCCAGCGGCACGGCGCTGCCGCTCGCTGCCTGCTTCAGTGGGCAGAACAAGCGCTCTACAGGAAAGCCTGTTTACACCTGACTGCATGTGGCAACATATACCAGCAAAAAAGCACAAAACCTCCGTAGGGAAGTGATAAAAGATCCATTGAGACATAAAAGAAACCTAAACAAATAGGAAGATATGCCATTTTTATAGATTGGATGTCTAAATATTATAAAAGGGCAATATTCCTCAAATTGACTAACAGATTAAATGAAAATCCAATCAAAAGCCTAACCAATGTTTTGTTTTGTTTTATTTTGTTAGAATCGGGGCAGCTGGATTTGAAATCCATATGAGACAGTAAAGGGCCAGAAATCACATGGAACGTCAATAAGAACAACAAGGCGCGATGCTCAATACTGAGGTATGAAGACGCACTAAAACCCGAGGCAATGAGACAGGAATGTCGGCTGAAGGGGAGAGGCGAGAGCAGACGAAGTCAGATGCTTCACAGACTGCGTCCTCACAAGGGGCACTACAGAGAAAGGCAGACTTCTGATAAATCTATGTCACACATAGAAAATTGAAGCCAGACTCATCCCTCACACAAGAAACAAAAACTCTTTTAAGATGGATGGTAGAACTAAGTGTGAAAGAAAAAAAAACTAGTCTTTAAAACAACTGAAAAGACCAGAGAAGGTTCAGGGGTACAGCTTGCTGGCAGAATACTTACCTGTAACATTGTGCCCAGCAAGAGACACATACATACACAAACACAGAGCAAAAGTCTTACACAATTGTATCCACAGGGCTGGAGAGATGGCTTAGCAGTTAAGGTGCTTGCCTGCAAAGCCAAAGGGCCTCGGTTCAATTCCCCCAGACCCACGTAAGCCAGATGCACAAGGGGGCGCACGCGTCTAGAGTTTGTCTGCAGTGGCTGGAGGCCCTGGCACACCCATTCTCTCTCTTTCTCTCTCTCTCAAATAAATAAATAAAAATAGAGTTAAAGCCGGGCGTGGTGGCACACGCCTTTAATCCCAGCACTCGGGAGGCAGAGAAAGGAGGATCGCAGAGAGTTCGAGGCCACCCTGAGACTACATAGTGAATTCCAGGTCAGCCTGAGCCAGAGTGAGACCCCTCAAAAAACAAAAACAAATAAACAAAAAAAATAAGTAAATAAAGTTAAAAAATGTATTTGCTACCTTTCTTGTTGCTGTGACAAAATACCTGACAAACCAATTTAAGGAAGGAAGGAAGGGTATATTTTGGTTCATAGTTTGAGGGAGTGTGAGGTGGTTGGTCACATGACATCCCCAGTGGAGAAGCAGAGATGGATGCCAGTGCTCCACTAGCGTTCTCATTTATTCAGCCTGGGAGCCCGGCCCATGGGATGGGCTACTCATTTCAAGGTGGGTCTTCCATCATCTGTGTCATCAAGGCGATTCGAAATCCCATGAAGGTGTTAAGTTTAACCATCACAAAATGCACTGTGTATAAGGGGAAAGGCTGATAAATTTAGACCACTAAAATGAATAGTTTCTGGCACCAAAAAAGCACCACCAAGAGAGTAAAATGCAGGCTGGAGGTGGGGGTGGCTGAGCAGTTAAAGGCACTTGCTTGCAAAGCCTGCTGGCCCAGGTTTGATTCCCCATTACCCATGGAAAGCCAGATATATAATGTGGTTCCACGTGTCTGGAGTTTGTGGCAGAAAGAGGCCCTGGTGAATCTACTTTCTTTCTCCCTCTCCCTGCCCCTCAGAAATAAATAAAAATACTTAAAAAAAAAAAAAAAGTAGGGGCAAAGCTGGAGGGATGGCTTAGCAGTTAAGGCATTTGCCTGCAAAGCCAAAGGATCCTGGTTCGATTCCCCAGGACCCATGTAAGCCAAATACACAAGGTGGCAGATATGTCTGGAGTTCATTTACAGTGGCTGGAGGTCCTGGCATGCCTTCTCTCTCTCTCTAAATAAATAAATAAATAAATAAATAAATAAATAAATAAAAATAAAAAATATTTTTTAAAAGTGGGGTTTCAGAGATGGCTTAGCAGTTAAGGCAGTTGCCTGTGAAGCCTAAGGACCCAGGCTCAATTCCCCAGTACCCACATAAGCTAGATGGACAAGGTGACACATGCATCTGGAGTTCCTTTGCAGTAGCTTGAGGTCCTGGTGCACCCATTCTGTCTACCTGCCTCTCTCTCACTCTCTAATAAATAAATAAAATATTTTAATTAAAAAATGCAAACCACGAGCCGTGGAATGAGGAAAGGTGACTGCCAGGCACAGCTCAGGAAAGCTGGAAATGTACACATGCACAGAAGTCCTACAAACAAGAAAGCCGACCCCTTGGGCTGGAGAGATGGCTTAGCGGTTAAGCTCTTGCCTGTGAAGCCTAAGGACCCTGGTTCGAGGCTCGATTCCCCAGGACCCTAAGGGGGTTCACGCGTCTGGAGTTCGTTTGCAGTGGCTGGAGGCCCTGGCGCACCCTTTCTCTCTCTCTCCCTCTTTCTCTCTGTCTGTTGTTCTCAAATAAATAAATAAAAATAAACAAAAAGAAAGAAAGAAAGAAAGAAAGTCGACCTCTCCCTTACCTACCCTCGGGAGAGATCTGAGCAGAAACTTCTGGAAAAGAAATATGGATGCCCAGCAGACATAGGAAGAAGCCTTTGAGCTTGGGGGAGAGCAATATAAACTCCAATCACAAAGTGATGTCCCGTGTACTGCAGACTCACTAAAATGCCAGCATCTGACAACACTAGCTGGCACATAAAATGTAGGGCAAGGAAGGGCAGGGCAAAAAGTGACTTGGGAAAGTAAGTGGGCATCTCGTCCTCCCGAGGGTGAGGACGAGCACACCCATGAGGAAGCCTTTTTCCTGGTGTGGCTCCCTGTCTACATGAGTGTGCTCATGATGAGTGTGCTCATGATGAGTGTGCTCACGGGAAACTTCTCAGAGCCCCACACCTGGAAGCTCTCTAGCAACAAGACATGGGTAAAGGTAAGCGTAGGCCAGGAACACTTCCAAAAGGAGTAAACTAAACTCTCACACAAAGTCCACTCATTAATACTGTTGATACAACGTGACACGTTTCGAATTTAGGAAAAAGTGAAAATAGATTATTTGGCTTAGCAGTTAAGACACTTTCCAGCAAAGCCAAAGAACCCAGGTTAGGACCCAAGTTCGATTCCGTAGTAGCCACGTAAAGCCAGATGCACAAGGTGGTCATGTATCTGGAGTTCATTTACAGTGGCAAGAGGCCCTAGTGTGCCCATTCTTTCTCTCTCTCTCTCTGCCTAGTTCTCTCTCTCTCTTTCTCAAATAAGTAAATATTTTTTAAAAAAAAATATATTATTTGGAGGCAGAAACTCAGATGCTAAAACTAGATAGAAAATCAAGGCTGTGATGAACATAAAAATCAAGAAGGGCTGGAGAGATGGCTTAATGGTTAAGGCGCATGCCTGTGAAGCCCAAGGACCCAGGTTTGATTCTCCAGGTCCCAAATAAGCCAGATGCACATGGTGGCGCATGCGTCTGGAGTTTGCAGTGTCTGGAAACCCTGGCATGTCCATTCTCTCTTTTTCTCTTCTCTCTCTCTGTCTCTCTCTCTCTCTCATAAATAAATAAATATTTTTTTTAAAAAAATCAAGATAAGCCAGGCATGGTGGCGCACGCCTTTCATCCCAGCACTTGGGAGGCAGAGGTAGGAGGATCACTGTGAGTTCGAGGCCACCCTAAGACTCCATAGTGAATTCTAGGTCAGACTGGGCTAGAGTGAAATCCTACTTCGAAAAAAAAAAATCAAGATAGTGGTTAGTACACTTGGCAGGAAGGATACAAGGATCAAGATGGGGGAGGAGTTCTGGGACAGTGGTAATAGAAATGCCTGACTTGAGTTTATGGCTCCATGGACATCTGCCTCATGAAAATCCCTTATACTCTACATGTATGCTTCATCCAACTTTCTATCTCAGTTATATTTTACAATAAAAGAGGGCTTAAAGGAAGTTTCAAAAGTTTTACTTTTAACATGTGTATATATGTGTGTGTGTGTGTGTGTGTGTGTTGTGTGCACACTACTGTATGTATATAGAGGCTAGACACTTATGCTGGGTATCTACTCAATCGGTCTCCAGGTTTTTCTTTGAGGCAGGGTCTCTCACTGAACCCAGAGCTTACTCATTCTAGACTAGCTGGCCAGCAAGCTTGTCTCCCCAACGCTGTGGTTACAGGCATGTGTCGCCACACCCAGCATTTGACATGGGCGCTGGAGATGTGAATGCAGGTCCTCATGCTTGAATGGCAAGCACTTTACCCACTGAGCATCTCCCCAGCCTCCCAAAGAGAGATTGCTGGAGAAAACCATCTGGCAGTATCATGAGATATAAAAGAAGCATTATCTAGCCGGGCGTGATGGTGCACACCTTTAATCCCAGCACGCAGGAGGCAGAGGTAGGAGGATCGCCATGAGTTTGAGGCCACCCTGAGATTACATAGTGAATTCCACGTCAGCCTGGGCTAGAGTGAGACCCTACCTCGAAAAAAAAAGTCATCTCTTAACAAAGTACAAATGTAACTTTCTTAAGCCAGTAAGTGGAGCTACTAAGAATATGAAACAAGAAAAAAGGAAATAAAATCTCACAGATAACACAGAAAAGCCCAAGAAAATACACAGGAAATACAGTAAAATGAGTCAATAAAGTCAGCATAATTACTTAGACAATCAGAATACACAGACCGCTTTCATTTCACATGCCAGCAGCAAGTACAGAGTGTAAGAAGAGGCGCGGGCATCGTGTGCACACTGCAATACTATCACGGGAGCCGGGGGCATGAGAAGCATGAGCCTGAGCCCTCCTTGGAGCACATGGCAAGTTCCATGCCAGGCTAAAGTACATAACAAGACCCTCTCCAAAAAGCTAAAAGACAAAGAACCACCAGCAAACCACATACCGAGAACTAAATCTACCAAGATCCAGGCCTTTCAAACAGAAATCTAGGTAGTACGGCTTCATATCATTTGAGTGAGTGAGTGTGTGTGTGTGTGTGTGTGTGTGTGTAAACACATACATGTGAGCACACACAAACTGAAGGAAAAGAAAACAGAAGGACTAGAAGATGAAACACTCTTGACAAAAGATGTCAGCTCTGTACACATGGACTTGTGGACGCAATGTCAACCAGCTCAAATCCCAACAGGCTTTGTTAAGCTGGAGCTAAACAATATTTGGAGATGCAAATGGCCAGAAAAAGCCAAGGCAATCCTGAAGACCAGAGTTGGGAGAACTTCCTCTCCATGAGGCCACGTCTTCAGAGGCCTCATGGCACCGGTGCCACGATGGGTAAATAAGCCCAAGAGAAGACACCAGACTTACGACAAGGGAAGCGGAGCCGAGTGTAAGTCAGCGCAGCAATGAAAAGAAGAGGGCGGGGGCGGGATAAGGAGTGGGGAAATACTCAGCGGTTAAAGGCAGCTGTTTATGAAGCATGCCAGCCCAGGTTTGAGTCCCCAGTACCAGCATGAAGCCAGATGCACAAAGTGGCACATATGTCTGAAGTTCATCTGCTATGGTAAGAGGTCCTGGCATGCCCATTCATTCTCATTCAGTGTCTCTTTCTTTCTTTCTGTCTGCCTGTCTGTCTGTCTCTCTATCTATCTATCTATCGCCTCTCAATTAAATAAATAAAGATATTTTGTAAAAAGGCATGGGACCACTGATTTCCATATCCTGACACTACCTCACATCACAGACACACAAATAGCAATCCTGGTGGAGCACAGACCCAAATGAAAAGGTAAAATTCTGGAAGACATCAGAAGAGAGTGCCTGTGGTATCGGAAGAGGTAAACCTTTCTGTTTGTTTGCTTGAGACAGGGTCTCACTATATGTCCCACACTAACCTTAAAGTTGTGATTCTTCTGCCTCAGCCTTGCACGGCTGGGACTACAAGTATGAACCCCTCCAGCAATGCAAGCATACCACGGAAAGCGCGAACCCTAAAAGAGAAGGTAAGCAGTTAGGGGGGTGGCTCAGTGGATAAAGTGATTACCACACAAGCACGAGGACCTCCGTTTGGATTCTAAGCACCCATATATATGGCACGCTGCATGGCAGCCTGACTGTAATCCCAGTGCTCAAGAGGCTAAGATGGGATCCAGTGCTAGCTGGCTAGCTAGACTAGCCAACCAGCGACGTCTGGGTTTAAATGAAAGACCCTGCCTCCGTAAATAAAATGGAGAGTGTCTGAGGAAGACAAGACACCAGACATCAACCACTGGCACCACATGCACTCACACACACATATACACACATGCACTCACACACACCTGTACACACATGCACTCACACATATCTATACACACATGCACTCACATGCACGCGAGCATGCATGTTCACATGCAAACACAAAACAAGTCCACACAAAGATAAGTTGAATAAACTATGAACACATTTAAATTGCAAGTGAGGGGCTGGAGAGAGAGGTCAGCAGTTAAGGTGCTTGCCTGCAAAGCCTAAGGACCGGGTTTGGCTCCCCAGTACACACGTAAAGCCAGATGTACAAGGTGGTGCATGTGTCTGGAGTTCATTTGCCGTGGCTAGAGCCTTAGTGTGCCTATTATCTCTCTTTCTCTTTCTCTGTCTTTTTCCTCTCTCAAATAAATAAACTGTGAATGAAAACCTTCATGTCCCTGTCTGAAAAATGAGGAAGACCACTAACCTCCCTGATTATGAGTTAAACGAAGCGCCTGGCATAGAAGACAGCTTCTAAAAGAAAAGTACAAATGAGTGGAAGGTAAGGACAGAGACTCCGAGTACAGGTGCCATTAGGGAAGGTCCAGGGAGGACGCAGTTTAGGATGAGAGGGAAATAACAGGGACAGGTTAGGATGTAGCAGGGGCCAAGGGCAGAGCCAAAGGAGCCCAGGGTTAGGTAAGTCAGGTCAACTCCAGGAAGAGATGCCTTGGTTTCTGCTTTCTTCAAGAAACAAATCAAGAGCATCTTCAGAGAACAAGAGACTGGAACCCTGCAGTGTGAAGAAGTGACAATGCAGTGGCTGCCATAGACACCATCAGAGGACCGTGCAGCCACCACTAAAGGGAGAGGATGTCGCTTCCAACGCTCCCCACAGTGTGTGGTGCACTTACCCTGCCACAGAAACCCCTCAGCACCACTTTCTTCCTGGCAGAAGCAGGAGTCACAGAAACCATAACAAAAACAGTAGAAAGGGGCTGGAGGTGTAGCTCAGTGGCCAAGCACTTACACAGCATTCACAAGACTATAGGTTCAATCTCCAAAGCAGAACCTCCAAAACAGAAAGCCCAAGTAATGAGAGCCGGGTGTGGTGGTGCACGCAGCACTTGGGAGGCAGAGGTAGGAGGATCGCAGAGAGTTCGGGGCCACCTTGAACTCCAGGTCAGCCTGAGCTACCTAAAAGAGAGAGAGAGAAAGAGAGAAAACCTATTAAGATGGGCTTTGTAAACAGAATACAGCATCCTGGAGACAGTCAGCCTGTTTCACCATTAGGTCCCTCTGTAACCTGTGACAGAGAAGTGGCCTGGAGTGTCTATGGAAAGCAACGAGGTACAAGGATGCCTGCTTACCAACTGAGGGTGCTCTCGCTGAATGCAAACTTCTCCAGGCGGCTGAGCGGCGGCAGGTTATCCTGGCCCGGAACGTCCACGAAGGCAGTTGCCCTCCTGCTACTGCAATCCGGACCACAGTCTCCAAATCCATCTAGAGGGAATGGGAATCTTTAAGTGTACCTTGATTGGCAGGTCACACTGGGGCAAAGCCATGACCTATAGCAGGCTTTCTACCTTCACTGCACTTTCCAGTGGAAGCCCTCTCTAGAAGTCATCGGCAAGCAGCAGTCAGCCACATGACCATAAAAGGGCAGTGGCAGCCAGCGTCAGGAAAAGCCGGAGCCACCTCACAGGAGCCCTCCTCCGCCGGACTCGCAGAAGCAAGGGAGCGAAGCTCCCCATTGCACACGAGGGGCCATGAAAATGGCCAAACATGTCACCGTGATGGCCAGCACCTGACATCTCTGCCCTGAGGTGCTCACAGGGCTTCATGCACTCCTGATGCCAAGCCATACCCATTGGCATCCTGTCCTGGCAACACTCAAGAAGGCCCCTCCCAGGAGATGTCCACAGGTCCCTCTAACCTGGTCATGCCAGCTATCTTTACCCTGATGAAATAGCTGGGTGAAATACTATGCAAACCAAAGACGTGTGACTGTCAGAAAAGAGCTCTACTCCTGAGCAATGGCCCGAGTTACTTCTTCGGAGACTCACAAGAAGTTTAGTGTGGGCCAAACCCGAGGGAAATACTGTGAACACAAGGATTTGTGTCCATGTTCTGATGCTCAGGTCTTGCTGAGTCTAGAAATGCAGATGGGGCCTTCTGATGGGTGAGGTCTATGGGGAAAGGGGAGTCAGGCCCAGAGCAGGCTGTGGCTCAGATCACAGCACACATCTCAAGCACACAGAAAGTATGGGCACCTGTTTTTCAGAACATTCGCCAGGCCCAACTTTTCCCATTAAGCTGCCATTTCGTTCCATTCCTGCCAGAGAGAAGAGAAGCCACTAAAAGAGTAGGGCAGGCAGGGAAGGGTCTGGATTGGAGACCCAATTACCAAGAGGACCCCCACTGTTCAAAGGCAGCCTGTGGGCTTTGTGCACAAAGAGAACAACCCGCAGAGCCCTCACTGTCCCCACAGCACACCCAACTTTTCCACTGTGACCTACATAAATCAAGATGAAGAAGCAGAGAACCAGAGGCCTCCCTGGGGTCAGTTCTGGCAAGAGACTTGCTCCCTGGCTGGTTCCAGGAAGATCAAGGGGCCTCTGCTCCAGAGGCATCAACACCCCCAGCTGTGACTTGTTCTGAAAATGAGATGACCGGGCCAGTCACACTAGAGGTGTGAAAAGGCAGAAGATCCCGCCTGGAGGAAAGGAGGCCATGGCCAGTTTAGGCAGTAGTTGGTAAGAGTTAGAAACAGAGATGGCAAGCTGTTACCTAGGTACTCACCTTCCTCTGAAACACTCACCACAGTTTTCTCAACTCCTTGAGCTAGAAATGAGAGCTTATTAAAAAACTATCCAGGCATGGTAGCATATGCCTTTAATCCCAGCACTCGGGAGGCAGAGGTAGGAGGATCGTCATGAGTTCGAGGCCACCCTGAGGCTACATAGTGAGTTCCAGGTCAGCCTGGGCTAGAGTGAGACCCTACCTTGAAAAACCAAAAAAAAAAAAAAAAAAAACTTAAACTGAAGCTGAGCATGGTGGCACACACCTTTAATCCTAGCACTTGGGAGGCAGAGAGGATCATCGTGAGTTCGAGGCCACCCTGAGACTACATAGTGAATTCCAGGTCAGCCTGAGCTAGAGTGAGACCCTACCTCGAAAAAACAAACCTTAAACTGTGTAAAGGATAATTTTAATAAAGAAGCATACATTTATAAGTATGTGTGTGTGTCTCATAATCAAAATATGTCATCTCTCTGAATGAACTGGTCCATGCTGGATCCCAGCCAAGGCCAAAGACCACAGTGCTTGATGTTCACACTCAGTGGCCTCCCAGGAGCCCAGGAGGAGTGGCAGCCCGGGGCCCACATGAGGAGAGAGCATCCGGGGACCCAGATCACAGTGGACCTGGAAACAGTAATGCTGCACGAAACATCTGCTCCTGAGCTCTGGGGCTGAGTGACAGTGTGGAGCCAGCAGTCCCACAGGCAGGTACATGCCAAACCTCTCAACACAAGAATAAGGCCTTCCATGGCCCTCAGGGCCCAGCCTGGGCTACATGAGCAAAGCACTAACTTGCTGCATTAAGATCCACTTTAACCAGACGACTGAAGACCACAGAAGAATATTTGTTACCAGAGAAAACTAGTGACCCATTACAGTGGCTAGCTATTCAAAACAAGGAAATAAGACCACAGACCATAAAATACTAATAATTCGCCTTATTGGTCACTTCCTATAATCGTGGGCTAAGAGCTTTCCGTGAAGCAGCACTTTGGTACATCTTGACATCAGCTACATATTCTAATGCTTCTGCTAAGAAAACTGAAGCTTGAGGAAGTTAAGGAAGTTGCCCAACTCTTTTTTTTTTTTTTTTTTTTTTGGTTTTTCGAGGTAGGGTTTCACTCTAGCCCAGGCTGACCTGGAATTCACTATGGAGTCTCAGGGTGGCCTCGAACTCACGGCGATCCTCCTACCTCTGCCTCCCGAGTGCTGGGATTAAAGGCGTGCGCCACCACGCCCGGCTCAAGTTGCCCAACTCTTGGTTGCCCATCAGAACTAGATGGGAAGACCCTATGGCTGAAGACTCCACATGTTTGGGCTGTAGGTCACTGATAAATCAAGCTGGAGCTGAGCTAGGAGCCCCTCCCTATTAGCCAGATGCCAGGATACTGGAAAAAGCTAGAGAGACTGAGCTACAGAGCTGGGGGAGAAAAGTCATCAATGGTGGTAACCAGCAGTGGACCCTGAAAGCTTTATGGATGGGCAACCAGGCCACATGTACCAACTGGTGCAAGGTTGGCATGTCTGTTATGGTCGAAACCAACTGTTCTCTGATTGGAATTGAGGCCTGCTCCATGAGAGGGAATTCCTGCATGAAACTGAAAACCTAATCAAAAGCCTATGGCTGCCAGGTGTGGTGGCACATGCCTTTAATCCCAGCACTGAGGAGGCAGAGGTAGGAGGATCACCATGAGTTCGAGGCCACCCTGAGACTACATAGTAAATTCCAGGTCAGCCTGAGCTAGAGTGAAACTCTACCTCGAAAATCAAAAGAAACCAAAAAAAAAAAAAAAAAAAAGCCTATGGCTGGGAAGGGAAGGTCATAAGCCTTATTGTCTGGCTAAATGCATATATTATGCCCACTAAACTGCCCTCTAAATACTTGTGCTTATGCCCATATATTAATGCTACTCTCATTTTAGTTAGAGAAGCTTGTCTTTTCAGATGGTGGTGATCATTGGGGAGACTTGAAACTCACCATAGTGCTGAGAAGAAGTGACAGTGGAGTGTTCAGCACTAAGTGAAACATCTCTATCACACCCTCCAACGTCCAGGCACCATTGAGGATGAGGTGTGGATAGAATATAAGAAGAGCCAGGCATGGCCAGCACTCGGAAGGCAGAAGTAGGTGGATCACCATGAGTTCAAGGCTACCCTGAGACTACATAGTGAGTTCCAGGTCAGCCTTGGCCACAGTGAGACACTACCTCGAAAAAAAAAAAAAAAAAAAAAGAAGAATATAAGAGCCAATGGAAGGGGAGGAGTGCTTTGCAATACTGTCTTCCAGACACAAAGTGGTCATGGTATTCAGGACCTCATAATAATCTGCATAATAATAGAAAAAATGGAGCCAGGGGTAGTGGCGCACACCTTTAATCCCAGCACTCAGGAGGCAGAGGTAAGAGAATCACCATGAGTCCCAGGCCACCCTGAGACTACATAGTTAATTCCAGGTCAACCTGGACCAGAGTAAGACCCTACCTCAAAAAACAAAACAAACAAACTATATATATATACACACATGATATCAAAATAGAAGAGAAAGCAATTGGAAAGAAAAAAGGGATTCAGTGGAGAGCATAGGAGAAGGAGAAAATAAGCGTGGTGGGAGGAGATTATTTCATGGCACATTGTCTAGATGTATGGAGGTTATCAGTACAAAGTTTTTTAAACCAGGTGTGGTGATACATGCCTTTATTCCCAGCAATCAGGAGGCAGAGGTAGGAGGATCGCTGAGAGTTCGAGGCCAGCCTGAGACTACATAGTGAATTCCAGGCCACCTTGGCTAGAGTGAGACCCTACCTGAAAAAAAACAAAACAAAACAAAAAAATGTTCAAAGTAAGTTCCAAAAGGCCATACGGCCACAAAGGGTGCCTACCGGAGTTTCAACTCAAGCAGCCAGATTCCGGACACTGCACTCTGATACAATGCCAAAGGGAAGCTTACATTTTAATTTTACTTGTCAAGAGAATCCCTCCTACCTCCTTCCAATTAATTATCACACTATACAGAGAACCCAGAAGCCCTGGTTGCTATAATCAGTTATCACACTGTAGAGAGGACCCAGAGTCCCGGTCGCCACAATCAGTTATCACACTGTAGAGAGAACCCTGAGTCCCAGTCGCCACAATCAGTTATCACAGTATAGAGATCACACTGTAAAGAGAACCCGGAGTCCCGGTCACCATAATCAGTTATCACACTGTAGAGAGAACCTGGAATCCCGGTTGCCACAATCAGTTATTAGACTGTAGAGAGAACCCAGAGTCCTACTCACCAGAATCAGTTATCACACTGTAGAGAGAACCTGGAGTCCCGGTCGCCACAGTCAGTTATCACACTGTAGAGAGAACCCAGAGTTCTGGTTGCCACAATCAGTTATCATACTGTAGAGAGAACCCGGAGTCCCGGTCGCCACAATCAGTTATCACACTGTAGAGAGGACCCAGAGTCCCGGTCTCCACAATCAGTTATCACACTGTAGAGAGAACCCGGAGTCCTGGTTGCCACAATCAGTTATCACACTGTAGAGAGAACCCAGAGTCCTGGTTGCCACAATCAATTATTAGACTGTAGAGAGGACCCAGAGTCCAGGTCGCCACAATCAGTTATCATACTGTAGAGAGAACCCAGAGTCCCGGTCGCCACAATCAGTTATCAAACTGTAGAGAGAACCCGGAGTCCTGGTCGCCACAATCAGTTATCACACTGTAGAGAGGACCCAGAGTCCCGGTCTCCACAATCAGTTATCACACTGTAGAGAGAATCCAGAGTCCTGGTTGCCACAATCAGTTATCACACTGTAGAGAGAACCCGGAGTCCTGGTTGCCACAATCAATTATTAGACTGTAGAGAGGACCCAGAGTCCCGGTCTCCACAATCAGTTATCACACTGTAGAGAGAACCCAGAGTCCCGGTCGCCACAATCAGTTATCACACTGTAGAGAGAACCCGGAGTCCTGGTTGCCACAATCAATTATTAGACTGTAGAGAGGACCCAGAGTCCCGGTCACCACAATCAGTTATCACACTGTAGAGAGGACCCAGAGTCCCGGTCGCCACAATCAGTTATCAAACTGTAGAGAGAACCCGGAGTCCTGGTCGCCACAATCAGTTATCACACTGTAGAGAGAACCCGGAGTCCCAGTCTCCACAATCAGTTATCACGCTGTAGAGAGAACCCAAAGTCCCGGTCGCCACAGTCAGTTACCAGAAGGTAGAGAGGACCCAGAGTCCTGGTCGCCACAGTCAGTTATCAGACTGTAGAGAGGACCCAGAGTCCCGATCACCACAATCAGTTATCACACTGAAGAGAGCAGCCATGCCTTCATTTCAGGGCCCAGGGTCTCAGAACCCAGGTGAGAACTCTAACACTGGCCACTACCAAAGGCTCAGGGTCCAGATACCCAAGAGTTGAGCGAGGACTGTAACACTAGAGGGCGCCACTTCCAGCAGCTTCTACCCACCTACTGTAGACAAACACTGGAGGAAACCAAAGTTGGTAGAGATGAACACTTAAAGACCTTCTTGCCTACCCATAATTCTCTTCAGGTGGAGTGAAAGGACATCTTGGCCAGTTGATTGGTGACAAAAACAATTTTATAACAGCTAGAGAAAAAAAGGAAATAAACAAAATATTCATGAGTTGCTAAGTGAATAAACTGTTATATACTCATACAATGGAACACTGCTTAGTAATAAAGTGGAACGAAGTGTGAATGTGCAACAACAGATTCATCTCAAAGCCTTATACCAAGTGAAAGACACAAAAGAATCACAGTGGAGCCAGGAAACAATATGTCTTCTGGGACGTACGAGAGGGTGTGCACCCCACACAGGAAACTTGTTCACCAGCATTCACTGCTGTACTCTGCACAACAGTGAGGAAAGGGAACTAGCCTAGACGTTCATCCGTGAAGAAACGGACACGGAAAATGTGACACACACACACACACTGGAGTTCTGTTTAGCAGTAAAGAAATCAGAAATGTGCTAGAAGATATTATAAAATGATGTAACCTAGGTAGAGAAAGACAAACACCGCATGTACTCTGTTGTATGTGGATCCCCGCTTAGAACCTTTCTGTATGTGAGTTGTTGTGGGAGTGAGAATGTAGATTAGATGTCAGGAAAATAGAAAGGGGCTTTATGGCAGAATGCTGGAGAAGGAAGCATATCTTACGTGATAGGAAGGTCAACAGGGAGAATGGCAGAGTGGGAGGGTAAAAGTGGGGGACAGGGAGATGGGGCAGAGGAGGGGAAGTGGAGGGCTAAACAAAACTGAACACATAATAAAGAATAAAACATAAAAATTAAGGGGGTGGGGAGATGGCTCGATGGTTAAAGGCACTTGCTTGAAGAGCATGCTGGCCAAGGTTCAATTCCCCAACACCAACGTAAAACCAGGTGCACAGTGACACGTGTGTCTGAAGTTCAACTGCAGCAGCAAGAGACGCTGGTACACCCATACACACATGCATGCACACATGCACGCACATACAAATAAATAAAATGCAAACATGGAAAGAGGCAAACACATCTGAAAAATACCTTAGAAATAACCAGATATGATGCAATTAAAATTTTATTCAATAACTCAAGTAGTAGTTTAGACACAGCTCGAAAGAGAGCAAGTGCACTGGAAGCTACTCTGAGAGCCCACTCAGAGACATGAGGATGGAAGACCAGGGATGGCACCTAGCTCACATGACACGTGGAGTGCTGAGCCCTGAGGAAAGTCCACGAGAGATGCTGGAAGAGAAATCCACAAGTAGAATCAGTAAAAATGGGAGGTCAATATTCATTGAGATAATGGCTAACAATTTTTCAAAACAGAAAAAAGATGAGTATTTAATTTGAGGAAGTACTAATGCTAAGCTGAATAACGAATAACAAATCCACACCCAGAGGTACTATGAAACACCAAAGACAAAAATGAAGAAAAGCTGAAGATTAAGTGCCAGATTTCTCATGGAAAAAGCATGTGAAGAAGAACTAGCTAATCAACAGGAGGGATGCCTATTCTAACAGTAGTCCTGCCTGCCTGCCATTCAGGAGGTGAGGCCTGGCTTCCTCACCTGAAATGGACACAACAGTGCCTAACTAAGGTGATGTTTGCAGTGTGCACTAATGGACAAAGATAACGGGAAAATAGATAGATGATAGATAAATGGATGGATGGATGGATGACAGGTAGACACATGTATGACTGACACACACATAAGTGAAGACACACAAAGGTCTAAATGAAAAGAATTTTCCACACTTTATCAGACTTGACTACCGGCCCCAGTGACCTGTGACATCTTACACAAACATCTAGAGCCTCACTCCCAAGACCCAGGATGCCTCACTGCAAATGCCAATCTTAAGAAAGACACCTGGCACTATCAAGCTTGCTTACTGTTCAGTGAGATGCCCATTTATCTATCCAGATATAGAGTCCACTCAGGTGGCACATGACATAAGACCAAGTAGCCTTCCTTAACTGTCCTACAAGATCACTGGCTCTCAGGGAGCAATGGTGACAATCTGCTGGCAGAGTCTCTGGCCTGTCTGCAGCATGGTCTTCACTAAGTCCTCTGGAATCTGTCCTGGTCTGCTGAATTCTTTCACCCTTGTGCCTTCAGCTTGTCCCCAGCATGATGTGGAGTACTGTGAAAATTGCAGCTGCTGTTATTATTATTAAACTATAAAGTAGAGCATATTGGAGATACTGTTTATGCTCCTATTTCCAGAGTTCAAGGCAATAAAGGCACCAGAAAGCATGGAGATGGACAGAGAGAATTCCAGAAAAAATAACTACAGAAAATGAAGACTGCTGGCTTATATTTACTTGGCCAAAACCCTGGCTTGACACATGACTCTGTGTAACAGAAGTCAAGCAGCAGGGATAAAGCCACACAGCCAGAATGAGATGCATAATATGCACCTCAGCAGGAAGAGAAGTCTAAGAATAAGGAATAAGAGACTGAGACGTGGGGTGTGCTCCTCACCAGGAAGAGGAGACTGAGATGTGAGGTGCCCCTCACCAGGATGACGAGACTGAGACGTGGGCTGTGCTCCTCACCAGGAAGAGGAGACTGAGATGTGAGGTGTGCTCCTCACCAGGAAGAGGAGACTGAGACGTGGGGTGTGCTCCTCACCAGGAAGACGAGACAGACATGTGGGGTGTGCTATTCACCAGGATGACGAGACTGAGACGTGGGGTGTGCTCCTCACCAGGAAGATGAGACTGAGACGTGGGGTGTGCTCCTCACCAGGAAGATGAGACTGAGACGTGGGGTGTGCTCCTCACCAGGAAGATGAGACTGAGACGTGGGGTGTGCTCCTCACCAGGAAGATGAGACTGAGACGTGAGGTGTGCTCCTCACCAGGAAGAGGAGACTGAGACGTGGGGTGTGCTCCTCACCAGGAAGAGGAGACTGAGACGTGGGGCATGCTCCTCACCAGGAAGATGAGACTGAGACGTGGGACGTGCTCCTCACCAGGAAGACGAGACTGAGACGTGGGGCGTGCTCCTCACGAGGAAGACGAGACTGAGACGTGGGGCGTGCTCCTCACCAGGAAGACGAGACTGAGACGTGGGGTGTGCTCCTCACCAGGAAGAGGAGACTGAGATGTGGGGCGTGCTCCTCACCAGGAAGACGAGACTGAGACGTGGGGTGTGCTCCTCACCAGGAAGAGGAGACTGAGACGTGGGGTGTGCTCCTCACCAGGAAGAGGAGACTGAGACGTGGGGTGTGCTCCTCACCAGGAAGAGGAGACTGAGACGTGGGGTGTGCTCCTCACCAGGAAGAGGAGACTGAGACGTGGGCTGTGCTCCTCACCAGGATGACGAGACTGAGACGTGGGGTGTGCTCCTCACCAGGATGACGAGACTGAGACGTGGGGTGTGCTCCTCACCAGGAAGATGAGACTGAGACGTGGGGTGTGCTCCTCACCAGGAAGAGGAGACTGAGACGTGGGGTGTGCTCCTCACCAGGAAGAGGAGACTGAGACGTGGGGTGTGCTCCTCACCAGGAAGAGGAGACTGAGACGTGGGGTGTGCTCCTCACCAGGAAGAGGAGACTGAGACGTGGGGTGTGCTCCTCACCAGGAAGACGAGACTGAGACGTGGGGTGTGCTCCTCACCAGGAAGACGAGACTGAGACGTGGGGTGTGCGCCTCACCAGGAAGACGAGACTGAGACGTGGGGTGTGCTCCTCACCAGGAAGACGAGACTGAGACGTGGGGTGTGCTCCTCACCAGGAAGACGAGACTGAGACGTGGGGTGTGCTCCTCACCAGGAAGACGAGACTGAGACATGAGGTGTGCTCCTCACCAGGAAGAGGAGACTGAGACGTGGGGTGTGCTCCTCACCAGGAAGACGAGACTGAGACGTGGGGTGTGCTCCTCACCAGGAAGACGAGACTGAGACGTGGGGTGTGCTCCTCACCAGGAAGACGAGACTGAGACGTGAGGTGTGCTCCTCACCAGGAAGACGAGACTGAGACGTGGGACGTGCTCCTCACCAGGAAGACGAGACTGAGACGTGGGGCGTGCTCCTCACCAGGAAGAGGAGACTGAGACGTGGGGCGTGCTCCTCACCAGGAAGACGAGACTGAGACGTGGGGCGTGCTCCTCACCAGGAAGACGAGACTGAGACGTGGGGCGTGCTCCTCACCAGGAAGAGGAGACTGAGACGTGGGGCGTGCTCCTCACCAGGAAGAGGAGACTGAGACGTGGGGCGTGCTCCTCACCAGGAAGACGAGACTGAGACTTGGGGTGTGCTCCTCACCAGGAAGACGAGACTGAGACGTGGGGTGTGCTCCTCACCAGGAAGACGAGACTGAGACGTGGGGTGTGCTCCTCACCAGGAAGACGAGACTGAGACGTGGGGCGTGCTCCTCACCAGGAAGAGGAGACTGAGACGTGGGGCGTGCTCCTCACCAGGAAGACGAGACTGAGACGTGGGGCGTGCTCCTCACCAGGAAGAGGAGACTGAGACGTGGGGCGTGCTCCTCACCAGGAAGACGAGACTGAGACGTGGGGTGTGCTCCTCACCAGGATGACGAGACTGAGACGTGGGGGGCAGGATGTGCTCCTCACCAGGAAGACGAGACTGAGACGTGGGGTGTGCTCCTCACCAGGAAGACGAGACTGAGACGTGGGGTGTGCTCCTCACCAGGATGACGAGACTGAGACGTGGTGTGCTCCTCACCAGGAAGACGAGACTGAGACGTGGGGTGTGCTCCTCACCAGGAAGACGAGACTGAGACGTGGGGTGTGCTCCTCACCAGGAAGACGAGACTGAGACGTGGGGTGTGCTCCTCACCAGGAAGACGAGACTGAGACGTGGGTGTGCTCCTCACCAGGAAGAGGAGACTGAGACGTGGGGTGTGCTCCTCACCAGGAAGACGAGACTGAGACGTGGGGTGTGCTCCTCACCAGGAAGAGGAGACTGAGACGTGGGGTGTGCTCCTCACCAGGAAGAGGAGACTGAGACGTGGGGTGTGCTCCTCACCAGGAAGAGGAGACTGAGACGTGGGGTGTGCTCCTCACCAGGAAGAGGAGACTGAGACGTGGGGTGTGCTCCTCACCAGGAAGACGGAGACTGAGACGTGGGGTGTGCTCCTCACCAGGAAGACGAGACTGAGACGTGGGCGTGTGCTCCTCACCAGGAAGACGAGACTGAGACGTGGGCTGTGCTCCTCACCAGGAAGACGAGACTGAGACGTGGGCTGTGCTCCTCACCAGGAAGACGAGACTGAGACGTGGGGTGTGCTCCTCACCAGGAAGACGAGACTGAGACGTGGGCTGTGCTCCTCACCAGGAAGACGAGACTGAGACGTGGGCTGTGCTCCTCACCAGGAAGACGAGACTGAGACGTGGGCTGTGCTCCTCACCAGGAAGACGAGACTGAGACGTGGGCTGTGCTCCTCACCAGGAAGACGAGACTGAGACGTGGGCTGTGCTCCTCACCAGGAAGACGAGACTGAGACGTGGGCTGTGCTCCTCACCAGGATGACGAGACTGAGACGTGGGCTGTGCTCCTCACCAGGAAGACGAGACTGAGACGTGGGCTGTGCTCCTCACCAGGAAGACGAGACTGAGACGTGGGGTGTGCTCCTCACCAGGAAGACGAGACTGAGACGTGGGCTGTGCTCCTCACCAGGATGACGAGACTGAGACGTGGGGTGTGCTCCTCACCAGGAAGACGAGACTGAGACGTGGGGTGTGCTCCTCACCAGGAAGACGAGACTGAGACGTGGGGTGTGCTCCTCACCAGGAAGACGAGACTGAGACGTGGGGTGTGCTCCTCACCAGGAAGACGAGACTGAGACGTGGGGTGTGCTCCTCACCAGGAAGACGAGACTGAGACGTGGGGTGTGCTCCTCACCAGGAAGACGAGACTGAGACGTGGGGTGTGCTCCTCACCAGGAAGACGAGACTGAGACGTGGGGTGTGCTCCTCACCAGGAAGACGAGACTGAGACGTGGGGTGTGCTCCTCACCAGGAAGACGAGACTGAGACGTGGGGTGTGCTCCTCACCAGGAAGACGAGACTGAGACGTGGGTGTGCTCCTCACCAGGAAGACGAGACTGAGACGTGGGTGTGCTCCTCACCAGGAAGACGAGACTGAGACGTGGGGTGTGCTCCTCACCAGGAAGACGAGACTGAGACGTGGGGTGTGCTCCTCACCAGGAAGACGAGACTGAGACGTGGGGTGTGCTCCTCACCAGGAAGAGGAGACTGAGACGTGGGGTGTGCTCCTCACCAGGAAGAGGAGACTGAGACGTGGGGTGTGCTCCTCACCAGGAAGAGGAGACTGAGACGTGGGGTGTGCTCCTCACCAGGAAGACGAGACTGAGACGTGGGGTGTGCTCCTCACCAGGAAGACGAGACTGAGACGTGGGGTGTGCTCCTCACCAGGAAGAGGAGACTGAGACTGAGACGTGGGGTGTGCTCCTCACCAGGAAGACGAGACTGAGACGTGGGGTGTGCTCCTCACCAGGAAGACGAGACTGAGACGTGGGGTGTGCTCCTCACCAGGAAGAGGAGACTGAGACGTGGGGTGTGCTCCTCACCAGGAAGACGAGACAGACATGTGGGGTGTGCTCCTCATCCGGGTGGCAAGACTGAGATTCAGGATGTGCTCCTCAATCCGAAAGACAAGCTATCTAATGTTCATATCTATACATTAGTGTTATTCTTACTTTTTGTTATAGAAGCTGCTCTTTGCAGATGGCAGTGACTTTAGGATGACTCAGAAGGCAGCATGTTGCTGAGAAAATGTGACCTAAGAGTTCTCAGCACTTAAATATCTCTATCACACCTTCTATGGTTCAGGGTCCATTGCGGAAGAGGTGGTGGAAAGAATGTAAGAGCCAAAGGAAGGGTAGGACTTTTTACAACGTGCTCCTCCAGATACCAAATGGCCTGGATATCCATGACCTCGCAATGCCTGACACTACCTACACAGGACCATCATAATAAGAGGAAAAGATGATGACATCAAAATAAAAGAGAGACTGATTGAGAGGGGGAGGGGATATGATGGAGAGTGGGGTGTCAAAGGGGAAAGTGGGGGGAGGGAAGGAATTACCATGGGTTATTGTCTACAATTTTGGAAGTTTTCAATTAAAAAAAATTAAAGCCAGGTGTGGTGGTTTACGCCTTTAATTCCAGCACTGGGAAAGCAGAGGTAGGAGGATCACTGTGAGTTCAAGGCTACCCTGAGACTACATGGCAAATTCCAGGTCAGCCTGGGCTACAGTAAGACTCTACCTCAAAAAACTGAAAAATAAAAAATTAAATAAAAATTAAAAATTAGAAACAAAGACAAGGTATCAGTTTAGCAGTCCTTTGCCCAGCTGTCTGAACCTCCAATTGACTTGGGCATCTGGAGTTCAATTTTAGTGGCAAGCGGCTCTGGCATGCCCATTCTCTCTCTCTACCCCACTCCCTTGCAAATAAATAATAAATTAAAAAAAATTTTTTTTGGCTTTTCAAGGTAGGGTCTCACTCTAGCCCAGGCTGACCTCGAATTCACTATGTGGTCTCAGGGTGGCCTCAAACTCACAGTGATCTTCCTACCTTTGGCTCCCAAGTGCTGGGATTAAAGGCGTGCACCACCACACCTGGCGACTAATTTTTTTTTTTTAATCTACACATGAGGAATTCCAGGTCAGCCTGGACTAGAGTGAGACCCTACCTCAATATACCAAATTTTTAAAAAAGAAAAAGATCACTCCAATGCCAGCAACAGTGAGAATAGAGGAGTTTATTACCCTGGGGCCAAGGAGTTTAAATAGTTGTCCAAAGAAGGTCCAGGGTGAGCGGAGATTTCATTTTCATTTCCCAGTGTGTAGAGAGGTGGGGAGGGGCAAGCAGAAGAGCGGGTTTACAGAGGCAGACGTGGCAATTAGCTGAGTTGGCTTGTGTAGTCTATATGACTCCAGCCAATTTTCCCAAACATGTACATTAACCGTTTCTGTAGTTGGGTCACCCTAACCATGAGCTCTATTTTATTATATTTTAGTCTAAATTGTCTTTTTACTAATCGTCCCTCTGGGCCCTTTCTGGACTGTTCTGCCTATGGAATTTTTTTTTTCAATCTCCTAACAAAGATAAGTTCAGCTCCTCAACATTTAACTCTTAGCACTTAACTCATAATTATAGTGACTTAGTAAATCAGTTCTGCTTTCAGCTTTCAACTTCTTTTCTATTACATAGTGAAGTCCAGGTCAGCCTGAGCTAGGGCAAAACCCTACCTCAAAAAAAAAATCTACACATGAATAAATATTGGACTGAAAGTACTGTAATTTATAATAAAAGAAAAATGTTGAGATAAATTTTCATAGATCTAGGTAATTCTATATTAGTACAGTTAAGAAAGTAAATGTGTAAATAGATTTCATTTTATTGTTGCTTTTCACTGAATTAGTTTTTTTTTCTATTCTATAAATTTTATAAAAATAAAATAATGAAAATCAATAAAATATAAGTTCTAGAGTTTAAAGAGTATCTGAAATTTATGAATTCACTTTGTGGACTTAGCTTAGAAAGTGAAGATGACAAAATTGCCCAATTTGGGGAGAGACATAAATGTCAAAGCTCTTAGTAAGCCCCAAGAAGGTAAACACACAGAAACCCTCCCCCGACACATCACCACTGAGACCAGTACAGCAACTCTAAAAGCATCAGCCGGAAGAAGCCAGCAAAGGCTGCTGTCCTCTGACTCCTCCTCAGAAACAATGGAAATACGAGGCAGTGGGACTGCATCAGTGAAAGGCTCACAAAAAAACTGTCTTTGCACAGCCTGACGTACAGTGACCTCTCCTCAGATGAATATGAAATAAAGGCGTTGTTAGACTGAATAAAAAACAACAACAACAAAAAAAAACCTAAGGGGCTAGAGAGATGACTTAGCAGTTAAGGCACTTGTCTGCAGAGCCAAAGGACCCAGGTTCAATTTCCCAGGACCTATGTAAGCCAGATGCACAAGCCAGCACATGCATCTGGAGGTCATCTGCAGCAGCTAGAGGCCTTGGCATGCACAATTTTCTCTCTTTCTCTCTCTCAAATAAATAAATAAAATAAAATATTTTTTAAATACAATAAAAGTTTGTTTCTAACACAGCTAGCCAACAGGGATGACAACCAACACGAGGAGCTCTATAAAGTGGGATGGGGCCACTGGAAAAGGAAAATGGACCAAAAGTGCTTTCCTCATCATTTCTGGAGAACACATGATGGAGTCAGACACAGTGGTGGATGCCTATAAGCCCAGCACTTGGGTCACAGAGGATCAGGAGTTCAAGGTCAGCCTTGGCTACATAGTGAACTGAAGGCCAGCCTGGCCTACATGAGTCAATCTCTAAGAAATTTAAATAAATAAGCGTAAAATGCATATGATGAAGCCGGGCGTGGTGGCGCACGCCTTTAATCCCAGCACTCGGGAGGCAGAAGTAGGAGGATTGCGGTGAGTTCGAGGCCACCCTGAGACTACATAGTGAATTCCAGGTCAGCCTGGGCTAGAGTGAGACCCTAGGTTGAAAAACCAAAAACAAACAAACAAAAAAAATGCATATGATGATTTAAAGTGCACAATATAAACTTGTGCTATGGAACTTGTAACTTATGTATTGCCACTACAAACTCAAAGCCATCCATCATGGGAATGCGAACAAGGGAATAGTCCATTGTCAGACTTCAACATCTTATGAACCTGTGCAGGCTGCCTCTGCTCCACAGCAAGACTTGGGAGGGCTTTAAACAAGTGGGCCACGTAGAATAAGGCCTGGAGCACAGCAGACGCGTGACAAACGGCCATTTCCAGAGGACGCAGTCTCCCGAGGCTTGGTGCACAGATTCAGTCCTCGGCCAAGGAGGGACATTCAGCTTGCTCCAGACCAGCCTGAGGTGGCATGCAGCTGCGACACGTGGAGCTACACACAGGGTGACAGGAAGACACCAGCTCACATCTGCTTGCCAAACTGAGATAATGCAGCTTAGAAGAGAGATAAGGTCTGCGGAGATAGCTCAGTGGTAATTAAAGGTGCTTGCAGGGCTGGAGAGGTGGCTCAGTGGTTAAGGAACTTGCTTCCAAAGGCTAACAACCTGGGTTTGATTCCCTGGGACCCATGTAAAGCTACATGCACAAGGTGGTATGTGCATCTGGAGTTCATTTGCAGTGGCTGGAGGCCCTGGTGTACCCATTCTCTCTCTCTTTCTATCTGCTTGCATATAAAATAATTTTAAAAATAAATAAATAGGGCTGCAGAGATGGCTCAGTGGTTAAAGTGCTTGACTGCAAAGACAAAGAACCCAAGTTCAATTCCCTAGGACCCATGTAGGCCAAATGCACAAGGTGGCACATGTGTCTGGAGTTTGTTTGCAGTGGCTGGAAGCCCTGGCACACCATATTCTCCCGCCCCACTTCCACCCTCCCCCCCTCTCTATATACATATATATATGTACACACACATGCATATATATCTGCCTCTCTCAAATAAACAAAAATAAAAATTTAAAATAAATAAATAAAGGTGCTTGCTTGCAAAGCCTGCTGTTCTAGGTTCAATTCACCAGTGCCCACATAAAGCCAGATGCGAAAGATGGTGCTGAAGCATCTAGCATTTGTTTACTGCAGCAAGAGACCCTGGCATGGACACTCAGGCACGTACGCATGCACACATGCACACATGCGTGTACACACAAATAGAAAAAAAAATTTAAGGAAGAGACTCACTAGGCATGGTGGCACATACCTTCAATTCCAGCACTCAGGATGCTGAGGTAGGATTGCCATGAATTCTAGCCAGCCTAGGCTAGAATGAGACCCCGCCTCCTAACGGAGAGAAAAAAAGAGGAGAGAGAGAAAACAGGTCAAGAACTTTATTATAGCTGCTAAAGTAAAATTAATGAATGTTAACATTTGATGTAACAGATTAATTCATCCAAAATGTTCAATCACCCTAACAAGGAGGATTGGTAATTAATATTAAGTATGTAGAGAGGGACAGAGGCAAGAAATAAAAAAGAGAAATTTCACTTGAAATAGTGAAAGTTCTGAATTACAGGGGTTCTTGTCTGTTCTTATCTTAATCTTATATATAACAAAGAGACAGGCTGTCTAACAGCCTAGTTCCTTGGACAGTGCTGCACTGGTTGACGATTGGCGGCTTAATGCAACCACACAGAAGTGGTCTTTGTGATGGGTTCCAAAATAACAGCCTGCAGCTCTGAGTCCAGCCAGCCCTGCAGCAAGCGGTCACGCTGTCACTGCCCTCGGTGTGGACAGCTCGGGATGGCATTTCCCATCTTATACATGAGCCGTCCCTCCAGCACACAGGGAGGAAAGCATCCCCATCTTAGGTCGCAGACCTGCCAAGTCTTGCTGGGGAGTAGAGGCAGTCTTCTCGGGGTTCCTGTTATATCCCTTTTGGGTAAGATGTTGGAATCTGGGCCAGACCAGCTGGCTCATGGAGCCTAACAACCTGGGTTCAATTCCCCAGTGCCCATGTAAAGCCAGATGCACAAAGTGGTGCATACATCTGGAGATCATATGCCATGACTAGAAGCCCTGACACAGCCATTCTCTCTTTGTCTCTTTCTCCCTCTCAAACAGAAATAAATATTTTTTAATTCTTGTTTAAAAAACAGATGTTAAGCTGGGCATGATGGCACATGCCTTTAATCCCAGCACTCAGGAGGCAGAGGTAGGAGGATCACTATGAGTTTGAGGCCACCCTGAATCTACATAGTGAATTCCAGGTCAGCCTGGGCTAGAGCAAAATCATACCTTGGGGGAGGGGGGGGGAGATGTTAAGATCTGACAATGGACTAGATCCACTGTTTGCATGCCCACTGTGCTATGGTTTTGCTAGTGTGGTGGTTTGATTCAGGTGTCCCCCATAAACTTAGGTGTTCTGAATGCTAGATTCCCAGCTGATGGAGATTTGGGAATTAATACCTCCTGGAGACAGTGTATTGTTGGGGGCGGGCTTATGGGTGTTATAACCAGTGTCCCCTTGCCAGTGTTTGGCACACTCTCCTATTGCTATTGTCTACCTTATGTTGGCCAGGGGGTGATGTCCACCCTCTGCTCATGCCACCGTTTTCCCCTGCCATTGTGGAGCTTCCCCTTGAGCCTGTAAACTAAAATAAACCTCTTTTGCCTACGAGCTGCTCTTGGATGGGTGATTTCTACCAGCAGTGCGAACTTGACTGCAACAGTGAAGTGGTACCGAGTGGGATTGCTGCTAGACACCTGACTGTGTGGCTTTGGCCTTTTGGAGCTGATTTTCAAGAGGAATGTGGAAGATTTGAAACCTTGGCCTCAGAGATGCCTTACAGTGCTGTAAGTACAGCTTGATGGACTATTCTGGTCAGAGTTGAAAGACCTGAATGCAGTAAGAACTATGGACTGTGAGGTTTGGCTTATGAGGGTGAGAAAGAGCTTTGCTTGGACTGGACCAGCAGTTTGTGTGGGAAGCTTGCTGTTATGCTCATGCCCTGAGAAGGTGTGCAGGGTTGCTTTGTGTAGAAATGAACTGGTGTGAGCAGAGGGATATACCACAGGAAAAAAAAAATCTTTGGGTGAACTGCTGCCCATTCAGCTGTAATTGAGACATTACAACCTTTGAGATTGGGCCAGCTGACCTATTTTGGGGCAACAGGAAGAATGTAGACTCTTTTGGAGGGGCTTGAGTGCTCAAGGAGTGTCCTATTCTACAAAGTCTGCTTTATTCCCCCCTGCATTAACAAATTGGCACCCTACCTAGTATTGTGGAGTATAAGAAATGCAGGAAAGAGAGGGTCACTGAGTTTGCAACACGGTCTTGTGTTTTGGAAACGGCCATGGGCAGTGTGAAGCAGGTTTGCTGGTGGCCTGCATGGAGACCCCATGGGGCCATGAGGATGAACCATGGATTGCACTGGAGATGCCGGGACCACGAGATGGCTGCCAAGGAGAGTTGCCGGCCCTGGATGAAGTTTTCCAGGACTTTGAATAGCCTACCTGGAGGGGCAGAATTAGAACTCCAGACACTTGTTGTTAGTTAGAATTAGAGACTTGTCACTGGCTAGAGTTGTTGGACTTGGAGCTACAGAGTTTGGTGTTTGCCCTTTTTAAATCATGTATTACTTGAGTATTTCTTTACTATGCCCAATGCCATCCTTTGAAGTGTGAATATTTATTCTGTGCCATTATGGTTTTTTTTTTAGTTATTTTTTGGTATGATGGCTCAGGTAAAATATCTTGGACTATGGGGATGTATGAACATCACTGGAATTGATAAAAATTTTTAAAGTGGATGAATGCATTGCATTTTACATCATGTATCGTTATCAGTTTATGGGGGCCAGGGGCAGAATGTGGTGGTTTGATTCAGGTGTGCTCCATAAACTTAGGTTTTTGCTAGGTTCCCAGCTGATGGAGATTTGAGAATTAATACCTTCTGGAAGCAGTGCATTGTGGGGCGGGCTTATGGGTGTTGTAGCCAGTTTCCCCTAGCCAGTGTTTGGCACAGTCTCTTGTTGCTATTGTCCACCTTATGTTGGCCAAGGGGGTGATGTCCACCCTCTGCTCATGTCATCATTTTCCCTACCATCGTGGAGCTTCCCCTCAAGCCTGTAAGCCAAAATAAACCTCTTTTTCCCACAAGCTGCTCTTAGTTGGGTGATTTCTACCAGCAATGTGAACCTGACTACAACAGTTAGATTCCCTAACAAAATCAAAAAAATGTTCTGTTTGTTTTAAATATCTTTATTTATTTGTTAGAAAGGGATAAAGAATGGGTCCGCCGTGGCCCCTTGCCACTGCAAACAAAACTCGAGGCACATGCGCCAGTTCATGCATGTTTACTGGGGAACTGAACTCAGGCTTTGTAAGCAAGCACCTTTAACTACTGAGCCATCTCCCAGCCAAAAACAAGCTCCTTTTTTGATGCTAGTGCGTCTCAGACACTCCCAAACCAGTCATGGTGGCACACACCTTTAATCCCAGCACCCAACAGGCAAAGGTAGAAAGATCACCATGGGCTCAAGGCCAGCCTGGGATGACATAGTGAGTTCCAGGTTAGGGTGGGCTAGAGTGAGACATAACAATGAGAAAATAACAACAAAAACATTCCCCTAAGACTATTTCTGCATTTTCTTTATTTATTTTTAATTTGTGAGAGAGAAAGCAGTAGATATATATACAGAGAGAATGGGCATGCCAGGGCCTTCAGCAGCTGCACACAAACTCCAGAAGCAAGCACCACCTTGTGCAGCTGGCTTACGTGAGTCCTGGGGAATTGAACCTGGGTCCTTTGGCTTTGCAGGCAAGTGCTTTAACTGCTAGGCTATCCCTTCAGCCCCCTTTTTAAATTTTTAATTTTTATTTGAGAGAGAGAGAGAAAGAGGCTGATTTTATTTTTTATTTTTTATTTTAGCAGCCCGTCTTGCACTTCTGATCCTCCTGCATCACCTCCTGAGTACTAGGATCACAGGTATGTGACACCATGTCAGCATGGTGGTCTGCACTTGAAGACAAAGCCAGTCTTCTGTGAGGAATTTCATGCATCTAGAATTTAATGTCATTTTTTTTTCCATCATATAATGTTATGGTGAAGTTTCATTTGGAGGAACCAATACATGTTTCCAAAAGTAGGCAGAAATGTATCATTCGATATAAAGGAAAATACAGGCCAGGTGTGGTGACACACACCTTTAATCCCAGCACTCAAGAGGCAGAGATAGGAGGATTGCCATGAGTTCAAGGCCACCCAGAGACTGCAGAGTGAATTCCAGCTCAGCTTGAACTAGAGCAAGACACTACCTCAAAAAAAAAATAATTAATGAGACCGGGCATGGTGGCACATGCCTTTAATCCCAGCACTCGGGAGGCAGAGGTAGGAGGATCACCGTGAGGTCAAGGCCACCCTGAGATGACACAGTGAATTCCAGGTCAGCCTGGGCTAGAGTGAGACCCTAACTCAAAAAACAAAAAAAAACAACAAAAAAAAATTAAAGAAAAATGCAGGTGTTATGCTGGTAAGTAAAAATAAGACAAAAGGCACACAAGTGGCTGATTTCTGAAAAATGCAGACTGACACAGTTCAAGGAAGATAATATTACTAATAATGGCACATTCCTAAAATAGCATCCCTTACCCACAAACCGAAAATCAGTTTTTATATAAGCATTTTGCCCTTGTGTGGATCAATTTGGGCCCTTTCAATATTAGGAGATCGTACTTGGGTTCAAATTAATGCAATTATCACCAAGATTATCAATACTTGTGAGTGGAATCAGATCTTCTCAGTACTGCTCAGAAGACCCAAGGTTTACTAAGATGTACATGCAAGCCAGACCCAGAAGCCCTTTCTGTAGAGTGAGCAACAAATGGCATCAGGTCTGCCGTTCTCTGTGCAGGGCTCCAACAGCCGGTGATGCGCAGTGTCTTTCTAGGACATTCTCCTGCTTTTCCTTATTTCATCTTCAAAGACAAACTAAATCAATTATAGCTGGAAAACTCTAATTACAGGGCAGGCCTTCTAGCTTTAGCACTATGGACTCGTGGTCATGTCTCTCCCCAAAATAGGGTGTGCCTCTCCTGTCCTTCACCCACCACTGCCCTCCAGACATAGCCCATGTCCAGGGTGTGACAGAATCCTCTGAGACTGAGGTGAACATGTGGGGAAACTCTCCAGCTTAGCCTCACACTCGTTCCTTCCAGCCACACAGCCCTGGGCTGGCTCCCACCTGTTCTGGCCACTTCTCAGCCCAGGGCCTTAGCACTGGCTGTTCTCGTTACCAAGAGCTTTCTTCCCCAGCTGTTCTCTTGCTCACGTATTGCTGTTCCAGGGAGGTCGCCCTGACCACCTCATCTGAGAGTATAAGTCTCCATCTTCATCCCACTGCCCCAATTTACTTTTCTATTTCCCTGAGAACTCGTCACCTTCTAAAGCAAACAGCACTCTCATGCCTGTGTTTATCAGCTGTGTCCACTCCTCACCCTGAGATCAAGAATCTCTGATTAGCTCATCCATATGCCTGGCACACACAGGTACTCATCAAAGCTCTGGATGGAGGAGCCAATGGTAAAATCTGCCGAGCTGGTCTGCTGTATCCCCTGACGATGGAAGGAGCACACAAAATGGTGCTTGCTCTCAAAATGATTCTCTAGAATTTTCTGGCTAGTGCTAGGATGGCATGTTGTCTGGTAAGTGTTGACAGGTGCCCAGACACTGTCTACCTGATGGTGTCAGGAACAGTCAACCAACCTGGGACCCACCAGGCCCAGGCCACATATACGCACCATGAATCTTCAAGCATTGCAGTCAGGTATGAATTATGAGGGAACAGATAAATAATTCTTTGTTCAAATTGTTTTTATTGCATGCTTTACATTTGGAGGTATATGTTACCAACTCCATTCATGAAAGCTTACTGTAATTCAGAAAAGCGAAGTTTTCTAAAGAAAATAATTTGGAGGAGGGTTCAAGGTAGAGTCTCACTCTAGCCCAAACTGACCTGGAATTCACTATGTAGTCTCAAGCTGCCCTCGAACTCACAACAATCCTCCTACCTCTGCCTTTTAAGTGCTGGGATTAAAGGCATGCACCACCATGCCCATCTCAAGAAAGTAATTTCTATTAGTAACGTCACACCAACTTAGCCCACCTAAAAATATGAAATAAACCATACTGGCCATGCTTCATTTGCCATTAATGCTATGACAAACTGTCACATGTTACATTCATGGGATGTCACTGCCTCTACAAAAAAACAGGTGGAGCAGGGCTCTGAAGATACACTTGTAAGATGCACTGGTCAGTTTTCCTTCCCAGTGGCGTGTGTGCTTGGCACCCTGTTCCCTCTGGTCTACACCTATGAGCCGCCTTTCTCCCTGTGCCCAAGGTCCCTGAGGTCAGTGTCTCTGGCCAGGAGAGACTCAAGTACAGAATTCCACTTCAGCAGCTACAACCCAGGCAGCTCACTTCCATCATCACACCACACCAAAGTGGCTGAGTTTACATAACCAAAGCCGAGATCCTTCCCCCTTCAAACCAAAAAACAATAAAGTGTTACAAAGAAAAACAGGATTTATTCTCCTTTGACCCTACAGCCAAGTGACTGAGTGAAAAAACAATTTTGTTTTTTAATGATTAAAAACACCCACTAAGAAAAAGAAAATTGCTTCAGCCGGATGTGGTGGCGCATGCCTTTAATCCCAGCACTCGGGAGACAGAAGCAGGAGAATCACTGTGAGTTACAGGCCACCCTGGGACTACACAGTGAATTCCAGGTGTGGTGGTTAGACTCAGGTGTCCACCCATAAACTCAGGTGTTCTGAATGCTAGGTTCCCAGCTGATGGAGATTTGGGAATTAACACCTCCTAGAGGCAGTGTATTGTTGGGGACGGGCTTATGGGTGTTATAGCCAGTATCCCCATGCCAGTGTTTGGCACACTCTCCTGTTCCTGTTGTCCACCTTATGTTGGCCAGGGGGTGATGTCCACCCTCTGCTCATGCCACCATTTTCCCCTGCCTTCATGGAGCTTCCCCCTCGAGCCTGTAAGCCAAAATAAACCTCTTTTTTCCCAGAAGCTGCTCTTGGTTGGGTGATTTCTACCAGCAATGAGAACCTATCTGTAACAGTAAAGTGGTACCGAGGAGTGGGATTGCTGCTAGACACCTGACTGTGTGGCTTTGGCCTTTTGGAGCTGATTTTCAAGAGAAATGTGGAAGGATTTGAAACCTTGGCCTCAGAGATGCCTTACAGTGCTGTAAGTACAGCTTGGTGGACTATTCTGGTCAGAGTTGAAAGACCTGAATGCAGTAAGAATTATGGACTGTGAGGTTTGGCTTATGAGGGTGAGAAAGAGCTTTGCTTGGACTGGACCAGCAGTTTGTGTGAGAAGCTTGCTGTTATGCCCGTGTCCTGAGAAGGTGTGCAGGGTTGCTTTGTGTAGAAATGAACTGGTGTGAGCAGAGGGATATACCACAGGGGGGGGAAAAAATCTTTGGGTGAACTGCTGCCCATTCAGCTGCAATTGAGACATTACAACCTTTGAGATTGGGCTAGCTGCCTATGTTGGGGCAACAGGAAGAATGTAGACTCTTTTGGGGGGCCTGAGTGCTCAAGGAGTGTCCTGTTCTTCAAAGTCTGCTTTATTCCCCCCTGGATTAACAAACTGGCACCCTACCTGGTATTGTGGAGTATAAGAAATGCAGGAAAGAGAGGGTCACTGAGTTTGCAACATGGTCTTGTGTTTTGGAAACAGCCATGGGCAGTGTGAAGCAGGTTTGCTGGATGCCTGCATAGAGACCCATTAGAGCTGTGAGGATGAACCGTGGATTGCAGTGGAGACCCAGTGGAGATGCCGGGACCACGAGAGTTTTCCAGGACTGTGAGTAGCCTAGCTGGAAGGGCAGAACTGGAACTCCAGAGACTTGTTGCTGGTTAGAATTATCAGACTTAAAGATTTGTCACTGGCTAGACTTGTTAGACTTGGAGCTACAGAGTTTGGTGTTTGCCCTGTTTAAATCTTGTATTGGTGAATATTCCTTTGCTATGCCCAATGCTATCTTTTGTAGTGTGAATGTTTATTCTGTGCCATTATGGGTTTTTTGAGGCTATTTTTTGGTATTAAGGCTCAGGAAAAAGATCTTGGACTAAGGGGATATATGAACATCACTAGAATTGATTTTAAAAAAACACAGGGAATTTTAAAGTTGGATGAATATATTGCATTTTATATCATTTATGGATATCAGTTTATGGGGGCCAGGGGCGGAATGTGGTGGTTTGATTATGCCCCCATAAACTTAGATGTTCTGAATGCCAGTTTCCCAGCTGATGGAGATTTGGGAATTAACATCTCCTGCAAGCAGTATATTGTTGGGGGTGGGCTTATGGGTATTATAGCCAGATTCCCTATACCAGTGTTTGGCACACTCTCCTGTTGCTACAATACACCTTATGTTGGCCAGGGGGTGATGTCCACCCTCTGCTCATGCCATCGTCTTCCCTGCCATCATGGAGTTTCCCCTTGAGCCTGTAAGCCAAAATAAACCTCTTTTTCCCACAAGCTGCTGTTAGTTGGGTGATTTCTACCAGCAATGTGAACCTGACTGCAACAGTAAAGTCAGCCTGGGCCAGAGTGAAACCCTACCTCAAAAAAACCATTAAGAAATAGAGGCGGGCGTGGTGGCGCACGCCTTTAATCCCAGCATTTGGGAGGCAGAGGTAGAAGGATTTCCATGATTTCGAGGCCACCCTGAGACTACATAGTGAATTTCAGGTCAGCCTGGGCTAAAGTGAGACCCTACCTCAAAAAAAACAAAAACAAACAGACAAAAAAAAAAAAAAAAAAAAAAAAGCTTCAGGAATCTACAACTCAGAGAAAAGGGTCATCATAAACACACGAAGCCATGATGCCACGATGTCAGGAGCCATAGCATACAGGCAAATATATCAACAGGAGGCAATGGCTCCACTGAGGGGAGAGTGGAAGAGACAGACAGCTTTCTGAGAATGAAATGGCACCACGCATGAGCATGAGCTAGGCCTCAATATCATCTGAGAAGCTGACTCCAGGAAGAGAGGATCAGGGAAAGGAAAAGAACATTCCAGATACAGCTGAGGCAGGGCACTGTCTTCTACCTTCAATGGTCCAGGGATGCCAGAGATCTTACATGAAGCCAGCAGGCCCTAACTGAGTAACCACAGTATAATGGGTTTTATGTGGAAAGGTGAAAAAAAAAATAAACACAATAAAACACACACAATGAGGTCCCTTCATTGGCCCAGACATGAGCAAAGCCAAGGCTGCAGGCAGAAGGTTCCAGCACGTCCATCCTAGCCAGCATTTTCATTAAGAAACCGTTCTCCAGGCATTCCCAATATTTACGACTCTCCATTCAACATGTCATCCTGTCACTATAACTCCGTGTGAGATATGACACCCTGGGCCAGACCAATTATCCACACGATCCAATATTCTGTCTCCAACGTAGCACTGGGGATGCTGGATGGAGAACATGACAGGGATGTCCACTATGTCCACGTCTGACTCAGACATTGGAAGAATGGTTGACAGAGGCCAAGGTGCTAACCTTATTTGCAAAATCTGTACTTTAAAAAAAAGAATGTATTAATGGTGAGACTTGTATAAATAACAATGAAATGTGAGGCTATCTCATCAGCTCTTCTTTGAACTAAATCTCTATAAACCTTAAGTGATTTAGGGGAACTTGGTTAAACTATTCTTCAGTGTTAGAGGGGCTCTGTTCAGAGATGGCTCAGTGGGTAAAGTGCTGTCACACAAGCCTCAGTTCAGATCCCCAGTGCCAATGTAACACCATAGCACAAGCATCTGTAACCCCAGCACACCCATGGCAAGAAAGGAGGCAAAACCAGAAGACCTTCCCAGAAGATCTCGGGCCAGCTGGCCTGACACCTCAGCAGTGAGCAACGAGACAGCCTGCCTCACACAAGGGGGAAGGTGAGCGCTGACCCCCCACACTGTGCAATCGCACACTGTGCACGCACACACAACACAAGCGCTGTGCATTCTTCACTGGCTTTCGTTGAGAAACTGATCCCACGCATGGCAGGCCCCTACTGACTTAAGTTCAAAGACAAGCTGCCCAAGCAAATTTCCTCTACAATAGTCATTCTCCAACAAGGCTCACACAGACTTCTTTGCTCTCAGGTGAACAAGCCCATCGAGTGCACCAAGTTTTACAGTGCAAATCTCCGAAGGCCCCCAATGGCTGACGAGCATGGCCATGGCTGGCTGAAGAGCCAGCTAAACCCCTGAGCAACTACCCTCTGCACCATGCACACATGGAAATTCCTCTTTGATTTGTGGCTTTAATCACTGCCTCCAGAACCTGTTATTATTTATGACTGTGACTTTTATAGTAGGTCAATGGGAAACGTTTACTTAGGTTACCACATCTCAAAGCAGTTCATCTGCTCAATTTTGGTGTGATACATCCCAATTTTCCTGCAGCCTGCCAGGCTGGGGACAGACATGGAGAAGGCGATAGCCAGCACTGGCTAAGGGTACTACTATCGAAAGATGCACTGGGCTGCCTAGTCAGTCTGGAGACACCCTCAAAAAGAAAACAAAAGGCATATACCTTCCTTCCATTGCTGATTTTAGTCAGGTGTTTTGTCCCAGCAACAAGAAGCTAATGACAACAGTTGCCTTCCTCCTGGAGGGGAGCAAATTCTTCAAGGACATATGACGTATGTGACCATGGCCCTGGCCATCTCCCTCTCCTGCTGTCTCCCCTCTATCCCTTTCTGACTCCTGTCCCTCAAGCCACATTTACATGTTCCCTTTACCTCCATTCTAGAGTCACTTCTTTAAAAAAAATAAATAAATAAAGCAGAATACACCAACAGAAAAGTTTTCAAATGAGTTACCTCCTGATGGAGTTCCAAACGCCAAACATACCTATATAATGAGCACTCCAAAGAAGAAAGAACGTTAGCAGCATCTCCAGTCACTGTGTACCCAGAGGAGCACCTTCCTCCCAGCTGTGCTGGACTCGGCCTATGTGGAAGCAGAACCTTATTATGTGAACCCTTTGTGTCTGGCTTATTTCAATTGTGTTACACATCCTTGTTGTGAAGAAAGCTCTAGACCATTCTTACATTCATAGGATTTTCCAGTGTATGAACAAACCCCAACCTAATCTGTTCTACTTATGGCAGATATCTAAGCAGATGCCAGTTCTCAACTCTACTAAAGGGTCACCATGACATACCTCTTTGACATACATCTTCTCATGGTGTTGGGCACATAAGCGGAACTGAAATTGATGTTCAAATCCTTGTGAGTTTGGGGGGAGGGGTGTTTGTTTTTCCTGAAGTTTTCAATGTAAATGCAAAGAGTACAAAATTGTTCTAGAACCTTCATCTGTCAAGGAAAACCCCTCCCAACCCAACTTCTCCTCCTTGAAAGGGCATGTTTTCTTACATTCTCCTGCTAGGCCATGAGCCCCCAAAACAGAGTCCAGTCCCCACCATGCCCAACATCCAGCCAGTGTCTGGAACTCAACTGGTGCTCATAACTGACCTCTGAGCACTGGGCTGCAGCCTCCACTGCTCCAGTCTCCAGCGCCTTCCCAGCTCACTCCCACATGCCTTCTGCTCCTTGGCTGTGTTGAGCCACTGCTCACTAAGTCACTAAGATTCTGACTTGCGAAGCACCCTCACCTGCCTTCAGTCCTCCTTTTGGCTAGTTCCACTAGACCACACCATGTCAGCAGATGCCTGCCCCTAAAGAAACTGTCAAGAGGCCCGTTTCGTACTTCCACGGCTCTGTGAACCATTCTGCTGCTGAGGCCCTACCCTTTTCTTCTGCAAGACTGCCTCTGACAGCAACCACTTACCCCCGTAGCGCCAGCCACCATCCATGTCTGAGTCCAACTGCCTCAGAAACAGGACATCAGTCCATCCTACCAAAGCACACGGGTCCAGCCTGGTGCCAGCACTATGCTAAACCACAAGCAATCAAAGGTGGACACAACCCATTTTAATGGGCAAGGGAGACATCTGGCCATGCCCATGTCAAATGCAGCCAGGATGATACAGGGTTCGGGGAGCAAAGAGAATGGGTATCTAACCCAGTCTGGATAAAGGGGAGCAGGGGTCAGACAAGCTTCCCACAGGGCCTGGCTCTGAGCTGATGCTTCCCTCACCCTCAGAAATTGCTATCCACCCCATCCCCTGCGGCCACATCCACATCCTTTACTGAGACCCGTCTCATCTCTGGCTTCTCTCCCAATCCATCAAGTATAACCCAACTGTGGTCATTCCGGGTTAAAATCTCCATGGCTCCCCAAACTCCGTGAATAAAAGGGAAACACTTCCCCTTGAGGTGGACTCAAGAGCCATGTAGGGTGTGGAGCACCCACTTCTCTGACAGCCTATGTCTACCACTCAGTGTACGCCAGATATCCAGGCCTTCCCACCTGTCCTTGACCTGGAAGATTTTTTTTCCGGTTCTTCCTGTGAAAAATGTCCATCTTTACACCAGTCTCAACTCAAGAGCTCCTCTCAGGGCTCCAGAGGCCACTTGACACAGCAGCCCTGCATCCCTCCAGCCACTGTGCTGGCATATTCTTTTCTGCTGCTTTTAGCTGTTGTGTAGCATAATTTTTTAAAAATTTTTTTACATACTCTCACTCAACAGCCCAGAGCTAGAACTCAGGATTCTCGTGCCTTACCTCTTGTGTGCTGGGTGTGGACCCCACACCTGGCTGGATCTTTGGGTCACAGGCAGTGCTATCTGCTCTCACAGCACCTAACCTCAAACGGAAACTGCTGCCTCCTATGTATTCACCCGCAGAATGCTGCTCAGCCGTGCACTCAAGGCTCTATGGGAAAAAGCGGGTTTTGCTCTAGTCAGGATCTGCAATGCCTAGCTAGTACCTGAGACTCAATGGACCATTAATAAACATCAGTCCTGTAAATGAACAAATGAACACATGAGTGAAAGATTAGGTCTTCAAAGAACAGTGGCTCTGGGTTAAGTTCCACCCCCGGCACTCACCGGATATATTGCTTTGGGCAAGTAAGCCTTTCTATACCCTTTATCAGCCTTGCTCCACACTAAAATTGGGTCTAACATACCTACTTCCAGGCTGGGGAGATGGCTCTACAGTTAGTGTTTGCTTTAAAAGCTTGACTTTTCAGGTTCAATTCCTCAGTAAAGCTAAATGCACAGTGAGGCATGTGTCTGGAGTTTGTTTATTAAAGTGGAAAGAGGCCCTGATGCACCAATTCTCTTCCTGTTTCTCTCTTCCGTCTCTCAAATATTTTGAAAATAGTAAAGTAAGCCGGGTGTGGTGGCACATGCCTTCAATCCCAACAGTTGGGAGGCAGAGGCAGGAGGATCGCTGTGAGTTCAAGGCCACCTGAGACTACACAGTGAATTCCAGGTCAGCCTGAGCTAGAGTGAGACCCTACCTCAAAAAAACAATATATATATGGTATTATACATAAAATATATATATAGTAAAATAAAATGCCTACCTCCTAGAGTTTTTGAACTTAAAACACTGGAAGCACTGGGACCAGAAATTGCCACATCAGGACTGGGGAGCAGTTCAGCAATTAAAGGTGCTTGCCTGCAAATCCTGATGGCCCAGGTTCAAATCCCTAGAGCCCATATAAAGCCAGGTGCACAAAGTGGCACATATGTTTGGAGTCCATTTGTGCCAGCAGGCCTACACCGTGGGATGCCCATACTTGCTCTCTCTCTCAAATAAATAAGTAGGGCTGGAGAGATGGCTCAGTGGTTAAGGTGCTTGCCTGCAAAGCCTAACAACCCAGGCTCAGTTCCCCAGTACCCATGTAAAGCTGGATGCACAAAATCGTGAATGCATCTGGAGTTCATTTGCAATGGCTGGAGGCCCTGGTGCACTCTCTCTCTTGTCTCTCTCTGCTTATAAATAAGTAAAATTAAAAAAAATTAGTAAAATTTAAAAAATAAAAATACTCTCTGCCTCTTTCTCTCAAATAAATAAGTTTTTTTTAAAAAAAAAACAAGAAAGAAAGAAAATGTGGGGCTATAGAGATGGCTTAGCAGATAAGGCCTTTGTCTGAGAAGCCTAAGGACCCACATTCAATTCCCCAGTATCCACGTAAGCCAGATGCACAAGGTGGCACATGTGTCTGGAGTTTGTCTGCAGTGGCTAGAGGCCCTGGCACACCCATTCTCTCTCTCTCTCTCTTCCTCTCTGTCAAATAAATAAAAAAATATTAAAAATAAAAACACTAAATATTTTTAACAAAAGAACTTGCCAAATCATTAATCCTAAGGAAATGGTTTTGTGTCACTGCCAGGGTCACCTTCCTAAAACTTAAGATCAAACAAACCATGTGGGATCTCTCACTGCCTCCTGGTTAGACCTACACCCCACTGGTGGGAGGGAGGGGCATATTCTGCACTAGCAGCCCCCAGTCCTACCTCCCAGTCCTGCCTCATCCCTGTCCTCTCAAATACATTACCACCAGCCACAGGCAGAACAGACCATCTGGAAGCTACCTTTGTACATGGTGCACACAATACGCTTACTTCCCCTGAATCAAGTCCAATGTCACCCCTGCCTCCTGGCAGACTGAGTCCCTTTTCTTGATAGCCTAGCCCTTGGCTCACTCTCTTGCCTCATGCACAACACACCAGTCTGTCTCATTCTAGCACCCTAGGCTGGGAGCCTCTCAAGAACCAGGCCCAAGGCTGCTTCTGCTGTTCTCCCAGCCACTCCCGAGGCCAGGTCCCTTGGGAAAGTTGGAGAAACATGAGTCCCTTGGGAGAATGACCATCCAAATGTGGAGGCCGTCCATGTTCTCTAACTTTCTAAAGTTTTCCCATCAGGATTCAGAGGAACTGGAGCTCTGAAGGCCAAAACTACTTTGTTACACTACACCAGTCCTGGTAAAACAGGCCTGTAATTCCAGCTACTCCAAAGCTGAGGCAGGAGAATCACAAGCTCAAGGCCTATCTGGGCTATAGAACAAGTTCAAAGCCACCTTAGATAACTTAGTGAGACCCTGTCTCAAAACTAAAATAACAAAAGGGTAGAGATGTAGCTCTATGGTAGAGTGCTCACCTAGCATGCACATGGTCAATCCTCAGCACCAAAGAAAAACAACCAACAAGAGGAGGAGGAGGAGGAGGACGAAGAAAAGGAGGAGGCTGGGAGAGGTGGGGCACACCTTTAATCCCAGCACTGGGGAGGCTAAAGTAGGAGGATTGCTGTGAATTTAAGGCCAGCCTGGGTTAGAGCCAGACCTTACCTCCAAAAAGCAAAAAAAAAAAAAGGTGGGGGGAGTCTTTGTCATTAGCTATGTTTGTTGTAAAATTTTTGTCTAAAGGGTTTTTAAAAAACACTTTGGCCAGATGCGTGCATCTGGAGTTTGTTTACAGCAGCAAAGACCCTAACCTACCCATTCTCTTTCTCTTCTCTGTCTCTCTGCTTGCAAATAAATTAATTTTTTTTCAAATATATTAGGGCTGGAGAGATGGCTTAGTAATTAAGGCACTTGCCTGCAAAGCCTGAGGACCCACGTAGGCCAGATGCACAAGGTGGCGCATATGTCCAGAATCTGTTTGCAGTGGCTGGAGACCCTGGCATGCCCATTCTCTCTCTCAAATACATAAATAAAATCATTAGATAGATAGATAGATAGATAGATAGACATAGACATAGACATAGACATAGACATGTAGTTAGAGGGCTAAAGAGATTGTTTAGCAGTTAAGGAACTTGCCTGCAAAGCCTAAGGACCCAGGTTCAATTCCAAGGTACCCACGTAAGCCAGATGCACAAGATGGCACATTCATTTGGAGTTCATTTCCAGTGGCTAGAGGCCCATCTCCCTCTCTTTCTCAAATAAATAAATAAAAGTAAAATATTTTTAAAAATTTAGCCCTGGTCCTGGTTCCCTGTGCAAGAGGGTGTGCGGGTGGGCACGGCGTGGAACGGGAGCGGGGCCTGAGGAAATGAACGACCCGTCGCACCTCACCAGCTAAAACCACAGAGGAACTGAGGAAATGAGCAAGAGAACTGCTTTCTCAGTGAACCTGGTATCAGTACAAGGGGGAAGGCGGTAGACACTGAGTATACTCCACACCCACCAAAGCAGAGCTCCAGAGGCTCCTAAGAGCCTATCACTGAAGTAGACTTAAAATACTCCCAACATGACTCGGAATTTTGCAGAAGAGGGGGCGGAAAGATGTTGGAGCCACAAGTTGGGACATTTTGCACAGAGACATCGCCTCTCCCCCATAACTGACTGCTGCCCCCGTAATGCATGAGCCACAACCCCCACGGGGTTGAAATGCATCCCCAATGAGGAGGGCTTCTTCGGAAAAGGGGAAGGGATGAAGGAAAGGATGATACCAACATGTGTAGTTTACATACTAAGTATGTCCATATCTAATAAAAATATTTTTAATTAGAAAAAAATTAAAATTAAAAAAAAACTTTGTGACATAGTTTGATTTTCACTTTGCAATGACAATCTTGGGGACTGTCTGACATCTATCCTTTACCTCACAGGAAATGGAAAAGATAGGGCAACCACAGTAAAATTTATCAGGATGGGAGGGAATGAGGCTCGAGGTATTGCCCTGGTTCTGGACTCTAGTTGTCAGCCAAGAGGGAAGAATACATGTTTTTTCCCCAGCAATTACAGGAAAGAGGAGGTATCAAGTGTCGGCAACTTGACAAGTGTTATTCAATGCAGGGAGGTCCTCCCACCAACACTCATGTCTACTGAACCCCAGGGGAAAGGCAGCCATGGGGCAGGCCCAGCTCAGCCCTCACTACCATAATATGACCAAATCAAAGTTGATTTAGCAGAAGGATGGGCAACCCTCTTGCCCTGAGCCAAGTCAGCTGAACCCCTTCTAGATAAAGCCTCAGGAGGCCACAGTTAGGTGTATGTATGTACATATGTTAGTAGTCTAAGATGCTTACTATCTGATCCTTTACAGAAAAATAAAATGGCCCACTTCTACTTTAGAGAATGGTGTACTATCTGAGTTTTGTTCCATTTCCCAAGCATTAGAATCCTCAACTAGATCCTATTCCTTTCAAATTATTTCACTTGACAGAGAGATTTTGATAAAAATTGACAATCCTGGAATCAAATTGATATTGTTCAGAGAAAAGGTCCAGTGGTTTGGTTTGGAGCTCCCGTTGACAGCCTCCACTTAGAGGACGGTCTGCCTGTGATCCTTGAAGAGAACATTTTCACAAACACGGAATAAAGTGGGCAGGTGAGACAGGAAGGGCATCGCCCTGGAAGGTGCCTGTTATTGAAGGGTTGAGGCAGCCCTGCTCCTGCAGCATTCATTCTGAGAGTCTGTCCGTATTCCACTGGCTGAGCTAATCCTATTTTCACCAAAGATTCAGACATCATTTGTCGGCACCTGGCTTATCTCATAAATAGAATCATGCCCTCTCACAAGTTCCTTCACAGACACTGCTTGAAAACTAAACATTTTAAAAGAAATGCAGTCCTCTAAATACTAATGTACTCTGAGACTGTCTTGGGGCTAAACGCACCTTACAATAACTTTACAGCAAATTCAGAATTGAAATCCAGCCTTCCAGCTCCTCCTGTGAATGTCTGATCAAATGTGACACTTCTGTCTCATTTAAAAACCTTTTACTTCAAGGGGAAGGGATGGAGGAGAAAAGGGGGTGGGAGGTGAATTAATCAAAATTTAAGATTTATGAATTAGCCATATGGAAACCTACTTCTTCACTAGCTAATTATACATTTAAAAAAAAAGAGTTTGAACAGAAGTATCTTGTGGAGGTGAATAATGTTATGTCCAGAAGCCATAGATTGTTATTAGAAAAATTTCAGTGCTACGGGTGAGAAACCTTCCAGCAAGCAGTTGGCCAGAGAGGCCCCTGAAGCCTCCAAAACATTAAAAGCTATTATTGCCAAGGGTCTTGATTTCCCACCAGGACGAGATGGTAAGATCCTATTGCTGAAGACTCCACATACTTGGACTGCAGGTCACTGAGGAATCAAGCTGGAGCTCAGCTAAAAGCCTCCTCCCTGCTGACTAGCTGTCAGGATGCTGGAAAGACCTCTGCAACCTGTTGGGAAGAAAAGCTATGAATTGCATTAACCAGCAGTGGACCCTGCAAAGCTTCACCACTGGACAGCCAGGCCAAGCAACTTGTGCAATGGTGGTATTGAAGTCAGGTTCGCATTGCTGGCAGAAATCATCCAACCAAGAGGAGCTTTCAGGGAAAAAAAGGATTTATTTTGGCTAACAGACTAGAGGGGAAGCTCCATGAAGGCAGGGGAAAATGATGGCATGACCAGAGGATGGACATCACCCCCTAGCCCACATAAGGTGGACAAAAGCAACAGGAGAATGTGCCAAACACTGGCATGGGGAAAATGGGTATAACACCCATAAGCCCACCCCCAACAATACAGTGCCTACAGGAAGCACTAATTTCCGAATTTCCATTAGGTGGGAATCTGGCATTCAGAACATGTAAGTTTATGGGGAACAGCGGAACCAGACCAGCACGGGTGGCATGGCAGTTATGGAGGAAAGCAAATGCTCTCTAATTTAACTTAAGGCCTACTAAAAACTTAATCAAAAGCCTATTGTTGGGGCTGGAGAGATGGCTTAACAGTTAAGGTGCTTGCCTGCAAAGCCAAAGGACCCAGGTTCGATTCCTCAGGACCCACATAAGCCAGGTGCACAAGGGGGCACACACATCTGGAGTTCGTTTGCAGTGGCTGGAGGCCCTAGTGTGCCCATTCTCTCTCTCTCTCTCACTCTCTCTCTCTCTCTCTCTCTACCTGCCTATTTCTATATCTCTCTGTGTGTCTCAAATAAATAAATTGTTTTTTTTTAAAAAAGCCTATTATTTGGTCATTACCACTAGGTGGAAAATTACTACTGTTTCTGGACAAATGGTTATATTATATCCACCAAACTGCCCTGTGAATATTTGTATTTATGCCCATATATTAATACTCTCACTTTTGGCTAGAGAAGCTTCTCTTTTCAGATGGCAGTGACCACTGGGATGACTCAAAACTAACTAAAATGCTAAGAAGGGACGCTGGAGTTTCAGTACTGAGACATCTCTGTCATACCTCCCAAGGCTCAGGGACCACTGTGGAAGAGAAGGCAGAAAGAATGTGAGAGCCAAAGGAAGGGAAGGAGTGCTTACAACACTCTCTCCCAGACACAAAGATGCCTTGACATTCATGACCTCACAGAGGCTGATCCTACCAACACAAGACATGCACGATAGGAGGGGGAAAATGATGACATCAAACAGAAGGGAGACTAGTTGGAAAGAAGGCATTCAGTGAAGACAGAGTTTAGGGGGGGAAGTAGAGGTTGGGTGATGGGAAGGGATTATGATTATGGTACAGTGTTTATATTTATGGAAGGTGTCAATAAAAAAATAGCAAAAATAGGCTGGGCATGGTGGCACATGCCTTTAATCCCAGCACTTGGGAGGCAGAGGTAGGAGGATCCCTGTGAGTTTGAGGCTACCCTGAGACTACATACTAAATTCCAAGTCAGCCTGGGCTAGAGTGAACCCCTGTGTCAAAAAACAAACAAACAGATAAATAAATAAATAAAAAATAAAACGTGTTACCACAGAAAAATTCAAACATATACAAAACAAGAACAGCCCTAGCAGCTGGCTTCTATGAGTCCCAACATTTTGCTATTTTTGCCAGCAGAATTTCCTCCCAGATTCTTTCATTACTTGTTAGAGCCTGTGACAGCAGATTCACACATCAAGTCATTTCACTCATGACTGCTTACTTCTGTTAGGCCTCTTCCTTTGAAGAAACCATGACATCATTACCACAACCAAAAAATAAATAAATAAATAATATGAATTCTTAATGTTACCTAATACCTAGCTGTTTCTTTATATACATATATATATATATATAATTTGTTTGTTCAACTAAGAATCCAAATATGACCACATGCTGTATTTTATTGATGGCATCTTAGGTCTCTTTATATCTGCCACCAAGTCCTCTAATTTTTCATTCACCCATCCCTGGCATACATTGAAATTCTAACGGGACAAGCAGATCTTATCCACAGTAATACCACCTTGGCCTTATGCACTGTAAGCAAACCCTGACTAACATCCAAGCCCCTCACGGCCTTAGGCAGATGCTCAAAGCTCCACTTCCAGGAACAATCCAACCTGAAAAGCAATCTGAAGGTCATCCCCATGCTTCTGCTCTTGAGAGAAGGAATTTTGATCGCTCCAACAAGTCAAGGCTGGGAAATTAAATCTCTTCTGAGCTCTGATGGCCTGAAAGACTGAACAGTTTCAAAAACAAGGTGTCTGTTCCTTGTGGCATCTTCTTGAAATTAGCCAAACTTAATCAAGAATCACAAAGTGAATCCGACGAGTCTCAGAAGCCATCACTGTTAACAGTAATAACACTGAGCACAGCACCAAGATCATGCAGGACACTGGGTGTAACAGGGTGAACAGAGCCCCTGTCCCAAGGACCTTGCAGTCTAAACCAAGAAGCATTGCACCATTTAGAGGGATAAAGCTGTCCAAAGAGGCAAAAGACACAAGGCCACCCAAACTAACATCCATGCCCCAACTACTGGGCTAAGATCAAAAGAACAAGGTTAGAGCTGGAGAGTTGGGTCAGTGTTTAAAGTACTTGCCACACACGAGAACCCAAGTTCAAAACCCCAGTGCCCAAGCAAAGCCAGACAGCATGGCAGGCATCTGTAATGGCAGGAGCCCTATGGGTGAGGAGGGAGGCGAAGACAAGACAAATCGGCCAGAAGGTGCACGACCAGCTAGCCTGGGTAAAACAAGAGTGAACAACGTGAGACCTGGCCTCAAAGGAGATGGAAAGGGAGATCGAGCCCAGGAAGCCGTCTTCTGACCTCTGTATGTGCGCCCACACTGACATGTGAACACACACGCACACCAAAAGAGAAAAAAGTTAGAAGGAACAGAACTTGTCAGTTTTATGAGCTGTGCCACACTGGTAAGTTATTAAGCCTGATACTCAATTTTATCATTTTTTGTTTTTTAAATATTTATTTTTTTAATTTATTTGAGAGTGAAAGAGAATGGGTGTGCCAGGGCCTCTATCCACTGCAAACAAACTCCAGACGCATGTGCCACCTTGTGCATCTGGCTTTATGTGGGTCCTGGGGAATTGGACCTGGGTCCTTTGGCATTTCAGGCAAGCGCTTTGACTGCTAAGCCATCTCTCCAGCCCCCATTTTATCATTATTTTTAAGTCAGGATGATCCAACCCACTTACAAGGTAGCAGCCAAAATTTAATGTTTTCTATGATGGCTTAATCCCCACAAAAGCTGTTCGAGGTGGGCTGTCCTCACATTGAGCAGATGAAGTCCGGGAAGCTTCAAGTGGTACAGAGACTCGCTCAGGTGCACTCTGCTTAGAGTGGCACATGACTTTACCCTCGTAGCCACTGATTCTATATTGTCCCTTCAAGTGTCAAGCTTAAAACATATACTGGGCTTAACAAGCCATGGCCTATGGAAAGTTTCTGGTCAACACCAACTCTTTCCAGCAGGAACTGGCCTAAAAGAGGAAGTACTATATAGGACTGGGACTCAGGAAGCCCCAGTTAGCACCATGTGGGTGATTTGTACAGGCCTCCTATACTAGCAGTTCTCCTTGGGTTTGGTAACTTTCTACGAGATGTCTGCTCTCCCCTGTGGTGGTGACTTGGGAGAGAAGGTAGTTTATCCAAGTCCAGAACCCAGCACATGACCTGACAGAAACAAGAAGGGCTCAAAAAATGTGTGCTAAAAGGACAGGAAATGCCTCCTTCACCCAGCACAAACAGATAAAGGGAAAAGAAGAGGTCCACAAGAGAGCCACTGGAAATGACAGAGCCAGTGCCATGAGGACCTTCCAAGTCCCAGGGAGGTGGGCGTCACCCTCCCCCACCCCTGTGGCCTGCTCCATACTGGACCACTGGGACCAGAACTTGCTCTGGGGGCGGCTCCCAGGACACTGGAAGAGAAAGTGAGGGGAAGTCAAAGTTTCCAAGGTTCCCCATTTCAAAGGACAACCCTAGATGGCAATTGGGGATCCGGGTCTCCGTGTGGGAGGCACAGCAGGGGTGGCTCTCCGCCTGGCCCCCGTGTACCCCCTGGCCTCCAGGACAGACCTCCCAGAAGAGGGGCGGGGCGCCCCAACTGCTACTTACAGCCGTCTAAGTCATCCTGCAAGTCCACAAAGTACAGGGGGATGTCTGAAAAGCAAGACACACGCAAGGAGTTACGCGGGGCTGCGCCGGCCGGGGACTCCAGGGCTCGCGGGGAAAGGGGGGACACGGGGGGGGAGGGGAGCTGCCCTGCGCCCCCAAAGCTCCGGCCCCATTCACCCGCCATCTTGGGATGGGCTGGGAGGCGGGGTTAGGGGGTGGGGCGATTGCTGGGCCACGCCCCTTCGCGCTCCCTGTCAGCCGGCCGCCCCGCCCCCAGAGTCCAGCCCCACTCACCCGCCATCTTAGGAGGGGATAGGGGGCGGGGCCGCTGTTGAGGGGGCGGGTTCTGGGGCGGAGCCTTCATCTAAGCTCCGCCCCTTCGATCCGCCGGGCTCGCGCCGGCTGCCCCGCCCCCGCTGGGAAGGTGGCTGCCGAGGTGGGCGGGGAGGTCAGGTGACCCGGCCGGCGTCCCAAGATGGCGGCGTCGGCGTCCCGGAGGCCGTGGCGGCGTCCCGGCTGCTAAGACGAGTTCGCGGGACAGCCGGTGGACGGGGCCGAGCCGGAAGGGCCGGCAGACGAGCGGCCGCGTCCTGTGCGCTCCGGGAGGCCCAGGCGAGCTGCGGCGGCGCCGGGGGATGCTCGTGCTGGGCCGCGCGTCTCCCTGCTCAACTTAGGGCGGCGGCGGCGGCGGCCCGCGCCCCTCGGCTCCCGGGGCCATGGCTCTGAGGGAGCTCAAAGTGTGCTTGCTGGGGGTGAGTGGCGGCCGGCGGGCGGGCGGGTCCCGCCAGGCGCGTGGGGCGGTCCGGGCCCCCGACCCCCGCACCCGGCCGCAGGCCCCGAGGCGTCGCGGGCGCACCCGGCCCGGCCCGGCCCGCGTCCAAGCACCCTGCCCCGGTCGGTCGGCGCGGGGGGCGGCCGGGCTCGCGGAGGGGGCGTCCCGAGCTCCGCGGGCCTCCTGCCGGGCCTGCGGGACGTTTGGGAACTTTGAGGACTCCCTGGCCTGACTTTGCGAAGTGACGGTCCCTCCAGGAAGCCCCTGGGGCCAGTTCGGAGCCCTGGCTTCCTGGCTCGTGCGGACCCTGGGGCCGTGTCAAACACTTCTTGGGTTTCCGTTTTGGAGCTAAAACGAATTCCATTAACTTTTCAAACTCCCACCCTCCCAGGGTGGGGCTGCGACTCATCTGGGATTGCTCAGGACTCAGTGGGAAGCTTGTAGTTCACCTGTACATGTCAGAAAGCAAGTGAGTTTTGTCATTTTCCACACTAAGAAACTTTGGGTTTTTGGTTTGTTTGGCTTTTTTTTTTGTACTGTGGGGGGACCAGCCCCTTGTCATTGAACCCGGGACCTCATTCACACTAAGCATACAGGGAACCACTGAGCTGTATCCACAACTTCCCCCCCTATCTTTAACCCCCCCCCATCTTTAATTTTGTAGCAAGGGTCTTGCTTCTTACCATGGCTGTCCTTGAACTTGCAATCCTCCTGCCTCAGCCTTCCAAGTAGTTAGGATTACAGATCTGAGCACCCAGGTGTGGTTTGAGTCTTTCAAGAGTTCCTACTGTCTCTTAATCTTAAAAACTGCAAAACCCTTTGTAACATTTTGAAATCTAATCATGCCACTGAATTTTTACAAAAACTTCATTTTAGTTTCTCAACTTGTAAAATGTACATACGCGGGATATATTTTTTTTTCTAAAATCCTGCGCTTATGCTGCAAAGATGTGGTTTGGTGTGTGCACACATAAGTTAGTTTTTCCTCAGCCACCCATCTCATTCTTTCAGGATACAGGAGTCGGTAAATCGAGCATTGTGTGGCGGTTTGTGGAAGACAGCTTTGATCCAAACATCAACCCAACCATAGGGTAAGAGGCCAAGTTTACTTAATACACATCTCAAGGTGCATGGAAAGTCCTTGCAAGCCAAAAGTATGTTACAGGTATAGGCCTTGCCACTCAGCCCAGGGTTCAGTAATTCTGGTTCTGATTTCCAGAGGAAATTGGAAGAATATAGTGAGCTGTGGTATTTGGGGGGAAATTAACCATCACATTTGGAAGGAGTGATCTCTTCAAAATAAAAATACGAATGAGCATCTGACTTAGTATCAGAGTAAACACGGATGCTGCCGTCTGTAATGTTAACCACAATTACACCTTGGAAGAGGGCAGATGGAGACATATCCTGGTATTTTTTTTTTTTTTTCAAGCATGTCAATTAAATATCTAGATGGGTTTAGCCCTTGAGAAGAAGTAGAATGAATCCAAACCTTTTTCACACATTCCTGTTTCTGGTGGCAATACGAATGTTGAAATGTTGGGTCATTGAAGTGGACCATCTGTAGGTGTGTTACTCAACAAAGAAGTATTTCAAAGTTTCTTAAGTGTCTTGAGGGAGGTCATGGGACTAATACTAAATTTTTCTCTATGAGAAGTTGAGTGTTGTAGGTTAAAATGATACATTAGGCTTGTAAAACTAATGTTATATTTTTAGTTATGAGCCCCCCCCCCCCCCGCCGCCCTCACTATTCAACTGGTTTCACTGTTTAAAGAAAAGTACTTTGTTATTCATTATTGGCTTATAATATGACTTTGTGCTCTATGCAGTTCATCCTCTGCCTCATAAAACATCTTATACCCTGTGAGGGAAGCTGCCGTAAGATTGGCTCTGAGAAATTGCATGCTCCAGCTGCTCAATGTTACTGATAGACCCTTTGCTAAACTCTGGGTGTCCCACATATTTGAGAGAGCCATGTACTCTACAGTTAAAATAGTATTCTTCAAGCAAGAACTGGGTGTGTCCACATGGTTAAAGTATCATCTCACCCTCTTCAAGGCATGTAGGTACCTGCATAACAGAGTGAAGTGATAGTGACAGCAAGAAGCACTGGTGACTCAGTGAGTGACACACTTCACACTGAGTCAGAGCTAAAAACCCAGAACCCACAATACACACCATCTATGTTAGTCTCAAGTGACGAAAGAAAATAAAGGTATCTTGCCTTCACTATCAGTAAGGCCTTTCGCGCCATCCGAGGCTTCCTCTCTGCCCTCTTGTCAGAGGCCCCCAGTATGCCCTAGGCTTGTGGTTTTCACTCACATTTTACAGAAGAGTTCAAAGCCTTCTTGTTTACTTCCTCACTACCTCATTTACTCCTACTTTGCCTCAGATGATAGGCTGCCTCCCTCATGACCACCCCCACACACCCCCTGGCTCTCTGGATCCCATCTTCATCATGATCCCCACCCTGCAAATATGCTCCAGTGCACCCTGCTATACTCCAAGAGCTCCATCTTCCAGCCCTGCTGCTTACCTCCTGGAAGAGTTACTGCTTTCTCAAGGGCTCCTTTCTGCAGCCCACTGTCCTCAGTTCTTCCACCATGCCACTAAATCCACCTTCCCTGAATACCAACTATTGTCTGGTCCTTATATGCAAGGTTGTTTTTTTTTTCAACTTTATTCATTCATTGAGTTCAACCCATGTGTCAGGTGCTAGCCAATCTGGGTGCTGGTGATTTAAATCAGGACGTCTGTGTTCTTCTGGTTTGTTGTTGTTGTTGTTGTTTTCCAGGTAGGGTCTCACTCTAGCCCAGGCTGACGTAGAATTCACTATGTAGTCCCAGGGTGGCCTTGAACTCATGGTGATCCTCATACCTCTGCCTCCCGAGTGCTGGGATTAAAGGCGTGCGCCTACCACGCCCTGCCTTCCTTCTGTTTTTATATAAGTAAAACTTTATTGAAATGGTCACACCCATTTTTTTTAACAAATTGCCTTTACAGTTTCCAGGCTGTCGGGACAAAGATGAATAGATATGACTGAGATCCTGTGAGCCAAAAGTATTTACTATGTGGCATCTTTTTTTTTTTTTCTTTTTTTTTTTTTTTTTCCTTTTGAGACAGAATCTCTCTCTAGCCTATGCTTCCCTCAAACTCACTGTATTGCCCTGGTTCACCTCACACTCTTTGCTTTAAGTCTTGGGTGCTGGGATAATAGGCTTGAGTCACCATGCAGGCACTTTTCAGAACAAGTTTGCTGATCCCTGATTTGGACACACTCAGTTCCTATCCTCATAGGCTTCCCTGTAGGAGAGGAGAGACATGTATGCTGGGTGTGGTGTACAGGCCTTTTTCTGTACTACAAAGGAGAGATGTGGAATGCTGTAAGAATAGGAGCAGGGCCTGCTCTGGTTCTTGAAATTTTCCAGGGAAAATATGAGGTACTTAGAAACATTGACACTTACATATTGAAAGATGAGTGGATTATATGAAAAAGTTTAGGAAAACAAGTATTTGAATAGCAGAAATATATCAATTGGTGGTAAGAAGAAAGCTTAACAGGCCTGAGAGAGAGGAACCCAGCCAAACAGGAGAGGTCAGAATGCTGGAGTGACTGGAAGACAGTGAAATCTGGAAGGATGGCAGAGGGGAGGCCGGTGAGGCAACAAGGGCCAGGCCATGGAGCACTAAAGATGGCAGGGAAATCCTACATCATATATCATCGTGTAGTGAAATTCCTGTCTTCCCCAGTTCCTTCCCTCTATCTGTGACCATGCTCTTCACTGTTACTTCCTGCCCTTTCTGCTGGTCTTCCTCAAGCTGTGTCCTTAGTGTCTGTGCCTGTTCCCAGTGCTTCTCCCTGCTTCCACAGCTCACCTTTACTGGGATTGTGTGTTCCAAAGTTAGCTTCTCCTGGCCATTTCCTTGGCCCCTGACCCATATCTGCAACCCATGATTTACACCTGGTTCCCTACAGAACTTGGTGTCTGTTCCTTTTCCACTCCTGATTCCTTGCCATTCCTCAGTTTGTATTCCTTCCGAAGGTCCAAGTGGGTTGTGCAGTGAGGAAGAATCTGGGCCCCAGAGAACCTTCCTGTTGTGGACTTGAATCAACAAGTGCTGGCTGGGTGAATTTCCATGTCAATAACCCAGCTCCTGTCAGTAGTTGGGAAGTCAGACTTGTTGGGAGAATTCCCCAGGTCCACAGGAAGAGCAAAAAATGTGCAGTCAGCACATGCTATGAGTTTATCCAGCTTGAGCCTTACCAAATACACATGGAGGAAGATGGGACCCTCATTAAAATCACTACTATAGAGAGTTATGGTCACCATTAGGAGCCATGTGTTTTTCAGGTTTGTTGGCATGGAAGGGTTGCCAACCACTGTTCTGCATGTAGGTGAGTCTGGCACCAGTAACACCAAATTCTCTCCTAAGAACTGACCTTTAGATTCCACTCACCAAAGCTAAGGGCTCTGCTCACAGGTTGCACACAGCACTGAGGGACCAAGATTGAGAACAACCCCCAAGAGGCTTGGCCCTCTTTTCCTCTTCCTGTGGACTCTTTAGTAGGGAGCAGAACTGATATCCTTGTATATGCAAGCCACCAACCTGGCATCTTTACTCAAGTGCCCTCCTAACTCACTAATTCCTCTTGCCAGCCAGCAGCCATTACTAGCTCCTGTTTAGGATAAACATGAAAGCCTTTGGAGTGGGATCCAAAGGCTGGGGTTTCTGGGAACAGGTGAATCCCTAATCTGTTTCTTGAATAAAATAAGGCCATGACTGGACCAGCTCCATACTGTTAGGAGAACTTCAGATCATGCAGTTGAAATGTTTGGTGTTGGAGCTTTATAGTAGTTCTGATTCTTTAAACATTTAAGTCATTTTTGGTTTTATTTATTTTGAGTTTTTTGTTGTCTGTTTTTGTGGTAGTAGGCATGAACGTAGAGCCTCACACATTCTGGGCAAGCACTCAGACAGAGCTATATCCCTACTCCTTTCCCACCCACCCCCCTTTCCTTTTTGATTGTTTGAGACACAGTGTCACTCCGAATCTCAAGCCAACCTTGAACTCTGCAATCCTGCCTTAGCCTGGAGTTTCAGGTATGAGGCACTGTAGCTGTCTCCCAGCCCCCTCTTTTTATTTTGAGACAGTTTCAGGTATGAGGCACTGTAGCTGTCTCCCAGCCCCCTCTTTTTATTTTGAGACAGGGTCTCACTAAACTGCCCAGGCAGCCTTTTAACTTCATGATCCTCCTTGCCTCAGCCTCCTGAGCATTTGGGATTTCAGCTGTGTACCACCATGCCCATATAAAAATTGTTTTGTAAATGTAATAAAATGTGAACCAGGGACAGGCATGGTGGTGTACACCTCCCATCCTATCACTGGCGAGGTGGAAGGGAGGCAGGAGGATAGGGAGCTCTGACCAGCCTGAGCTACATACCATTTCTTGGAGGCAGCCTACTACTGCTGTGGCATGGAGCTATTTTTCTGATCTTTCCTCCAGATTTTTTAAAATATATTTTTTTTTTTTATTTGAGAGAGAAAGAATGGGTGTGCCAGGGCCTCCAGCCACTGCAAACAAATTCTAGACACATGTGCCACCTTGTGCATCTGGCTTATGTGGGTCCTAGGGAATCAAACTTGGGTCCTTTGACTTTGCATGCAAATACCTTAATCACTAAGCCATCTCTCCAGCCCTCCTCCAGATTTCTTAACTGTACACATATATACTGGTATTCTTGATCCCACTACCACCACCATTTTGGGGCATTATCTATTGATTTTTCGCTTTAGAGTGTAGGAGCTTAGCCATCCTCCTGCCACCTCCTGCACATTTGGCCTCCCTCCCACTTTCTATTACGGTTCTGTTGAGCTGCCATGTGCCACACACCCTAACTCCAGACTAGCTGCCTCCACTTCCCAGCTCTAGCACTTAGGTGTTCTGTAGACTTGGGTAAATATTTAAACTTTCTGACTAAATCTGCATGTTTGGAATACTCTGTGACATCTAACTTAGATGGTTATTGTGAAAATAGAGTTAAAGCATGTAAAGTCAGTTAGAATGGTACTTGTCTCATGAAAGGCATGTTACTTCTTAGTAATTATCTTTAATGGTTATGTAACTAGAGGTTTGAGTTTATAGAAATGGAATTAGACCATAGTGTATGCCTCTTTCAGGCATTAAGATTCATCAGTATGTCTCTCTTGTTCTTAGTTCATTCATGGTTCATGTAGCAAGTACCCCACTGGGTGACATTGCCCCAGTGTATAAGTCTACACTGGACGCTGTGGTTACTACATAACAGTTTTGTGAACCTTCTTGTACATGTCTGTTGTGCCCTCACACATCCCCTTGCAAGATGTATGTGCATCTTGCAGCACCATTACTGGTTCATAAATCCCGTGTAGGTACAGCTCTACTAGAACCTTCTGAAGTAGCATATCATTCACATATGCAGCAGCCATATGTGGAGTTCAGGGGCTCCTAGCCCTGCGGGAGCTGCCGTCAGTGTTCCTGCTCGCTCCTGGGGAGGATGTGTACTGGCTTCTCATTCTGGTTGAGCTGCTGTTCTCTGATAACCAGAGCTGTGGATACATGTTCCTGGCTGCCAGCTCTTGTCAGTGCTGTGTAGAGTCTTACTGCTTCTTTAAAAAAAAAAAAAAAAAAAAAAAAAAAAAAAAGGGCTAGAGATATGGCTCAGTAGTTAAGGCACTTGCCTGTAAAACCTAAGGACCTGAGTTTGATTTCCTAGTGCCCACATAACACCAGAGATTTACAGAGTGGCTTATGCATCAGAAGTTCATTTGCAGTAGCTAGATGCCCTAATGCGCCCATTCTCTTTCTACCTGTCCCTCCCCCTTTCAAATAATTTTTTTTAATTTATTTGTTTATAAGGAGAGAAAAAGAAAAGAAAATGAGAGAAAAGGGAAATGGGCACACCAGAGCCGCTTGCAAATGAACTCCAGACACGTGTACCACTCTATGTGTTGTCTTTATGTGGGTACTGGGGACTCAGACCTGGGCCATCAGGCTTTTCTTAAAACTGAGCCTTCTCTCCAGCCCAAGTCGTCTTCTACTCTGGTGTCTATAGGTCACTTTCTCATTGATGTACAGACACTGTGTATGTCTCCTGTCAGTCTGTGACCTTGTGTTTTGTAGTGATTTCTCCCACTCTGACTTCCTTTTTTACTGTCTAATGAACAGCAGTTCTTACTTCGACTCTCGCCCGTCTAGTCAGCCTTCCTTTCTGGTTAGTGCATTGTATGTCTTAAGCTTCTGTCTACCAAAGTCATAGAGATAGCTTCCCATTGTGTTAAAGGAGCTTGATTCACTTAAGATTTAAATCCGAAATTCACCGGCAGATGAGTTCTGCAGGAAGTGTGACATGGGAGTTGGTTTGTGAGGATTTGTTGGATAGCTCAGGTCCTGCAGGGCCTTCAGTAGTACTGCTTCCGTTCTTCTCTTTAAGATCTTTTATAACTCACTGCTCTGTTGTGAGCATCATTGTCCTAAATCGAGCATGTATATTTCTACGCTGTATTTATGGATCTTGTATCATGTTGCTTTGGTCTGTTTTTAAAAGAATTTTAAAAACACCAGATGCATGAGTCACTTCGTGCATCTGGCTTTATGTGGGTACCGGGCAATCAAACCGGGGCTGTCAGATTTTGCAAGCAAGCATCTTTAACCACTGACCCATCCCTCTAGCCCTGATCTATGTTTTTAGTACACTTTACTAAAGTATAGTTGACATCCAACAAAAGAGACTCATTTCAAGTGGTGAATTTTGCAAATTTCTACATCTTTGAGAGTATACCATGGGCTCAGAATGTAGCTCAATCGATTGAGTCCTTGCCTAGCATACACGGAGCCCTGGGCTTGGTCCCCAGCACTCCATAAAACCAGGCATGGTGGCACTGGGGGTGCAAGCCTCTATTTGAGAACCTCAGTCACCCTCACTGTACAAGAAGCCCGCCCTGGCTACAGTGAGTCCTGTCTCATAAACAAATGCAGAACCTTCTCGGGCTCTGTGAGCTTCCCCATTGCTTGCTCTCATCCATCTCCACCCTCTCCCCTGGCTCCAGGCAGCTGCTAAGAGGCCATCAGTTTATATTAGATGCAGCTTTATTACATTCCCTTTTGAATGCAACTGCCAGTGCTGTACTTTGCATAATGTTTTTGAGATTTGCCCATATTCCTGCATATATCAGTAGTTATTCCTTTTGTTGTTGCTATTTTTTCTAGGCAGAGTCTGTCTCACTCTAGCCTAGGCTGCCCTGGAACATTCTCCGTAGCACAGGCTGGCCTCACACTCACAGGGTTCCTCTTACCTAAGCTTCTAGTGCTAGGACTGAAAGCAAGTAGCACTATGCCCAATTTATTAATTTTATTACTAAGTAGCATTCTATTGAATGGAATATATCAAAAGTTATTAATTTATCAGTTGATAAACATTTGGGCTTACTTTTTTGATATTATGAATCAAGCTGCTGTGACTAGCGTATCTGTGTACATTATTTTCTTTTGGGTATATATCTAGGAGTGCAATTTGGGGTCCTGTGCTAAAAAACTATGCATTTAATTTATGAGAAACTGATGGATTGAAGAGATGGCTCCTCAGTTAAGTATCCTTCCTACGAAAGCATAAGGGCCTGAGACTGCCCGAGTTCAAATCTCCAGATCCCATGGATGTGAGGGTGATCTGGCTGCAACATCTTTTACCCCATTGATGGCCAGGGTTGATTTGGCTGGCTGGCTAGGTGGATGTCCCCTTTGCACTTGGTCAAATAGAGGAGGACCCATCTTTGGTCAAGGGTATCCTGAAGTGCTGCGCTCTCCTGCCAGAACCTCCAAACAAGCTCTCAAAACCCCAAATCCCACATAAAACAGCTAGCCACCTGTAACCCCAGTCCCATATGGGAGCAGAGACCCAAGAATCTTTGGAGCCCTGTAAACTCCAAAAACAGTTTTTGTTGTTGTTTTGTTTTTTAAGAAAAAGGAGACCTGGCTCAAAACAACATCTGGTAGAAGAGGGATGGAGTGGTTCAGGTCACAGCAGGGGCACATGCATGTGCACACACCACATACACAAACAAGCAAAAAACCAAGAACAGTCAAACTACTTTCTACAATACTCATCCCATAGTACTTGCCACCTAGCTCCACCACCTCTGCCCTGTGGTGGAGAGGGTGTGTTAGTACTGGCTAGCAGTCTTGATTTGCATTTTGCTCATGCTCAAGCTTTTAGTTGTGTCCAGTCACACACTTGCCTCTTTTGGTTGAGTTGCCCACCAGCCCACAGCGTTCATTTTCTTGTCAGTGACTTCCTTCCGAAAAACACTGCTGCTGTTCACATTTCATGTGTTGCCTCTTCTTACACGTTCCGATTTTTGTGTCCTGCATATGCAAGACCACCGGCGATTTTCTCTAGTGTTCTAGAATCTCCTTTCTTGTAATTTTGATCTGTGGCCTGTTTCTTCTACTAGTTTGGTTTACTATATGAGGAAAGGGTTAAAGATATTTATTTTCCATATGTCTAGATATCCTGACATTTGTTAGTGTTGGAATCAACATTTATTCTGTTGTTACCTTTACCTGTTAGTCAAATATACATAAGTGGCCTTATTTCTGAGTCCTGTAATCTCACAGTAACCTAATTGCATTTGTACTAAATTTTTAGGGTCACAGTGCCTAGTGTCTACTAAAATTTTGATTGGGAACACTATTATAATTGAGGAAGAAATGGCACCTTCTGATCCATGAACACAATATATTCCTCTTTCCTTTCAAGTCTTTTTCATTTTTTTTCTTTTTTCTTTTTGTTTTTATTTATCAGTTATTGTCACTGTTTAGGCTTTGCATATATTTTGTTAAGTTTATCTCAGAAAATTCATGTACTTTTTGTTTCATTTTGCTTTGGGATTTTTTTTTTAATCTGCTGGTTTGGACGTTAGTTTTTATTTTAACTTTTTATTGACAACCTCAGAACATATAGACAATAGAACATGATCATACTTCCCACCCTGCCCCACTGAATTCTTTCTTCCTTCTAACTAATCTGTCTTCTATTTTGATGTCACTATATTTTTGTTCTCCTGTTACGCAGGTCTGGTATAAGTAGCATCAGCCACTGTGGGGTCATGAATACCACTGCCTTTGTGTCTGGAAGATAGCATTGCATAGCACTCCTCCCCTTCCTTTTTGGCTCTTACATTCTGTCGTGTCTTTGGCAATGGACCTTAAGCCTTGTAGCGTGTGATAGAGAGGTCTCACTTAGTGCTGAACATTACACTGTCTTCCCAGCACTTTAGTGAGGTTTTAGTCACCCCTGTGGTCGCTGCCGTCTGGAAGGAGAAGCTTCTGTAATCAAAAGTGAGAGTAGTATTAATATATGGGCATAAACATAAGTATTGAGAGGGCAGTTTGATGGATATAATATTTATATATAATATTTATCCATTTAGTCAGACAACAATAGTAGTTTCCCCCTAAGCTTTATGACCTCCCCAGCCATAGGCTTTTAATTAGATTTTCAGTACCAGGCAGGAATTCTTTCCCATGGAGTAGGCCTCAAGTTCAGTCAGAGAGCAATTTGTTTTCCCCCTAACAGACATGCTACCATTGCACCAGTTGGTATATTTGGCCCAGCTGGCCTGCCATAAAGCTTGCAGGGTCCACTGTTTTTTAGGGCCATGAGGAAACTTTTCTGTTCCAATAGGCTTTATAACCGTTTCTAGCACATGACAGCTAGTCAACAAGAAGGAAGCCTCTATAAACAGTACTTTTTCATTTTAATTGTATGCTAATAAAATGTAGACTTAAGTTGTTTTCATAATGATCTGGTCGTCTTTGACTGCTGAATTCAGTTAGTTCAGGGAACTTTTTTGTAGATTGCTTGAGATTGTCTCGGCCATGTAATCATGTCTTCTGTGGGCAAGGGCAGGTTTCCCTCTTTCCATTCTGTAAGCCTTTTCTTCCGCTTGCCCTATGGCACTCCATGGGTAGAAGCCAATGTCCTCTTCTTGTTTCTGATTAGGGAAGATGATGATTCTTTCACATTTTAGAGGAGTGGCATTTTTTAAAATATATTTTATTTATTTATTTGAGAGAGAGAGAGGTAAAGAGAGAGAATGGGCACTCCAGGACCTCGAGCCACTGCAAACAAACTCCAGATACACACGCCCCCTTGTACATCTGGGTTATGTGGGTCCTGGAGAATCGAACCAGGATTCTTTGGCTCTGCAGGCAAGCGCCTTAACCACTAAGCCATCTCTCCAGCCCAGGCAGTGGCATTTTTGAGTCAAGGTCGTACTCTAGCCCAAGCTGGCCTGGAATTCACTCTGTAGTTCCAGGCTGGCCTAGAACTTGCAGTGATCCTACTACCTCTGCCTCCCAACATGTCCAACTTATTAATGAGTTTTTTTTTAATCAGGAATTGCATTTAATTCTATTAGGCAGGCTGTTTTTTTTTCCATAAATTTTAAACCACTCTTAGACTGGAGAGATGACTTAGCAGTTAAGGCACTTTCCTGGGAAGCTTAAGGACCCAAGGTTTAATTCCCCAGTACCCATATAAGCCAGGTGCATAAGGTGGTGCATGTGTCTGTCTAGAGTTTGAGTTCGTTTGCAGTGGCTAGAGGCCCTGGTGCACCCATATTTTCTCTCTTTCTCGCTCTCTCTTTCTCAAATAAATAACAATTAAGCTATTCTTAAGTTTTTTTCTTTTTTAGCCAATTAAAAGTGATACTAAAATAATGAGTCTTGCCCTCCTAAAATAAATCTCTTGTTCATTTTGCAGTATTATGCATTGCCAGGTGTGATTGACCAAACAGGGTTTTACCTCTATTCATGAGGAGTGTGGGCTATATTGTATGTAATTATCTTCCTGTAGGTTGGGGTAGAAGTGTGTTGCAGTCAGGTTCGCATTGCTGGCAGAAATCACCTGACCAAGAGCAGCTTGTGGGAAAAGGTTTATTTTGGCTTACAGATGAGGGAAAGCTCCATGATGGCAGGGGGAAACAGTGGCATGAGCAAGGGTGGACCTCACCTTCTGGCCAACATTAGGTGGACAACAGGAACAGGAGAGTGTACCAAACACTGGCATGGAGAAACTGACTATAATACCCATAAGCCCGGCCCCAACAATACACTGCCTCCAGGAAACGTTAATTCCCAAATCTCCATCAGCTGGGAACCAGCATTCAGGACACCTAAGTTTATGGGAGACACCTGAATCAAACCATCACAAAGTGTTTGCTCATCTGCTGTTCTGGAAGGGTGTGTTTGGAATTGTTCTTATTTCTTCTGTAATTTGGTAGCATTCAGGAGTAAGAGATTTAGCTTAGTGGTAGAATGCAGTGCCTTGGGTCCCCAGCATGGGGCAAGGGTTACAGAAAACAAAACTATGGGAAGTTCTTTTTTATTTTATCAGTGTATGGTGACACATGTCTATAATCCCAGCATTTGAGAAGCGGAGGATTATAAATTTGAGTTACAAGAGACCTTGTCTTTTGTTTTGTTTTGTTTTGTTTTGTTTTGTTTTGTTTGAGGTAGGGTCTCAATCTAGCCCTGGCTGACCTGGAATTCATAAAGCCATCTGAGCAGGTTTTTATCTACAGATTGAATTATTTTGATGTAGTTCTGGTCAGGCATTTATTGCTTCTTCCCCCCCCCCCCCGCCCTCCTTTATTGCTTCTTGAATAAGCTGTAATAGTTTTGTTTTGCAAGGGATTTATCCATTGTATCTGTTCTTGTTTCGTTTTTGAATTTATTAGATAAACTTTTTGCTCTTTGAATTTCTTTAAGAGTAATATTCTTCATTCTTTTTTTCAAACATTTTTTAATATTTTTATTTATTTACTCAGGAGATAGAGAATGGGCATGCTAGGGCCTCTTGTCATTGCAAATGAACTCCATGTGCCACTTTGTACATCCAGCTTATATGGGTACTGGAAAATTGAATCTGAGATATTAGACTTTGTAAGCAAATGCCTTTAACTGTTGAGCCATCTCCCCTGTCCTCCTCCATTATTTTTTGTTTGTTTGAGGCAGGGTCTTACTGTGGCCCAGGCTAACCTGGAACTCTAGCTCTAGGCTGGTCTTGAACTCACCATAATCCTCTTACCTCAGCCTTCCAAGTGCTACGATTAAAGGTGTATGCCACCTCTACACCTAGTTTTTCCTCCGTTCTAGATGTTAATTTCAGGCTTCTCTTTCTCAGTCTGTCTAGCTATAAATTTATGGGTTTTATTGCTCTTCTCAAAGAACCAGTTTTTAATTCCTGAATATTATATGAAGTAATGGGCTTCATTGTGATAATTACATACATGTGTGTAACATGCTTTAATCATGCTCACCCTTGTCACTGCTCTTTGCCTTCCCTTTTCTCTGAACCCCTTTCTTCCTTCCTTCCTTCCTTTCTTTTTTATTTATTTTGAGAGAAAGAGGCAGAGAGAGAGAATGGGTACACCAGGGTTTTCAGCCACTGTGAACAAACTCAAGGCACATGCACCCCTACATTGTGCACTTGTGTCACTGTGTATCTGGCTACATGGGACCTGGAAATTGGAACATGAGTTCTTAGGCTTCACAGGCAAGTGCCTTAACTGGCTAAGCCATCTCCCAGCCCCGCTTTCTTTTTTCTAATAACTCCTTACTGTTTTCATGCTTTCTCTTACCTCTTTTTTTTTTTTTTTTAACGATTCCATTTATGAGAGAAGAACATGGTAATTGTCTTTCTGGATTTGGTTTAACATTAAGATTTCCATGGTGTGATTGCATTCCTGTTTTGTTTTTTGTGTTTTGTTTTTCTAGGTAAAGTCTCACTCTAGCCCAGGCTAACCTGGAATTGGCTTTGTAGCCTCAAGGTAGCTTCAAACTCATAGCATCCTCCTACCTCTGCCTCCCACACCTAGATTTTCTTTATCACTCAGTAATACTCTATTGTCTAGACAGCCTCACTTTCTTTATCCATTCTTAATTGATAAGCTGATTCCAGGACTTGACTATTGTGAATAATGCCACCATGAACATGAATGAGCAGGTGTCTATTGGGTGATGACTTTGAGTCTTTGGGTATACAACAAACTGTAGTATAGCTGACTTATATGATAGTACAGTTTGGTTCTGTTTGTTGTTTTTTTGAGAAACCTTCATATGGACTTCAGAGTGACTGAGCTAGTTTATATTCTCAACAGTATAAGAAGTTCTTTTTATCAATATCTTGCCAGCAGTTACTATTTTTTTTGTAATCTTTCTAACTAGGTAAGATAGAGTCTCAGTATAATTTCATTTGCGTTTCCTTAATAGCTAAAGAAGTTGAACATTTTTTTTCATGTAACTATTAATTATTTGAACTTGTTCAGGTGTTACCCTTAGTTTCAAAGTTTCAGGTCTTACAGTAAGGTCTTTGATCCGTTTTGAATTGGGTGGGTTTTTTTTTTTTACAGGTTAGCTATCGGAACCTAATTTCACTGGGGATAGTGCTCCCAGCACCTTGTTGAGGATCAGGTAGCTGTATGGCATGGTTTTGTTTCTGGGCCTTTCGTTCTATTCATTGATCTCCAGGGCTGTATTTATGCCAATACCATGCTGTTTTTGTTACTGTGCTCTTTAGTATAATGTGAAGTTGGGTTGTGATTCCTCTAGCATTCCTTCACAGGATTGCTTCGACTGTTAGGGGTCCTTTTTATGGCATATGAATTTTGGATTGTTTTTTATAGTTCTGTGACAAATATCATTGGTCTTTCAAGGCAAAGTGTATGGAATTTGTAGTTCATATTTCACTGCGTACCTATAATGGATGGAGGTCTTTTAGTCTTCTACTGTCTTTAGTTAACTTATTTTTGTTGCATTAATATTTTTCTGCTCTGTTGCTTTTTATTTTTGCTTTTTTTGTTTCCTTTTATTTTGGTTTAATGTGTTCATTTTCTAGTTTGTAAACATTTTTATTGGATTGGAGAGATGGCTTAACAGTTAAGGCACCTGCCTGCAAAGCCCATGGACCCAGGTAAGATTTCTTAGTACCCATATAAAGCCAGATGCACAAGGTGGCACATGCATCTGGAGTGCCAGTGGCTAGAGGCCCTGGTGTGCTCATTCTTTATCTGCCTCTTTCTCTCATAAATAATATTTGAGACAGAGTATGGGTGCACCAGGGCACTTTGTGTATGTGCCTTTATGGAGGTACTGAGGAATTGAACCTCAAGCCAACAGGTTTTGTAAGCAAGAGCCTTTAACCACTAAGTCATCTCCTCAGCCCAGTTTTTGTAATTTATTTTATTTATTTGTTCAAGTGAGAGAGAGAGAATGGGCAGACATGGTCCTCCTGCCACTGCAAACAAACTTCTGACACTTGTGCACTTTGTACATGTGGCTTTATGCAGGTACTGGGGATTCGAATGCTGAGCCATCTCTCCAACCCAGTTTTCCTAATTTTTAAATATTTTACTTATTTGAGAGGGTGAGAAAGAATGGGTGCACCAGACCTCTAGACACTGCAAAAGAAATGCATATACATATGCCACCATGCACACCTGGCTTACTCCAGATCTGGCTAATCAAACCTGGGTCCTTAGGCTTCACAGGCAAGTGCCTCAATCTCTAAGCCATCTCTCCAGCCCCAGTTGTTCTAATTTTTAAAGTAGAAGCTTAGACTATTGATTCTTTGTTTTGTTCTGTTTTTCTTAATACCTTCAGGGGTAGGTTGGTGGGTGGGTTGATTGGTCGGTTTTTACAAGGCAGAGTCTCTCTCTAGCCCAGGCTGGCCTGGAACTCATTCTGTAGCTCAGGCTGGCTTTGAACTCATAGGAATCCTACTTCACCCTCCCCAATACTGGAATTAAAGGTGTGAGTCTACACTCAACACAGTAACCCACACTGGTTTTGACTGGCCTGGTGTGGGATTTATAGATCAGTTTGCGAGAAATGACATTTTCATAATACTGCATGTTCTAGTTATGAATATAGATTATCCTCCCACTACTGAGATTCTTTATTTTCTCTCTGTTTTCTGTGCTTCTCTGTAGTGGTATTGCCATTTTCATTAGATCTATTCCAGAGCTCTGGTGTTTTTTAATGCACTATTGTTATCTGTCTATTAATGTCCTGAACACAGTGGCTTGAAGTGTTGTCTTTTTTTTTTTTTTTTTTTCCATTTGTTGACTATACTGGGTACAACTTTTGTTCTGGTTTTTTTTGTTGGTGGTGGTGTCAAGGTCTCTGTGTGTTGCCCCTGCTGGCCTCACACTTGTAAATATCCTGCCTTAACCTGAATGATGTGATTACAGGAATGTGCCACCACACCTAGCTACAGCTTGCTTTTTTTTTCAAGATGGGGTCTCAGGGTAGCCTCGAACTCAAATACTCCTATCTCTGCCTCCTTAAGTGCTGAGGTTAAAGGCGTGCATCACCACGCCCAGCTTTACAGTTTGTTTTTTTATTGAGTTTCTGTCCATTTACTTTCTGAATTTGCTTAATTAATTAATTTGCATGTGTTTGTTCTTTTGTGTCTTCTGTGCATCCTTTTATGTTGTCTGGGAGTGACAGTTTCTACTGTCTATTCCTGATTATGTGACATATTATTTTGTTGGTTCAGTAGGATTACATAATAAGACCGACTAGAATCATTGATCTCTGGATCTTCTAATCTTACTCAAATTTGTACTGAGAAGCTTTTTACCTTGGTACCAAAATTATATTGGCTAGTTTTTTAAAAAATATTGTATTTACTTACTTGCAAGCATAGAGGAAGATTGAAAGACGAGAGTCAGAGAATGGGTGCACCAGGGTCTCCAGCTGCTGCAGAAGAACTCTAGATGCATGCTCCAGTTTGTGTACATGGGTACCGGGGAATTGAACCCAGGTCATTAGGCTTTGTAGGCAAGTACCTTAAATCGCTGAGCCATCTCTCCAGCCCAGCTATAGGTTTTTTTGTACATACTCCTTACCAAAAGAGGCATTTCCTTTTTATTGCTTGCTGGGGTGTTGATGTCATCAATAAGTTTTTCTATCTGTATTGGACTGGTCACATTAAAAAAGAGTACTTTTGGGCTGGAGAGATGGCTTAGTGGTTAAGGCACTTGCCTGTTAAGCCTAAGGACCCATGTTCGACTCTCCAGGTCCCACGTAAGCCAGATGCACAAATGACGCAGGCGCACAAGGTCACACATGTGTCCAAGGTTACGTATGCATATGGAGTTTGATTGCAGTGGCTAGAGGCCCTGGTGCACCAATTCTCTCTTCCTCTATCTTGCCCTCACTCTCACTGTCTCACATAAAAAGGGGGGTGGGCAGTCTGTTGGGCCTGCCTCAAAAAAGAGAGTATTTTTTTATGCTGTCAATGTGCTATCGTTGAATTTTCATGACATGTCTTAGATTGTAACATGTTTTTATATATTGACAGCACTTTTCCTTTTGGATACTAGTTTGCCTTGTGGTCAGCTCTGCACTATGTCTTTTCTCATCCCTCTGCTCCTGTCTGTTGCTTCTGTCCTGCTTAGTGCCTTGTGCTTCTCGGCTTTGAGAAATATGTGGCTTTATCACTATTTAGCAGTCTTCTCTTTTAGTTATGCTCCGTATGTTTTCAAAGCTTTTGCTAGCAAGATTTACTATTTTGTCATTTCATTGTCATTCAGTTCAAAGTATTTTCCAATTTTTGTTAGGATTTCAACTTTGACTTATTTATGTTTCTTTGTTTGTTTGTTTGTTTTTGTTTTTCGAGTTAAAGTCTTAACTCTAGCCCAGGCTGACCTGGAATTCACTATGTAGTCTCAGGGTGGCCTCAAACTCACGGCAATTCTCCTACCTCTGCCTCCCGAGTGCTGGGATTAAAGGCATGTCCCCCACGCCCGGCTTATTTATGTTTCTTAATTTCAAACAGTAATAGCTCCTAGTTAACTTTTTGTCAGATTTTTGATGTCATTGTAAGATGAGAAAACACATTTTCAATAATTTTAAATCTTTTGATGCCAGGTGTGGTGGAACACACCTGTAATTCCAGTAATCCAAAGGTGGAGGCAAGAGAGTCAGAAGTTCAAAGTCAGCCTCATCTACATAGGGACTTCCAGGACGCTTGGGTTATACAGGATGCCTGATCGCCTATCTCAAAAATCAGTAAGTGAATGAATGAACAAACAAAATTTTTTTTGAACACTGATACAGCTTTCTGTGTAGTCTAGCATATGTTATGTGAGTGGGATTATGTTAAGATTATTAATAATTGGGCTGGAGAGATGGCTTAGCGATTAAGCACTTGCCTATGAAGCCTAAGGACCCTGGTTTGAGGCTCCATTCCCCAGGACCCACATTAGCCAGATGCACAAGGGGGCACACACCTCTGGAGTCCGTTTGCAGTGGCTGGAGGCCCTGGCATGCCCATTCTCTCTCCCTCTCTCTCTCTATCTCTATCTGCCTCTTTCTCTCTGTCACTTTCAAATAAATAAAAAATAAATTTTTTTAAAGATTATTAATAATTTTTACTGTTGTCCTTGCTTCTTTCTTGATCTACCTATCAGTTATTGTTGTGAATTTGTCCATTCTCCCTCATTCTATCAGTTTTGCTTTCCCTGTTGTTGTATTCTATACTGACAGATATCCTATAATCCTAGTGCTAACACATTGATGTGTGCTCTGACTCTAGGAAAGTGATTTGCTTGGAAGTTTGATGTGCATATTTTTACCACAGCTCTGCTTCCTTTGTTCAGAACTTGTATGGTACATCTTTCCATCCTTTTGTTTTCAACCTTCTTTTTTTTTTAGTATTTTATTTAGTTATGTATGTATGTATGAATGAATGTATGTATGTATGTATTCTTTTATTTATTTATTTGAGAAAGAGAAAGAATGAGCGTGACAGGGCCTCAAGCCACTGCTAACGAACTCCAGACACATGCACTACCTTGTGCATCTGATTTACATGGGTACTGGGGAATGGAACCCAGGTCCTTAGGCTTCATAGACAAGTGCCTTAACCAGTGAGCCATATCTGCAGCCCCTCAACCCTCTTTATCTTAATATTTCCGGTAAGTCTGGGAAGTAAGTTATCATTTGATATTGATGGTATTCTCCCTGTAATCAAAATAAAGGCCTTCCCGTCACCTCAGAAGTTTTCTTCTGTGTCACCTGCCGTAATCCACACTGTTCTTACTCAGATAATTATGTACATATGTGTATTGTGATGTGTGTGCACAGAGACCACAGGAGAGTGACAGTTATCCTCCATCGCTCATGTTTCCTTGAGATGAAGTCTCACTTATCTCAGAACTGCTGTTCTCAATCAGAGTAGCTGACAGGGCCCCAGTGATGCTCTGCTCTGCTCTGCACTGGGGTAACAGGCGTGGGTAGCCACACCCAGCAGCTGTTTTCATGGTGCTGGAGAATCTCACTTCAGGCGAATCATGTCCTCTCCTGCCTTCATGCTTGTGCTGCAAGTGTTCTTGTCCACAAAGCATGTCCCCAGATCCATATGTGTACTCTTGCATGTCACATAAGGAGAATAATGCACATGAAGTCTTTGGCATCTGATTCTTCTCCCTGAAGGCATATTTTTTCTTTGTTTTGAAGGTATAAAGAGATTTTATTAGATTAAGAGAAGAGGAGGGAGTTTAGAGACATCCCTCCATGAGGGAGGCAAGAAGGGGTGAAGTCCCGAAGGCATGTTTTCAAATCTAACCTGTTGCACATATCATAGTCCTTTAAAGGAAAGAAAAAGCTGGGGAATAATATTGTTATGAATCGACGCAGCTTACTTATGGAAAACTAGACTGATTCCATCTCGGGTTATTAGGCAGACAGGTGATGTAAACTTACCTTTATCACTCTTCTGTGCACATCAGTTTTCATTTATTTATTTTTTTAATTTGCTTTCTTTATTTATTTGAGAGACAAAGAGAGAATGGGCACACCAGAGCGTCCAGCCACAGCAAATGAACTCCAGATGCATGTGCCTCCTTGTGCATCTGCCTTACATGGGTACTGGGGAATTGAACCAGGGTCCTTAGGCTTCACATGCAAGTGCCTTAATAACTAAGCCATCTCTGCAGTCCCTTCATTTCTTTAGGGTAGGAAAGTAAGCATAGAACTGCTGATGTGTAGGATGGGTGTTTATGTAACTAGTAAGAAGTTGCCAACAAGCTGGGCATGGTGGCTCACACCTTTAATTCCCAGCACTCGGGGGACAGAGGGAGGAGTATCACCAGGAGTTACAGGCCACCCTGAGACTACATAGTGAATTCCACGTCAGCCTGGGCTAGAGTGAGACCCTACCTTGAAAAACCAAAAAAAAAAAAAAAAAAAGTTGCCAGTAGTCAACCAAAGTGGTTGTATTATTCACCCTCCCATGGCAGTGTGCAGTGCTGGGTGCTCTGTGTCCTCAGCAGTGTCCTAGTGAGTATGGAAGGGTATCCCAATGTGTTTTTCATTTGTGCTTCCTAGTGGATCACGTGTGCTCCTCAGCCATGTGACACTTAAGAAATTGCTCAAGTCTTCTACCTGGTTGGGTTGGTTGATTTGGATGGGGGGTGTGTTTATTTTTTTCTAGGCAGGGCTCACTCTAGCCCAGGCTAACCTGGAATTCACTGTGTGGTCCCAGTCTGGCCTTGAACTTACTGTGATCCTCCTACCTCAGCTTCCTGCATGCTGTGATTAAAGGTGTACCTGGCTCTTCTACCTGTTTGTAATAGGGCTTTTGTATCTGTTTTCTTGATAATTTGTAGATGTTCTTTATACATTTCAGATACAACTTTTGTGAAATAAATTGTTATGAATGTTTGTCTTGTAATTTTTGTAATGGTGTCGAGCAGAGGCAAGTCTTCATATGAATGAAGTTCATGCCACCACCTGGGTATAGATAGGTCCACGCTGTTTTGTCTTTTCTAATATCTGACTGCCGTAAGGTCTCAAGTATATTTTATTTTCTTCTAGAATCTTCCCAGTTTTAACTTTACATCTAGTTCTTTGATCCATCCTAAATTAATTTTACTATTGTGTGAAGTTGAGATGGAGTTCATTACTTTCCCATGTCTACCCAATCTGCCCACATCCCTTCCCACTTCATGCCACTTGAGTCAAAAATTATACTAGCTGGGTGTGGTGGCACATGCCTTTAATCCTAGCACAGTGGGAGGCAGAGGTAGGAGGATTGCTGAGTTCAAGGCCACCCTGAGAGAATTCCAGGTCAGCCTGGGCTAGAGCAAGATCCTACCTTGAAATATAAATATATATATATATATATTGGTCTTTGAGCATAGATCCTCTCTCCCCATCTACCTTATATATTTTCTTTACAATTATTGTATAGTTTTTAGTTTGGAATGTTAGGATACTTTCATTAAATATTTCTAAATACTTACTGGGGTTCTTTATTGTGCATGGTATGGTATTTTTTTATTTTTATTTATGATTATAGCCCAGATATAGTATCCTATTGATTTTTATAAATTGACCTTCTGTACTTTTAACCCTTTTAAATTCATTGATTTGTTCTAACAGCCACAATGTAGACTCCTTGAATGCATAATTAACTGACCTGAAACTATAGATAATTCTTGGGATTCCTTCAATACATAATTAGGCTTTGCCGGTGAGTGTTTTAACCGATGAGCCATCTCTCCAGCCCTGTATTTGGTTTTTCAAATTGCTTTGGCTTTGATATTTGTCTTTCCCGTGTTTTGTCCCACTAGCCAGGACTCGTATAGTTCCTAGTAACTCCTAGCATTATATTGAAAACAATTGGTGCACCAAGCGTGGTGGTGCACAACTTTAGTCCCAGAAGAGATAGAAGGATTGATGTAAGTTCAGAGCCACTCTGACACTACACACAGTGAGTTCCACATCAGCCTGGGCTAGAGTGAGACCCTACCTTGAAAAACCAAAAAAATAAAATGAGGAAGGAAGGAAGGAAGGAAGGAAGGAAAGGAAGGAAAGGAAGGAAAGGAAGGAAAGGAAGGAAAGGAAAGGAAAGGAAGGAAAGGAAAAGGAAAGGAAGGAAAGGAAAGGAAAGGAGGAAGGAAAGGAAAGGAAGGAAAGGAAAGGAAAGGAAAGGAAAGGAAAGAAAGGAAAGAAAGGAAAAGGAAAGGAAGGAAGAAGGAAAGGAGAAAGGAAGGAAAGGAAAGGAAAGGAAAGGAAAGGAAAGGAAAGGAAGGAAAGGAAAGGAAAGGAAAGGAAGGAAAGGAAAGGAAGGAAAGGAAAGGAAAGGAAGGAAAGGAAGGAAAGGAAGGAAAGGAAGGAAAGGAAGGAAAGGAAGGAAAGGAAAGGAAAGGAAAGGAAGGAAAGGAAGGAAAGGAAAGGAAGGAAGGAAAGGAAAGGAACGGAAGGAAAGGAAAGGAAAGGAAGGAAAGGAAAGAGAAGGAAAGGAAAGGAAGGAAAGGAAAGGAAAGGAAAGGAAAGGAAAGGAAAGGAAAGGAAAGGAAAGGAAAGGAAGGAAAGGAAAGGAAGGAAAGGAAAGGAAAGGAAGGAAAGGAAAGGAAAGGAAGGAAAGGAAAGGAAAGGAAGGAAAGGAAAGGAAGGAAAGGAAAGGAAAGGAAGGAAAGGAAAGGAAAGGAAGGAAAGGAAAGGAAAGGAAGGAAAGGAAAGGAAAGGAAGGAAAGGAAAGGAAAGGAAGGAAAGGAAAGGAAAGGAAGGAAAGGAAAGGAAAGGAAAGGAAAGGAAAGGAAAGGAAAGGAAAGGAAAGGAAAGGAAAGGAAAGGAAGGAAAGGAAGGAAGGAAAGGAAAGGAAAGGAAGGAAAGGAAAGGAAAGGAAGGAAAGGAAGGAAAGGAAAGGAAGGAAAGGAAAGGAAAGGAAAGGAAAGGAAAGGAAAGGAAAGGAAGGAAAGGAAAGGAAAGGAAAGGAAGGAAAGGAAAGGAAAGGAAGGAAAGGAAGGAAAGGAAAGGAAAGGAAAGGAAGGAAGGAAGGAAGGAAGGAAGGAAGGAAGGAAGGAAGGAAGGAAGGAAGGAAGGAAGGAAGGAAATCAGTAGAAGCTGATGACCTTGCCTTTTTCCAGCCTTGAGGAAAAAAGACTTAATATTGTGCTGGTGAGTGCTTTCAGTATCATATAGAGAGAGTGAGTGTTGAGTGTTGCTTGTAAGGTGCCATTAAGATGAGGAAATTTCCCCCAATTTCTTGTTTGCTGCAGGGTTTTTCTGTTTTATTGGTTGTTGTTTGTTTTGTGTGTGTTTTTTTGTTTTGCCCAAACTTTTAAAAATATTTTTATTTTATTTACTTATTTGAGAGAGAGACAGACAGACAGACAGAAAATGGGTGCATCAGGGTCTCCAGCTTCTGTAAATGAACTCCAGGCACATACACCACCCTGTGCATCTGGTTTACGTAGGTACTAAGGAATCAAACCTGAGTCCTTAAGTTATGCAGGCAAGCACCTTAACTACTCAGTCATCACTCCAGCCCCCCAATTATTTTTTTACTTACTTTTTTAAATTATCTAACAAAGAAATAGTTTTCCATATGGCTTATTCATAACATCTTTACTTTTGGTTAACCCTCCTCTTACCCTCTCCTCACCTCCATCTATCTCCCCTAACCCCACTTAAACCATTCTACCCTAGTATTCCTCCTCTCTACTTAGATAACTACTATCACTTCAAGTTAAGCCCTCCCCTCTCCCTCTCTCATGGCCCTTGCTCACTTCCTGGTCGCTACTACTGACTCTTACTTCAACCCTTGCAAACTTCCTGGTCCCTACTACTGACTCTTATTCCAACCCTTGCTCACTTCCTGGTCTCTACTACTGACTCTTATTCCAACTCACATGCAAATCAAAAAATTTGAAGCTAGGATACTCATAACAGAAAAAGCATGCTGCATTTGACTTTCTGGACCTGGGTTACCTCACTTAGCATGATCTTTTTCCAAATTCATCCTTTCCCTTCACATTTCATAATTTTATTCTTACTTATAGCTGAATAAATCTCTTGTAAATATACCACATCTTCATTATCCATTCATCAGGTGAAGGGCATTTGGCAGGTTCCATTCTCTAGCCATTGTGAATACAGCAGCAGTAAGCTTGAATGAGCCATTATTTCTATATTAACATAGAGAGTCCTTAGGGTATATGCCCTGAGTGGTATAGCTGGATCATACGGTAAATCTATATTTATCTGTCTCTGAAACTTCCACACTGATTTCCATAATGGCTGCCCCAGTTTAAATTCCCACCAACACATGATAAGAGTTGCTCTTTCCCCACACCCTCACCAGCATTTATTGTCATTTGATTGCATGATGATAACCATTCTGACCAGAGTGAAATTGAATCTCAAAGTAGTTTTAATTTGCATTTCTTTGAGGGCTAAGGATGCTGAATAATGTTTTAAATATTTATTGGCCATTTGTATTTCTTTTGAGAACTCTCTTTTCAGTTTTATAGACCATTTTTTAAAATATTTTTATTAATCCAGGCATGGTAGCACACACCTTTAATCCCAGCACTTGGGAGTCAGAGGTAGGAGGATTGCCATGAATTTGAGGCCACCCTGAGACTACATAGTGAATTCTACGTCAGCCTGGGCAAGAGTGAGACCCTACCTCAAAAACATAAGTAATAAATAAATAAAATATTTTTATTTATTTGCAAACAGAGAGAGAGAATATGGGCACACCAGGGTCTCTAGCCGCTGCAAACAAACTCCACATGTATGCGCCACCTTGTGCATCTGACTTTACGTGGGTACTGGAGAATCAAGCCCCGGGCCATGATGCTTTGCAAGTAAGCTCATTAACCACTGAGCCATCTCTCCAGCCTTAATAGCCCAGTTTTTGATTGGGTTGATTTATCATTTAGTTTTTTCAGTTCCATGTATATCCTAGATACTAATCTTGCCAAATGTATAGCTAGCAAAGATTTTCTCCCATTCTGTAGACTGCTTCTTTGCTCAATAAGCTATCCTTTGCTGTACAAAAGCTTTTTCATTTCATGAAGTTCTATTTGTTGGCTTATTGCTTTATTTCTTGAGTTAAGTGGAGTTCTATTCAGAAAGTTCTTGCTTATGTCTGTATACTGAAGTGTTTACCCTACTTTTTCCTCCAGGAGTTTCAGAGTTTCGGGTCTGACATTAACGTGTTTGATCCATTTGGAATCAGTTAACATCTTTGATCCATTTGAAATTGATTCTTGTGCATGGAGAGAGCTAAGAATCTAGTTTCATTCTTTTACATACAGATACCCAGTTTTCCCAGCACCATTTGTTAAACAGACTGTCTTTCCTCCAGTGAGTGTTTTCGGCATTTTGATCAAAAGCCAGATGGTGAAAGGTGTCTAGGTTTGTGTCTGGGTCCTCTCTTCTGTGCCATTGATCTACATGTCTGCTTTTGTGCCAGTGTCATGCTGTTACTGTTACTATGGCTCTGTCATATATCTTGAAGTCAGGTGTGAAGATACTGCCATCCTTATTTTAGGATTACTTTTTCTGTTTCAGTGAAGAATAGCATTGAAATTTTGATGGGCTTTGCATTAAGCTGTAGATTGCTTTTGGTAAAATAGCTATTTTCACATTGATTCTTCCAATCCATGAACATAGAAAGTGTTTCCATTTCCTAGTGTCTCCTTTAATTTCTCTCTTAAGTGTTTCAAAGTTTTCATTGTAGAGATCCTTTACTCCCTTGGTTAGGTTTATTCCAAGGTGGGTCTCTTATGTATAAAATTATATCTGCAAATAATAATTTGACTTCCTTTCATGTTTGTATCCTCTTTATTTGTATCTCTTGTCTTAATGCTATAGCTAAGACTTCCTGTACTGTATTGTATAAGTGAGAAAGAGGACAGCCTTTTCTTCCTTATTTTATTAGAAATGCTTTGAGTTTTTCTTATAACATGTAGTAGGTTTGATTCAGGTGTCCCCCGTAAACTTAGGTGTTCTGCATGGTAGTTCCCCAGCTGATGGTAATTTGGAAATTAAAGCCTCCTGGAGTGTATCGTTGAGTGTATCATTGTGTGTATCGTTGGGGGTGGGTTTATGGGTATTATAGCCAGTTTCCCCAGGCCAGTGTTTGACACACTGTCCTGTTCCTGTTGTCCACCAGATGTTGGTGAGGAGGTGATGTGCATCCTGTGCTTATGCCATCATCTTCCTGCCGTCATGGAGCTTCCCCTTGAGTCTCTTAAGCCAAAATAAACCTTTTTTCCCCCACAAGTGCAAATGGTTTTCGATTTACAGGCTTTGGGGGGGGATGTATATATGTGTATATATAGTTAGTTTGTTTTTGAGGTGGGTTCTCGCTCTAGCTCAGGCTGGCCTCGAACTCACAGTGATCCTCCTACCACTACCTCCTGAGTGCTGGGATTAAAGGTGTGTGCCACCATGCCCGACTTGCAAATGGTTTTAATGTAAACACAAGCACAGGTATTAAGAGAAAGAACGTGGCAATACATGCCCTAGAGTAGGCACCAGGCTCTCCAGAGAGACATTGTTAAGTGTCTTAATAGTTACACTATTAAAGGGATTTAAAAGATTAAGTTAAAAGACGGTTCGGCATATTTATTTTTATCTGAAGGGATTTTCTTTAGTAAATGAGATAAGATGGTTTGAAGTGCTTATTGCAGACTTCCAGGCTGATGAGATAAGAGCTCAGGTCAAAGGGATCTTTACAGTACATATGTAGGCCACGGGTCAAGATGGGTTTTAGCTATGAACATTGTTCATAATCTTGTTTGTGAGATTTTCTTGATTCTCAGGTAGCAGAGGTGAAGGACTCCTTCCTTTTCCCTACCCATGTCCCCTTAATTGAAGTTTTTCTGTCCTGCCTGAGTTTCCGCCCCCTCCGAGACTTGGGTCCCTAATTCTTTTTTTTTTTTTTTTTTTTTTTTTTTTCCTTTTTTGGTTGTTGAAATAGGGTCTCAGTCTGTAGCCTATACTGTCCTTGAACTTACGACAATAACCTTGCCTTAGCCTCCAAGGGATGGGATTATAGGTGTGAGCCACCACACCCAGCTTTCAATCCTTTAATCTTAAGAATTGATAATGGCCTAAATTCCATTTTCTGAAGCATCTTTACTTTAAACAGGAATGGATACTCTGACTAGGGGATCAAAAGTCTCCACCTGTTTGATCTAAAGAGGATATGAGAAAGGCCAAGCTTGGAAATTGGAGGATCATTAACTGATGGGACATCAAACCACATAAAGTGGAGAACAGATCGTTATGCCTGACCTCAAGATTAGTTCCAAAAATTGTAATACTTTTTTCAACATGTATTACCCTCATGAGAATTTTTTCATTTTTTTTTCATTTTATTTTATTTATTTATTAGAGAGAATGGGCACACCAGGATCTCTAGCCACTGCAAATGAACTCCAGACACATACATACTCCCTGTGCATCTGGCTTACATGGATTCTGGGGAGTTGAACAAGTGCCTTAAGGGTCTTGCTGTAGCCCAGGCTGACCTAGAATTCACTATGGAGTCTCAGGGTGGCCTTAAACTCACAGTGATCCTCCTACCTCTGCCACCCAAGTGCTGGGATCAAAGTAGAGTTTTGATTTGGTTCTTGTTGCTGCTGTTTGTATTTATGTGTTTAGATCCCCATTTACTCTCTCAGTAATGACTCTTGCAGGGCTTGGTGTTGCATGCCGTTAATCCCATTACTCGGGCAGCAGAGGTAGGAGGATCGCCATGAGTTTGAGACTACATAGTGAATTCCAGGTTAGCCTGGGCTAGAGCAAGACCCTACCTTGAAACCCCCCTTCCCCCCCCCCAAAAAAAAGACTCTTGCTTTAGGTCTTGATTATATTCACAGTATTTACTTTTATTATATTATCCCTGTGCCACTAATTCCCACATCAGGATCATCTCAGGACCTATCACCTTCATTAGTTTTTCTCTTGTGCTTTTTTTAATTTAAAGAAAGGTATTTTATTTATTTGTGAGAGAGAGAAAGAGGCAGATAGAATGGGCATGCCAGGGCCTCTAGCCACTGGATACAAATTTCAGACACATGTGCCACCTTGTGCATCTGGCTTATATGGGTTCTGGGGAGTCAAGCTGGGTCCTCAGTCTTCACAGGCAAGGGCCTTAACTGCTCAGCTCTCTCCAGCCCTCTCTTGACCTTTTTATTTGCCTATCTAGTTACACGGTGCACTGCAAGAAATATGTTATGGGTCTCGCACTTTCTTCTGCTGTAGAGAACTGGTTTATTTTCGCAAAAATTAAATTTGGGGCTCATCATCTTGAAGGTGTGGAAGTTTGGTTTTCTCCTTTGCTGAGGCGGTGTTGAAGTGTGGCCTTTACCCTTCTTCCTACAACACTATTCACTTCTGAGGTACGGCCTCTGGTTTTCATTGAAGTAAGTGTTCTGTGAGCCGTGACAAGATGATTCAGTTCAGACTGCAGCTCTTCTCCCTGCAGCTTAAATCTCTGCTCAGCCTGTCTTCATTCTTCTAGCTCTTCCTGTTTGTTAACTCTGGGAATCTCTCTTAATTTCAGATTTCCCTCCTTCACTGTCACCACACAGTCAGAGCATTACCACCTCTGAGCCTTCATCTATTTATCTTGGTTCTTGTCTGTCCTCACCACCCCACAGTGCCATGCTCTGGAAGAGGAGCCTTAAGAGAAATGATTGCAGCTGTTTACATAGTAGATGCTCAATTTTTAAAAATATTCTTTGGGGCTGGAGAGATGGCTTAGTGGTTAAGTGCTTGCCTGTGAAGCCTGAGGACCCCAGTTCGAGGACCCCAGGGTCCCATGTAAGCCAGATGCACAATGGGGGGGGGGGACATGCATCTGGAGTTTGTTTGCAGTGGCTGGAAGTGCTGGCGTGCCCATTCTTTATCTATCTGCCTCTTTGTCTGTCTGTCACTCAAATAAAACTTTTAAAAAATACTCTTTGGGCTTTGTACAGTTCTATATAATTATTGTCTCTCTTCCCAGTCTCTTCCACTCCTTTTCCCAGCTCCTCCACTAGTATCAAAAAACCAGTGAGGGGTTGGTGAGATAAAATAAACATACATATATTTTTTTTTAATTTTAAAAGAACAGTGAGGATTGTCTCCTTTCGAGCATCTGGCTTGTCTCTCTCTTTTTTTCTTTTTGGTTTCAAGGTAGGGTCTTTCTGTAGCCCAGGCTGACCTGTAATTCACTATGTAGTATCAGGTTAACCTTGAACTCATGGCAATCCTCCTACCTCTGCCTCCTGAGAGCTGGGACTAAAGGCGTGCGCCACCACGCCCAGCCCCCTTTTCTGTTTTGGATACTCTTGTTAGCTATGATAATTCTGATCCTCCTTTCTGCTTCTCTGGGCATGCTTTCTCCTCCTGTTCCCAGTCTCAGCTGTAAGCTTTCCTTGATCATTCAGGCCCTCTCAGCTTCAGGGCAGACACACCTGTAACTCCACCTGACCACAGATGGATTCCTCTTTTCCTCCCTCAGCCCCAACACCTGGCCCTGCCTTCTCAGTAAGAGAGCAGTTAACAAATCCATCCTTGTAAGTACAGTCATTGTGAAAGATAGAGAACCTACCCTTGTAAGCACAGTTTCTTGTGAAAGATAACTTGACAAACTTACCAGACTTCAAGTCCTAGCACATTTACTATGTTCTTTAAATACCTTGATCCTTTAAGACAATCTGCATGTCATACAGTTCAGACATAAAAAGTCTCAAAGGTTTTCTTCACATCCAAATAACTCAAACAAGCAAAAAGCTTTTAAACTCCATTGGCACACTAAAACCCTATAGAACGAAGCTTTAGAAAGCGACAGGCAAGTCAGAAGTCCACTTACACTCTTGTCCTCTACTGAAACAGGAATGAAATATAATCGGGGGGAGGGGAGTTCCCGGGTTGTCTACTAAGAGAAGAAATAAGAGCAGTGGGATATGGTCAGGTCTCATGTCCACACAGTAAGCTTTGGGAAAGATAATGGAAAAAATACTCAAAAGATAAATATAGCCAGAACTTTCTAGAACTGATGAGCAGTGTGCATATCCAAGTATACCTATAAATGCCAGTTGGGATGAATACAAAATAAACCACAGTCCAGGTGTGTGTTAAAGTGAAACTGCTCAAAGCCAGAACTAGAGAGCCTGATACACTAAGCAGGCCGAGCTGGGCACAGTGGCACAGGCTGGAATCCCACCACTCAGGAGGCTGAGATAGGATGCCATGAATGCGAGTCCATCCATGCTACATAGTGAGATTCCTCCCACCCCACACAAACACAGAACTATGTATATAATTGTTAGCAATAGATGTGTTTGATAGGGTTTCCATGGCTTGCCCAGATCAGGTACAGAAATGAACTAGCAGTGGACATGAGGGAACTTTCTAGGATTGTAGGAATGTTGTTCATCTTGTTTTGGGTCATTACATGAGTTTCAAAATACACAGTGTGACACATGCATCTGGAGTTGGCTTTCTGTGGCTAGAGGACCTGGTGCTCCCATTCTCTCCCTCCCCGCCCCCTCTCTCCTCTCCTTTCTTCTCCCTCTGCTTATAAATAAATAAATAATGCTTTTAAAAAACAGAGCCTAGTTAGGAATGGTGGTACACACTTTAGTCCCAGCACTTGGGAAGCTGAAGTAGGAGGATCTTGTAAATTAAGGTCAGCCTGGGCTACAGCATCAATTCCAGGTCAACCTGGGCTAGAGTGAGATCCTGTCTCAACAAAATAAAATAAACATAAGTAAAAAGAAAGGACTTGGTTTGTCTCATGCACAACAGAGCAGAACCTTCACTTAGTGGCAAGAAAGAAAAAAAAAAAAAGAGCCAGGCATGATGGCATATGCCTTTAATCCTACCATTCAGGAGGCAGACAGGTAGGATCACCATGAGTTTGAGGACATCCTGAGACTACATAGTGAATTTCAAGTCAGCCTGAGCTAAAGTGAGACCCTAGCTCAAAAAAGAAAGAGAAAGAAAATAAAAGAGAAAAGAAGGTCTGGGGTTCCTGGTCCCCTTTGAGATCATGCCTCAAATGGCCTAAGGACCTCTCATTAGGCCCTACCACCAAAGGGTCAATTGTACTTACCAGTAGAGTCATACTGAGTACCAAGCCTTAACCACATAGACCTTTGGGAAACATTCATGAAGCTATTCCAGGTTTCACATGAGAGAACTGAGGTAAAGAGAGGTTAATTGACTTGTCAGTGGAACACAGTTGGTGGCAAAACTAATAAAGCTCAGAGACTCTCTTAAAGGTCTCCCGCCTTAGCCAGTGTGCTGGTATCATATTCTGTCTAGTTCATCAGTTCTGCTCCTCAGACTTTATACTACAGATAAGCTCCTATAAGTTCCAAGCTACAGGTTAATAAGTCTATAGAGTTGGGGCTGGAGAGATGTCTCAGTGGTTGATGGCACATGTCTACAAAGCCTCCTGACCGGGGTTTAATTCCCCAGTACCCCTGTAAAACCAGATGCACAGAGTGGCACATGTCTGGATTTTGTTTGCAGTAGCAAGAGGCCCTGTTGTGCCTGCCCATTCTCTCTCTGTTTGCAAATAAATAATATTTAAAAAATAAGTTGGCTGGACATGGTAGCACTCAGGAGGCAGGTGTAGGAGGATTACTGTGAGTTTGAGGCCAGCCTGGAACTACAGAGTGAGATTCAGGTCAGCCTTGGTTAGTGTGAGACTCCACCTTGAAACAAAATAAAAATAAAAAATCCCAAGCCTAGCATGGTGACACACACCTTTAACCCCAGCACTCAAGAGGCAGAGGTAGGAGGATCTCTATGAGTTCAAGGCCAGTCTGAAACTACATAGTGAGTCCCAGATCAGCCTGGGCTAGAACAAGACTGTACCTCAAAACCACAAAATAAAATAAAATCTGTAGGCTGGAGAGATGGCTCAGTAGTTGAGGCACTTGCCTGCAGAGCCTAACAACCCCAGGTTTGAGTCCCTAGTACCCACATAATGCCAGTTGCATCTTGAGTTTGTTTGCAGTGGTGGGAAGTCCTGGTGTGCCCACTCTCTCTCTGTGTCTCTGCTTGCAAATAAATAAAAATACTTTTTAAAAATATGTAGAGTTCAGCCGGGCGTGGTGGCGCATGCCTTTAATCCCAGCACTCGGGAGGCAGGGGTAAGAGGATTGCCGTGAGTTCGAGGCCACCCTGAGACTACAGAGTGAATTCCAGGTCAGCCTGAGCTAGAGTGAGACCCTACCTCGAAAACCAAAAAAAAAAAAATATGTAGAGTTGCCAGGCGTGGTGGTGCATGTCTTTAATCCCAGCACACGGGAGGTAGAGGTAGGAGGATCGTCGTGAGTTTGAGGCCAGCCTGAGACTACATAGTGAGTTCCAGGTCAGCCTAGGCCAGAGTGAGACCCTACCTCCATAAAAACAAAACAAAACCTCTAGAGTTAATACTTGTAGCACTGTTGATTAGTAAGGGTCTGATTATATAAATCACAGTGCAGTCACTCAGTTTAATAGAGTAAAGGAAAATAAGTGAGAAAAGTAGATATTCATAGCAAATAATCTAGGTATAGAGTGAAAAAATTATTGTAGAATATGTGATACCATTTGTGTTCAAAAATAAATAAAAGGGGGATTTGGGGAAAACTGTGCATTTGTGCTTGTATAAACCTCAAGGATTTCTGAAAGAAACGTATGAAGTTTTCGGGAGAGGACTTGGATGGCTGAAGGGAGACATTTCAGTACATCCCTTATTTCTACATCCCTCGTTTCTACATTGGAGGTACTGAAGCATATGAGCAGTTTATTTTATTATCTGTTCAGAAACCTAAGGCGCACAGTTGCAATTTGGAAATAACTGAAATAGTTATTTGCACTGTTGCCTGAGTTCATGGATGCCTGCCTTAGATTTACTGAGATCTCTCTCTTCCCCTCACACAGACCAATAGATACCCCATGGCTTTCATGTATCCATCTGAAACTGTACTCTTGTCGTTCCCTATGTATGAAGCCTACCCCATCTTTGTCCAGGCTCATTCCAAGGGATACTTGAAATTGCTTTCTTCCCTGTTAACTCTTTTCTGTCCTATTCCCTCCATCTTGTCTGTACAAGTATAATACCTAGTACTCCTCAATTTCTGCCCACATGAGTCTCTGCTTTTGTCCCCATAGGTGCATTGCCTACATCCACAGGCTACTAAGGACCTAGGTCTTCGGTGAGTGCTCCTTCTAAGCAAGTGACCACAGGGAAACAGTTTAGCTGCTGTCCACAAGACCTGCAATTTTTAAATTTTACATCATGACTGCTTAGACAGAGTCCAGTTTAAAAGGAGCAGTGATGTGTTCAAATATCCAGTGGTACTGCACATGGAGCACAGGGGAGCTCCCAGTGGGCACGAGCTCCCGGTGGGCATGGGCCTGGGCCTCTGGAACCGCTAGTGCTGAGACTTGCTGCCTAGCTCTTCTCAGTGGCCAGGCTGCTGCTCCCATTCTCGCACTTCTCTCTCTCTCTCATGTTCTGCTGTTGCTCATTGAGGAACACTATTCCTTGACCATCTGCTGAGCCATCTCCCTCTAACTTCCAGGACCAGCTCACACTTCACCTCCTCTCAGAAGTCAACTCTGGGCCATTCATTTCTTCTAGCTGCTATAACAAATAGCAGTGTCAGGAAAGAACAAAAAAATGTCTTCATTGATAATTCTGGAAACCGGAAATCCAAAGTCAGTCCCTTCGGCTTCAAGTCAAGATGTTGGCAGAAGCCGGGCGTGGTGGTGCACGCCTTTAATCCCAGCACTCAGGAGGCAGAGGTAGGAGGATCACTGTGAGTTTGAGGCCACCCTGAGACTCCATAGTGAATTCCAGGTCAGCCTGGGCTAGAATGAGACCCTACCTCGAACCCCCCCCCCCAAAAAAAAAAAAAGATGTTGGCAGAACTGGTTCTATCTAGAAGCCTGTTTCAGCCTCTAGTGGCCCCTTTCTTCATTGGCAAGGCCCGCCACTGCATCCTCTGCTTCCTCTGCAGTCACCTTCTCTGGCTGACTACTGGTCCTATGAAGAGCTTGTCACCACATCCAGCCCATCTGGGTGATTCAGGATCCTTATCCATCATAGAATTCTTAACTGAATCTCATCTGACAAGGCCCCCCCCTTTTTTTTTCTTTCTGAATTTCATTCCTTTTAACTTTTATTGAAAATGTACATAATGTATTTTGATCATAATTCCTACTCCCTTCTTTTTTCTCCCTTACTCCATCTCTCTTCCACTGAACCCCTTCTTTTTTCTATTTTTCCTTTTTTCTCTCCTCCATTATCCATGATGGAATGTGCCACATATTAAGTAGCTAATAACAGTCATTGTGAGGGCATGAATGCAACCATTTCATGCCTAGAAGACAGTGTTCCCCCCCCCCCCATCCTCTGGCCCTTACATTTTCTCTCTTCCTTCTACAAAGTTTCCTGAGCCTGATGAGGCCCTTTGTCATTGAGAGACTACCTATTCACAGGTTCTGGGGAGAGGATATGAATATGTGGAGGGGAGGGGCATTGTTCAGCCTTCCTGTCCCTGGCATCACCACTCTCCTATGTACTTAGGCATGAATTTATTTCTCTTCTCTTACACTCTGTCAGGAATATCCTAGAGAAGTTTTCATACAGGCAGGGGGACAGGCCTTGTAATTACCTATTTTGAACAGTCTTCCCAGTATAAGCCCCTCAAGGGCAGTGATGGGGGTCTTACTCCTCTTGCCTGCCAGTGTTTCTGCCAGACTGTGGGAGGCTATGTTTGAAGGAGAAGCAAATAGACCACCCAGTACTAGCCTGCTCTATGAAGCACACTCTGGGACTTGATTACCTGGCCTTGGATCCTAGCAGCTCAAGTCACTGACTGTCCCCTAAGCATCACACAATGATGATGATGATCTAAACCCAGCCCAGAGGCTTACCTGTGAAAGGACAGGAAGAGGGCCTGACAGCAGTGAACACTTGCTTAGCTGAGACAGCTAGTTTTAGCATTGTCATTGGTCTCATTGTTTATGATGTGAGAGTGTTATATTTATTTCCTGAAATTTCTAGCAAGAGGAGGCTAAGTTCTTTCCTTGGGTATCTTTCTGTTATAATTTTTTCCTAGATTTTAAGTATTTTCCCAAAATTTGTTTTTGTTTTTGTTTTTGTTTTTTGAGGTATGGTCTCACTCTAGCCCAGGCTGACCTGGAATTCACTATGGAGTCTCAGGGTGCCCTTGAACTCACAGTTATCCTCCTGCCACTGCCTCCCGAGTACTGGGATTAAAGGCGTGCGCCGTCACACCCGGCTCCAAAAGTTTTTGAGTGTACCACCAAGATATAGAAAATAAAGAATTGATATGGAGTGAACTTAAACCTGCAGGAGAAAAAAAATCTATTGTGCACTTCCTGGTTTAAGTGGGCAGTGACTGCTTAGAAGAAAGCACTGTACAGAGTGTTAGCTCTTACATCTGGCCAGACTCCAAGATGACAGAATTCAGTGGAATAGTGAAAATATGTACCCGCTGTGGTATGTGAATAACTAACTGAAGTAACTGGCTTTTAAAAAAATGTATATTTAATTATTTGCCCAAAGAGAGAGAGAATTAGTGCACCAAGCCCTCCAGTTACTGCAAATGAACTCCAGTTGCATGTACCCTTTGTGCATCTGGCTTTATGTGGGTACTGGGGAATTGAACCCAGATCATTACACTTTGCAGGCAAGCACCTTAACCGCTGAACCATCTATCCAGCCCATGGCTTTTTTTTTCCCAAGATAATCTCACCAGCTGGCCTTAAACACATCATCCTCCTGACTCAGCCTAGTGGCGCTGGGACTGCAAGCACGCGCCACCATACCCGGCCAGCTTCTGGCCTTCAGTGACACTGGAATCTCTGAACACCACCAGGTTCCCTGCACCATTCCAATCTCCCTGAAGACTCTTGGTATCTTGATTAGAGGAACTCCTAGGTGGTGTGTATGTTTGATCTTTGTGGCTGTCTTGAAGTGTGGTTAGCAGTGCTGTCTCATCAATACCTATAATCGAGAGATCAAGGGCTGTTGGTGTGAGGTAGAAGGTATTCAGAATCTAGTCTTGTTAATTTTAAGATGGATTGAATAGTATGTCCTCAAAAGGCTCTCTAGGAATGACCACATCCCATGTGTCATAAAAAGGGGACTCAAAGTAGAATAAGGCTCTAAAATGTGATCTCATTGCACATCTATAATCCAAAGAGCTAAAACAAGTTACTGAAGTTAAAGAAAAGAAAAATTTTAAACACCTTGTAGCAAATATTTTCATGGGAAGCACGCACTCTGACTGAAGAGATCATGACTGCTATATGTGCATGAAAGTTTATCATAGTTTTAGGATGTCATGAAGAATGGAGGAGCATATGAAAGGCATCCTAGCTTTCGGAAGTAATGCTAGTAGGGGTTTTAGATTAAAGAGGTAATAAGATCTGCCTCGGCAGACTGAAGAGAGACAGGTTAGTAGTGAAAAATAAGGTTATCAGACAAGTAAATGGCAGGCTGGAAAATAGAAATGTATCATTGAATGGCAGGAGCCAGTGCCTGCTTTTCAAAAAGCAAGATACTAAAGTTATCGGCCTGCTGCATCATTTAACTTGAACATCAAAAGAGGGATCCCAGAGTTAAAGCTATGATGGGGGGAGGGCCATAGTAATCCTACCTAAAGGTTAGGGTCCAGTTTGTGAATTTATTTCAGAAATAAATTTTGTGAAAATAAATTACATGAATGATCAGGTATAAATTAAATATAAAATGAAGAACAGATGGTTATACTACAAAATGGAATACAAGTCACAAAGGATAGGTTCTGTCACATACTGCTTCCCTTCTGTGAAGGCAGGCACAATACCTGTGACAGAACTAAGAATTTGAGACTGCTACGGGAGTATGTGGAAATAAGTCTCATCTTTACCATATTAAGTGTAATGGAGTATCTGCATTGTAGACAGGTTTAATTTAGTGGCATATTACATGAGCCTGACTTTTTTTGTTTTGTTTTGTTTGTTTTGTTTTGTTTTTGTGTAGTAGGGTATTGCTGTGGCCCAGGCTGATATGGGATTCACTTTGTAGTTTCAGGGTGGCCTTGAATTCATGGCGATCCTCCTACCCCTTCCTCCTGCATGCTGGGATTAAAGGCATGCGCCACCATGCCTGGCTTAATATCTACATTGTAGAGTGAATTCGGTTTTGAAAACTGGATTGAAAGCTGGATGGGCTGAGCAGAGCAGTGATGGAGAGACAAGTTTTGAGCTTTTAAAACTAATTACAAAGTCTAAATAGAAGCGTTTCCTGGAACTGCCTTGAAACACTACTTCCACCTTGTGTGGACATTGTGCTCTGCAGGAAATGAAGCACTTCACACCCACCATCTTGTCCCTCGTAAACCTTGTGTTTGGGCACTTGATTTTTCCTGCATGAGACGTGTGTCACACATCCTGATGTAATCAGAAGGACTCACCAAAACTTCTTGGTAGTATGACCATTTACCCAGTCCCTTCTATGCACAGAGCACTCACTAAGGTACCACAGACAAATATCACTATCCAGTAAGTGTGATCTTGCTTTCCAGTTCACTTTCCATCCTTATCACAGTCACTTTTCTGGAGACTGCTTGCTATGCCATAGATGTGCTCTTCATAAAGGACACAGGCATTGAGGTCATACTCAAGATCCTCCAAAGTTTCTGAGAGCCAGCCCCAAAACCAAAGGAGCAAATCCCCTCTCACAGTGAGCCATGTGATCTGAAAGCCATGCTTCCTTCCTCTATCAAGGGTTTAGATGGTGCCTGAGGGTTGGTGTTGAATGGCATCTGAGTAGGCAGTTGTATTTAGGAAAACATAGTCATCTGGTTGCTGAGGACCTGTCAGGCACAGCTGCTGGTCCTTCCTTACTGTCTGAATTGTACTGACTCAATGGTCTGGTCCTTACTGCTTGTATGGGACAGGATTTAAAAGTCAGAGGAGAAACCCCAAGTGGCCTGAGATTTTTCACTAGTGCACACACTTCTGAAAGTTTTCTCCTGACAACTACCCTTTGAAACGACAGCTTCTTTTGTGCTACATGTGAGGTTCAAGGTCAGCACTACCCAACTGTTGCTTGGCTCTTTTATGGTGTGTGGTATGTAGTATGTGTGGTGTGTGTGCACATGCGTGTGCACTGACTCGTGTGCAGAAGTCAGAGGACAACACTGATACTGTGTCCTCCATTGCTCTAACCATTGTTATCTAAAGATAGAAGCTTACACTGAACCTGGAGCTTGTCATTTTCAGTGAGACTTGCTGACCAGCCCGCCACAGGTGCCGGGATTGAATTCAGGTCCTCACGCTTGTGCAGCAAGTGCTGTTACCCACTGAGCATCATCCTGGCCCCTCTCGCAGCTTTCTTGATACAGAGTCTAAGCAATAAAAGCCCAAGAAGGCTTTCTTATGTCAGATATATGTGCCTAAGCCTTTATTTTGACAGGTAATATGCAGCCAGCATCTGACCACCCTAAATACTCTAGAGGAACACAACGAGGACATAGTGGGGAGTAGGGGCTGGTGGCGTGCTTTAAATAACTGACTTCTGATCACTTAGGTCTCTCTTTATAGGGCATCCTTTATGACCAAGACTGTCCAGTACCAAAATGAGCTACATAAATTCCTAATCTGGGATACAGCTGGACAAGAACGAGTAAGTTACTGTTTCATTTATTGTGTGTTTTTCTGAGGCCTAAACCAAATTAATGCTCCAACTGAACTGCCAGCGTCCCTGTCATCTTGTGTTACTCATTCTCCTCTGTGCACCAGAGACACATTTATTTCCATTTGCGTAGACCAGTCTTTTTCTTTTCAATTAGAGCTACAAAGTCCACTGATGGAGAAAGTGATAATGGGCACTGAGGGCATTTTTATACTTTTTAGTGTCTTAAAGTAAATGCTGACTAACAGGCCTGATAAAACCCCATTCAAGCATTGTGTGTAATTTGGGGCTCCATCCTCCAGTAGAGACGTAAAAGAATTAGTGGTAGAAAGGGAGAGTTAAGCACAACTCATTTATAGCCGCCTTTTAAAAGCTAAAGAGAGAGCTTTACAGCATATAAAGTTTGAGATTTAAGTGAAACAGATGAGCTAACACAGTGCCTTGCACTAGGTGCTTAACAATTGCCTGGTGGTGAGATTAACCATAGCAGAGCCACCCAAATCCAACAGGGGGAGTCCAATTTCCCTGGGGAGCTGCCTGTGGTGTCCACCCCATTACTCAGCTGCTATTTAATTTTGTTTCCAGGCAGCATTATCAGAATAGAACATCTGATGGACACACAGTGCTATCCTAAGCTCTTCAAGTACACAGAAGTAATCAGGAGAAATAGTCTGTCGTCAGAGCCTTATCTAAGACAGCAGAGATACTGTGAATGGTATCACATCTGACAAGAATCATCCCAGACAAATGGAAGAAAACAAAACAAGCTGTTACTGGTGTCCCAGATGTAGACACTATACATTTGAACGGATTTAATGTCTTAAGTTTGCTCCTTTTGGTTTCTTTCGTTTTTAATGCTGGGTGTCTTTCTTCTGCCCAGTTACTCTTTGGAGCTGCCATCATCATTCTTTATCCTGTGCTGCTGTTGTATGCATCTACATTGGGGAGTTGAGACAGCAGGATCTTGGCTAACCATTACTCTTCCATCCTGCAAAAGCTCTGCTTACCAAAGTCCTATGTCTCTACGTGCCACCCTGGGGTCTGCCCTATTAGCCACAAACTTGTGGGGCTTTTCTTACTAGTGTGCCCTTCCACCAAATTTCAGTCACCCCTCCCATGTATTTGATGCTACAGCAAAGCCTTCTCATAACAGCTCAGGCTGTGAAGTGGATTCCATTATCATGCCTTGCCCCAGAGCCTGTCCTGAGTCCACAGTGCTGTGTAACACCTTTTTTCTGTGACATGAAGGGAGAACACCCTAAGAGGACAAGTCTGCCCCTTTCAGCTTGTATGGCTACAGGATGCTGTGAGGATTGTAAATAACAGGTTTGCCTGCTTATTATTTGCCCTTTTCCAGTTGACTCTTGAGCAGGAATGTTCCTCAGACACAGAGCTGAGCAGGAGCTAGCTGCTCATGGGCCAGGCCAGGGACAAAGGGTTTGTCCAGAAGGCACTGCAGCAAGGAGAACCAGGAAAGGAGCCCTACGTTGTGGGCACTAGCTCCAGCCACTTGTTGCTGGACAGGAGCACACGTGCTTGGTTCCAGATTGCAGGGACGGACACAGAGCACATGTGATCTTCTACTTCAAGGACTGTATGTCTGTCTTGGCAAGACCTTGAAGGCCCTAAATGTGCCAACCACGGCCAGACTCCATTTTGCCATCTCTTGCCAGTCTGCCTTCTGCCGGTAAATGCTTATAGTTCTTCAGTATGCTGTATGATTTTATACCCTCTTGCCCTTCTTCCCACTGTTTGCCTTCACACCCCACCTTTGTCACCAAAAGAGGGGTGTTCTTCACCAGCCCTGTTGTCACACACCCACATTGCTTAGGCTGAGGTCTGCCCTCCACAGTCCTGTCCTTGCTTCCTGACAGCTCTTTTGTCTAGCTCACATTCATTCCTCCCCTGTACTACTAACTTCAGCCATCTTTCACTGTCACTCAAGTCTTCCTGTAGCCTTTTGACAGATGTCCCTGCTTTCCCTCTGCCCAGTCCTGACCCCATGTCACTTCTCACAGTATGCAGAATCTTTTTCTTCTTGCTAATGCCACTCAGTGCCTGCCCTCCAGCCATGTTCAAAGGGAGCCGTGGAGCCACATAGCCACATGCCCTGTTCCACTGCTCACCTCAGGGCCCTACTGGCTCCACAACAGGGCCAGTGTGGGCCTCCAGGCAGGTCCTCATGCATGATTGTCCTCAAGCCTCCACATGTATTGGTCCCTCTCACTGGAAAACTCTCCTCCTGATCAGCTTTTGATCTCCGGTTACATGTCAGCCTCAGAGTTTTCCCCAGAGCACCATTCCCCATATCCTAAACAGGACCTCAAGTTCATTCTCCATCGGTTCCTGGATTCATTTTCAAGACAGTCATTATAAGTTGTAACTTGATGCCTGTCTGCCTACATTTATTGACAGTTTTTCCCACCAAGCTGTAAACTTGGAACAGCTGAGTCCAAGTATCCTGTTCGCTACTGTAGTCCCATTTCCCAACCCAATGTTAGAGCTGATAATCAAGTATTAGTGAAATAAATCAATCTTTGAGTATCCTCAACCATGTTTTCTTATTTGTCTACCTTACATTAGACTGTGAGCCCCTTGGGGCACAGGAATTGCCTTCACATCTCTTGTTCTCTACTCCTGGCATATGGTGTTGGTGCCAGTAGACATGTTAGCTGGTAACCAGCCAATTAGGTACAATAAGGACAGACCTGCTCAGCCTACTATAGGTAGTGCATTTCTCCAACTGTATTTCTAGCATGTGCATGGTTCTTATTTAGTTCTCTATAATGATGGCATTCACAGTGGAAACACAACCCTTATAAAATGAAATCTTGGCGAGGGCTTATGATGGAGAGTGGAGTTTCAAAGGGGTAAGTGGGGGCAAGGAGGGTATTATCATGGGGTATTTTTTATAATCATGGAAGTTGTTAATAAAAAAATTTAAAAATTTTTAAAAAATGAAATCTTTTTTGATGAACTGACCATTGAAACATCCATTGCATTTGATCCTCATATCTGTTACCACGTTTGGTTCTGAAGGGTGGGTTTTCTTTCTGATGGTCAAGTTTCAACTGATTACAAAGTGATTTCACCAGTTTGATGAATATGATCTTGAAGAACTGATTGATATGTGAAGTTCTTGACTTTAATGATCTTAGTAAACAAGGAGAACACTGAGCCCAGTTCTGACTATAGTTGCCGAGAAGACAGTAGTTTGTATGTGAAAAGGTGAAGAAGGCCTTTAGAGGCTGGAAAGAGATTCAGTGGGTAAAGTGCTGGCCATGTAAGTGTTACTACCTGAGTTCAGATCCCCAGAACCAATATGAAGCCAAGTGGTATAGTGTGTGTCTATAATCCCATGAGCCTCTGACAGGAAGGAAGGTGGAGACAGGAGTCTCCAGACACTCTTGGACCAACTAGCAAACAGCAAGAGAGACTCTGCCTCAAACCAGGCAAAATGTGAGGACCAAGACCAATACTCGATTGTCCTCTGACCTCCACACACGCACCTCTTGTGCACAGTACATAGAAGAAGAAAAAGAAGGCAACTTGAGGAAAGCAGAACAGAGCCCTCAGATTTTTTTGTCAAAAGTACTGTTTCAGGGCTGGAGAGATGGCTGAGTGGTTAAGGTGCTTGCCTGTGAAGCCTAAGGACCCATGTTTGACTCTCCAGATCCCATGTTAGCCAGATGCACAAAGGTGAAGCAAGCGCAAGGTTGCACATACCCACTAGATGGCACAAGCCCTGGAGTTCAGTTGCAGTGGCTGAGGCCCTGGCACACCAGTTCTCTGTCTGTCTGTCTATCTCTTGCTTGCTCCCTCTCTCTCTCTCTCTCTCTCTAAAATAAAAAATAAAAGCACTGTTTCAAAGCCAGGCATAGTGGTACACGCTTTTAATCCCAGTACAAGTACTGCTTCATGGTAATGAAGGGTGGATATAGTATGCTAACACATTTCTTTCAGAAGAGTCACAGCCAACTGATTTCCATGATCATATGAAAAAACTGTAGCTGACTAGAAACACACCTAAGTTTCTTCAAACGTCTGATAAAATGAAGCTTACCTTCCTGGTTTTGAGTTATTTTCGCAAGACAGAGCCTTTGTGAGTCCTTCTGACCCATTATTTACAATCCCACATACTTGTCACCTTTCCCAAGCAGTGTTCCCTCACAAGAAAACTACTGCAGTAGTGTTGAGACACAGCAGCACATGTGCAGATGAGTACTGTGAACATGTCATCCATATGCCATGAATGTAGAAAACCATTTCATTATTTATTTGAGAGAGAGAGGAGGCAGATAGAGAATGTGTGCACCAGGGCCTCCAGCCACTGCAAACAAACTCCAGATGTCTGCACCACCTTGTGTATCTGGCCTACATGGGCACTGGGGAATCAAACCTGGGTCTTTAGGCTTTGCAGGCAAGTGCCTTAACTGCTAAGCCATCTCTCCAGTCCTAGAAAACCATTTCAGATCTTTTGTGTGACGACCTAGAAGAAAGCATCTCTACCAAGTCTAGTAGATACTAGACCCAAAGATCTACAGCCCTTCTTCTTCCTGTGGCTCCTGTTTGAATGTCTCCACAGAAACCCAAACAACATTTCAGCAACTCATTATCACAGTACTCATTTAGGGAATTGCTGACATTTTAAAATTAAGAATAAGAGGAGCTAGAAATGGCTTAGTTGTTAAAAGGTGCGAGTTTGCAAAGCCTGCCAGCCCAGGTTCAGTTCCAAGCAATCCATATAAGCCAGACACAAAAAAATAGTGTGATGTCTGGAGTTTTTATGTAGCAGCAAGAGATCCTGATGCACCCATACACACACAAATACAAATAAGTAAATAGGAATAAAGATCTAGGGCTGGAGGGGTGGCTTAGTGGTTAAGGCATTGCCTGCAAGCCAAAGGACCCAGGTTCGATTCCCCAGGATCCACGTTAGCCAAATGCACAAGGTGGTGCATGGGTCTAGAGTTCGTTTGCAGGGGCTAGAGGCCCTGGTGCACCCATTCTCTCCCTCTCTCGTTCTCTCTTTCTTTCTCCCTCTTTCTGTCAAACAAATAAATATTTAAAAAAGAACAAAGACCAGGACCCACATAAGCCAGATGCACAAGGTGGCACAAGCAGTTTGTTTGCAGCGGCTGGAGGCCCTGGTGTGCCCATTCTCTCTCCCTCTCCCTCCCTCCCTCTCCCTCTTCCTCCCCCTCCCTCTCTCTCTCTCTCTCTCTCTCTCTCTCTCTCACACACACACACACACACACAGAGAGAGAGAGAGAAATAAAAATAAAGTCTGTTTGATTCTGACTTCAAAAAAAAAATTAAGATTTAGAGCCAAGGTGACAGACTAATAAAGTTTTATTGAAACATAAACATGCTTCATATAACTAAGAAGCCAATAGAAGAATTAGTATATTAAACTTGAATACTAAAAAATACTGTCATTGGGATGGAAAGAAGTTAAAGGAGCTTCTGGCTCCGGTTCACTTCCCCGGTACCCACATAAAGCCAGATGCAAAGTGGCACAGGTGATTGAAGTTAACTGCAAGAAGCCCTGGCACACCCATATTCCCATGCTCATGCTCTTTCTCTTTCTCTCTCTCTCTCAAATATATATATATATAATTTTTTTAATGTTGTCATTGCAAAAGAGAGAAAGGAGGAATTGAGGTATTTGTGAGAGAGAAGGAAATAGAGAATGGGTGTGTCAAGGCCTCCTGCCTCTGCGAACATGCTCCACTGATAGCGTCTGGCTTTACATAAGCACTGAGGAATCAGACCTGGGCCATCAGGCTTTGTAAGCAAGCTCTTTGACCACTGAGCTCTCTCTCCAGCTCAAGGTACTTTTTTTTTAATGCAACAAATGTCAAACTAAACAGTAAACCTACTGTATCCTTAAATGTGAAGGAGCTGAACATTCCACTTAGAAGACAGTGGTGGAGGGCTGAAGAGATGGCTTCACGGTTAAGGCACATGCAAAGCCAAAGGAACCAGGTTCAATTCCCCAGGACCCACGTAAGCCAGATGCACAAGGGAACACATGCATATGGAGTTTGTTTGCAGTGGCTGGAGGCCCTGGAGTGCCCATCCATCCACTCATTCTCTCCCCCACCTTTCACTCACCCTCTCAAATAAATAATAAAATATTTTTTTAAAAAATGAAAGAAGACAGTGGTGGTCAGATTGTACAGGGATCAAGACCAAACTGAACTTCTTAAAGAGAATTAACACAGAGAGAGAGATAGAAAGAGAAGTTGAAAATCAGCCTAAAAATGGATATTCTATGTGCTCATAAGCAAACTAAAACCATTGTAGTTATTTTCATATCAGCAGCGAGATCTGAGGTCAAGTGTCAATGCCAAAGTTGAAGAGAGACCTGATAAGAAAAGTAATATTAGGAAATTTTCCAATGCTCCAAATGCTTTCTGTCTTGGTGAATAATATTTACATTGGTATATACATTTGTCGGTTACCACATGATGCAGTTACAATCTGCTTTTCTTGGTATCCATTTCATCTTACAAATGTGAAGGAAAAGAAACGACCCAATAAAGGATAATAAGGATCATAAGTACATCAAAAATGGCAACTGTGGGCTGGAGATGGCTTAGCGGTTTAGCGCTTGTCTGTGAAACCTAAGGACTCCGGTTCGAGGCTCAATTCCCCAGGACCCACGTTAGCCAGATGCACAAGGTGGCGCACTCATCTGTAGTTCGTTAGCAGTGGCTGGAGGCCCTGGTGCACCCATTCTCTCTCTCTCTCTCTCTCTCCCTCTCTCTCTCTCTCTCTCTCTCTCTCTCTCTGCTTCTTTCTCTCTCTGTCGCTCTCAAATAAATAAATAAAATAAACAAAAAAATTAAAAAACAAAATGGCAGCTGTGCCGTACACTTCATTTCAGCTGCATGCTGCTATCTTCTGTTCTCTTACACTATACAAGTCTAGTCAGACCAGCATTTTAAATCTTTTCCTTGAGGGGGTGGAGAGGTAGAGGGGAGACACAGTCTTGCTATGTAGCATAGGCTGGCCTAGAACTTACAACAGTCCTGCCTCAGCCCTTCCAAGTGTTGAGAAGGTTATCAGACTTGTTCTTACCAAATTGTTGTTAAATCATTACATTTATTGAGGGAAGTACAGAGCCAAGGAAAAGCACCCACATGATCAGATATCCCACATGGAGGGCCTAGGAAAAACCGCAGAAAGAAGAAAGTTCAAGGAGCTGCTGCCATGTGGGGAGCTCGAGGGGTTAAAGAACCCATGTGGAGAATCTTACAAGTGGTCCAGGTTATCAGACTCTCTAAGAACTAAAAATTTCTGTATATGGCCTTGACAGAGTATGACATCACCGTGCTTATCTATTTCTATTCATTTGCTTGCCAGCTCCTGTTTACCTACAGTGTGTGGGTTCATGCTCGGCCCTAACGCAAAAGGATGCACTGAACAGATGCACTGTCTTCCCCACGGAGATCATCACAGATAGCCCTTCACGCCTTGATTAAACAAACTAACATGAGCACATGAGAGCCAGGAAAGCAGACCTGGAAACTCACTAATAAAACATACAAAGGCCACAGATGTTCTCCATGGATCCTGCATGTATACCACATGCTCCCTCAGAAGATTGTTCCTGGCTGCATTTGGGATAAACCACCAGAAAGGGAAAGGGTACAGTAGAAGGGTGTCACATAGCTCATAAGAGCCAAGCCTTCTAAGCTAGTGTGTAAGATGAAAACCAAGTATAGGTCTTTTTTTTAAATATTTTTATTTATCTGCAAGCAGAGATAGAATGGTTGTACCAGGGCCTCTAGCTGCTGCAAACAAACTCCAGACATATGTGCCACTTTGTGCATCTGCCTTTATGTGGGTACTGGGGAATCGAACTTGGGTCATTAGTATCTGCAAGCAAACACCCTAACTAATAAACCATGTCTCCAGTCTCAGGTACAGGTCTTTAAGCATTGGCATCACATTGGCAAGTGATGCCCACACTAGGACATATACCCAAGATCTCAATTTGACTGATCTCCCCCATACTCCTCAAAATAAATGGCCCACTAAGTCATCCCTTTACCCTTCAAGGACCCTCTACTATGTGTGATGGAGAAAGAAGGCAGAAGCTATGCCTGCCTGAAGTGCTGTCTGTGGAAGTGAAATGAGGTCTAGCCTCTGGAAATTGCCACATGTACAGAAATATTGACATAGCAGGTTGCAAATTCATTCCAGTATGAAATTAAACGAGCACACGTTTAGGACAATCAACATCTAGATTACAGTGTGGTCTCCATGACACCCCAGTGCAACCCTTCTCTGGGGAACCATTCACAGCATTATTTTTATATCCTTGATAGTTTGGGAAGCCAAAGTTTAAAGGACTGTTGAACAAATGAATTTGGGAATAACAACATTGAGTTCAATTAAAAAGCTTTTTTAGCTGAAGCAATTGTTTATAGCACCATATTTAATTCCTATAAAACTCTGTTCTAAGCTGTCTTTTGAGAGACATTTCAGCATTACATTAAAAGTTTTTGCCTTCAGTAATTCTGGGTTCATTTGCTTCAGAGCATTATGTCATCATGTGGCTGAAGAGGAAGATCACTTTTGCACAGGGATAATGGGCTTGAAGTCTCCAGGAAGGACCGCTCTCACTGGCTCTCTTGATCTCGTTCTCTCCCCTCTGCAGTTTCGTGCCTTGGCACCAATGTACTATCGGGGGTCGGCTGCAGCCATCATCGTTTATGACATCACAAAAGAAGTAAGACTGTTGGGTTTGCCTTGATGCCTTCCACGTCTTGGTGGGTCAGCTCTCCAGTCACTGTCCCTTTCGTGTTCCAGGAGACATTTTCAACACTGAAGAACTGGGTGAAAGAGCTTCGCCAGCATGGCCCACCCAATATTGTAGTCGCCATTGCCGGAAATAAGTGCGATCTTATCGATGTCAGGTAAGTTATTAGAAACAAGATCGTGGTACCGATGTTGTTCCTTTTCTTAATGAGCAATATCCAGTGGAAGAGTCACTTTGATTTTACCTGACATTGAAAAATTCCTTTTTACTATGTGGCTAGCATGAAGTTTCAATCTAAAATGGAGACTTGAGGCATTTGGAGCTGATTATATTATGTATATAGACAGGTGCGTAATTTGCCCAGACATTGGTAGCATTGCATGTGACAGTATCAGATCAGTGATGCCCAGAATTCTGTGATACACAGCACCTGAATACAAAAAGCACTTCTGTTGAGAGTTTCTCAGTACCACTGCCATGATTCCCAAAGGAACGACCTTTTTTTGAGGGAGCGGGGGGGGGGGGGGGCGGGGTTGTCACCCAGAATCTTGTCCTTCCCTGCTATTGCATTGCATTGCATTGCAACTGAAACTGGGTTGTCTGTTTAAGCACTGTAGACAGGCAGGGGCGGGGGCAACCCTTGTCACTGGTCTGGGAGACAGCCTTGCTAGCCAGTGTTCCACCACCACCTCTCATCTTCATCACTTTTGCGTGGTTAATGGTAGAGGGGGTAACACTAAGATCTTAATGGGTAGAACTTCTGATTTGCCATTGTTGCCTTCCAGAGAAGTCATGGAGAGAGATGCCAAGGACTACGCGGATTCCATTCATGCGATTTTTGTAGAGACGAGTGCAAAAAATGCCATAAACATAAATGAACTCTTTATAGAAATCAGTGAGTATCACTGTGCCGCATGGGTTTCCTATGTGCGGGACAACTTTAAGCAGACTTATCTTCCTGATTAGAGTCCTCACCTTACTGTGAATGCTCCGTGAGAGTGTCCTTACTGAAATGAGATGGAAAAGGCAAAACAACTGATGGCTCTGGGGAATTGCTAAAGAGTTGCTGCCTGGTCCTTCTGTAAAGGATGTGCAGGGCATTGAGGTGATGAAAGTGGTCCTCTCCTCTGTTTAAGTGAGCTACAGATGGTTGTCCAAGGGCATCTAAGATGAACAAAACTGATCAAGGGAAATAAAATGCAAGTATAATGTCACTGTAAGAAAACCCTCAGGAATTAGTACTAGGCAAAGGAAAGGTCAGAGCACTTTCTCCCTTCCCTTTCCCAAGTGTTAGCATGATGGCCCTAGACAAGGAACAAGCCTGCTGCTGCCTTTGGGATTCTCTGTAGATTGCATCTGTATTTGTTCATTTCATTCACATTCATCAAAATATTTATTGGGAACTGCTCCAGACTCAGGGGAGCCAGCTATAAAGCAGATAGACACTGTCCTTGCCCTCCTAAAACATATGCTGAGGGAAGCAGGCAATGAATACAGACAGACAGGGTCACTCCAGATGATAAGAGATGCGAAGAGCTAAGTGCCTGCAGTCAGTCAGGGAAGGTCTCTTGGAGGCATTGGGATAGGGTCTAAAGTCTGGTCAAGTCAGGTGGTCAGGGAAGAGCACTCCCCTCACATATTCAAGGCCCTGAGTTTAATCTCCAGCACTGCAGAAAGAATGAGAGAATGTAGATTGCATTTACTTTTTTGTTTGCTTGATTTTTAAGGTAGGGTCTCACTCTAGCTCAGGCTGACCTAGAACTCTCTGTAGTCCCAGGTTGGCCTCGAACTCACAGCAATCCTCCTACCTCTGCCTCCTGAGTGCTAGGATTAAAGGCATGCATCACTACTACTTGCTATATTCACTCATTTTAACTGGAAAAAAAATTTAATATTTTATTTTTTATTTATTAGAGAAAAAGAGAGAGAGAGAGAGAGAGAGAATGGGTATGCCAGGGCCTCTAGCCACTGCAAAAGAGCTCCAGACACATGTGCCACCTTGTGCATTTGGTTTATGTGCATTCTGGGGAATCAAACCTGGGTCCTTAGGCTTCACAGGCAAATGCCTTAACCACTAAGCCTTCTCTCCAGCCCTGAAAAATATATATATATAATATGTTCATAACGATTTGTAAAAGGACAAAGATGGAAATCACGTTTTCTTTTTGCTCCCTGGGTATTGTCAAATGGCATGTGGACTTTGAGCTGAGGCATGCATGCATGTATACAGAAAGTACGGCTTCAGAAGCTGAGGTGCTCGAAGGAATAGGCCTGTGCTTGGCACCTGGGGAGACATTGCTGCTCCCACTCCCAGGATGACCACATCCTGATTGCAACTCTTCCAGGTGTTCTTCCTGGCTTTGTTATACATGTATTTTATCCTTCTTCATTTTTAAAGATATTTTTATTTGCAAGCAGAGACAGAAGAAAGACAAACAGAATGGGTCCACCAGGGCCTCCAGCACTTTGTGCGTCTGGCTTCTACGTAGGTACTAGGGAATCAAACTTGGATCATTAGGCTTTGCAAACGAGCACCTTAACCGCTGAGCCATCTCCCCGGTCCTGTCCTTCATAATTTTTAAGACACACTCCTAGCTATTTCTGTGTTGGGCTTCTTGTATTCTCTATAGAGATCTTCAAGGTGCATTCTTATGGCTGGGGTGTATTAGTGGTAAGTTAGAGCTGGAAGGAGGAATGGAATATTCAGTGTAACTGCACAGCCTGCTATTGGTGACAGTGGGTAACTGTTTCTGGTGGAGAGCTGTTAATAGACTGTTGTTGCTGCTCTGGATGTTCTGGTCATACCTTGTAGTGAACATCATCTGGACAATGGTTATGTCTTGTGAACATCTGGATAGTTTCATTAGGTATCTCAGTGCCTAGAACTGCTGGGTCATTGAGTTAGCATGTATTCACTGTGACTTTACTGCCAAGCTATTTGCAAAGTGTTAGTGTGCCAGTTGATACCACAGCAGAGGTGTGTGATGCCACTCCTACTACCTCAAATGGACAAGCCATTGATCTGCATCTCTGGGACCTCAGTGACACAGATTCTGATTGCTCTCTGTAATGCCTGGGGTTTTGCCTATTATCCTGTGGTGCTTACCCACCTCTTCCTTACTGTTTCGCACTTTGTTTGGAGATGAAGCCCTAGTTGATAGATGTGTGTTAGAAATATCTCCTCTGGTTTGACTTTAATTTCTGAATCAATCCTTCAGTGAACTGAAATCCTTAATACAATATAATCTGTCCATCATTTCCTTCATTGTCAATATGGAGACTGTAGTTCCTGCTTAAGAAAGCAGCACACATGCGCGCACACACACACACGCGCACGCAAAAAAATTTTAAGTTAATAAGTATTGCCTGTTGCCAAGTCATAAAGATGTTCTTTTTGCTTTCTTGTAAAAATACTCATTCTAAAAATTTTCATCCCATTCACACTTTCTCCTGTGGTACCAGCTGTATTTCATTTTCCATTTGTTGAGCATATAGTGTCAAGAAATTCCAGTGATGCTTTAATTTTTCATTTATTTATTTATGATAGAGAAGGAGGGGGGAATGGGCATGACAGAGCCTTCTTAGCCACTGCAAATGAACTCAAGACACACGTGCCACCATGTGCATCTGGCTTATGTGGGTTCTGGGGAATTGAACCTGGGTCCTTAGGCTCCTCAGGCAAGTGCCTTAACCACTAAACCATCTCTCCAGCCCTGGTTGGTGTTTTTTTTGGGGGGGGGAGGTTATTTTATTTTTTAATTTTTTTTGAGGCAGGGTCTCACACTCATCTAGTCTGGCCTCAAACTCATGGCAGTCCTCCTACCTCAGGCTCCTGAGTGCTGGGATTAAGGTGTGTACCATTGTGCCAAGCTCAGTAGTGCACTTAATTACACTTTTGATTTATTCACAGCAACATCTAAAAGCGTTTGAAAAATTGTAGAATATTTACAGTATGGAAGCCATTCTGTATACTGTTCACATAAGTCACCAGCCACCTACCATAGAGGTTACTCAAGGCTTCACAGCTATGTGCCTCAGAGTTGTCTGATTTCCTCATAGCCTTGCCAACTTCAGATGTCCTTGTCAGTCGTGCCACATAGATCCTGGGAATAACGTAGCAGAGAACCAAGAGCTCCTCCGTAGAAGAGCTTGAACTCCAAGTGGGGATGTTAGCCATGCAAACAATAGGTGTTGCCATGTTCCTGTGCTCCGATGCCTTTTGGTGTGTGAGGGGTCAGAGCTAGGAAGGTGCAAGAGCATCAGGAAAGCCTTCGTCTGGGAGGCCAGGCTGGCGGGTGGTGATTGAAGGTTTCTTTCAAAATTGACTCTGCTTCACAGAGCAGTGAAGTAAACCCTGTTGTTCTCATTCGTTGTTGTTCAAGGTGGCCCAGCTCCTTCAGAAAGCCATTTGTGGGGTCTCAGTTAAATTGCATGTCCCCTTTGGACTTGTGCTAGACAGATACTGGGAATGCCATGTGAGAGAGACAGACGCCCAGGAGTGGAATGGTGTGACCTAGCTCCTCTCCTCCTGTCCATTTACTCTACACATGCATCCTGTTCTGATAATGTCAGAACACTGAGAATGAGCTAAGTACCGTCAGCAGAGGAATGGTCAGATCATGGTACATACATCGTGTGCCGTGTTGTTGTAGAGCTGCTGTAAGAGAGCGCTGGGTCCCCGCACTGACAGGACTAGTCCCCAGGACATAGTGGCATAGCATGCTGTTTGCTCCCACTTGGCAGGCCAAGGCTGGGAGAGTGTGCCTGTGAGCATCTGTCTGTCTCTGGAAGCCTGCACAGTGGTGGCCTGCGGACAGGCATTTTCTGATTGTTTACTACTCAAGGCAAAATGTTTTCATTGTGGCTATTTTCATTAAAAAAAAAAAAAAAGTTTGTGCCGGGTGTGGTGGCGCACACCTTTAATCCCAGCACTTGGGAGGCAGAGATAGGTAGATCTCTGTAGTTCAAGGCCACCGTGAGACTGCATAGTGAGTTCCAGGTCAGCCTGGACTAGAGTGAGACCCTACCTCGAAAAATAAAAAATTTTTAAAAAAATGTTTGCTAAGTGCTGAGTGGAACTTTTGTTTGGATCCTGGAGTAGAAAGAGCATAAGTAGAAAACTGGTGACATCTGAACTAATTCCGGATGTTCCTGGTGACGTGGCTGGGTGAACTACTTTGTTCTGACAGATGTCCCACAGCATGGTAAGATACCAGTATTAGATGAAGCTGGATGAGAATAGACAGGACTTCTGTGTACCAGTCATCTGTAACTTTCCTGTCAATTGTTCCAAAGTAAAATGCATCTTATACTCTTTCACTATAATGAAGCCTGTCACACTGTATTGGCAAAATTATTGTGTCTGAGAAGGAAAGGAGGTTTAGAAGGTTGAAGCTCATCCCATCCCCTCCTGTCATCTTGGTGTAGGTCGAAGAATTCCATCCACTGATGCCAGCCCGCCATCTGGCGGCAAGGGCTTCAAACTCCGAAGACAGCCGTCAGAGCCAAGGCGAAGCTGCTGCTGAGGAGTCTGCACCTCTCAGACCTAACCATGAAGCAGGTGGTCCTGGACGTTCGCAGGAGAGCTGGAGTCCCTGCCACTGGGGGCGGCCCAGCACTCTCGAGTCTTCTTCGTGCATAAAGGACTCACAGAAACTGGCCTGTTCATTTTGTCTTTGAGGACGGCAGCAGTGGTCTTTCAGTCTGTGGACATCTGTGGTCCAGAACCAGTGGTGTACAAAGGGACCACAGCACTGGCTGCTGACCTTGCAGAAGACATGTCTGCTCGGACGGATGGTAGGGTTAACTTGCTGATCAGGATTCTGTAAAGGGAAAATGAGCACTTTCATGGTTCTTGAGGGAAAAAAGACTACGTGAAGATTATTGTGTCCTTGGTTCCCTTTTACCACTGTTAGAGTTGTGTCATTTAAGATGTGGCTGGATAGATCTAAGTGAAGGAATGGCAAAATCTTGCTTAGCTTAGGTGGATAATTTATAGGATGGGTGGAAACTCTCACGCACTTTCATGGAGGACAGCAGTCTGGGATGCATACAGGAAAGGCTGGTATTGCAGCAGCTGCCTCGTTCGTACTCTGGGGCTTGCTTCTGACCCTGTGTGTTACCAAGCACACCTTTGTAAATAAGCTCTCATGATCCAGGTGATATGGTAGAGAAGCTGCCTGGAGTCATTGAACTGCATACGTTCTAAGTTGACTAGCACTGTTCATTGGGAAAGGTAGACAGGAAAAGGAAAACAGTGCAAACCCTGTCCATTAAACCCAAGTGTTGTGGTGGGAAAACAAGGACCTGGTGTCTAGCATATGTAAATTAGTAGTCTGTATTCATGAGACTGTTGCTTAGAGTGTAAGTTATGTAAATACATTAATGAATTCTAAATTCCATTCCATTCCATCTCATACCCACCCATCTTTCAGCCTGTCCTTGGGAGACTGAGGCACTTAGCTTACAGACTTCCAAGTCTTCTCTTCTTCTGCGCCTGTTCCCTCTGCGTTCCATCTGGAAATGGTAATAAAGACACATGCCACCTCCACAAGCCTGACAGTCCTTCCTAGCATGGGGTGAGATCAAGCTCTGAGCACAAGTCATTTACCTGGCCTTGGTAATAAGTTTCTGCTAGCATTTTTTACAGTGACCTCAGACCAGCTGTTCTAAGAGTGCTTTCCTTGTTAACAACATAGCTTATCTCTTTGTTTCCTTTACTTTCCCTGCCTCTGTTAGTGGTTAACACGCCTTTCCCTCAGGGAACCTAATGAGGTTTTTAATGTCATCTAAAAATGAAGCACTGAAGTGAGGTCGGTGAGAATTTGTTCCTGTTTGAATTTGGCTCCCTTCCAACCTGGGCATTGTGAGGGAAGGAGACTTACAGGATTAAATAGGAAGTGAAACAGCTTGAATTTCAAACCAGGTTGTTTTCAGAGCTGCCCTTAACTGAACATTCACAACTTTTAAAAATGATTGTTACTTCTTTTCACCACTACTTGAAATGGATAGGCTTTAATGGGAAAAAAATTCATAATTTAGATTAAGTGAAACATGATTCCTTTTTCCCTCATAAGAATCTGAAATGGTTTCATTCTTACTGAATTCAGATTAAAAGAATGCACTTGCCAGGCGTGGTGGCGCACGCCTTTAATCCCAGCACTCGGGAGCAGAGGTAGGAGGATCGCCACAATAAGTGAGTTCGAGGCCACAATGAGACTCCATAGTGAATTCCAGGTCAGCCTGGGCTAGAGTGAGACCCTACCTCGAAAAATCAAAATAAATAAATAAATAAATAAATAAAAGAATGCACTTGGTGAAGGTTCAAACACTATTTTGGATAAAATGCACATACACTCTGTGTCACCTCCTCCCCAGCATTGATTTTGCACACTTGTAGAGAAAATCTGTGATTCCCAAGGCTGGGCTTCTTCTACTTGAGGTGGCTTGATATTACCTGACAAGTATTTAGACAAATGCAGGGTGTCCAGCCCAGCACTCCCCAGCAGTCCCATGCTGGGTCTGTATCTTTACCACAACAGAATGAAAACAGACTTGCTTGGCACATTATGGAGGAGCCTGTGGTGTGTGCTCATTTCTGTCTTATTTTACCAAAAGATGGCGCAAATCCATGAGCTTCAGGTCTTTCCACCCAACCTGGAAGTAGACACTGTGATGGTGTAAACTTTCAGAGCACACGGCAAGTCCTGGTCTTGGGAGCCTCGTCAGCCCTTCTGCTCAGTGTGCTATCCTGCTCCTAGCCCAGTGGCCTCCTCCAAACCTATGGCAGTAAACTTTGCACACTCATGCCTTGTGCAATGTGCGACTGCCACTGCTATGTGTCTTACTGATTGGTTGAGTTTGTGGAGTTTGTGCTTAGGTATTTCTGCGCCTCTCTTTGCCCTCATTGTCAACCGTGCATTCAAGAAGTTGACACTAGCTGGGCATGGTGGCCTCATACCTTTAATCCCAGCACTCAGGAGGCAGAGGTAGGAGGATCACCATGAGTTTGAGGCCACCCTGAGACTACATAGTGAACTCCAGGTCAGCCTGAGCTACAGTGAGACCCTACCTCAAAAAAACAAAAAAGAAATAAGAATAATAAAGAAAAGAAATTGGCACTTAATAATTAAGCAGACTATATCATCCAGCAACCAGCCTGAGAAAGGATCTTCTCTTAATCTGTTGCTTGCAAAATGCATATTAACATTTAGTCCAAAGTAGTGCTTTATTTTGAACACCTTTTAGATCAACTTACACAGTGATAATAACGCACAGTTCATGTTGTCTTGATTGTTTCTTATGAGAGAAAGCTAGACTCAAAAGCCTTGAGACATTAGCCCTCCATAAGAATCTTCTGGTTCCCTTAGTACTTGGTGCCATTTTTTAAAAACTTTGGAGACTGAACAGAAGAGAAAAGTCTTTAATTAGTGTGTATTGATTCCTTCCCGAGACATTGAAATAAGCTCTTTGCAGGTGTCTAATCCTGGAAACTGCTGGTCTCCAGATCTCGCCTCTTACATAAGTGTTTTTCTGATTCTGTGATAACCAATTAACTATCATTTGGTGATTAAAAGAACATAAAGTGCAAGTGTGATTAAGTGTCCTTTGGTGGAAACCGTTAAGAAGTGATGGAGGAGAAGCACCTCCTGCAGCCGGTCCGGCCCAGCGAGACTCCATCCCCTGCTTGGCAGCCACAGTGAAGACTAGTTCTGCACAAAGCAGCCCAAGATTTGTTCCTTTCACAATGACGTGGTTCTTGTTCCCCATTTGTGGTGGGAGTTGGAGCACCTGCTGCCTCTCGTTGATGCCTGTTTCCTGCACTCCTGCCTGCCCAGGTCTGAGAAGATGGAGGCTTTCCTATGAAAGGCAGAGCTGCTGCTTTCAGGGCCAGTGTCCTGATCAAGCTTAACAGGCCTCTCTATCCTTAAATATAGAAAAGGAAAAGGAGAAACCATTGAGCTTCAGAACTTTAAATCTCACATACATTTCTTGTCTAGGGGAAGAAAGTAGGTCTGAGGACCTTCTAAAACACTGGGAGATGTGATGAAAATGTCCTGTAGAGAAATCCTCCCAGCATTCCAAGAACTGTCAAACCAGAATGGCTGTTGGTTTTTTTGTTTTTGTTTTTGTTTTTGTTTTTGTTTTGTTTTGTTTTGAGGAGGGAAGGAGAGTTGTTTGTTTTTTGTTTTTTATTTTCGAGGTAGGGTCTCACTCTAGCCCAGGCTGACCTGGATCTCCTCTGTAGTTCTAGGCTGGCCTTGAACTCACAGCAATCCTCCTACCTCTGCCTCCCCAGTACTGGGATTAAAGGTGTGTGCCACCACGCTGGCAGCAGCTGCTGCTGCTGTTTTGTTTTTGTTTTTAATGACACTGTGTTTATATGGGCAGGTTAGACTCAGCTCATACTGCATTGCTGATCCATTGGCCTCCAGGCTCCAGAGGCATTCATTGTTGTCCGAGTCTTTTACATACAAGTGAGTACAATAGGTTCTATCTGTTCGACTTAGCCCTTTTTCATTCCATCTTCCAGAACCCACAGAGAAGGTGACATGTGGCCCCTCACAGTATAAGATGCAGGCACACAGTATGTGATAAATGTGGCAGTCAAGCCCCCTAAACACCCAGATGTCTCTATAGACTCCATGTGAGTATTGAGAGAATCTTAACCTTCCAGAGGAAAATTCCTGGGAGCTCCTTCCCACTGGTCTAGCCTGGGTACCTGCTTGGAAACATGACAACTGGAAACAGGCTGGCTTTCCTTGCTAAACTCACAGACTGTTGACGTCTCCTGGGGCGCTAATGAGTACTGATGACGGATAAACTAAAGTCTGGGAACCTGTGGAAATCGTCATTATTTAAATTTTAAAAGGACAAGCAACAGGTTTTTTGTTTACTATTTGACTTCCAGAGATGCACTACCTCTTAACCATTTTCAAAGAAAGGAAATGTACCTTCAAGACTCGTGCCGCTATCTGCGTACCTGCTTCAAGGTGACGTTTACACTGTCCATGACTGATTAAAAAGAAAGCAACAAGTTCTCTAGGAGATAAACAGAACGCTGAACAGCTTTAGAGAGGTGAGGTCAGAGTAGAATTTAGCCTGGAACTTAAAGAAATGGCCTCTGCAAATTTCTTTTGACAGCAGAGTTGCTTGTCTTGACTTCCAGTAATAGAAAACCAGGCAATTTGATTATCTGATTTGCGAGAAATGTTAATGGAATTCTGGGGCATTTGTCCTGTTTTATGTGCAAATGAAAGTCTAAAAAATATTAGCAGGGTATTACATTTTTCAGAAGCCTCCATCTCTCCATCTAAGAGAATGATGAGTGAGAGACCTGTGAGAGGAAGCTCATTAGGCGTGATGAGAAAAGTGAGGAAATAGAACCAAGAACCGCTGTGTTTCTCTGCACAGCCTTCAGGATGCTCTTAACATATAGGAAAATGATTTACTTTCTAAATCTAGAAGGACTTCCAGCAACATAGATCACGTTTAATTTGATGGCCTCTACCATCAGAAATAACTAATATCTAAGTTCTTTCCTTTCAGTATAATCAATTATAGTTGTGTTAGAATATTTTTGGCTTCAAAACAAAAAGATTCAGAAGTTTAATAAAGAAAGATCTCAAGCCTTCAATCTATTCCTTTATTATGTTGAACCTTTTAGATAGCAAAATTAGAATATATAAACAGTGCGTGGTGAAATTAAAACCACTCTGTCTAACAAACTCAACAGAATTTTTTTTAATTTGCTGCAAGTTCATTTTACGGTGCCCAGTGCCTCATCAAAATGCTGCATAATTACAACAAACAGTACCGGGTAGCTTTCCACAAACAGGAATTTGTGTGCCAAGTTCTGCCTGCCAATTAATGAGAAGTCCTAGGATAGCAATGATTTTTTTAAAGAGCCTGCTTTAATTGACAGTTTTAAGCTGTGGGTCTTAATGTCCTCCTTAATGGTGTAGCGGAGACAGTGTGCTGGCTTTACTTGGTCCACTTCTTGATTCAGGAACTTTCCAGCATCTAGGGAAGCAATGGTGCACTGCAGTACACTGGAGGAAATCCTCTTTAAAATAGCATTTTTACACAGAGGACCAGTAACTACACAAAGACGGAGCTGTCACAGAAGCCCCCCGAAGCTCTAAAGCCACATCGTGGCCGCCACCACCCCAGGCCTGCTGGTGCCCACCCACCCAGCGCTCACTGCACATTGCCATCCCTGCCCACAGTGCTGTTGGGGCCTCATCCTGATGTCATTTGGTCACAGTTAACTTCTAGGTTTATACTTGAGTGATCAGTTTTACCTCATGAAACAGTGGGGAAGCTGGATTTGTTTCCCTCCCCTTCCTAAGAGAGAGGAGTTAGTTCACAGTTGGTGAACCTTTTTCTCAACATGGGTTGTGCCCATGAAGTCAGAGGGACCAAAGGGATATAAGATTGACAGCTGGGTATTCAGAACCACTGATAGGGGCTCTGTTTCTAACCATTTGTTGTGCTGTGTGGACAGAGCTTTATTACCCTGGGAAAGATTAAAAAAAAAAAAAATCCAACTCGGTTTTTCCATTGTGTCACCCTGAGTCACGCACATAGTCGTCATCACGGCTCTGACCTTCAGAGTTTACGTCTAGCCTTTTCTGTAATCGAAGCCAACTTCTTGCCTTCTCTTATTCTCACTTTCTGTGTCTCTCTCTCTCTTAGAAGCACCCTGCACCAGCCACCACCTCCTCTCTGTGGCCTTCCAAGGCTGCAGCAGCAGGGTTTTGCCCACTTGGCCAGCCAGGGAGGCAGGTTACATGCAGAGCTGGCAGAGGTACAAAGGTAGACTGGAGGCCAGGAACCCCGGGATGTCCAGAAAGTCAGAGGGCAGCGCCCACTCACAGTGGGGACACGTGATGTCTGTCTTCACTGGTGATGGGATGGTTAGCTGCAGTGTCGGAAATCTGACAAGTGTGCACGAGCATTTGTTAAAGTGTCTACAAGTCTAGAAGTAAGCAAAAGCTGAGCTGTTGTACCAGCAATTCTCCTTTCTCCAAGAATGGCATGCCTTGTCAAGACCCAACGCAAAGACTTAGATACCTGTGCCTTTTTATAACAGCATCTATTATGAAAAAAAATAAGTTACTTACAGTTTTCGCCACTTTTATAGCCCTATAAACAGCCCAAATTTACAGCTGTGGCTTCACGGTGCATGACATATGGCCTGGTTACCTGTAATGAAATTCTGTAATGATGATTTGCCAAGCTTCTGTGGATGTCTGAAGACTTTATTTTTGCAGTCATGACCTTAGGCTGGACCTAAGTCTATGTAAACCGAATCATGCTGTCTGTCTTGTTTGTAGATGCTGACAAAAGAAAACTAGACCTTCAGTTTTTTGTTTAGATTTTGTTTGTGTACTGATGCTGGCTGTAGATTGTTGCAAATAGAAGTAGGTCTGGCATACTCCAACAATACTGTTTTAGCTTGAGTATTCTAAAATACACTTTTTATAAAGTATAACATGCAAAGTCACTATATATAAAGTTTGTGGTAAAGGTGTGAACATTTTGCTAATAAAATGATAATTTTACAAGAATGTGTATCTTGCCTTTGTCTCTTTGCAGTACTATTTATTCATCACACATTCTTTTATCTCATTTTATTTGATTGTATATTATTGAGACAGGATAGCCCAAGTTAGCTTCATACCTTTTTTAAAAAATAGATCGTATTTTTATTTATTTATTTATTTATTTATTTATTGGAGAGAGAGAAAGAGAGCATGGGCACACCAGGGCCTCTAGCCATTGCAAACGAACTCCAGATGCATGTGCCACCATGTGCATCTGGCTTATGTGGGACCTGGAGAATTGAACCTGGGTCCTTAGGTTTCACAGGCATGCTGCCTTAACCACTAAGCCATATCCCCAGCCCAGCTTCATACTCTTAATCCTCCTGCTTCATCCTCCCAAGTACTGAAATTTCATGCATGTGAAATTCACCCTGCAAACTTTCACACATTCTTAACCAAATATTCTTTAAAAGTAATTTTTAATTTTATTTATGTATTTGAGAGAGAGGCAGATAGAATGGGCACACCAGGGCCTTTAGCCACTGCAAAGGAACTCCGGATACATGCACCACCTTGAACACCTGGCTTTAAATGGGTACTGGGGAGTCGAAACCAGGTCCTTAGGCTTTGCAGGCAATCACTTTAACCACTGAGCAGCAATCTGCAGCCCTCCCTATGGCTTTTTCATGCATCCTTCCTTTTGTAATTAAATAAGTTGAGCGTGTCCATAATGGTGTCTGGTTGTGTCGGTTCCATCCACCCTGCCCCATATCTCTCTTCTGAAAGCTTCAGCACTGGCAAGGACTTCGTACAACCGCTCCAGGGAGTGCTGCTGTTCTAGGAAATGATGGGGGTCTCCCTGGGGCTCATGGAAGAAAGGTTTGTACGTGTCTTTGCTCTGTTTGTTAGGGCTTCATCAGAATGCCAAGGTTTGGGGGGTTTTTGTTCTTTTGTTTGGAGGTAGGGGGTCACTCTAGCCCAGGCTGACCTGGAATTCATTATGTAGTCTCAGGGTGGCCTTGAACTCATGACGATCCTCCGACCTTTGCCTCCCGAGTGCTGGGATTAAAGGCGTGCACCACCGCGCCCGGCTCAGAATGCCAGGGTTTTCATCCTGCATCAGCCTTAACCTTGGGACTCGCTCTAGGCTCTTCATGGCCTCACACTCTCCAGGTTTCTCCTTGCACGGAAGGTTTGAATCTCGGCTCTTTCCAGGCTCTGTAACCCATAACTTCTGAAATGGGTTTCCCTCATCTTCAGCAAGGGAGGATAAGAAGAGCTTACTACATGGGTTAGCTGTGTGACTGACATCTGGTTCACTGTGAACAAAGAGTACTCATGTCACCTTCCGAGCCATCCCTTCATGCTGTCCATTGCCCCATTGGATTCAGTCGATAGCTTTGTTGACTTGGGAACTTTTTATCATTATTTACAAGCAGAGAGAGTGGGTGTGCCAGGGCACACTGCCACTGCAAGTCAACTCCAGATGCATGTGCCGCTTTGTGCATCTGGCTTTAAGTGTGTACTGAGGCAATCAAACCTGGATCATTAGGCTTTGCAGGCAAGTGTCTTAACTGCTGAGCCATCTCCCTAGCCTCCTCCTCTTTTTTCTTTTTTCTTTTCTTTTTTTTTTTTTGGAGGTAGGGTCTCACTCTAGCCCAGGCTGACCTGGAATTTATTATGTAGTCTCAGACTGGCCTCGAACTGACAGCAATCCCCTTACCTCTGCCTCCCAAATGCTGGGATTAAAGGCGTGTGCCACCACACCCAGCCATTTTTTTAATGTGCTGGGAGGACATTGTGTGACATGGCACATGTGGTGGTCCGAGGACAACTTCAGGTTGTCTACTCATTCCACTTTGCTTGAGACAGGATCTCCCTTGGTTTGCTGTTGCCATTTTATATGCCCCAGTCCAGCTGGCTCAGGAGCTCCTCATGGCCCCTCCCACTGTCATAGTCACATTGGGATTACAGACACGTGGGCCACTTTGTGTCCATTTTGCCCCTTGTTTTGTGTGTTACAATTTTAAGATAAATTATTATGTATTATGTATACATAATACAGAAGTATTTTTAGGGCTAGAGGGATGGCTTAGTGGTTAAGGTGCTTGCCTGCAGAGCCAAAAAACCCACGTTCAATTCCCCAAGACCCATGTAAGCCAGATGCACAAGGTGGCACATGTGTCTGGAGTTGTTTGCAGTGGCCAGAGACCCTGGCATACCCATTTTTTCTCTCTCAAAGATTTAAAGTATTTTTTTAAATATTATTTATTTGCAGAGAGAAAATATGAGCAAAGGAATGAACACGCCACAGCCTTGTGGTACTGCAAACAAACTCCAGACACATGAATCACTTTGTGCATCTGGCTTTATGTGGGTACAAAGAATCAAACCCTGGAGCTGGAGAGATGGCTTGGTGGTTAAGGTGCTTGTCTGCGAAACGTAAGGACCCAGGTTCAACTTCCCAGAACCCACATAAGGCACATGCATCTGGAGTTTGTTTGCAATGGCTAGAGGCCCTGGCATGCCCATTCATTCCCCTCTCAATAAATAAAAAATACTTTTTTAAAGAATCAAACCCTGGGCAGCAGGCTTTGCAAGCAAGCACCTTCAACCACTGAGCCTTCTCCAGGTGGTTCGACCATGCAGCTTTGCTCCTGGCGTTGTACTGCGTAGACACTCTTCTTTCTGCTCTGGTCTAAAGGGCGAATGCTTTCACCAGCCTGCCAACTCACCCTGCACACATTCCAGGTGTCAAAAAGCTAACACAGGCTTCAAAACAGGAACTCCACCGACTTCCGACTGCACAGACTCACGGAAGTTGCACTTACCTGTCTTTACTCATTGAAAAATGCTCTCTCGGGCTGGGGATGTAGCTCAGCTGCACACAATCCAGGGCTTGATCCCAACACTGCATAAGTGGAAGCAGTGCACATCTGTGATCCCACCACTCAGGATGTGGAGGCAAGAGGATCAGAAGTTCAAGGTTATCCTCACCTGTACAGTTCAAACACAGCCTAGGCTATCTGAGACCTTATCTCAAAAAAATAAGATCTCTGTTTGCATACTTATTATTGAGCAGTCACATGTCAAAGCCACATGGGGTGGCTCACACTTGTAATCCCTAGCACTTGGGAGGTTGAGGCAGGATTGCCACAAGTTCAAGACAAGCCTAGGCTACAGTATGAATCTCTGTTTAAAACACCAATGATTTTTTTTTCCCAGCATTCGGGAGGCAGAGGTAGAAGGATCTCCGTGAGTTTGAGGCCAGCCTGAGATTACATAGTGAATTCCAAGCCATCTTGGGCTAAAGTGAAACCCTACCTTGAAAAAAAAACAAAGCCAGGTGTGGTGGCACACACCTTTAATCCCAGCACTTGGGAGGCAGAGGTAGGAGGATCACTGAATTTAAGGCCACCCTGAGATTACATAGTGAATTCCAGGTCAGCCTGAGCTAGAGTGAGACCCTACCTCGAAAAAACAAAAAAAGAAAGAAAGAAAGAAAAAAACACCAGGCTAGAGACAAGGTTCAGTGGTTAGAATGCTTGCCTGTAATGCCAAACACCTGAGTTTGATTCCTCAGTACCCACATAAAGACAGATGCACAAAGTGGCACATGCATCTGGAGTTTGCAGAAGTTAGAGGCCCTGGTACGCCCATTCTCTCTCTCTCTCTCTCTCTCTATCTATCTATCTATCTCTATCTCTCTGCTTGCAAATAAATAAACTAAAACTACTAAAAAAAAAGAAGAAAGGAGGGAAGGTAAGAAAGAGAAAAAGAAAAAAGAAACCAATAAGGGGCTGGAGAAGAGAGGGCTCAGCAGTTTCACGTGCTTACTTGCCAAGCCTGACGGCCCGAGTTCAGCTTCTGAGCCACACACATGAAGTGGACACAAAAGGTGGCTCAGTGTCTGGTGGGTATTTGCACAGGCAAAAGACCCTGACATGCCCGCACACACATACATGCAAATAAAATCTCTAATTTTGAGGAAAGGTGTGGAAAACTTTAGAGCACACATTTTTGTTTATATTTGGATATTTTGAGAGACATCTTCAAGCTGACCTGTGTCCCCTTGGAAGAATAAGCGTGGGAAGCATAAACGCGTGCTAAAAGGAAAAGGCAGGCTCTTGCCTGACAAAGCCGTGCAAGCTGAACAGGAGCCAGTCTCGGTTATCCATGCCAAGCAAAATCGAATGAGCGCACGCCAAGAAGGAAAAAACAAATTAGAACGCACCCCAAACAACCAGGCATGTTTTAACCGTGGACGCCAAACAGTGGCACAACTCCTCCCCAAGTACCTGGCCACCCGCTGCAGCCTCCGGCAGCTGCCTTGCAGGCCTGGCGCCCCTGTAGGCCCAGAGTGCCCTGCAGATCTCGCCTGCAGCAATACTTAAGCCTCAGATACCCATTGAGATGAGAAATTATAAAATGCAGAACCTTTCAGGTGTCTCGGGGTTTCTCTTCTAATAGTATTGACTAAAAACATGATTCTCTATTGAAATGTTTTATTTATTTATTTGAGAGAGTGTGAGAGAGAAAGAGGCAGGTAGAATCGCCACACCAGGGCCTCTGGCCACTGCAAATGAGCTCCAGATGCATGTGGCACCTTGCGCATCTGGCTTATGTGGGAACTGAAGAGTTGAACCTAGGTCCTTATGCTTTGCAGGCAAGTACCTTAACCGCTAAGCCATCTCTCCAGTGCCCTGATTCTCCATTGAAAGTACCAGAGTCTGCTGGGAAGCTAGGCAGTTTCAGCCTTCTAGAATTTACTTACCCAGGAGGATTAAGTTACTTTTCTTCATAGCACTTTATAGCCTGTAAGAAGGGAGCAAACTTTTACAGCTAACACCTTGTCAAGATGAGTCTCTTGGATAATTATGGTCTTAATCAGACCTCCAGTCACGGGTTTTATTTTCAGCATCTCCTAGGAAACAAGGTAAGAACGCAAGAGCCCACCTTTGGAGAGCCGTGGAGGGTGCTGCCGTCTCAGATCCTACTGCTGACGGGGTAGGAAACAACGGGGGGTCACAGTTCTCTTCATTAATATTCAGTGTAGAATGGAGTTTTAAGCCTTGGTGAAATAAAATATATGGAAAATGAAATGGAAAAACTACCAGGGTTCCACTCCATTAGAAAAGGGCATTTTTAAGGAGGAAATTGTGGGGTTTTGAATGTTAATTTGAGGTTAATGCACAATGTTAGGGCGCAGGAGCCGCACTGTTGGTATACTATCACCCACATTAAAATTGCCATCGCTGCTCAGATGATGGGCAGGCTGTGTCTTGTTCGCATATAAATGAGAACACTTCATAGTCTCAGAAATCCAGTACCAGCCCTGGGACAGTGGCAGAGACAGCATGGACGCTCTATCCCAACATGGTGGATGGGTGTTTGAGTCAGACTGTCAACTTATGAAATATCCTCGGAACGTTTTGCTCAAATTTATTTTTATATGTCTTATTTCTAATATCATAACCCCAAGTTAGAGACATAGGATCCTGTTCTTAAGTCCCTTCTGAGTGAGATGGGAGTATGGACAGCCAAGAGGCAAGTTTGGGGGGATTTTTTTTTTTTTTTTTTTGCCTTGGGAGTATGTATGTGTAGTAGATGCATGGGGTGGGGAGGGCCGAGGTCAGTTCCTCAGTCACTCAACACCTTTTTTTGTTTGTTTTTGTTTTTTTGAGGTAGGATCTTGCTGTTGCCCAAGCTGACCTGGAATTCACTATGTAGTCCCAGGGTGGCCTAGAACACACAGTGACCTTGGCCTCCTGAGTGCTGGGATTAAAGGCATGCACCACCGCATCCAGTATTTTTTAAATATTTATTTGCAAGCAGAGAGAGAATGGACACACCAGATCCTCTTCCCACTGCAAATGAATTTCAGATGCATGTGCCACTTTGTACATCTGGACTTATGTTGGTACTGGGGAACCTGAACCATCATTTTGCAAGCAAGCACCTTTAACTGCTGAGCCTCAAACTTACAACAATCCTTCTACTTCTGCCTCCCACATACTAGGATTAAAGATGTGCACTCCCACACCCAGCTCCACCTTGTTTTTGTTTCGTTTATTTATTTTTTTAAGAGTGACAGACAGAAAGAGGCAGATAGAGAATGGGTGCGCCAGGGCCTCCAGCCACTGTAAACAAACTCCAGATGTGTGCGCCCCCTTGTGCATCTGACTAACATGGGTCCTGAGGAATCAAGCCTCCAACTGGGGTCCTTAGGCTTCACAGGCAAGCGCTTAACCGCTGAGCCATCTCTCCAGCCCCACCTTATTTTTTTTGAAACATATCTCACTGAACCTGGAGTTCACCTGTGGTGCTGGGGTCATGAACTCAGGTCCTCATGCTTGTGTGGCAAGCACTTTACTTACTGAACCGTCACCCCAGCCTGAGAAGAAGTTGTGTGTATGCGTGTGGTATAGATGCGAGTATGCGTGTGCATGTGGAGGCCAGAGGTTGACATCAGGTATCTTAATCAATTGCTCTTCACCTTATTTACTGAGACAATGTCTCACTTGAACCTAGAGCTCACCAATTGACTAGCTAGCCCACCTGAGCTGGAATTCACTGGCTCTGCCTCCCAGGCGCTGAGACTCCAGGCAGCCCATCACACCTACCTGGCATGTGCATGGGTGCTGGAATCCGAACTCTGGTCCTCACACTTGCACAAGTGCTTTCTCCGCTGACCCACCACCCCAGTCCCAAAGACAAAGTTTACACATGCCTGCTAGCGACCTGTGGGTGCTGAGAAGGCAGCAGGAACTGAAGCATCTGCTGTGCACACATGATGACTGGAAAGGACACTGAATTCTCCCCCAAAAGACGGCCACCTGGAGGTGCAGGTGAAACCACAACTAACCCAGAAGGTCCTCTCCCCAAGCAAAGTGTCCTGGTACGTGACTATAATTCCAGCAGCTGGGAGGTTGACACAGGAGTATCATCACAAGTTAGAGGCCAGTCTGGGCTCTATAAGGGATACCTTGTCTCAAAAATTAAAAAAAAAAAAAAAAAAAAAAAAAAAAACATGAGTTGGGCTGGAGAGATGGCTTAGCAGTTAAGGCACTTGCCTGCAAAGCCAAAGGACTATGTTTGATTCCCCAGTATCCACATAAAGCCAGATGCACAAGGTGGCACATGCATCTGGAGTATGTTTGCAGTGGCCAGAGGTGCACCCATTCTCTCTATCTGCCTCGCTCTTTAATCCCAGCACTTGGAAGTCAGAGGTAGGAGTGAGTTCCAGGTCTGCCTGAGTGAAAGGAGAGAAAAGAAAAGAAAAAGGCATGGTGGTACAGAGCTCAGCTCCATCTCAGTACTTGGAAGATTGAAGCAGGAGGATCAGGAGTTTGAGGCCAGCGTGGGCTACATGAGACCCTATCAAGAAGGAGAGTGGGGGGCTGGAGAGATGGCTTATCAGTTAAGCGTTTGCCTGTGAAGCCTAAGGACCCTGGTTCAAGGCTTGATTCCCCAGGACCCACGTTAGCCAGATGCACAAGGGGGTGCATGCATCTGGAGTTTCTTTGCAGTGGTTGGAAGCCCTGGCGCACCCATTCTCTCTCTCTCTCTCTTTCTCTCTTTCTTTTTTTTTATTTGTTTGTTTTTGGTTAAGGTCTCACTCTGGCCCAGGCTGACCTGGAATTCACTATGTAGTCTCAGGGTGGCCTCAAACTCATGGCAATCCTCCTACCTTTGCCTCCCGAGTGCTGGGATTAAAGACATGCGCCACCACGCCTGGCTCTCTCTCTGTTTCTTATCTGCCTCTTTCTCTCTCTGTCTATCACTCTCAAATAAATAAATAAAAATAAACAAAAATTTTTTTTAAAAAGGAGAGCGGGGAGTCAAGTGTGGTGGCACATGCCTTTAATCCCAGCACTCGGGAGGCAAAGGTAGGAGAATCGCCATGAGTCTGAGGCCACCCCGAGACTACATAGTGAATTCCAGGTCAGCCTGGGCCAGAGTGAGACCCTACCTCGGGGAGAGAAAAAAAAAAAAGGGAGAGTGGGGGTTGGAGAGATGGCTTAGTGATTAAGGCACTTGCCTGTGAAGCCTAAGGACCCAGGTTCAATTCTCCAGGTCCCATGTTAGCCAGATGCACATCGTGGCGCACGCATCTGGAGTTCATTTGCAGTGGCTAGAGGCCCTGATGCACCCATTCTCTCTTTCCTCCTCTGTTCCTCTGTATCTAATAAATAAATAAAGAAAATGATTATTAAAAAAAGAAAAAAGGAGAGTGGGACCTTCCAAAGTTCAGGGTCTACTGCGGAAGAGGTGGCAGAAAGAATATAAGAGCCAAATAGGACTGCTTACTTTCCAGACACAAAATGGCCTGAATATTCATGACCTCACAGTGCCTGGCACTACCTACACAAGACCCTCATAATAGGAGGAAAAGACATTGACATCAAAATAAAAGAGACTGATTGAGGGGGGAAGGAATATGATGAAGAATGAAGCTGTGAAGGGGAAAGTGAGGGTGGGAGGGAATTATCATGGTTTATTGTCTATAATTATGGAAATTGTCAATAATAAAGAAAAGGAGAAGTCAGGCGTGGTGGCGCATGCCTTTAATTCCAGCACTCGGGAGGCAAAGGTAGGAGGATCACCATGAGTCTGAGGCCACCCTGAGACGACATAGTAAATTCCAGGTCAGCCTGGACTACATTGAAACTCTACTTAAAAAAAAAAAGAAAGAGAGAGAGAGAAAGAGAGAAAGGGAAGGAGGGAGGGGAAAAGGAAAGGAAAAAGGAGAGGAGAGGAGAATGGGGCTGTAGAGATGGCTCAGCAGTTAAAGGTGGTTGTTTGGAAAGATCTGGGTTCAATTTCCCAGTACCCACATAAAGCCAGGTGCACAAAGTGGAAAAGATCCTAGTGTGCTTTGTACCCATCCATATTTTCCCTTTCTCTCTCTCTCCCCAAATAAATAAAATAATTTTTAAAGGAGTGGGGCTGGATAGATGGCTCAGCGGTTAAGGGTACTTGCTTACAAAACCTGAAAGCCTGTGTTTGATTCCCCAGTACCCATGTAAAGTCAGATGCACAAAGTGACACCTGTGTCTGGAGTTTGTTTGCAATGGCACAAGGACCTGGTGTGTTCTCTCTCAAATAAATAAATGATTTTTTATTTTTAAATATTTTACTTATTTAAGAGAGAGAGAGGCAGATACAGGGGGCATGGGAGCACCAGGGCCTCTAGCCACTGCAAACAAACTCCATATGCATGCACCACCTTGTGCATCTGGCTCACCCAGGCACTGGAGAATCAAACCTGGGTCCTTAGACTTCACAGGCAAATGCCTTAACCGCTAAGCCATCTATCCAGTCCAATAAATATTTTTTTTTTTAAAGGAGAGTGAAGAGGAGGAGGGTGGGAGAGGAAGGAAGTTTGAAGTGATCCCAAATCTTTCAAGAACCACAAAAAAAAGTCTGCCTGCCCGGTATGGGGGCACATGCCTTTAATTCCAGCACTCACGAGGCAGAAGTAGGAGGATCACTGTGAGTTTGAGGCCACCCTGAGACTACATAGCAAATTCCAGGTCAGCCTGGACTAGAGTGTAACCCTACATCGAAAAAAAAAAAAAAAAAAAAAAAAGATCTTTTATCTGAGATGAATGGCTCAGGTAATTATCAAAGGAGTTCATGGCCAGCTAGAGGACATTTCTTAGTGTGCGTGGGTTCAGGGGACATGCTTGAACATTGTTTCTGTCTTTTGAGAGATAGTGTGCAATTGTTTTTGCTTATTGATGTTTCAAGATTTTTTGTTTGTTTGGTTTTGGTTTTGGTTTTGGTTTTGACGTAGGGTCTCCCTCTAGCCCAGGCTAACCTGGAATTCACTGTGCAGTCTCAGGCTGGCCTCCTACTCACAATGATCCTCCTAACTCAGCCTCCATAGTGCTGGGATTAAAGGTATGTTCCACCAAACCCTTGTTGCTTCAAGCACTTTTTAAAATGTTTTTTAAATATTTAATTTATTTATTTGAGAGAGGGAGAAAGAAGCAAAGAGAGAGAGAATGGGCAGGCCAGGACCTCTACTAGCCCTGCAAACAAACTGCAGACGCATGCACCACCTTGTACATCTGGCTTACATGGGTCCTGAGGAATCGAACCTGGGCTGCTTGGCTTTACAGGCAAGCACCTCAACTGCTAAGCCATCTCTCCAGCCCCTAACTTTTTTTTTTAAATTATTTTAGAGTATAAGCTCACCAGGGCTGAATGTCCCTGCAAATGAACTCCAGCCACATGTGCCACTTTGTATATCTACCTTTATATGGGTACTGGGGAATCAAACCTGGGCCTCCAGGCTTTGCAGGAAAGCACCTTGAACTGCTGAGCCATTTCTCCAGCCACTTGTTGGTGTTTCAAGACAGTTTCACACACTTAGGCTTGCCTTGAACTCATGTCAAGTCTCCTGTCTGAGCATCCCAAATGCTAGGGATTGCAGGTGTAAGCCACCACATCTGGCTTTGGTGTGTGATTGGGTTTGCTCACTGATAAGTATGCAAACTTTATGACAAGCAGTCAAGCTAATAGGAAACAGTAGCATTCATTGCACTAGTAATACATAAATCCCATCCTTCACCCCAATAGAAATTGTAACAAAACTGAACAGTGAGCACCTGCATTTTCCACTGCAGGTCCATGGGGGACTTCTTTATTGGTTCTATATAAGAGCTTAAACAATATAAAAGCTTGTCTTCATTTTTCATGATGCTGTAGTTTCAGTTGGAAACACCCACACAGGCCTATGTGTAGACACACACACACAAAAATGAAGAAAAGACAAATGACTTAAATTGCAAAGTAAAATGAGAAAAAGACAAAAGATTTGTTGTAGGAGAATAACAGGATCAGAGGGAGGGTTTCATCAGGAGACCTGAGGCTCGGAGCAGGGAGCAGAGAAGCGGGGAAGGGGTGAGGACAGCTGAGGAGGCGGAGAAGCCTGCAGTGGCACAGATGGCCCCACAGCCGAGTGCCGCGGAGAGCCGAAGGTCGCCTCCTCCCCTCCCGCTTCCAGCTCTCCTAGGCTGATCCATCATTGTTTATTATTTGGTTTGTCAAACGTTAAAACATTCCTAGCACTGCAAAGTCCTACATCTTGGGCTCAGAGGAATAAATAAATGAAAAATCAGGACAGGGTTTTATGACTCCAGACATACACCACGCATTATCACAACACAAACAAATCAGGGTTCCCATAGGGAATTATGCTTCTGAGAAATAAAGAGAGGCAGTCTTTATGTGGCCCTTCCCCTAGAAGAGAATAAGATATTTGCTACATTTTCCTGTTGCTGGTTGCTATACATTAAAAATTTCTGCTTTTATTCAGCATCATTTCAAGATTGAGGAGGGGGGATGTCCAGTTGTAACAGCGGTGGGGAACCAGCTCCTGGAGCCCAAGACCCTGGGTGCTGTTAGTCTACTTGGAATGCAGACATGTACCGACCATGAGCTTCACACAGTGCCAGATGACTGACATACCCACAAGGCAACAACTTCATGCTCGGGGAGGCCCCAGGTCGAAGCACCTTGCACATGCACCCCCAGATACTGACATAAGGTTTGGTGGTGCTTTGAAGTCCCTGGTGGTGAGCCTCCACCTATGTGCTGTCCTCACGAGGTCAGTTATTCTCACCACCTGTGTTCATCAAGTGACCCCCCCCCCCCGCCGCCGACAGAGAGGTGGGCATCTTCATTATTCTCCACACTGGCAGGGAGACAGGCTCCGACTGGCAAGAGAAAATCAGCCCCTGGCAGCTGGAGCCCTCGCAGCACTCTGCCCTGGAGGCTACACAAGTTCACGGCACCCACATCACACGAAACGGCTCTGGCTGGTGGTCGAGATGCCAACAAGACCCCTCATTGACCACACCTGAGCCCAGAGAGAATGACATTGTCTAAGCCCCGACTCTGAGCACACAGCCAGCCCACTGGAGTGACGGCTGTCATTTCACCAACGATAGCAATGAGAGGCTCTTGTATGTCTTCCTCAGTGTGCATGCCAGATTAAAACTGTCCCTGACCACGGCTGGGCATGTGGATCTACCCCTTTAATCACAGCACTTGGGAGGCAGAGGTAGGAGGATCGCTATGAATTCCAGGTCAGCCTGGGCTAGGGAGAGACCCTACCTCGAAAAATGAAGAAAAAAAAACAAAACTATCCCTAATCTCCCATCCATCACTTCCACCCACCCACCCCATGCTCCAGGCCTGCTCTGGTGTCCTCTCACTGCGTGCCACCTTCCCGGGGGGCTCCCAAGTGACATGCCATCCCATGCTCCCAAAGGTAAATCACGGGGCTCCCTGTCCATGTGCCTCAGCCATCAGCCTCAACAACTTACCTAATGAGTGACTAACTCGTATTAGTCACAGAGCCACTGAGGGCAGGTGAGGAGACGTGAGCGGCAGGGCCGGTTGCTGCCACCGGACTGCATGAGCACACTGCATTTGGTTTAGTCATTGTGCCTGTTATTTTCCCCTTAGATAAAAAGGCAAAGTCGTGACAGCCACTTGGGAATCCATCTAAACATTCCCGAGAGCGACAAGCAGACAACAGGAAGACAAGATGGGGATGGAGAAAGCATTGTCACTCTCCTAATCACACCTTCCTCTGTCTCTGTTGGTCTCCTTACACCCCCCCCCCTCCACCGTACATTCTCCCCCATGTCTCTCTGGATTCTAGGATTCCAGCTTCACTTCCTGGGCTGAGGGTTCGAGGCCATAGGGGCGGCCAGCCTGGCAGGACCGAGGAGATGAGGAATACAAAACCATTGGCAAGCGCCCTTTCAACCAGATCAAAGAGAACAGTAGCCTTTTCTCATGATGTGTTCCCTCCGTAATTGTGTAATCTTTCTTTTCTTTAAACATCTAAACATTTATGCATTATTGTCTCTTTTTTTTTGTGGAGTGGCTCAGCGAGAAGCACACAGACAATGGGGACAGGTCTATGCCCTACTCCCAGCCACTCCCTGATGACACCACTCAGGTCATCCTGCTGGGCTTTGTCTCACACTGGACATGTGTGTCTTTTGTCTCCCTGTCCTGTGATTAGCCACGTGCCCGCCTCAAATGCCTGCTCGGTAAATGAAGCCTGCTCACTGGAAAATCACCAGGACTTGAAGCAGAGAGAGGTTTGCTGATTTTGCCTTCACATGGACACACAAAAGGATGCGTCCCCTGTCCACTGTCCCCAACACTAGCAATGATCTGTGGGGACCTTGTGAACTCTCCTGTGGTTGTTTGATTCAGGTGACCCCCATAAACTTAGTTGTTTTGAATGCTAAGTTCCCAGCTGATGGAGCTTTGGGAATTAACACCTCTTGGAGGCAGCGTATTTTTGGAAGTGGACTTATGGGTGTTATAGCCAGTTTCCCCTTGCCAGTGTTTGGCACACTCTCCTGTTGCTGTTATCCACTTGATGTTGGCCGGGGGGTGATGTCCACCCTCTGCTCATGCCATCATTTTCCCTGCCATCGTGGAGCTTCCCCTTGAGTCTGTAAGCCAAAATAAACCTTTCACCCCCCCCCCCCACCAAAAGCTGCTCTTGGTTGGGTGATTTCTGCCAGCAATGCGATCCTGACTGCAACATCTCCCTACAATTAAGCCCGTGCTTGTTTGCTGCCTCATGGAACATTTATCATGTAGTCTCCCTCACACAGCCAGGAGGGACAAGGAGGGAAATACATCGCCCTTACCCCTAAGGAACGTAGAATCTAATTATCATCTAGAGACCCTTTGGGGATCCGCTTAATAAATCAATACGAATGATTTGTAATTAGAATATCAATTATTTGTATGCAAATGTGGCCTTCTGGGGGCTTGGGGGACAAGTCCTACAGATTGAAAAGACTCTCTCCCTCCACCTCAGCCTCCCTGATTCTTAATTACATTATTTCGTTTATTCATCAAGCATTTATTGAACACCTTTTGCGTGCTGGGCACAGAACTGGGGTCTGAGACTCCATGCCTGCTTGTTCACTCACAGTCAGCAGTAAAGATCTGAGGAAGGGTCTGGCTGGGCCTTGGGAATAGCTTTCTTATGGAAAGGCAAAAGCACCGATAATTTTCCTAGCACCCCAAAATCTCTGACAGCCACCTAGGCCACTGAGCCCTTCAGTGAAGGAGGAAATCCTCCCCTGGCCCCGCTACTCAACTGAGTCTGGAGAGGCCGGCCCTCTTGAGGAAAGGGGATCCATGTGGCTGCATCCTCTCTTGTGAAGATGTGTGTTTGGGGAGGGGTGTCTGACTGTGATTGCCCCACCTCTCGCCCAGGCTTGTTGGGGGGGGGACGCACGCAAGCCAGAGTCCCTTGCCACTGCAAACGAATGCTCCTCTGGCTTTACATGGGTGTCTGGGGGATTGAACCAAGGTCAGGGGACTTTGCAAGCAAGTGCCTTTTAACTGCTGAGCCATCTCCTCAGCCACCCTCTTGGAATGTTTCCTTGAATACTTTTTGTCTTTGAGTTCTCCCCCAGCTTCCCAAAGTGAAGTTCATTTTCTCCTTGTAGCTGTTGACTCAACTTTTCTGGCATTTATCACAGATTGAAATTACTTTGGTGATTTCCCTCTTGTTACTTCGGTGGGTGTGTTTGTGCGTTCGTGGTTATGGGGGTGCATATGTGTGCACGGGTGTGTGTGCATGTATGTACTCATGTATGTGAAGCCAGAGGATAACCGTGAGTATCACTCTTCAGGAATACTATCCTTTTTGGGTTGGTTGGTTTGTTTTTGAGACAGAGTCTCTCACTGACTTGGATCTAGATAAACTCAAGCTAGCCAGTGAGCCCCAAGGATCCACCAGTCTCCACCTCCCAGTGTTGGGGTTGCACATGTACACCACCATGCCCAGCACTTGACACAGGCACTAGGATAGAGCTCAGGTTTGCACTCTTTTTTTGTTTGTTTGTTTGTTTGAGAGTGACAGAGAGAAGGAGACAGAGAGAGAGAGAGAATGGGCGTGCCAGAGCTCCTGGCCTCTGCAAACAAACTCCAGATGCGTGCGCCCCCTTGTGCATCTGGCTAACGTGGGTCCTGGGGAATTGAGCCTTGAACCGGGGTCCTTAGGCTTCACAGGCAAGCGCTTAACCACTAAGCCATCTCTCCAGCCCCAGATTTGCACTCTTGCAAAGCAAGCACTGAGCTATTTCCCCTGCCAGTTCCCCTGGAATTCTCACTGGCAGCCCCACTTCAAAGCTGGGGAAGCAGATGAGCAAGGGCCGAGGTTCAATCCCCAGAACTGCAAAAGAAAACAAAAATAAACAGAATAAAGTGTCCACTATAGCATGCCCAAACAGTAGATTCTGAAGCAACACGAAAACTAAAGAAATAACAGCTGGGCATGGTGGCACATGCCTTTAATCCCAGCATTTGGGAAACAGCGGTAGGAGAATTGCAGTGAGTTCAAGGCCACTCTGAGACTACATAGTGAATTCTATACGAGTCTGGGCTAGAGTGAAACCCTACCTTTGAAAAAAAAAAAAAAAAGGAATAACAAGTAAAACAGTGAGTTAAAATTCTATTTAAAATGTAAATGAAGGCTTAGTGGTTAAGGCATTTGTCTGCAAAGCCTAAGGACCCAGGTTTGATTCCCCAGTAGCCATGTAAGCCAGATGCATATGGTGACACAAGTGGAGTTTGTTTTCAGTGGATGAGACCCTGACATGCCAATTCTCTCTCTCTCTCTGTCTCTTTGCTTCTCTCTCTCAAATAAATAAATAAATAAAATGTAAGTGAAGACAAGCATGGTAGCACACACCTATAAGACCAGCATTCAGAAGGCAGAGAGATTGCAAGCTTGAGGTCAGCTTGGGCTGCATTAGGGAGACCCTGACTCAATTTTCTTTTTTCTTATTTATTTATGTAAGAATGAGAATGGGTAGGCCAAGGACTCTTGACACTGAAAATGAACTCCAGATGCACATGCCACTTTGCTCATCTGACTTTACGTGTACACTGGGGAATCAAAGACAGACCAGCAGAATTTGTAAGCACGTGCCTTTAGTCACTGAGTCATATCCTCAGCTCTCAATTTTTTTTCCCCTCAGGGCTGTGGCTCAGTGGTAAAGTGCTTGCCTAGCATGTATAAGGTCCTGAGTTCCATCCCCAGCACTGAAAAAACCTTTTTTTTAAAATTTCAGGATAGTTTTGAAGTTAAAGAAAGTCACAAAAACAATAAAGAGATTATTCCATCCTACATTAGTGCGGCCCATTGATCACAATTAATGAGCCATTATTAATATGAGTGAGATGTTACTGTTAAGAAAGCTCCATATTTCACACCGATTTCCTTAGTTTTCCCCTAATGTCCCTTTTCTGTTCCAAAATCCCCCAGGACATCAATTATCATGTCTTCCGAGGCTCCTTTGAGCTATGACAACTTCTCAGACTTCCTCTGTTGGTGGTGACCTTCACAGTTTGAGGAGCCTGGAGCCCTGTCATGTGTTTGTATGATGTTCTTCTGTTTAGGTTTTGACTAAAAAAAAAAAAAAAAAAAAAAAAAAAGAGACAGAGTTTTATATAGCCTAGACTGGCCTCAAACTCTATGTAGCCAAAAATAGCTTCTGATCCTCTTCTTGCCTCCACTTCCCAGGTGCTGGGTTCCAGATAGACGCGCGGCTCTACACCGGGGTTGTGATGCGCTGGGTGGAACCAGGGCTTTGTGCATGGCCAGGCAAGCATTCTCCCAACCTAGCTACAGCTCCAGCCTCAGGTTAGGATTTCATTATTATTATTTTTCCTTTATTATTATTATTACCAACGTATTTTGTCTGGGTACATCATGTGCTAGTACTCTCTTGTCCTTGTCCCTGCCCCATTCTGTTGGGGGTCCCTCTGGGGTCGTGGGGTTATGTGTTGTGGGAGCAGCAGTCAATTATTTTGGCGGGGAGGCGGGGGAGGGGAGGAATGCCTCTGGGCATGAGGTCTCAACCTGTGGCTCTTACAATCTTTCCAGCCCCTCTCCTGCAAAATTCCCTGAACCAAGGGGGGATTTTTGTTTTGTTCTTTCGCGTTAGAGTTTCACTCTAGCACAGGCTGACCTGGAATTCACTATGTAGTCTCAGGCTGGCCTCAAACTCACAGTGTTCCTTACCTCTGCCTCCCAAATGCTGGGATTAAAGGCATGTGCCACCATGTCCAGCATGATCATTATTATTATTATTTTGTTTTTGGTTTTTCCAGGTATGGTCTCACATTAGCCCAGGTTGACCTGGAATTCACTATGTGGTCTCAAGTTGGCCTTAAACTCATGCTGCTGCCTCCCAAGTGCTGGGATCAAAGGTGTATGCTACCGTACCAGCCTCATTATTTTTTAACTCCTAATCCTTCCGCCTCCACCTCTTCAGCAATTTCTTACCAGTATGTACCACTACAACCAGCTAATTTCTTATTTTGAAACCATGTGGCTAGGTTACCCTTCAACTCCTGGGCTCAAGCAATGCTCCTGCGTCAGCCTCCCGAGTAGCTGAGCGATGCCACACCTGCCTTATGATTGTCTTGTGGTTGCGGGCATGGGGGCGGAGAGCAAAGCTCGCGTAGTAAGGCGGCCTTCTTGTCACGACAAACCATCAAGCGTACCTCCTGCCAACAGGGCTTTCAGATGGTGCTGACCTTGGTCCCCCGGCCATGAATGAGGCTTCTCCGCCGGCACCGGTGCTTTTGTCAAGAAGCTCAGCCCTTTGCCTCAGCCAGGGGAAAGCATGCCCCACCTACCCAATGGAGAACTATCTAACACATCATTGGTGTTCTCCTGGGTTTCTTCTTTTTAAAAAAAATATTTTATTTATTCATTTATTTATGAAAGAGAGAGAGAGAGTAGCAGATATATAGAGAGAATGAGCATGTCAGGGCCTGTTGCAGACAGGTTCACATTGCTGGTAGAAATCACCCAACCAAGAGCAACTGTGGGAAAAAGAGGTTTATTTTGGCTTACAGGCTCGAGGGGGAAGCTCCATGATGGCAGGGAAAACGATAGCATGAGCAGAGGGTGGACATCGTCCCCTGGCCAACATAAGGTGGACAATAGCAAGAGGAGAGTGTGCCAAACCCTGGCATGGGGAAACTGGCTATAACACCTGTAAGCCCGCTCCCAACAATACATTCCCTCCAGGAGGTGTTAATTCCCAAATCTCCATCAGCTGGGAACCTAGCATTCAGAACACCTGAGTTTATGGGAGACACCTGAATCAAACCACCACATTCCACCCCTGGCCCCTATAAACTGATATCCATACATGATATAGAATACAATGAATTCAGTCCAACTTGAAAAGTCTCCATAGTTTTTATCAATTCCAATGATGTTCATACATTCCCCATAGTCCAAGGTCTTTTAACTGAGCCATAATACAAAAAAGAAATCTCCAAAAAACCATAATGGCACAGATTAAACATTCACACTGCAAAAGATGGCATTGGGCATAGCAAAGAGATATTCAACCAATACAAGATTTAAAACAACCAGGGCAAACATCAAACTCTGTAGCTTCAAGTCCAATAATTCTAGTCAATGACAAATCTCCAAGTCTGATAATTCTAACCAGCAACAAGTCTCTAGTATTCCAATTGCACCCCTCCAGCTAGGCTACTCACGGTCCTGGAAAACTTCATCTGGGACCGGCAGCTCTCCTCAGCAGCCATTTCATGGTCCCGCATCTCCACTGGGTCTCCACTGCAACCCACGGCCCATCCTCAGGGCTCCATCCAGTCTCTATGCAGGCATCCAACAAACCTGCTTCACACTGCCTATGGCCGTTTCCAAAACACAAGACCTTGTTGCAAATTCAATGACCCTCTCTTTCCTGCATTTCTTATACTCCACAATACCAGGTAGGGTGCCAATTTGTTAATCCGGTGGTGGGGGGGGGGGATAAAGCAGACTTTGAAGAACAGGACACTCCTTGAGCCCCCTTCAAAAGAGTCTACATTCTTCCTGTTTTCCCAGTGCAGGTCAGCTGGCCCAATCTCAAAGGTTGTAATCTCTCAATTGCAGTTGAATGGGCAGCAGTTCACCCCCTAATTTTTTTTTCCTGTGGTATATCCCTCTGCTCACACCAGTTCATTTCTGTGCAATGCAACACTGCACAACTTCCCAGGACCCAGGTATAACAGAAAGCTTCCCACACAAACTGCCAGCCAAGTCCAAGCAAAGCTCTTTCTCACCCTCATAAGCCAAACCTCATAGTTCATAGTTCTTACTGCATTCAGGTCTCTCAACTCTGACCAGAATAGTCCATCAAGCTGTACTTACAGCACTGCAAGGCATCTCTTAATCCTTCCACATTCCTCTTGAAAATCAGCTCCAAAAGGCCAAAGCCACACAGTCAGGTGTCTAGCAGCAACCCCACTCCTCGGTACCACTTTACTATGGCAGCCAGGTTCACATTGCTGGCAAAAATCACCCAACCAAGAATAGCTTGTGGGAAAAAGAGGTTTATTTTGGCTTAAGGCTTGAGGGGGAAGTTTCATGATGGCAGGGAAAATGATGGCATGAGCAGAGGGTGGACATTACCCCCTGGCCAACATAAGGTAGACAACAGGAATACGAGAGTGTGCCCAACGCCGGCATGGGGAAACTGGCTATAACACACATAAGTCCATCCCCAACAATACACCGCCTCCAGCAGGCATTAATTCCCAAAAGTCCATCAGCTGAGAACCTAGCATATAGAAGACCTAAGTTTATGGGGGAACCTGAATCAAACCACCACAGGGCCTCAAGCCACTGCAAACAAACTCCAGATGCTTGCATCCCCTTGTGCATCTGGCTTTACATGGGTACTGGAGAATAGAACCCGGGATCTTAGGCTTTGCAGGTAAGTGCCTTACCTGCTGAGCCATCTCTCCAGCCCTGGGTTTCATTGTTGTTGTTAGGTTTTTTGTTTGTTTGTTTGTTTTGGTTTTTTGAGGTAGGGACTTTCTGTAGCTATGTAGTCTTAGGGTGGCCTTAAATTCATGGCTACTCTCCTACCTCTGCCTCCCTAGTGCTGGGATTAAAGGTGTGCTCCACCATGCCTGGTTCTTGGTGTTCTACTGGATGGGAGATTTGCCTTTGCTTACTCTTATCCTGGGCTTCTTAAACCCTTTCTATTACTGACCCCTTTTCACCTGAAAAATTTTTATACCACCCCAGGTATATAGGTATATGAAATAGATACAAAATAGCCAGGCATGGTGGTATACACCTTTAATCCCAGCATTCTGGAGGCAGAGGTAGGAGGATGCCATGAGTTTGAAGCCAGCCTGAAACTACATAGTGAATTCCAGGTCCCTTGGCTAAAGTGAGACCCTACATTAAAAAAAAAAAAAAAAAAAAAAAGAACTAGATATACAACATTTGCTGATAATACATCATAGATAAATTTGTTTTAGGACAATTCCTTTATTTATTTATTGACGATTTCCATAATTATAGACAATAACCCATGGTAATTCCCTCCCCACCCCCACTTTCCCCTTTGAAACTCCACTCTCCATCATATCCCCTCCCCCTCTCAATTAGACTCTTTTTTATTTTGATGTCATGATCTTTTTCTTCTATTATGATGGTCTTGTGTAGGTAGTGTCAGGCACTGTGTGGTTATGGATATCCAGGCCATTTTGTGTCTGGAGGAGCATGCTGTAAGGAGCCCTACCCTTCCTTTGGCTTTTACATTCTTTCAGCCACCTCTTATGCAATGGACCCTGCACCTTGGAAGGTGTGATAGAGATATTGCAGTGCTGAGCACTACTCTGTCACATCTTCTCAGCACCATGGTGACTTCTGTGTCATCCCAAGGTCCACTGCCATCTGAAAAGAGAAACTTCTCTAATCAAAAGTGATAGTAGCATTAACATAAGAGTATGAACATTAAAAGAAGTTCTATGGGCAGTTTGGTGAGCATAGTATATACATTTAGGCAGACACCATCAGATGTTACAACCCTAGGGCTCATGACTACCCCTGTTGTAGATTTTCAATACCAGGGATGTATTCCTTCCCATGGTGTGGGACTCCAGTCCAATTAGAGAGAGGTTGGTTTCCCCCATAACAGACATGCCTCTATTGCATCCGTTGGCTCATTTGGCCTGACTGGCCAAATATCAGGCTTGTAGTTTCCACTGTTGAAGATCTCCACTGGTGATTTCTCTCTCTCCCATTGAACTGCATGCAGCATAGCTTTTTCCAGCTTTCTGTCAGCTGGTCTACACGGAGGAGGTTTTCAGCTCAGCTCCAGTAGGATTTCTCAGTGACCTTGCAGCCCAAGTATGTGGAGTCTTCAGCAATAGGGTCTTACCATCTATTCCTGGAAACCAAAAGCCTTGGCAATGGCCTGTAATGTTTTGTGGGTATCAGTGGCCTCCCGGGCCAACAACCTACTGGAAGGTATCCCATCCCTGGCACTGAAAATTTTCTAGTAATAATCTGTGGCTTCTGAGTGTTCCATTGTCCAAAAGAGTAGGTTTCCATATGATTTATTTATATCCTCTTAGATTTTGATTAGCCCTCCCTCCACCTTTCTTTTACTCAATCTCTTCCCCTGACCTCACTTAAGCCTTTTTACCCCCATTAATCTGTTCCTCTACTTACATATCTACAATACAATCCTATTAAGTTCCCCCTCCCTCCCTTTCTAGTCCCTTTATATGCCCTTCCTATCTTACTGGTCTCTGCTACTGAGTTTTATTCCTACTCACATAGAAGTCCAATCATTTGTAGCTAGGATCCACATATGAGAGAGAACATGTGATGCTTGGCTTTCTGGGCCTGGGTTATCTCACTAACTATAAACCTTTCCAGATCTATCCATTTTCCTGCACATTTCATTTTTCTTTACCGCTGAGTAGAACTCCATTGTGTAAATGTGCCACATCTTCCTTATCCACTCATCAGTTGAGGGCATCTAGGCTGGTTCTATTTCCTAGCTATTGTGAATAGAGTGGCAATAAACATGGTTGAGCAAGTATGTCTAAGGTAGTGAGACAAGTCATTAGGATATATGCCTAGAAGTGCTATAGCTGGGTCATATGGTAGATCAAATTTTAGCTGTCTTAGGAACCTCAACACTGATTTCCACAATGGCTGGACCAGATTGCATTCCCACCAACAGTGTAGAAGGGTTCCTCTTTTTCCACATCCTCACCAGCATTTATGGTCATTTGTTTTCATGATGGTAGCCAATCTGTGAGGAGTGAGATGGAATATCAATGTAGTTTTAATACGTATTTCCCTGATGGCTAGGGATGTAGAACATTTTTTAGATGTCTATATGCCACCTGTATTTCTTCTTTTGAGAACTCTCTATTTAGTTCCGTAGGCCATTTTTAATTGGGTTGTTTGATTTATTATGATTTAGTTTTTTGAGTTCTTTTATATTCTGGATATTAATCCTCTGTCAGATGTATAGCTGACAAAGATTTTCTCCCATTCTGTAGGTTGCCTGTTTACTTTATTCACAGTGTTCTTTGCAGTACAAAATTTTTGTAATTTCATGAGGTCCCAGTGGTTGATCTGTGGTTTATTGCCTGAGCAATTGGGTTATATTCAGAAAATCTTTGCCAAGACCAATATGTTGAAGGGTTTCCCCTACTTCTTCCTCCATCACTTTCAGAGTTTCGGGTCTGGTATTAAGGTCTTTGATCCATTTGGACTTAATTCTTATACATGGAGAGAGATAAGGATCTATTTTCATCCTTCTACAGATACATATACAGTTTTCCCAGCACCATTTGCTGAAGAGGCTGTCTTTTCTCCAATGAGTATTTTTGGCATTTTTGTTGACGATCAGGTGGCTATAGCTACCTGGACTTACATCTGGGTCCTCTATTCTGTTCCATTGATCTACATGTCTTTTTTTTTTTTTTTTTTTTTTTGCCAGTACCATACTGTTTTTGTTACTATGGCTCTATAATATAGGTTAAAATCAGGTATGGTGATACCACCATCCTTATTTTTGGTGCTCAAAATTGTTTTAGATATTCAAGGTGTTCAGTGCTTCCAAATGAATTTTTTTCTATTTCCATGAAGAATGCGATTGGAATTTTGATGGGGATTGCATTAAATGTGTAGATTGGGGCTGGAGAGATGGCTTAGTGGTTAAGCGCTTGACTGTGAAGCCTAAGGACCCCAGTTTGAGGCTCGATTCCCCAGGACCCATGTTAGCCAGATGCACAAGGGGGAGCACACATTTGGAGTTTGTTTATAGTGGCTGGAGGCCCTGGTGCATCCATTCTCTCTCCCTCTCTCTCTCTCTCTCTTTCTCTCTCTCTCTCTCTCTCCCCCCACCCCTCTTTCTCTCTCTGTCACTCTCAAATAAATAAATAAAAATAAACAAATAAGTTTTAAAAATGTGTAGATTGCTTTTGGGAAGATTGCCATTTTCACAATATTGATTCTTCTGGTCCAAGAACAAGGGATGCTTTTTAATCCAGTCTGAAAGCCTATGTCTTTTGGTTGGGGCATTGAGGCCATTGATATTAAGAGTTATTAGTGAAAAAAGCCTGGTGTGGTGGTGCTTTAATCCCAGCACTCAGGTCACAGAGGTAAGAGGATCACTGTGAGTTCGAGGCCACCCTGAGACTATATAGTGAATTCCAGGTCAGCCTGAGCTAGACTAAAAACCTACCTTTCAAAACCAAAAAAAAAAAAAAAAAAGTGCTGGAGGGATGGCTTAGTAGTTAAGGCATTTGCCTGCAAAGCCAAAGGACCCAAGTTCAATTCCCCAGGACCCACGTTAGCCAGATGCACAAGGGGGTGCATGCGTCTGTAGTTCATTTGCAGTGCCTGGGGGCCCTGGTACGTTCATTCTTTCTCTTTCTGTCTCTCTTTCTCTGCCAAATAAATAATTTTTAAAAAATAAAATATTTTTTAAAAGTTATTATTGAAAGGTTTGTATTTATTTTTGCCATTTTTATTGTTTTGTATTTTATTGTTCTGATTTAATATTTGCTCTCTTGTGTTAACTAGTATTTGAGTATGGTTTGTTTTTTCTAGGTTCCTTATATGTGTGCTTTTCTTTCTCTTCAGCATGGACGATCCTTACAAGTATTTTCTGTAGAGCTGGTTTTGTCTTCAAATATTCCGTTAGCCTGCTTTTGTTATGGAATGTCCTTATTTCTCCATCTATTTGAATGGATACCTTTGCAGGATAAAGTAACCTTGGTTGACAGTTGTTGTCTTTCAGAACTTGGGATACATCACTCCAAGCCCTTCTGGCTTTTAAAGTTTGTGTTGAGTAATCTGCTGTTATCCTGATAGGCTTGCCTTTGTATATGACTCGATTTTTCTCTCTAATTGCTTTCAATATATTTTCTTTGGATTGTGTGTTTGATATTTTAATTATAATATGGCAAGGAGAGTTTCTTTCCAGGTTTTGTCTGTTTGGTGTTCTAAAGGCTTCCTGTGTCTGGATTGGCATCTCTTTCCCAATTTGGGTGAAGTTTTCTTGTATGATTTTGTTGAAAATGCCTATTATGCCTTTGGAGTGAAATTCTTTTTTTTTTTTTTTTTTTTTTTTGGTTTCTTGAGGTAGGGTCTCACTCTAGCCCAGGCTGACCTGGAATTCAGTATGTAGTCTCAGGGTGGCCTCGAACTCACGGCGATCCTCCTACCTCTGCCTCCCGAGTGCTGGGATTAAAGGCGTGCGCCACCACGCCCGGCTTTGGAGTGAAATTCTTCTCCTTCTACTATACCCTGAATTCTTATGTTTGATCTTTTCATAGGGTACTGAATATCTTGAATTTCCCATTCATACATTCCTATTAGTTTGTCTTTCTCTTTGTTGGACTGTATTAGATCTGCCACCTGGTCTTCTAGTTTAGATATTCTGTTCTTTCCTTCATCCATTCTACTCATGAGATTTTCTACAGAGTTTTCTTTTCTTTTCTTTTCTTTTTTTCTTTGGTTTTTCGAGGTAGGGTCTCATTCTAGCCCAGGCTGACCTGGAATTCACTATGGAGTCTCAGGGTGGCCTCAAACTCACAGCGATCCTCCTACCTCTGCCTCCCAGTGCTGGGATTAAAGGCGTGCGCCACCACGCCCAGCCTCTACAGAGTTTTCTATTTGACTGTGTTTTTCATTGCTAGTATTTGACTGTTTTTTTTTCCCTTTATTATTTCTATTTCCTTATTCATGTCTTGTATTGACCTCCTTATTTCATTAACTTGGTTTCCTGTGTCTTCTTTGATTTTCTCTTTGATTTCTTTGAGCATATTCATAATCATTGTTTGGAAATCTTTCTCAGGAATTTCCTCTAAATCAGTCTTACTGGAGGTCATTTCTGATGGATTTATACTTTTGGTGGATTTATATTGTCTTGATATTTTGTGTTTCTTGTATTATAATGTAGAGATTTTTTGGATTAATTTAATGCTTGAATTTTCTAATTATTTGCAATATTATTAGGTGTATCAATAAATCTTATGTTATATAACTTCAGGGCAGGAGCTTAATGTGCTAGGTGTGGCTCTTAAGACTCTCCGAATAATCACAAGAGTAATCCTAGGTGTTGGGTTTGCCCGCTATGAGAGTATTCTAGTAGGCTGGGTGGAACAAAATACAGGCACATTCTGAAATGTAACTAAACAATGTGCACATTTAATGAAAAACAGCACAGAGTATTTATGCAAGAGTAGGTATTATGACAAACTGATCTCTAACAAAGTCACAGTCCCTAAGGATGTGTGTTGCCCTACACCCTCAATCCTGTCAACTAGGAGGCTAAGATTTCTGGTCTGTAGATGGTTCCAAAGTCAACTTGTGACCAAGTGAGACCCTTCCCCAATGAACAACAATAGAGAAGACAAAGGCACTATAAATCAGGAAGCAACAAATGACAAGCCCAAAATATAGCTTATTTAAGAATGGCAAATCCAGCCATTCATCAGATTTAACATATAATTTACCCTGACATGGAAGGTACAATTAGCACTTCCAATGCAAGCTTATATACCAGGCTTATTTGGTGGTGGTTACTGACCTGGTGTAATCCCAGTTACCTTTTGGGATGGCTTTGGTCTCAACTATGCTGCCCGCCCCTTGGGTCCCTCTTTGCTGCGCTGTGGGCTCAGGTAGGCCGGCTGGGTAGGTGGGTCACTCTTCTGATTGCCTGTGCCATATGCTGTGTAGGTGAGCTCCCTTCCCCACGTCTCTGATGCTTGCTGGCACTGGTGCTGGCTGTAGGGGGAGGGGAGGCTATGGATGGTGGCTGAAGTTCTCACACCGGTCCTTGTAATCCTCTTCCTCACTATCTGCTCCGCTGGTCCCTGCTGTCCTCCCTTCCACATTTCTTGAGTTCGCGAGGAGGCTGGTTGAGTGGAAAATCCCCTCACCTGGCTTTTCCTGAGGCTCAGGCCAAGCCTGGCAGCCGCAGCCACACAAACCTGGTGCCGCCACTGCTGGAGCCGCAGAAGCGGCTTTTGTGGTCTCTAGACACTCTGGATCTCTCCTACTTCTCTGCTGGGGCTGATCATTTCTTATACACCTTCACTTTTTAGTAAAAGAGTGTATTTTCCTGGTTTTGTTTGTTTTGGGCATTTTCTCCCCTAGGCTGGTTAGGTGGGGTTCTTATGTCACTATCTTCCTTCACTATCCAGAACAATTCTTTAGATAGGGTGTGGTGGTGCACATATTTAATCCTAGCACTGGGGAGGCCAAGGTAGGAAGACTGCAGCGAGTTCAAGACCAGCCTGGGGCTACAGAGTAAGTTTGGCACACATGTAATTTTACCATGTATTAAAGATGAAAGCAAATTTGTGTACTGGTTAGATGGATGCGCTTGTTTATTTTTAGAACCAAATCTTGGATGAATACTTGATACTGCAAGACATTTGCCAAAGTTGACTGACATTTATATTTTCTAACCATCAGTTCTAAGACCATCAGTTTGCACAGACACATAGAACAAAATGGCAGGAGTGCTTTCATAGCTGCTTCAGAAAGTCTTGAAAATTCCATCCTAATCCCAAAACAAAATGTATTTAACAATTTTTGTTTGGTTGGTTTTTTGTTGGTTTATTTTTGAGGTGGTGTTTTGCTGTAGCCCAGGCTGGCCTTGAACTCATGGCATTCCTCCCTTGGCCTCCCGAATGCTGAGATTAAAGGCATGTACCACCATATCCAGTTGGCTTGTAAGACAGGTTCTTGTTCTGTAGCCCAGGCTTGCACATCACTTTCACGTTCACTGTACAGCCAAGGCTAGCCTCAGACTCATGCCAACCCTCTTGCCTCAGCCTCCAATGTGCTGAAACTATAGATGTGGGCCACCATGCCCACCTTCACTTAATAGTTCTTTTTTTTTTTTTTTAAGGTAGGGTCTCGCTCTGATCCAGGCTGACCTGAAATTAACTCTGTAGTCTCAGGGTGGCCTTGAACTCATGGTGATCCTACTACCTCTGCCTCCCGACAGATTAAAGGCGTGCGCCACCACGCCAGGCTTAGTTCTTTTTTTTTTTTTTTTTTTTTTTTTTTTAAGGCAGGGTCTCACTGTAGCCCAGGATAAGATGAAACTCACTCTGTTGCCCAGGCTGGCTTTGAACTCACAAAGATCCTCCTGCCTCAGCCTCTTCAGACTGGGGCTAAAGGCATGTTTCACGAGGCCACGTTACAATTCTTAGAAAACTCCAGTCAGTGAGTCAAGTAGCAATTATTTATTTGAGCAATCATTTATTTCAGATGTGGCAGCACACACCCCATAATCCCAGGTCCCAGGAGGATTAAACAGTGACACCTGAAGAAGCCAGCACAAGGGTACTCTGACGCCACACAGTGATGGGAAGATGGAGCACGGAGGACTCTCTTGTGTCTCTGGGGATCTGCCCTGTCACTTCCACTCTGGTGGGGGCTCCTGCCAGGTTCCAGCAGAAGAGGGGCCTGATTTCCTGAAAGCAGAAGCTGGGGAGGGACTCTCCTCATGTTCTGTATCTGCCACATGAATAACAGCCCTCGCCCCACAGCCCTCATGGTTGTTTCTGGCAATCTCCCACCAAGCCTACTCTGTAGCTACTTCCTGCAGATGGAAACAATGCCCCTGAGAAAGGAGGGGGGCTCGTAAGACTCAGGAAGGTACCTAAACTAGCTAGCTTCAGAAATCCTGCTCAGGAGACTTAGGAGACCAAACAGCTCAGAAAGTGAGAAGATTCCCAAGGCTCCTCCCCAAGTGGCATAAGCCATGAACTGTGGCCAGAGAGGAGAGTCCTCTGTGGAGCTGCCTACCAGCTGGACAGAGTTCCAAGGAAGTGGCTTTTGTGAGTCATCACCCACGTTGGGGTGGGCTGTTTTGAGTCACCCATGCTCCCTCTGTGAGTAACCCAATAAACTCACTCATTGACCAGGTGTTGCATTTACCCCCTCCTTGCTGGGACAAAGCACCCAACCAAAAATGGTGACAGGATTGAAGGGTTTATTTCAGTTTACAATTTCAAGAGGGGGTTCATCATGGTGGAGAAAGGCATGAGCAGGAAGCTGTCACACATCTGTGGCAAGAGTCTTAAGTTCTGAGCTCGGAGATGGGCTAATACCCCCGTGACACACTCCTCCAGCAAGGCTCTGCCTCCCAAACCGCCACCAGCTAGGGATTGAGTATGAGGCTTAACCAGAGACAGAGGAGGCTTTGGGGGGACATTTTACATTCAAACTACCATCCCAAGCTAGACTGGGGTAGACTGGTTCTTTGGTCTGTAGTCAGTGCCCTATCCAGGACAAACAGATTCTTACTTGTTCACATCTTCTCAGGAAAAAGTCACACAATACAGCTGCATGGTGTCCCCTTAAGAGCCCATCTCCGTGAGGTCCCCCTGAACCCTGAGGGGTTCAGACCCCAATTCCTTTCCCAAACCCTAGAGTTGATAACTGTCTCTTGGAGTCCCACTCCTCTGTGAGGCCCCAGGATGTTCCTTCTCTCCACTATTCCAGTTCTCCATTAACCATTTCCTTACACACACAGGGTGACGTTCCATAAGATGACTAGTGTAGGTTGCTGCCTGGGTCTTGATTGACAGTGTACTTGGTAGCAAAGATGCAGGTCTTCAAAGAATGTGTCATAAGATTGACCTGGCCACAGCCTACTGCTTGACTGCAGAAACATAGCTAGGCTGGCTAGACATCAGCAGGGACTGACTGTGGCTCATGAGACTTCAAAACACATTTCTTTTCAACTCTGGTTGAGCAATGGTGACTGAACATCAATGATGTGGGAGAATTTAGACTACTAAAAGGTAGTTTATTCTGGAGCTGAGTGATCACGGCCCAGGAAGAGAGTCAGGTCATCCGAGATACCATGTCCCAATCTTGTAACAGTTTCATGAAGTTGTATTTATTTGTTTATTTATTCGAGAAGGCAGGGAAAGAGAGAGAGGGAGTACTCCAGGGCCTCTAGCCACTGTAAACAAACTCCAGACACATGTGCCACCTTGTGCATCTGGCTTATGTGGGTCAGGGAAATTTCATGAAGTTTTTATAGTAACAGAACAAAGAAAGTCATGAAAAAAATACTATAGAGCCAGTCTTAGTGGTGCATGCCTTTAATCCCAGTATTCAGGAGGCAGAGGCAGGAGGATCACCGTGAGTTGGAAGCTACCCTGAAACTAACAGCCTGGACTAGAGTGAAACCCTACCTCAAAAAAAAAAAACAAAACAAACACACACAAAAAATAAAAGACTATAAAATTCTTAAAACACTGCAAATTAAGAGTTACTCACCTGCTCCTAGGAAGTCAATTCCCCATCAACACTGGGAACAACTTATCTATAACATGTACTGACATTTACTGATGACACAGTCACCTGCCACATCATCAAGGACGGCCTGCAGCTGCTGAGGTGATGACGTAAGTGGCAACTGTAGGGTGTGGGGCAGGGTATCTTATTCTGATTCCATTGGGCAATTATAGAAAGCAAATGACAAGCCCCAGCCTTTAAGCACTCAGAGAATCAGAGGGATTCCATAGATTCCTAAAATAATCCTTTTAATCTTGCTGAAAATCAGACCCAGAATTTAACTGGGTTGGTTGTCTAATGACAGCATAGATGGGATTCACCATCTGTCAGAGTCTCAAGGAACATGGCAGGTCGCGCACTTTGGGTGACTGAGAGATGACGAGGGACACAGATGCGCGGCCACGGGCAGTGAACGATCAGGAATGGAGCACGTGGAAGGGAAGATTGGTGATGAGGTCTGGGTGGGATGGGATGTAGCTACTAGTGTCCCGTGATCCAATGAGAAGGTGTTACTGTGACCTTGGCTGTAATGATGGAGTGAACAACACATTCTCTGTTCACACACAGCTGTGTCATTACTTACAAAGTGGCTGTCACGGCAGGTGTGGAGGCTTTATGTGGACTGAATACATATATAGATATTTTGTACACGTGTGTGTGTTTATGGGCCCTCCAGTTTCCCTTACCTGCAAGTGCATGTCAGATGCATGTGCTACTTTTTCTTTTTTCAAGAAAGAGTCTTTCTCTAGCCCAGGCTGACCTGGAATTCACCATATATTCTCAGGCTGGCCTCAAGCTCCCAGCAATCTTCCTACCTCAGCCTCTGAGTGCTGGGATTAAAGGCGAGGGCCACCATGCCCAGCTTGCACTGCGTTTTGCATCTGGCTTTATATAGGTGCTGTAGAATTGAGCTTGGTCAGCAGGCTTTTCCTTTCTTTTTTTGCTTGGTTTTTCAAGGTAGGGTCTCACTCTAGCCCAAGCTGACCTGGAATTCACTATGCAGTCTCAGGGTGGCCTCGAACTCATGGTGATCCTCTTACTTCTGCCTTCTGAGCGCTCGGATTAAGGTGTGCGTCACCACGCCTGGCTTCTTTTCTTATTTTTTGAGGCAGTGTCTTACTCTAGCCCAGGCTAACCTGGAACTCACTCTGTAGTCCAGGTTGGCTTCAAACTCATGTCGATCCTCCTACCTCTGCCTCTGGAGTGCTGGGATTAAAGACATGCACCCTCACACCTGGCCCAACAGGGTTTTCAACAAGCACCTTTAACTGCTGAACCATCTTCCCATTACCGGTGTGGACTGGGCTGCGGAGACTGCTCAGCAGTTAAGAGCACTTACTGCTGCAGTGTGAGAGCCTGGGAACGCCCGAGACTCCCCAGAACCCATGTAAACAGCTGGGTGTGGCCACACACATCTGCGAACCCAGCCATCTGAATGGGGGACCAGCACATCACTGGGGCTCACTGATCAAGCTGACTAGTCTCAATGGCTCTGGGTTGAGGGAGAGACCCTGTTTCAAGGAAGTATACAACTGAGTGATAAAGAAGGGTTCCCAAAGTTCTTCTCTCTTAGCTGGGTGTGGTGGCACACGCCTTTAATCCCAGCACTCAGGGGTCAGAGGTAGGAGGATAGCCGTGAGCTCAAGGCCACCCTGAGGTACATAGTGAATTCTAGGTCAGCCTGGACTGGAGTGAGACCCTACCTCAAAAAAAAAAAAAAAAAAAAAAAAAAAGTTCTCTTGCCTGTACACACACACACATACACACACACACAGTATATCAGCATACACATGTGCTCATATCATACAAACTTTATACATATGCATGTGATGGGCCAAAAATTAATAATAAACTCATGGCAACCCTCCTACCTCAGTCTCCCAAGTGCTGGGATTAAGGTGAGGACTACCACGGCTTGCTGCCATTTTTCAACTAGATTGGCTGACCAACCAGCAAGCCTCAGTGAAATTGCTGCCCTCCCTCTACTGCCCCACACCATGTTGGTGTTACAGGGATGCACAGCTATGCCCAACCTTTTGTGTGGGTGCTGGGGATCAAACTCAGGTCCTTATGCTTGTGCAGCAAGTGCTCTTAGGTGCTGAGCCATCTTCCCCAGTCTCCATTTGTTGTATTTATTTAGTTATTTATTTTAAATATTTTTATTTTGGGCTGGAGTAATGGCTTAGTAGTTAAAGCACTTGCCTGTGATGCGTAAGGACCTAGGTTCAACTCCCCAGTACCCACGTAAGCCAGATGCACAAGGTGGTGCATATGTCTGGAGTTTGTTTGCAGTGGCTTAAGGCCCTGGTTGCCCATTCTCTATCTACCTCTTTCTCTCTCTCCCTCAAATAAATAAATAATAATAAAAGAACAGGGACTTCACTGGGCATGGTGGCACATTCCTTTAATCCCAGTACTTGGGAGGCAGAGGCAGGAGGATCGCTGTGAGTTACAGGCCACCCTGAGACTACATAGTGAATTCCAGGTCAGCCTGAGCTACAGTGAGACCCTACCTCAACCCTTCCCCTAAATACAGTACTTCTTAAAAATATTTTATTTTAATTAAGAGAGAGAAAGAATGAATGAATGAATTGAATATGGGCATGCCAGGACCTCTTGCCACTGCAAACAGACTCCCGACACATGCATCACATTGTGCATCTGGCTTTACAAGGGTACTGGGGAATCAAACCTGGACCACCAGGCTTTTCAAGCAAGTGCCTTTAACTGCTGAGCCATCTCCCCAGCCCCATTTGTTGTTTTTCACATCCTTGTTTGAGAAGAGTTCAGGAAAGTGCACATTATCTTTGAAGGCAATGTCAGCTTTATCAATTGTGCTGAAGTTTCTTGACCCTCAGACAGCAGGAAGTGCAAACCAGAATCCAGGAAGAAAGGCTTCTTTTCCTCCCAGGGTCTCCTTACTTTTGCCTGTCTGCCTCTTATCATGCCTTAATATTAACTGAAACAAACCAGTCATAAAAGAAGACTATGTGATTCCACTTGTACTTAGCGTAGACATATTCAGAGACAGTAGAACTCCTGGGGGCTGGGAGGGAAGGCAGATGGGACTCACTGTTTAAGAGGTGTGGAGGTTCAGCTGAAGTTGGCATGGTGATGGCTGCAAGGTAATAGCAATATACTCACACTGTTGAGCCACACCCTAAATACAGTAGATTTCAAGTTCTAAGTTATATGTAATTTACTACAATAAAAATAGGTAAAACTAGGGGCTGTGGACGTGGCTCAGTTGGTAGAGTGCTTGCCTAGGATCTTTCTTGACTACATAGTGAGTTCGAGGCAAGCCCAGGATACATAAGATTATGACTCAAAAATTATATACATACATACACACATTTTGTTTTTATTATTTGAGAGAGAGAGAGAGAGAGAGAGAGGATGGGCATGCCAAGCCCTTCAGCTGCTGAAAACAAACTCCAGGTGCGTGCATCCTCTTGTGCACATGTGTGACATTGTGTGCATCACTGTGTGTCTGGTTTACATGGGACCCAGAGATTCAAACAGGAGTTCTTAGGCTTCACAGGAAAGCCCCTTAACCGCTAAGCCATCTCTCTAGGACCCATACATACAATTTAATTTTAAAAGTAAGCCGGGCGTGGTGGCGCACGCCTTTAATCCCAGCACTCGGGAGGCAGAGGTAGGAGGATCGCCGTGAATTCGAGGCCACCCTGAGATTACATAGTGAATTCCAGGTCAGCCTGGGCTAGAGTGAGACCCTACCTCAAAAACAACAACAACAACAAAAAAAATTTAAAGTAAGCCTCACACGATGGTGCTCTTGGGAGGCTGAAATAGGGACCACTTTTAGTGGGAGGCCAGAAAGGGGCTATCAAATGAGTTCCAAATCAGCCTGGGCTAGTGTGAGACTCAACTTTCAAAAAAAAAAAAAAATTTTTTTTTTTTCAAGGTAGTGTCTCCCTCTAGCCCAGGCTGACCTGGAATTCACTATGTAGTTTCAGGGTGGCCTCAAACTCATGGTGATCTTACCTCTGTCTCCTGAGTGCTGGGATTAAAGGCATGTACCACCATGCCCAGCAAAAGAAATTTTTAAGTAAAATAAAATATCAAAATAGGGAGTTTGGGGTGACGGGTCACTGGATCAAGTGCTTGCTGCGCAGGCGTGAAGACCAGAGTAAGTGCTGGGTGGGCACTTCAGCCATCTGTAATACCAGTGCACGGAGGCAGAGATGGGGGATACCCCGGGCAAGGTGGCTAGCTAGGCTAGCTGAATTGGTGAGCTTTGGGCTCATGTGAGAGACCCCGCTTTGGTAAAACAAACAGCAGAGTAATTGGGATGGGAAGATATCCCCGTGGTGAAGGGCACTTGATTGCCTTCCAGTCTGGGTTCAATTCCCCAGTGCCCACATAAAGCCAGCTGCACAAAGTGTCACAGCTGTCTGGAGTATGTCTGCAGTGGCAAGAGGTCCTCGCATGCCCATACTCTCTCTCTCTCTCACTTTGTCTCACAAATAAAAAAAAAAAAAAATTAAAGAAGTCCGGGGTTGGAGTTAAGGAGCTTGCCTGCAAAGCCAAAGGACCCAAGTTCAGTTCCCCAGTACCCACATTAAGCCAGAATTACAAGGTAGCACATGCATCTGGAGTTCATTTGCAATGGCTAGAGGCCCTGGTGCACACATCCTCTCTCCTTCTCTCTCAAATATATATATAAAGGTTTAGAGAGACTTATTAGATTAAGAGGAAAGAGGAACAAGCACAGAGAGTTCCCGCCATAAGGGAGGCAAGAGGAGGTAAAGCCCATGTGTGAGCGGAGGTGAGGGGTTGTCTCCCCTCTTCTCAGGCAGCTAGGCTGAGGTGAGAGAAGGCTTACCAGAGCCTGGAAGTTCAGGAGCCAGCAAAGAGAGAGCTAAAATATATTTTTTAAAAGAGGGAAATAGGACAGGAGTATGACCAAATTACAGCATGTGCATGTATTAAAATTCTCAATAAAAATGTTAAAAATAAAAAAGAGAATCTGGGAGTTGTGGCACATATCTTTAATCCCAGCACTTGGGAGGCAGAGATAGGAGATCACCATGAGTTTGAGGCTACCCTGAGACTACATAGTGAATTCCAGACCACCCTGGGCTAGAGTATGACCCTCCCTGCCTTGAAACACAAAATAAATAAATAAACAAACAAATAAATAAATAAATAAATAGGAAAATAAAAAGGAGGAGAGTAGCTAGGCATAGTGGTGCACACCTTTAATCCCAGCACTTGGGAGGCAGAGGGAGGAGGATTGCGGTAAGTTCTAGGCTAGTCTGGGACTACAGAGTAGTTCCAGCTCAGTCTGGGCTTCAGTGAGACCCTACCTACCTCAAAAAAAACAAAACCTTCAAGCCGGGCGTGGTGGCACACTCCTTTAATCCCAGCATTTGGGAGGCAGAGGTAGGAGGATCTCTGTGAGTTTGAGGCCACCCTGAGACTACATAGTGAATTTCAAGGCCAGCCTGGGCTAGAGTGAGACCCTACCTCAAAAAACAAAACAAAACAAAAGGAAAAGAAAAAAAAAGAAAAAGAAAAACCAAGAAGCTGGAGGGATGGCTTAGAGGTTAAAGCACTTGCCTGAAAAGCCAAAGGACTCAAGTTCAATTCCACAGGACCTACGTAAACCAGATGCACAAGGTGGTGCATGCGTCTGGAATTCTTTTACAGCGGCTGGAGGCCCTGGTGTGCCCATTCTCTCTCTCTCTCCCTCTGTCTCTTTCAAATAAATAAACAATAATAAAAATACAAAAAATTTAAAAAAGGAGCTCAAATATCTGAAACAACAACATGATTTAATGCACAGTTTCCTATAGAAGGGCTTGTATCATTGCCCATTTCTATGTAAACATAGTTCTGATTTAATTAATAGTTCGGTCTGTGTGCTACTAACAGGTAACAAACAGAAAAAGAAATTATAAAAAAGTGGACTAAAAAAACAACAAACAAAACAACATTCAGCCTGGGCTAGATAGAGTGAAACCCTACCTTGAAAAACCAAAACCAAAACATGAACCTCTGACCGCCCTCCCCCACACACAGGAGCACATCCCACCTCCCATATACATGCAAAAAAAAAAAAAAGAAAGAAAAAGAAAATAGAAGGGTAGGTGGTAGTACATGCCTTTAAACCTAGCACTCAGGAGGCAGAGATAAGAGGATCATAGATAGTGGAATTCACATCAGCCTGGGCTGGTGTAAGACCCTACTGGGGGGATGGGAGGAGAAAGCAGTATGTGGTGTCTGTAATGCTAGCACTTGGGAGGCAGGGGTAGGAGGATATGCACATGTTCAAAACCAGCCTGGGCTACATAACAAGGGAGGCCCTGTCTCAAAAACAAGAAAAAAAAAGAGTAAAATTAAAAATTTAAAAATATTTAAAAAATGTCAGTACAGCCAGGCGTGGTGGTGCACATCTTTAATCCCAGCACTCAGAAGGCAGAGGTAGAAGGATCACCGTGAGTTCGAGGCCACCCTAAGACTACATAGTGAATTTCTAGGTCAGCCTCGACTAAAGTGAAACCCTACCTTGAAAAACAAAACAAAACAAAATTCAGTACAATGCAGAACATTCAAAAAGCTTAAGGAATTCAGAGCAAGAAAAATTAAAAGTTCTGTTGAAACACAGAACTCAGGGGAAATGCAGATTTCCTTTGAAGGACAGAAGATGAAACTATCATCTGACTCCTACAGAGTACTAAGGGAGCAGGGGGACAGTGGGTAGTCTTCAAGATGCTGAGAGACCGTAAAGTCCACCACTTCAGCAAGTGAGCAATAGTCATTCCAGAGCAAGGTCAAAATGAAGTCATTTGCAAATGAACAAAAACAGAGAGTATGTGCATCACCAACCCTCACAAAAATAAAAACTTAAAGAATGTACTTTAGACACAAAGAAAAGGAGCCCAGTGGTGTAGACTGAGATGCAAGAAGAAAAGGCAAATTGTTAAGTTCAAGGCTGAGCTGAATGCATAAAACAATATAATCTCATGAAATCAGAATGGAAAATATTAACCTTAAAGGACATTGTAATGGAGGCATTTAGTTAAGGGGTGGGTGGCCTGAGTAGAATTACTCTAAACTCCTTATAGTTTAAGGGATTCAGGACAAACATATTTTTAAAACTGGACTTTAATAAAATAAGTACAGATTTTGAATATTTAATGTAACTACTAAAAAAAAAAAAAAAAAAGAGGAAATAGAGCATACCAAGGGAGAAAAACCCCCAACTCTACAAAATAAGAAAAAAGAGAAAAAAAGAAAAAGTAGGCTGGTCAAATAGGAATAACAATGTAACGTGGTAGAAATGAACCTAGATATATCAGTAAATATAATAAATATAAATGGGCTAGATGCTGTAGCTAAAAGACAGAGATTATTCTTTTAAAATATTTTATTGTGAAAAAGTTCAAGTATACTGACAAGTGTGAGGAACTGTCTGAAAAATATCTGTATACCTGCTATGGAGAGCCAACCATTGTGAACTAGCTCCCATGTTTTTTTCTTCTATGTATGTTTGACAAGCAGGCTATTAAGAACACCTATTTTATGTGGCAACGTTCTATAATTAAATGCTATTTAAATAGCAATAAGGGTGGACCAAGAGTCTGTTTTTGAAGTGAAGCATATCTAGGTTTCCATTTTTAATCATGTCATTTACTTGTGTGACTATTTATTTATTCAAAGACTGTCTCTCTACTAGGTGCTGCAACGGGGGTCATTATATTTCTGAACACTTCTTGTGTATACAAATGGCATCTATTAGTAAAGTGTTCAACACAGTGCTTGTGGCATGACAAACATTGAAAGCAGAGTAGCTTTTATTTATAATAGCTGGTTGTTACTGAAAGCATTTAGCAGAGTGGCACTAAATAAGCAAACAGTAATTGCTAGTTTATTGTAATTATTACTTACCAACTCTCACAGTGTCTAGCACATCTCATTCACATCATGTTTATAATAATAATTACTTGCATTATTATTCAAAGTCTCCACAGAATCTGGCGTCACACAGGAAAGTGGAGAAGTTTTTTCTTGTTAATTATTATTGTTAGTTAAAGCACTTGGCAAAGGCTTTCCCCGCCAAGACTGCCTCTCCTTTCCCCAGCCGCCCGAAGCCCCGCCCACTGCTCGCGGAAGCCCCGCCCCGCCCCGCCTCCCAAATGGCGCCTGCATAGTGGCTCAGGCAGGGAACGCGCATGCGCAGTCTCCCACTTTGCCCCTTGGAGCCAGCACTGGCTGCCGCTTCCTGCTGCCGGAGCCTGCCAGCTGCTGCGTGCGTGCGTGCGTGCGTGCGTACGTCGCGGCGTGCGTCCGTGCGTGCCGTGAACTCGCGGGGCACCTCGGCCTCGGCCTCGCCCTCCGCCCCTGCGCCTGCACCGCGTAGGCCGCCGCCCCCCGACCCGACGGGGAGAATTTAAAGGGGTCGCAGCGTCCCGCCCGCCCCGGTGACCTCCCGGAGCCTCCCCGCCGCCCGCGCAGGAACATGGCGAAGGTGGAGCAGGTCCTGAGCCTCGAGCCGCAGCACGAGCTCAAGTTCCGAGGTAAGCCCCGAGGCCCGGTGGGCCCGGCTGTGTGCCCACCCGGCCCGGAGGGACGCCGCCCGGCGCCGGGGGGACTGCGGGACCCGAGCGGGCGGAGCCTGGGTCTGCTCTCCCCGTCGGCCCGCCCGACGGGGACACTGGAACTTGTAGCGAGTTTGGGGCCTCCCGCCCCGGAGTGCGAGCTTCGGCCGTCCCCCTCGCCGGGACGGCCCTTCCTGGCCTTCCCCAGGGCTGAGCCCCGGATGCCACCGCCCAGGGAGGCTGCTCCTACTGGCCAGCCCACCATCTTCCCCGGTCCCTTCGCACTGCCCACTTCCCAAGAGCCACCGCGCCTCCACGCTGGAAGGGAAACTCCATGCGGGCAGGACTCTGTCCGCTCGCTGCTACGTGCAAGCCCAGTGCGTAGTAGGCTCCTAGGACGTGCTGAGCCCATTCCATGAAATCAAGCAAGCTCTTCTGAGATCTAGTGGGACTGGCTCAGAATCTTTCCTGTCTTCCTTTTATAACCCAGAGGTGCTTGGAGCTGGAACCTGAACAAGTGTGATTCTTCTATCATACGTTCATGTACTCATACACACATGTATGTATAGTGTGTGTACTGTACATAACTATGTGTATTCATATTGAACACGCACGCTTGTTTTTACTCTTCCTTTGTAAGAGCCTGGCGGCAACATGGATTTTGTCCAGCATGTTCATTCTTTCTGTGTGTGTGTGTGTGTGTTTGTATATATGTGTGGTTTTTCGAGGGTCTCGCTCTAGCCCAGGCTGACCTGGAATTCACTACGTAGTCTCAAGGTGGCCTCAAACTCACGGAAATCCTCTTACCTCTGCTTCCTGAGTGCTGGAATTAAAGGCATGTGCCAACATGCCCGGCTTTTAAAATACATTTTTATACTTTATTTTTATTTATTTATGAATTAGGGAGAGAGAGAATGAGTGGGTTGTCCAAGGCCCCCAGCCTCTATAAACAAACTCCAGATGCATGAGCCATCTTGTGCATCTGGCTTATATGGGTCCTGGGGAATTGAACCTCGGTCCGGCTTTTTAGGCAAGCCCCTTAACCACTAATCCATCCCTCCGGCCCATTCTTTTTTTTGGGGGGCGGGGGTCTGTCGAGGTAGGATCTCGCTGTAGCCCAGACTGACCTGGAATTCAACACGTAGTGTCAGGCTGGCCTTCCAACTCACAGTGATCCTCCCACCTCTGCATCCGAATGCTGGGATTTATTTAGCATATTCTGAGTAATCATAGTGGGCATTGGAGACGGAGCACTCGTGTTATAATGAGGGAAGATAGACAGTGAACACCAGTGTTGTAGGCAGAGCTCAGTGCTGGGAAGAAATAAAATAGGCTGACTGGTGGGTAGTGTTCTTTAAGACTGGATGGCTTTATCACCTTATTCGTTGCATGTGCCCCAAGGTCACTTGATTTTGTGGAGCCGATGTTGGCCAGAGGTCAATCCTGTGCTATGGGTAAGCATTATAGGGTAAGTTGCTCAGTTATCCACTTGACACATGGGACATTTGAACTAAGGTTTTAGAGCTGCAGTTCTTAGGAAATACTTCCTAAGCGTGGCTTGTCACTGCCTTCCCACCTAAGAGGGGAAATGATTAGGAATGTGCGAGGAAGCAAAGGCTAAATGAAAACCCCAAAACAGCCTAACGTGGGGCCTCGTTCCTGATGTACCATTGCTCGACTTCAGAGTTGATAAAGAGTCAAAGTGCTGTGCAGTCAGCCTGGACTAGAACAAGACCCTAACTCAAAAATAAAACAAAGGAGAGAGCCAGGCGTGGTGGCGCAAGCCTTTAATCCCAGCACTTGGGAGGCAGAGGTAGGAGGAGCGCCATGAGTTAGGCCACCCTGAGACTACATAGTGAGTTTGAATTCCAGGTCAGCCTGGACTAGAGTGAAACCCTACCTCAAAGCAACAACAACAAAAACAACAACAACAACAACAAAAACCAGAGGAAAAAAAAATCTGTCAGAGGAAAAAAGTTAACCATTTTTTGTTTTGCTTTGTTTGAGCAGGGTTTTACTCTAGTCCACAGTAGCCTGGAACTCACTTCCAGCTCATGGTGATCCCCAGCCTCAGCTTCCTGAGTGCTGGAATGAAAGGTGTGAGCCACAGTGTGTGGCTTATCCGTCTTTTTATTTACTCATTTGAGAGTGACAGAGAGAGAGAGAGTGTGAGCGCGCATCAGGGCTTCCAGCCACTGCATACAAGCTCCAGATACACACACCACCCTGTGCATCTGGCATATGTGGGTACTGGGGAATCGTTGGTACTGGGGAATCGAGCCTTGAACCGTGGTCCTTAGGCTTCACAGGCAAGTGCTTAACCGCTAAGCCATCTCTCCAGCCCCCACTTATCCATCTTTTAATGCAACTTAAGATGATGGTATGATTGAATATTGTAGAGTTGTCATAATTTGGGAAACTTTGTATGATATGTTGAATTTAAAGATAACACGGCTGGTCCTGATAAGAATTGCTTGTACACCCAATACTCTGGAGACTGAGCAGGAGGGTTGTGAGTTCAAGGATAGCTTGAAGTACATATTTAGAAAATCAAACAAGGGTTGCATATGTGGCTCAGCGGTGGAAGGTGCTTGCTTGCAAAGACTGCTATCCTGAATTCTAATCCCTAGTACCTATGTAGAGCCAGAGAACAGCATGTCACTTATATCTGGAGTTCATTTGTAGTAGCAAGAGGCCTTGGCATACTCACACTGACTCACACACTCACACTTACTCTCTTCCAAATAATAAACAAACAAATAACCCAAAACAAAAAAGAAACCAGAAAAGGGTCTGGGATGTAGCTGAGAGGGTCGAGCATTTGCATACATTTGCCAAGCATATGCAGGGCCCTCCATTTGATCTTTAGCACATCAAAACAAGTTACAGAAGAAAAACCCACAAGTTTCTGTGCCTTGTTAGTTGTGTGGACCGCACCCTGTTGCGTTACAGTAAATGCTCTAGGAGAAAGGGTGATGCAAAGATAGGTGGCTGGGGGGGGGGGGGATTGCCTAGATCTCTGCCCATCTTCATGAAGGGCACCTTCCTGAGAGAGCGGAAGGGCTTGGAAGCTGTGCTGCACGGATGGCGAGTGTGTGGTGTGTCATCGTCATTCCTTACTTTTCTGTTGATGTCAGTCCTTTGCTTGCATTCTCCTCTGAGATCACACTCAGCTTTCTGAACAATCACTCGGAAGGCATCTTATATCCCCCCTTCCATCAGAGTCCCACTGTGGCAAGTAGTATGTGCGTATTTTTAGGGTTATTGTCCACAAGTTAACCCTCCTTTCACATCCTAGGAATGATTGCTGGCCAGCCTAATTAGATGACAAGAAGATGGACAAAGAGAGCTGGGTTCCCACATTCAGGATGAGTGCCTATGGAGTGTCTTCTTGCTGGGTTCTCTCAGTCAGGATAAGGTGGCCATGGAGTGACTTTTTGCTGGGTTCCCTCATTCAGGACAAGGTGGCTGTGGACTATCTTTGTCCTGGGTTCTCTCAGTTAGGACTAGGGGCCATAGACTGTCTTTCATAAAATAATAGCTTCTGTATAGTTATTTTGCACCTGGGATTGTGTTGAAAATAAGGCTTCCTGCATTATGGTTTCCAGGTTCATTTCTGTCATTGTTGAGTGCCTTTTTTTGAAGTCTTTACCTCACAGATTTGGGCAATGCCTCTGTAATAGCAGGAGTTGTTTAACGAGTTAGAATTATTTAAAAGATAATATTTTGTTGGGTTGGAGAGATGGCTTAGCAGTTAAGGCTCTTGCCTGCGAAGTCTAAGGATCCAGTGTTGTCTCCTAAGAACCCACATATGTCAGACATACAAAGTCACACATGTATGAAAGATGGTGTGGGTCCCTGGATCCTCCCAGGCCGGCTTTGGTTCCCCCAAGGCGTCCAGGCAGCCGTGGTGAGCATGTGAAAGAATTACTTTCAGGAGACAGTCTCTGTGAACAGCTTGCTTTAATCAATAGGGAAATGGGTTTATAAGCAGTTGAAGGTGGGAAAGGGGCCTAAGGGGATTGGATGTACAAGGTTGCTTGCTGATGCCTAATCAACATATGGGGACATACATTCCAGCATGTAAGCAATGGCAAAGGGAAGTATAGGGTACAGGGTCATGGTCTGCCCAGAAGCTGCTGGCTGATACCATATAAGGAGTTTCCTAGACAACTGGCCGAAGGTCACAGGGTTATGGGCAAAGCCTAAGTCTTATCTGAATGTCCAGGTATCCTGTGCTTGGAGAGGTAGTGGCCCTACTTCCTGCCGATCTCGGGGTCTGAGATTTTGTCTGGGGGTCCAGGCTCAATGCAACCCCCCAAAATGGGGGAGGATTCTGGCTCACTGCAACCCCTGAGAATGGGGGAGGAGCTCCCCTGCCAGTCTGGTCTTCGAGGTATGACCAGCAGTTCAGGCTGCTGCGACCTCTTCATAGCCTGGGCCCTTCGTGTCAGACACCATAGTCTTGCTTTAACCCAGGGCCCTGCCTGTGTCTGACAAAGTGGCACATGTCTGGAGTTGGATTGCAGTGGCTAGAGGCCCTGGTGCACCAGTTCTCTCTCTCGCTGTGTCTCGCTCTCTCTTGCTCTCATAAAAAAAAAAAATAAATAACAGTGTGGTGAAATAGTATGTCTAGATTTGTCATTTTCATTTTCAAAATGTTAAGTGCATTCTTTAAGCAGAAGCTGTTGGCCTAGAAACAATGCCTTATGGAAACTTTAGAGCTTTCCCTCTTGCATGGTGCTGTTGTGGGAGGCTGTAAATTTTTTTTTAATATTTATGTATCATGTTATTTATTTTTTTAAACTTTTCCCCTCAAGGTAGGGTTTTGTTCTAGCCCAGGCTGATCTGGAATTTACTATGTAGTCTCAGGGTGACCTCAAATTCACAGTGATCCTTCTACTTCTGCCTCCCAAGTGCTGGGATTAAAGGTGTGCACCACTTTTTATTGACAACTTCATAAGTATAGACAATAAACCACGATAATTCCCACCCTCACCCACAGTGACCCCCTCCCAAGTCCACCCTCCATTGAATCCCTTCTTTCTAATTAGTCTCTCTTTTCTATTTTCAGTTTTTCCTCCTAGTATAAAAGTCTTGTGTAGGTAGTGTCAGGTACTGAGAGGTCATTACTATTAAGGCCATTTTGTGTCTGGAAGGTTACATTGTAAGCAGTCCTCCCCTCCCTTCTTCCACCTCTTCTGCAGTGGACCCTGAGCCTTGGAGGGTGTGATAGAAATGTCTCACTTACTACGGAACACTCCACTGTCACTTCTCAGCCCTGTGGTGACTTGTGTTACCTCAGTGGTCACTACTGTCTGAAAAGAGAAGCTTCTCTAACTAAAAGTAAGAGTACATTTAATATATAGGCATAAACATAAGTGCGTACAGGGTAGTTTGGTGGGCATAATATATGCATTTGGCTGCACAACAGCAGTTGTTATGCCCCTAGGTCTTATGACCTTTCTAGCCATAGATTTTGACTAGGTTTTCAGTACCAGGCATGTATTTCTCATGGAGCAGGCCTCCAGTCCAATCAGAGAATGGTTGGTTTCCCCCATAACAGACATGCCACTATGCAACAGATGGCACATTTGGTGTGGCTGGCCAGCTGTAAGGCTTATAGGGTCCACTGATGACTTTTAGCACCACTGATGACTTTTCCCCCAACAGGCTGCATAGCTCTTTACAGCATCCTGACAGTCCACAGGGAGGAGGTTTCCAGCTCAGCTTGATTTCACAGTGACCTGCAGCTCAGGCATGTGGAATCTTTACCAATAGGGTCTTAACATCTAGTTCTGGTGGGAAACCAATAGCCACAATAGCCTGTCATGTTTTGGGGGCATCAGGAACCTCCCTGGCCAACAGCTCACTGGAAGGTATCCCACCCCTTGTGCCACAGTTTTTCTAATAGCTGTGGCTTCTGGGTACACCATCGTCCACATCCGTAGGGTGCTCCTCTACATTCTCTCTCTCAACAAATATATGATTGGCTAGCAAAGAAGTAGGTTTCCATATGGCTTATTCATAACATCTATCTTAGTGTTTTATTCAGGATATCACTGTGGACCAGGCTGACCTGGAATGCACTCTGTAGTCTCATGCTGGCTTTGAACTCACAGTGACCCTCCTACCTCTATTTTCCTACTGACAGGATTAAAGGTGTGGACCACCATGCTGGCCTAACAACTTAAATTTTTATTTGAGAGAGAGAGAGAAAGAGGCAGATAGAGAGAATGAGTGCACCAGGGCTTTTAGCCATGTAGACAAACTCCACATGTGTATGCCACCTTGTGTACCTGGCTTACATGAATACTGGGAAGTTGAACCTGGGTCTTTAGGCTTCGCAGGCAAACACCTTAACTGTTAAGCCATCTCTCCAGTCCACATCTTAAATTTTAATGACGTCTCTTCCTCCCGCCCTTCCCTCTGTCTTTTCCCCTGATCCCATTTAGACCATTCCACCCACAGTAATCTGACCTATCTACATTGTCCTCCCCTCCTCCCTCTATATCCCTTTTCTACCTGTCTGGCCTCTGCTGGAGAGGTGGCTCAGTGGTTAAAGGCACTGAGTTCAGTTCCGCATTACTGGAGTTGGTGTGCAGTGGCAGGATACCCTGGCATGCTTATACCTTCTCTCTCTCTTTGCCTCTTTGTCTTTGTGTCTATCTCATAAGTAAATAAAGTATCTTAAGAAAAACTTTAAAAACTCTATTGTATAAATATACCACAGCTTCATTATCCATTCATGAGTTGAAGAGCACCTGGGCTGGTTCTGTTTTCCTAGCTGTTGTGAATAGCACAGCTATAAACCTAGATTAGCAAGCATCTCTAAAGTAATGAGTAAAGTCTTTAGAGTATATCCTCAGGAGTGGAATAGCTGTGTCATGCAGTAAGCTTAGATTTCCACAGTGCCTGTACCAGTTTACATTCCTACCTACAGTCTACAATGCAGAATGGTCCTTTAAAAAAAAAATAAATAAAAAATAAAAACATTTATTCGAGAGAGAAAGAGGCAAATAGAGAGCATGGGCATACCAGGGCCTCTAGCTACTGCAAACAGATTCTAGATACATGCTCTACCTTTTGCATCTGGCTTTACATGGGTACTGGGAAATCAAACCTGGGTCCTTTATTTAGAGAGAAAGAGAAAGAGGCAGAGAGAGAATGGGCGTGCCAGGGCCTCCAACCATTGCAGATGAACTCCAGTTGTATGTGCCACCTTGTGCATCTGGCTTATGTAGGTATTGGGGAGTTGATTTCCTAGGCATTAGAAGTTGTTGAGTCTGTAGAAGGTTGTAGTTATGGAGAGTAAGGGGCAGAAAGGAGGACACAGTGTGGAAAGATGTTGGGAAAAGAGGGAAAGTAAACAAGTTGTGATTGGGAGAAGTTGTAGAAAAATTCCAGTAATAGTCTGGGTAGAGAAAAATACACAACAATTTTAACATCCAGCTGAGCAGCATACACACACAGACAAAATCAGCATGGAGTATTTGTGCATGAGTAGGATTTAAAGCAAACAGGCAAACTAACAAAGCCAAGTGCTCTAAACTGGTTGGGCGTGTTGGCTCACACCCTTAATCTTGACCTCAGGTTTCTGGCAGCAGTGGATTCCAGGTCAGTCTGGGCCACAGTGAGACCCTGTCCGCACGAAAAACAGAAGACCAAAAAAAAAAAAGAAGAAGAAGCCGCTGTTGATCAAGAAATGTAAAAATATGACAAAAGTCAATCCCAAAATACAACTCATTTAAGAATGGCAAAGTAAGGCTGGAGAGATGGCTCAGCAGTTAAGGCACTTGCCTTCATATCCTAAGGGCCCAGGGGTGAGTGGAGACCCAGGTGTGAGTGGAGAATCCCTTCACTGTAGTTGTGCTCTCTGAGCAGGACTGGGCGAGTAGTTCTTCCCAGCAGACTGCTGGACTAGTGGCTGGAGCCTGATACTGGCTGACTGTGTGGTTGCTTGAAGCTCTGGGTCTGTCTCGTTTTTCTCTAATGTTATATAATTGTAAAAGTGGGGGCTGGAACAATGGCTTAGCAGTTAAGGTGCTTGCCTGCAAAGCCAAAGGATCCTGCTTTGACTCTCCAGGACCCACGTAAACCGGATGCACAAGTGGGCGCATGCATCTGGAGTTCGTTTGCAGTGGCTGGAGGCCCTGGTGCGCCCATTCTCTCCCTTCCTCTCTCTCTCTCTCTGACTCTTTCTTTCCAATAATAAATAAAAAATATTTAAAAATAATATTAAATATTAATAATTGACCAACTAATATATTTAATAGAAGCATGTATATACTTTTTGTATATACTGCATGTTTTTTGTATGGTAGGGATTGAACCCAGACCAGGCATGGTCTCTTCAACTGGGCTACCTGCTCAGTGTTGTGCCTTCCTCAGACAAAGCTATGACACTGTAGAAACTGCTTTCTTCCTACTGTGTCCCTTCCTTTCAGAAGGGTTGTCAGTTTTTAATTATCAGGTTAATATTTCTCTTCACTGTGTCCAGTAACTCTTCAGACTTGTGTGTGTGTGCCTCCCCCCGCCCCCGTGTGGGCACAGTGCTAATCAGCGCAGGCGTTTGAGTCAGCTGCGGTTGGCATTTTTGTAGGTTCTTGTTGTGTCGGCTTGTCTAGGAGGTTTCAGGGAATTAAATGTTTGGGGAGGGACTTATTGAGACTCTTGTGGCTTTTAGATTGTACTTGATGACAGTTTGCCCAAATGTGAGTTGTGTATGCCCAAGAACATTTAGAACTTCAGGGTGTGGCTTGTCTGAAGAGCTTGGAGGGGGGCAAACTGAAGCCAGGGTGTTTTTGTGAAGGGAGAAGGAAGCTGTGGGCTCACCACCCCTCCCAGGTTGGGTCTGCAGTAAAGCACTGTGTGCTTACCTGAGGCACCTCGAGAGTCAAGAAAAGGAAGGAAAGGGAAGAAGAACATCTCTTGAAGATAAGTGCTTTGTTTCCAAAAGATGGTTCACAAGTATTGAAGTCAGCTTCTGTTGCTGGGACAAACATCCAACCAGAAGCATCTTATCGGAGGAAAGAGTTTTAGTTCAGGCTTACACATCCCAGAGGAAATACCATCAATGATGGAAGAAGTTGGCTTACTTTCATAGATCCAAGCAGAGAGCATCCATCAATAGCCAACACCGTAAAAACTGCCAGACCTCAAACTCACACTCAAGATCCACCTTCAGTGACATCCCCCCCGTCCCCCCAGCAGGGATATCTGCCTGCTAAGGGCTCAAATAGCAGGCTCAATTTCAATAAAACATCTGAATCTGTGGGGCCATACATTCAGACTACCACATGCTCTATTTAGTCATTGTAAATCTTCTTTTTTTAAAAAAAAATATTCCATTTGGGCTGGAGAGATGGCTTAGGACCCATGTTCATTTTCATTTCCCCAGTACCCAAGTAAGCCAGATGCACAAGGTGGCACATGTGTCTGGAGTTGATTTGCGGTGTTTAGAGGCCCTGGCATGCCCATTCTATCAGCCTCTCTCTCATAGATAGAGTTCTTTTGTTGTTAAAAAAACACATTTCATTTATTTATTTTTGCATGTGAGAGAGACAGATGGGTGCATAGGGCCTGCAGCCACTGCAGACAAACTCCATACGCATGCTCCATTGTGTATCTGGCTTTACATGTGTACTGGGGTATCGAACCCAGACCATCAGGCTTTGCAAGTGAGCATGCTTAATGACTGAGCCATCTATCTGTCCAGCCCTTATCAATGTAAATCTTAAGATGTACCGACTTGGTAACTTGCCTCTAAGAAGTTCACAGTAACGATAATGGCAGTGCAGGGTTTGTACCCAGGTTTGTCTGGTGCCAAAGCACATGTTTCTCCTGGGCACGTACAAGGAGAGATGGAAGTGGGTGGTTGAGTCTGGAGCTCAGGAGTCAGGGCCAGCCCCATGGTTTAAACATAGACAGGAATAATTTCTCCCAGCTGGAAAAATTAGATAAACCTTTATAAAATGGAAGGTGTTTGAGCATTCTCCATGAAAAGGAAACAAGCAGATTCCACCCTTACTGACAAACCATGCCTGCCACTTCTCACTGTTCTCCAATTGAAAAGTCCGGTTGGAGTGGTGAGGTACAGAATACCACATGCCCTCTTGGCAAGTGGAGTCATCTATCTATGTTGAAAAGGGCTCACTGTGGGGAGTTCTCACTTCTGTTGAGGAGAGGACTCTGAGGGGACTTCTCATGTTGGCTGAGGGGCCACTGAGGGTAGTTCTCATATCTGTGAGGGGGGTCACTGAGAAGCTTACTTATATCTTCTTTTTATTTTTATTTATTTGAGAGCGACAGAGAAAGAGGCAGAGAGAGAGAATGGGCGCACCAGGGCCTCCAGCCGCTGCACACGAACTCCAGATGTGTGCACCCAGTTGTGCATCTGGCTAACGTGTCCTGGGGAATTGAGCCTCGAACCAGGGTCCTTAGGCTTCACAGGCAAGTGCTTAACCGCTAAGCCATCTCTCCAGCCCTTACATCTTTTTTAAAAAATACTTCTCTTCTCTTCTCTTCTTCTCTTCTTAGAGAGACAGAGAAGCAGATAGAATGGGCACCCATGGCCTCCAGCCACTGCAGATGAACTCTAGATGCATGCGCCACCTTGTGCATCTGGCTTACATGGGTCCTGGGGAATCGAACGTGGGTCCTTAGGCTTCACAGGCAAGCATCTGAACTGATAAGCCATCGCTCCAGCCCTGAGTTCTTATATCTTCTGAGGGGAGTTCTCATATTTGTGAGGAGGGACACTGAGGAGAGTTCTTATATCTTCTGAGGGAAATTCTCACATTTGCTGAGGTTGAGGTTGTGTGTTTGAATGGTTTCATGTCACAGTCAAGTGAAGTAGCCACAGCCATGGAGAAATCAGGACCCCTTGCTGTGTGACCTCCCTCTTGTCCCATCTCAGCCTCTCTGTTCTGGGTAGAGAGGGCCATGTTGTCTACTCCTTTGTGGGCAGAGCTTTATTTAGGGAAGATAGCTTTTTACTTTTATAGTCATTGAGATCACAAATTTTGATCTTTTTGTTTGTTTGTTGTTGGTTTTTCAAGGTAGGGCCTTGCTCTCTAGCCCAGGCTGACCTGGTATTCACTATGTAGTCTCAGGATGGCCTCGGACTCATGGCGATCCACCTATGAGTGCAGAGATTAAAGGTGTGCACTAGCTTGTTTGGTCTCTCTCTCTGTCTCTTTTTTTTTTTTTTTTTTTTTTTTGGTTTTTGAGGTAGGGTCTCACTTTAGCCCAGGCTGACCTGGAATTCACTCTTTAGTCTCAGGGTGGCCTTGAACTCACGGTGATCCTTCTACCTCTGCCTTCGGAGTGCTGGAATTAAAGGCATGCGCCACCACGCCCAGCCCTGGTCTCATTTTTTAAATATAGAGAGAAAAAGACTAGATGTGTATTTGTTGATGGGGTAAAAGTTGTGTGTAAGGAGGTTTAGTTCAATTGTTCAAGATGGTTTTGACAGTCATATGTTAGGCTCACCTGTGGTCTTCAGCTGTGCCCTGGAGTCTTCCTTGTGCTGACTGGGGTTAGAAGTATGGGGCTCCTGCTCTTAAATGCTCAGTCACTGTTCCACTAGAGAAAACTAAACCATCAGAGAAAGGCAATGTTGCAGTCAGCTTTGTGCTGCTGGACAAACATACAACCAGAAGCATCTTATAGGAGGAAAGGGTTTATTTCAGGCTTATGCATTCCAGGGGAACACCACCAGTGGCGGAAGAAGCTGGCTCGTTTCCATAGATCCAAGCAGAGAGATGCCATCAAAGCCAGCACCATAGAGCGTAAAATTGACCTGCACATTTTAGGGCAGGATTCACTATCTGTCCCCAAACACACCTTAGGTCTGGACTCCAAGATTCGCCCCCAGAGAAACCTCCTCCAGCGGGGCTGCTGGAGACTCAAGTTACAAGGTCAGTGTGAGTCTGTGGGGCAATACTTTCAAACCCCTGCAGGTGGTGTCTGTTGGTTGGTTGATTTTTGTGTTTATTTTGACACAGAGTATTTTATTCAGCTCCACAATGCTGAGCTGAACATCCAGCCAAACACAGTTTATGGGAGGAAGGGGTTTATTTCAAGCTTCCAGATCCAGGGGAAGTTCCATGCATGGCAGAAGCTGCTTCTCTATATCCAAGCAGAGAAAAGCAACTGCAGCAAGCCAACACCAACACATGTAGACATGGAGCCCAGCAAATGCACCCCACCAGAGCTCGGACTGCTCACCACACACCTTTGGGCTGGAGTCAGATCGGCCCCAGTGATACCCCCTCCAGCAGGCTGCTTGAGACCTAAGCAGGAAGTTTAACCTTAATAATTAACACCTGAGTCTGTGGGGCCATACATTTATGCTATCACATTCAAACTATCAGACAGGGTCTCACTATGTCCTGGCCTGGAGCTCCTGACAGTCCTCCTGTCTCAGCCTCTTAAATGCTGGGGTTGCAGGTGTGAGTTTCCAGGCCCAGAGCCTGGTACTATTTGTCGTTAGATAAGTGAAGGTTGTTTTTTTTTTTTTTTAAGTAAAGGTTTTAAAAAAATATTTTTATTTACTTAGAGAGAAAGAATGAATGAATATGTGCTTGCACTGCAAGTGAACTTGAGACACATGCAGCACTTCGTGCATCTGGCTTCATTTGGGTACTGGGGAATCAAACCCAGGTTGTTAGGCTTGGCAAGCAAGTGCTTTAACCACTGAGATATCTCTCCAGCCCCTAAGTGAAGGCTTGTTGACTCCTGTCTTCATAAAATAGTTTTTGTCACCGGGCATACTGGTACACGCCTTTGATCCCAGCCCTCGGGAGGCAGAGGTACGAGGATTGCCATGAGTTCAAGGCCAGCCTGAGACTGCATTGTAGATTCCAGGTCAACCTGGGCTAGAGTGAGACCCTACCTCAAAGAAAAAAAATAGCTTTTGTCAAAGTTGTAGGCATGAGTCAGAGACCCACTGCTATGGTAAACATGTTTTAAACATTAACCTTATTTTTTTTCCTTTTTTTAAAAAATACTTATTTATTTGAGAGAGGGAGACATGCCAGGGCCTTTAGCCGCTGCAAACGAACTCCAGATGCATGCCCCACCTTGTGCATCTGGATTACGAGGGTCCTGGGGACTCGAATCTCGGTCCTTTGGCTTCACAGGCAAACACCTTAACTGCTAAGCCATCTCTCCAGCCCTTTTTTTTTCTTTTTTTGTGCACATGTATGCAGTATGTGTGGTGTGCTGGTGTATATGTCCTATGTGCACACATCCAGAAGCCAGAGGAGAATGTTTTTATTGCTTTTTTATTGTTTTAATATTTTATTTATTTACTTATTTGAGGGGGGGGAGTTGCACACACACACACACACACACACACACACACACACACGGGGGGGGGGGATGAATGAGAATGGGCATGCCAGGGCCTCCCACTGCAAACAAACTCCAGGCATATGTGCCACCTTGTGCATCTGGCTTACATGAGTACTGAGGAGTTGAACCTGGGTTCTTAGGCCTTGCAGGCAAGTGCCTTAACCTCTAAGTCATCTCTCCAGCCCTTTTAATTTTATTTTTCTGCTCATACTTGTGTATAGTATTCCTTCAGAAGATATTTTACAAATGAGAATTTTCTGTAGATTCTGAATACTTTACTTTTCTGTTGTATAAGCTACAGATGTTTTTGTTTACCAGGTGTGGAGGTTTGATTCAGGTGTCCCCCATAAACTTAGGTGTTCTGAATGCTAGGTTCCCCAGCTGATGGCAATTGGAAATTAAAGCCTCCTGGAGGTAGTGTATTGTTCGGGTCATGCTTATGAGTGTTATAGACATTTTCCCTATGGTGGTGTTTGGCACACTTTCCTGTTGCTGTTGGTGACCTGATGTTGGCCAGGAGGTGATGGCCACTGTCTGCTCATGCCATTGTTTCCACCTGCCATCATGGAGCTTCTCCTTGAGTCTGTAAGCCAAAATAAATTTCTTTTTTCTTTCTCCCACAAGCCGCTTTTGGTTGGATCATTTCTGCCAGCGATGCAAACCTAACTGCAACAATAAAGTTGGTACTGAGAGTGGGGTCATTACTACTAGACCCCTGACTCTGGCCTTTGGCCTTTTGGAGTTGATTTTTGAGAAGAATGTGAAAGGATTTGAAATCTTGTCCTGAGAGAGGCCTTGCAGTGCTGTTAGTACAGCTTGATGGACTATTCTGGTCAGACTTGAAAGACCTGAATGCAGTAAGAACTATGGACTGTGAGGTTGGTTTGTGAGGATGAGAAAGAGCTTTGCTTGGACTGGGCTAGAAGCAGTTTGTATGAGAGGCTTGCTGTTATGCCCATGTCCTGAGAACTTGTGCAGGGTTGCTTTGCATAGAAATGGACTGGTATGAGCAGAGGGATATGACCCAAAAATGAAATCTTTGGGCTGAAACTGCTGCCTGTCCAGCTTTAATTGTATGAGAGATTACAACCATCGAAACTGGGCCAGCTGACCTGCATTGGGACAACAGAAAGAAAGCAGTCTTTTGATGGGGCCTGAATTCTGAAGGAGTGTCATGTTCTTCAAAGTCTTCTTTATTCCCCCCCCCCCAAGATTAACAAATTAGCATCCCACCTGGTATTATGGTGTATAACAAATGCAGGAAAGAGAGGATCATTGAGTTTGCAGCATGGTCTTGTGTTTTGGAACACATGGGCAGTGTGAAGCAGGTTTGCCGGATGCCTGCATGGAGACCCCATGGAGCCATGAGGATGAGCCATGGCTTGCAGTGGAGACCCAGTGGAGACAACTGGACCACGAGATGGCTGCTAACGAAAGCTGCCAGCCTGGGATCAAGTTTTCCAGTACTGTGAGTAGCCTAGCTGGAAGGGTGGAATTGGAACTCTGGAGACTTGTTGCTGGTTAGAATTATCAGACTTGGAGACTTGTTCTGGCTAAAGTTGTTGGACTTGGAGCTGCAGAGTTTGATGTTTGCCCTGTTTGAATCTTGTATTGGTTGGGCTGGAGAGATGGCTTAGTGATTAAGGCACTTGCCTGCAAAGCCAGAGGACCTTGGTTCAATTCCCCAGTACCCATGTAAGCTATATGAGCATGCATCGAGTTTGTTTGCAGTGGCTGGAAGTCCTGACGTGCCCATTCTCCCTCCCTTCCTCCTCCTCCTTCCCTTTCTCTCTCTCTCTCTGCCCCTTACCTTCTGTCAAATAAATAAATAAAAATAAAATATTTTTTTAAATCTTGTATTTGTTGAATATTTCTTTGTTGTATCCAGTGCCATCTTTTGCAGTGTGTTTATTCTGTGCCATTAAGTTTTTTTTTTTTCTTGGAGGTTCATTTTTTGGTATTAATGGCTTATAAATTAATTTAGTGGTATTAAAATTAAAAGACTTTGGACTACAGGGATGTTTGAACATTATTGGGAGTGATAAAAACTATGGGGACTTTTAAAGTTGAATGAATGCATTGCATTTTACATCATATATGGTTATCAGTTTATGGGGACCAGGGACAGAATGTGGTGGTTTGATTCAGGTGTCCCTCATAAACTTAGGTATTCTGAATGCTAGGTCCCCAGCCAATGGCAATTGGAAATTAAAGGCTCCTGGAAGCAGTGCCTTGTTGGGGGCGGGCTTATGGGTATTATAGCCATTTTCCGTGCTGTTGATGTTGGCCACTTGATGTTGGCCAGGAGGTGATGTCCACTCCCTAATCACGCTGTTTGCCCCTGCCATCATGGAGCTTCCCCTTGAGTCTGTAAGTCAAAATAAACGTTTTTTCCCACAAGCTTCTCTCGGTTGGGGGATTTCTGCCAGCGGTGCGACCCTGACTGCGACACCAGGCTGTGCTTCCCGTCCAGTGCCCTGCGTCCCAGCAGCTTTCCTGACCGATCTTGGACTCCCTAGGGACTTCCTCTCGTGAATTCTTATGGTGCCAAGCTGCCCTGGGTTCCAGTTTTCCCACCTGTGGGGGTGGAGATGCTCTGCTCAGGAGCTACAAAGCCACTGACCTAAGTGGACATTCTGGGCTGGTGTCTTCTTCTGCCGGGCTGGTTCTGGCTGTCCTTGATGTCATCATTGGTGACAGCTCTGGATATTGATTCTTCTGGCTGTAATAACAATGTGACGTTTCTCAGCAGCTGGGTGTCTCATGAGGAAACTAGGGCAAACACTTTATTAGTTTAGCATTTAGCATTCTGAGGTTTCTTCAGGGACATATTTTGTCTGTATTTACATTTATTTTAGAATTAGATTTGTATGATTGGGCTTTGTGTTGGAATAGCAGGGTACACTGTGTGCCGTTTGAGACAACAGGTAAGGTGGGTGTGCTGCTCGAAACACAGCAGTTGCCAGGCTTTGTTTTTGTTTCCAGAGCGTCACCTTAGTGTGTGAACAGTCTGCTCAGCAAAGCAGACGTGCAGTGACCTCACTCCTGAATTCATGCTCACTGAAGCGCTTTCCCTCTCTGACTGCCCTGTGGAGCCCAGGATGGCCTCAGCCTGTGAGAGCTTGATCAGAGGGTCTAGCAGAGGAATGCAACCACTCACACACCCTTGATTCTTCTCTACCGTTGAAGCTTGTCCTTTTTCCACAACTTCTGGGGGGCAGCATGGGGGCGGGGGTGGAGGGAGGAAGAGGACACCACCTCGTCATCCCTGGTGGATGCAACCCTAGCAGTCAGTTGTGAAGAAGAGGCAAAATGTATGTGTTCATGGTGTTTCCACCTTAGAAGGAACACTTATGTAGACAAGATGGGAAAGAAATGTGGGACACTGGCTAGGTAGGGAAGACAATGCAAGTGGGTACCTTGTAATGCCAACAGAAGAATTTAAAGAATAGATTTCACTCCCGTGGCCCATGTCTCCCTGTTTAGAATATGTTAGTATACTTTCTACACACAGTCTTTTGAAGCCTCAAATGTCCTGCCCTCTGGCATCTATCAAAAGTCCTTGTGGGCTGGGCATGGTGGCGTACACCTTCAATCCCAGCACTTGGGAGGCAGAGGTAGGAGGATCACTGTGAGTTTGAGGCCAGTCTGGAACTTCAGTGTGAATTCCCTGTCAGGCTGGACTAAAGTGAGGCTCTACCTTGGGGGAAAAAATAAGTCTTTGTAGTTGGACATGGTGGCATATTCCTTTAATCCCAGCATTTAGGAGATCGGAGGATCACCATGAATTCAAGGCCAGCCTGGGACTAAAGAGTTCCAGGTTAGCCTGGGCGAGAGTAAGACACTACTTCAGACAGACAGACAAGGAAAACAAACAAACAAACAAACAAACCCAGGGCTGGAGAGATGGCTTAGCGGTTAAGCGCTTGCCTGTGAAGCCTAAGGACCCCTGTTTGAGGCTCGATTCCCCAGGACCCACATTAGCCAGATGCACAAGGGGGCGCACGCGTCTGGAGTTCATTTGCAGTGGTGGAGGCCCAGCCACGCCCATTCTCTCTCTCTCTCTCTCTCTCTCTCTCTCTCCCTTTCTCTCTCTGTTGCTCTCAAATAAATAAATAAAAATAGAAAAAATTTCTGCAGGTGATGTGTGCCTTCCCCTTCTCAAAGGCTCTCTTTATGTCTGAGGAATAGTGACTTGGACAGTGACAAAAAAAAGAGAAACACTATGTTTGCAAGAGAGTAAACGAATACAGATTGAAAAGAGCTGTTGATGCTTGTTTCTTAGGCTTATATATCTGCAGAGCTGAGACCACAGGTCCTACATCAGATTGGTATCTAACTTACTTGGTAATATGTACTGTGGATATGAAAGTATTGATGCCATATCAGGAGATAAATGTCAAAGGAAGAACATGTCTTCCTAACATCAGAGTTTTATAAGCTCTAGAAAAGGAACAGAACACTTTCTAAGCACCAGAGTGCAGTATGAGTCCTTCCTGCTGTCTGTATGTGCACATGCAAGTAATCAGCGTATAGTGTTGATGCACACTGGAAATGGTGGTAGGGTATCTCACCCCTCAGACTCTGGTCTTCTTACTGGTCTGTAATGTTCATCTCCTCACCCCATCAGCCTCTGGTCTTGTTGGCTCTGTAGTTTTCATTTTCCAGTGTTACATGTGTGTCATTTTCAAAAGGTGTCACTTAGGAATATGAGCTTGTTCCTTCTGCCTTTTCATGACTTATTAGCTTACTCTAACACTGAATAAATCACAACTATTTTACCATCTACCAAAGGACATGTTGTTTGCCTATGTTTGATAGGTATTGAATAAAGCTACCATAACATCTCTGTTCAGGCTTTGGGGTAGCAATACATTTCCACCCCATTTGGGGAAATACCAAGGAGAGTCACTGCTGGATTGTGTGATGAGAAATGTCTACTGTCTTTATGGTAGTGGCATCATTCCCAGCAGCCGGTGCGAGGCCTTGCTGTTCCATATCCACCATGTGGTATTTTCAGCGCTGTGGACCCTGAACATTGTAGGCAGCGTGTTGTGATAGGCCATTACCGTGTGTGTTTGCTTACCATCTGTGTATATGTGATGTTGTGCCTGTGCAGATCTTTTGCCCATTTGGGGGGCCAGGAACAGGGACTCATGGAGCCCAGAGTGGCTTCAAACTCATCGTGTAGCTGAGGTTGACCCAGAACCCCTGGTCTTCCTGCCTCTGTCTCCTAAGTGCTAAGATTAGGTTATATTTTCCACACCTGGTTTTGTGCAGTGCTGGGGATAAAACCCAGGGCCCTGAGCACTACTACTCTACGGGCTGAGCCATGCCCCTGGCCCTTTGGAAAATCAGATGGTTCATTTTGTGTTTTGGCTTCTGAGAGTTTCTGTATGTTTTAGACTACAGTCTTTTGTCACCAGATAGATCTATGGCTTGTCTTTTCACTTTGTTTTTCTTTCTTTCCTTTTGGTTTTTCAAGGTAGGGTTTCACTCTAGCCCAGGCTGACCTGGAATTCATTATGCAGTCTCAGGGTGGCCTCGAACTCACAACGATCCTCCTACCTCTTCCTCCCAAGTGCTGGAATTAAAGATGTGCAACTATGCCTGGCTTTTTCTTTTGTTTTTTTGAGGTAAGGTCTTGCTCTAGTCCAGCCTGACCGGGAAATGACACAGCATTCTTCCTACCTTCTTTTCACTTTCTTGACAGTGTTCTTAAAAAAAAAAAACAAAACTTTTTTTTCACTTGTTTTAGAGAGAGGGAGGTAGGGGGAGCAACAGACAGAGAAAGGGAGAGAGAGAATGGGTGTGTCTGGGCCTCTAGCCACTGAAAATGAACTCCAGATGCGTGCGCCCCCTTGTGCATCTGGCTAATGTGGGTCCTGGGGAATTGAGCCTCAAACCGGGGTCCTTAGGCTTCACAGGCGCTCTTACCGCAGCAAATGAACTCCAGATGCATGCCCTACTTTGTACACCTGTCTTTGCGTAGGTGCTTGGAAATCAAACTGGGCCAACAGGCTTTGCAAGCAAGCACCTTTAACCATTAAGCCGTTTCCCCAGCCCTTTTTTTTTGTGTGGTGGTGGTGTTGGGGGGGTCAAAGTAGGGTCTTGTGCTAGCCCAGGCTGACCTGGAATTCACTCTGTAGTCTCAGACTGGTCTCAAACTCTTGGTGCTCTTCCTACCTTTGCCTCCTGAGTGCTTGATTTAAGGTGTGTGCCACCATGCCCAGCTTAGAGCAGATTTTTATTTATTTACTTATTTATTTTTATGCATTTTATTTTCATGGTAGGCACAGGCTGTACTGTGAAGCACAGCCCAGACCACATGTTTATTTTAAATGAAATGTAGCTTGTCACTCATTACTCTCATAATTTTACCTTTGCTCGTTTTATCTAAAAAGTCATCCAAATCCAAGGTCCTTTTGATTTCCTTCATGTTACCTTTTATGCTTTTGTAATTTGGTATTGCTAAATACATTTTAGTTTTTATTTTCTGGTAGAATTGAATTGTTATGTTAAAAATAAAATTATATCTTTACCTCTTAAAACATTGAGTTCTGCCAGTTAACAGATGGGCTCATAAGGCATGCTTGAGGTTACAGATGAGAAGGGCCCAGGCTGAACTTGAGTCACCTGGATTTCTCACTGCTCCTTTTCCAGTTCTGGAACATGAGCTTCTCAGATACTCATTTGTAAAGATGGTTTCTTTCTTGAAAGGAAGACTTTTTGTGTTTGGCATGGTTCTTAAGATAAATGGTTACAGTAAATTGCTCAAACCATGCATAATTGGAAGAACATTTAAAATTTTCATTAAACACTTTTCCACAAAGTGCTCTGAGATCTACTGATTGATGAACTGGATACTGCCTTCTCCTTCCTCCTCCTCCTCTTTTAAGGTAAGGTGTCCATCTCAGGCTGTCATCAACTTGTGATCCTTCTGCTTCAGCCTCTGGAGTGCTGGAATTAGAAGTGTGAGCCACCACAGCTGACTCATATCCAGCCTTTTTTGAAGAGGCCTTCAGCATATGAACCTGACCTTTTGGGGGTGAGAAACATGCTGATGATGGCTGGCCCCTGGCCTTACGCCAGCATTTTGAATCACTTCCCTTCAGTGGCCACGCGGCCAGATGAGAGGACCTCCTCCGCTTGCCTCCAGCGACGGGCACGCTCCTGCTGTTCTGCACGCGCTGCTTTCTCCAGCACCTGGGGTCAGGTCTTGCTAGTCTCTTCAGGAGCAATTTTTTCTTTGCCTGTTTTTGTTTGTTTGTTTTCTTTCTGAAGCAGGGTTTCACTCTAGCTAGCCCAGGCTCACCTGGCACTTACTCTGTAGTCCCAGGCTGGCCTTGAACTCATGGCAGTCCTCCTACCTCAGCCTTCTGAGTGCTGGGATTAAAGGTGTGTGCCACCACACCTGGCCATTATTCTTATTTCTTATTTATTTGTATACTGAGAGAGAGAGAGAGAGAGAGAGAGAGAGAGAGAGAGAGAGAGAGAAGGGGTGTGCCAGGGCCTCTAGCCACTTCATATGAACTCCAGATGCATGTACCACTTTGTGCATCTGGCTCTGTGTGGGCACTGGGGAATTGAACCCCCATCTTTAGGCTTTGCAGGCAAGCACCTTACCTGCTGAGCCATCTCTCCAGCCGCAGAAGCAATTTAAAAGAAAAAAACAAGCAGGTGGGTCCAGGACAGCTGTGAATGTGGTCCAACACATTGTCAGTGACATCACATGGCAGGGTCAGTAGGTTGTGCACCTCTGCTAGAGCTTGTGAGAAATTCATGTTCAGATGCCTCAGCAAACATATGTCAGTTTCCACAGGTCAGCACAGTAATGGGGGAGCATAAAGAACACTGCGTTCTGTTAAGCAAGAGTATAACACTTCAAGCATATTTATAACTTCTAGGTTGATGCCTTCCATTCACATCTTAGATGCATAGTTTCTAATTTTATATAGACATCCAAAATAAGGAATAGACAGTCAGGAAGAAAATGATTAAAATTATGTGTTATGGTTCTAAAAAGACAAATCATTTTTTTCATCTCAGAAAAAATCTAACTTTTGAAGGATATTTCATTTGTAAAATTGACTTCGTATTTTATAAGCAATGTTTAAATTTATTGGTGATAAATATGCATGTTTGTATAGTAAAATCCCATTTTTTACATAATGCTTTAATGGAAATGGCAGTTTTATGAAATGGAAGTGACTAGTAAAAATCTGAACGGTGCTCATAAGCCTTTCCGTCATTTTTATTGAGGTTTTTGTGGATTCTAATTCATTAGTACAGGGGAAGAAGCACACTAACGTGGTTTATCTCCTGTAATTACTCAAATCGAATTTATTTTCAATAAAATGCTTGGAGTAAATTGCCCATAGTGGGGAGAGGAGGATCAGGCCTGGTTTTACAAAATGGCTTGATTTCTACCCATGGACCCTTGCTGTTTTATCAGTTATATTGCTCCATTGCATATATTTGCAGCATAGATCCCTTCAGAGTTTGACAAGTACTCACTCATGAAAGCCCAGGACTCAGAATTGAGTGGGAACAGAACAATAAAGGCTGTTTATTTTGCCCTGCTTATTGCTACCAGTATTACATGTCTTTTAATAATTTAGACTTTATGTGATTCATGTTAAGTAGATCATTTAGATTGCTACCTAATAGATGAACCTTGGGAAATTCCTACAATTCACTTAGTGTTTACAGTGAGATCTGGCTTATTTTCATAGAGTACCTAGAGAAGGTTGATGGAAAGACTAATCTGTTATTTAAACTCTGCTTCATGGGGATGGGACGGGTTAGGGAAGATGCTAGAAACTGAGTTGGACACTAGGAAGTGCCCTGTGATGGTGAGGCACACTTTTGGGTGTCATGAGCTACCACACAGTCTCAGCCTTCTGGTCTGAAGGTGCTTCACACTCTTGGGGCAGAATCTTGTTGGAACTAGCAGCGTGACATTTCTCTAGAAAGTTTTGTAGACTGCCGTATTTTCGGTCACATTCAAATGTCATTTGAATTTGCTTTTGCTTTCTAAAATTTTTTTTTTTTAATTTTTTTGCAAAGGGGAGAGAGAGAGAGAGAAGGAAATGAGAATAGGCTCTCTAGGACCTCTGGCCACTGCAATGAACTCCAGATGCACGTGTCACTTTGTGTATCTGGCTTTACATGGATACTGAGGAATCAAACCCGGCCCACCGGGTTTTGCAAGCAAGTGCCTTTAAGCACTGAGCTGTCTCTCTGGCCATACTTTTTTTTGAGGCAGGTTCTTATGTAACCCAGGCTGGCCTCTTAACTCCATATGCAGGCAGGTATGGCCTTGAACCTCCCTCATCCTCCTGCCTGCACCTGAGTGCTGGGATTGTAGGTATGTGCCACCAGCCTGGTTTATGCTGTACTAGAGATCAAGCTTGGGCTTAGTGCGTTGTATGTGAGGCAGACTGTAACTCAGCCCTGTCCAGCCCCTTTGTGTTGTTTCTGAGAGTGTCTCTACCTTGTAGCTCTGGCTCACCTTGAACATGGGGTGGTCCTCTCCCTTCTGCCTCTGCCTCTCAAGTGGTGGGATTCTAGGTATGTACCACCACACCAGGCCCGTGAGTTCTTTTTCTTCAGGCTGATTGATATGGGAAACTTAATCCCTTCAGCGATCACTTTCTCCCCTAGTGCTGTGGGGCTGCCTGAGCTCGAGGGTAGGGAGATGGTGTCTTGTGAATTGTTTATACCCATATTAGTTTATATGTCTATTGCTTCTTTTGGCCCTAGAAACCCAGAGCTATTTAAAATTTTTTTTTATTATATATATATAACAGGTTATACTCTTATTCTCTCATCCTGTTCCCATTAGCCTGTGGGCCCTCCTCAGTGGGGTTATGGTTATTCACTGGAATTATGAAGGCCTCAGTCAGTCCCTCTGGAATAGTTGGGGGGGGGGAGGGAACCATGCCTCAGGGCATTCCTACCCACTCTGGCTCTTAAAATCTTTCCTCCCCTCTTTTGCAATGTTCCTTGAATCATGGCAGGCCTGTTGGTAGTCTGATTTAGTGTTGTTAGCTCTTCTTTTTTTAGCTCCCACTTACTAAAGTGATCCACACTTTAAGCAAAGGGGGATTAGACGCCATCCTCGTGTGAGTCAGTTTGCATGCACTGGAGAGTGGAATAGGGTAGAATTCCAGAGCACTACTGCCTATGTAATCTCCTGGACGCTTGGCAGAGTGTCCCATTCCTTCCTGGAGACCAGGGGCTTGCTTCATCAGCATCTGGCTCTCTCTTGCAGCTGAAGATCCTTTGGGCCAGGATACCTACTGCCTGTGCTCTCTGAGAAGGCAGAAAGAGTGGCTTGTGATGGAGTCAGTAGCTCTGTCTTTCCCCACTTGTCTATACAGCTGCACTTCATGCTTTTCCACCCTGACTCAAAAGGCCAAAGGCTGGGCTTCTTGGAAGGTAAGCAAGTGGCAAAGTTGTTCTCCATGGGTGTTTGATTCTGGAAGGTGTTGCCCATGGAATGCCAGTAGCTTTCAGGATAGATCCCAACCACTAATGATCCAGGAGTTAAGACAGTGTGCTGTGATGTGACCTTTGCATTCTTAACCATCACCTCTGTGCAAAATAGTGCTGTGGAAATGACAGGGAGATTAAGGCTAGGAGTGGAAGCGACAGGTAAGTAAGGCTAGGCACACAACACATAGAGGCACCTGTGCAGACAAAGAGAACAGCCGTTGCCACAAGAGTGCTATGTGGACACAGCGTGAGAAGAGCCATTAGGATGTGGGAGATGGACAAGGGAAGGGTGTGGTTCATGACCCGCCCCAGAAGGGGAGCAAGGTGGTCTCTGTGGGAGGCTGAGGTGTTTAGGGCTGCCAGTGTATTTGTGTGCAGCTAGAGTTCAGCAGGGGCGGTTTTCTGTGTTCACCCAGGGTTTCTAGGTGATAAAATCATGCATAAACAAATGTGAAAATTATTTTATGCTCAAATTGTCCCCCTAATGTGCACGTCAATCATAGTTGGACAAATTTGTGTTGTGTGTGTGTGGTTTTTTTGTAGTAGAACTGGCTGTGGTTTATTTGAGTTTTGGAACTGAATCCTTTTTTCTTTTTCACTGTCCACCATTATTGATTTCTTAATTTGTATTTAAGTTAAGTCCATATCAGATCGATTTTTCATAGTTCAGTACTTCTAGCAGAAGCCAACCTGAGATGTTAATTTTTCTGGAGATAATCCATGAATGGCTTTCCTTCTTAGTTAATATATATCAGAACCTTTATTCCATGTTAGGCACAGTGCTAGGGAAGAGAGTTGGGAAAAATAAAATCTGAAACTTAGTCTCATTTCAAAGCATACCCTTGAATTTTTTTGGTTCTGCTGAGATGGGACAGATAGACTGTCATGCTCCCTCTCTCCTCCTTCCTCGTAAACATAAAGGCTGGAGTAGAAAGCTTGCCTGGAGGAAACCAAGATACAGCACTATGTAAAACAGGCCGAATCTGTCACTTTGCAAAGGACCTAGGACTGGCTATAGCTCTGAGATGGACTGCACAGACAAGTCCTTGGGCTTGAGTCACTAGCTCTGCATATGCACACACTTACTAAATGGCAAAAAGAGGGACCGAGCAGTCATGTAGTTCGCCCCTTCCACTTGACCTCCTGTTGTAGGTTTAGAATGTCATGGATGGAGTTCATACTCTTCTCTCCCCAATGCTGTCTGCATGTGTACTGTTATATAAGTATAGGCGATGTGGAATGATCTCCCAAATGGTTAATATTAGTTACCTCAGGGCACAGAGGAAAGCTTATTAACTTCCTCTTGATACATCTTTCATTGTTTGGTTTAAGAAGCATGTTTTACTTTTTTAATTAAAAAATCTAATAAAGCCGGAAATGAATAAATAATACTAATAAACACTACCCCCAGGGCCATGGAGCTTTGTTTCAGTCTTTCTGGGAACCCGAGTTGTTAACATGGAACATGGTTCAGGTGTGAGTTGCCCAGCAGGGCTCTAAGCAGCTCAAAGTGGTTTAGGATGATTTCAGCTGCCTGGCCCTGCAGCTGCACCATACTCTAGAGGCTTCTGTGGTTATAGACCACTAGCACCCCAGAATCCATTGTATGCCTGCTGCTCTTGGCACATGTTCTTGAGGAGTGTTGGGATTGCAGTTCAGGCCTTCACACAGTCCCTGGTAGTAGCATCTTGTGTTGTGGGGCCACCTGGTTCCAGGGTCTTGGTACTGTCTAGATGGTAGCCCATCCTCCCACACCTTGCTGTGGTTTGCTAGACAGCAGTGATTCTGTGCTTGTTAGGTGTTAGCGAGATGCTGGATGCTGTTGTTGACTGGGGGCCTGGTGATGGTGAGAGCGTCTAGGCTGGGTTCATCCCCTGGCATGGTACAGAGACCAGTTTGATCTTGGTGTCTTCTTTCGCCATATCTGTATCCCTCTTGCCAGAACCTGGTATGTTATCCATACTTTCCCAGGATGCCAATCAGTATTTCTCTCATTCATAGGTCCCTTTACTGATGTTGTCACCACCAACCTAAAGCTTGGCAACCCAACAGACCGAAATGTGTGTTTTAAAGTGAAGACCACAGCACCGCGTAGGTACTGCGTGCGGCCCAACAGTGGGGTCATCGATGCCGGGGCCTCCATCAATGTATCTGGTAAGTACCGAGACTGGAGGGTGGGCTCAGAAGGCCCCAGAGGCAGCCCACTTTTACTTTGTTAGATCATGGGTGTTCATTGTAGCACAGCAAGGCAACAGGCTTTTCTCCATGTCCTCCACCTCCACCTCCTGTTTCCATAGTGTCTCCTTGTCCATGCTTTCAGCCCTCGTGCCTCAGTCATCCAGCATTACTAAAGTGGCAGCTTAGACGGGACGTCAGAACGAGTTGGGCTTCTGCTTATTTGAAATTAAATCTGCCCGTTGGCAGTAAATGGAAAGGGGCTAAACAAACTTTACTTTGTGGGAGAAAGCTAGATAGAGTTATTTTCTTCCTTAAGCCAAACTATTTCTGATGTTGCATTGCCATTGCAGTGATTGACAGGTGCACTTCACTTACAGGGAAACTCAAGAAGCTAAGGGTGAAGAAATGGGGGTACACTTGAGGCTGTAGCTTTGTGCTTGCCTTGTCATTCCTTCCCCTTCTGTCTGAGGGTGCGCGGATCTTCCAAACCTGACTTCTGAAAAAAGGCTGGTGAAGGGCTCAAGTCAAGAGTTGGTTTTCAGAATGAAGGTAGCATGAGTGAAGGATTAAAGTTTAAATGCATTTTAGAAACGGAAGAAACGTTTTGCTTATTAGACCTTGTAGACTTCAGGGGGATCTAGAGGAGCGTGTATAGCCTCTAAACACAGGTGACTCAGTGTTCCCTGGCTTCTGCAGTGTTAGAGGCCACTACTCATTTGAAGTGACTATCTGTCTGGCTTTTTCCATGATAGAGTTTGATTGTGATACATTTGGCTATTCATTTGACACCTAAAAGAAAATGATTCACCTCTTTGGAAAGATACAAGGTGTTTCATTATCTCAAACTCACTTGCCTTGGTGGCATGTCTCATCAGCACACCCACACCAGCTCCCCCATACGCTCCTCCCTGAGCCTGTGGGGACTGGTCTGGACTCCTGAATCACATTCTTACCCAGGAGCTGTTAGGGGAGCCAGCACTGATAAAGGGGTTCCTAGACTGGACCTGAACTGCACACTTTCTTCTTTGTCATTTGCTCTGTGCGGATGCTTTGTAACCTCCATTGTATGATAGTCCTTGGGTCAGGACACCGGCATGTGACAGCCAAGGTGTGTCCCACTGTTTGGTCCCAGCCCATGTTGTGTGAGCTGGCATGTTGGTGGAATGGAATGGCCAGGGGTATGGTGTAACCTCCACGGAATTTCTAGATCTATGGGGCTTGAGATGGAGGGAAACTGATTTCTTATACCTTCCCCTCTTTTTTGTGGGAATGGGGATTGAATTGAGTCTTGTCCATGCTGGCCAAGTGCTCTGCCAGTTGAACTGTGTCCTGGCTCTGCTCCCTCTTCTGACCACGTCTTTTCCGAGTCTCCTTGCTCACATCAAATCTGAGCAGTTCTGAGTTGCCAGCACATGAAAGGTACTCATTTTCAAAGTAAATATGGAAGAAGCAGTGTAATTTTTTTCCAGACAAAATGGTTTCAACAGATGGGTGCGCAGTGTGGTTGTACCAGACTGTGTCACGTGTTTGTGCATGTGTGTGAGAAAGATCAGTCCCCATCATAGGAATGTTTTATAAGCCATCATTACCTCTAAGGCATTATTTTGATGTCTCATTGGCTCCTAATTCCAGGTGGCATTGTGGCCTTCCTTTTGCAGATCAGAAAGTAAGAAACCACATAGCTGCTGTGCTGGGCTGGAAGCCAGGTGCCCAGGGCTTTGTCCATGATACCTCAGTACTGCTTTGTCAGGGTTGGGGTGACTGGCACGGGGAGAGTGGTTGAAAAATGGAAGGTCTGTGTTTGGAAGCCCTATCTCCAAATGAGAAAGATTATATTTGCATTTGAGAAAAGACTCCTCATTGGTTGTGGCAGTGCTGGTGGGAAACCTGGAGAGGCCAGGACCATTGTACAGCTTAGGAAGGAGCCCTAGCTATGGGCTGCAGTTCCTTGTGTTGAGGGCCCTTTCCATCATTATTTTAGATATGCACATCATGTGTTAAAAACTGCTGTCCTTGAGGCTGGAGAGATGGCTTAATGGCTAAGGCACTTGTCTGAGAAGCCTAAGGACCCAGGTTCTATTCCCCAGTACCCACATAAGCCAGATGCACAAGGTGGTGCATGTGTCTGGAGTTTGTTTGCAGTGGCTGGAGGCCCTGGTGTGCCCATTCTCTATCTACTTGTTCCTCTCTCCCCCCTTTTTTCCTCTCTCAAATAAATAAATTAATTAATTAAATTTAAAAATCCTGCTGTCCTTGTCCAGAGGTCATTGTGAAGGACAGCTGCTGCATCATGTGAGCAGAGTCCTCAGGTCTTGGAGAAGAGGGTACAGAACACAGGTTGTGCACTGTCTTTGGGCATGTTCGCAGGCCAAATATGGCTTCACACTGGTTAGAGGGTGGCAGGGTTTGAGGTTGGGAGCCCTGCATGAGAAGGTCAGCTGCACTCTGGAGCTAGTGGCTGGTGTTTGCTAACCTCATCCCCAGCACAGCTTCCTTTGTTGTCCCTGCAGATGGGGAGGATGGATGGATGGAGCTCGGTACTTGTTAACGGAGAGGACATGTGCGCAGGAGACTGCCTTGTTCTTCACCAGCATGGATGGCACCTAGCTAGACCTGGCGAAGATAGATTGCATCCTATTTGTGCTGCCTTTTCAAAAATAAATTAATCCCATACATTTTATTAATTTATGGAGTTACAATTTTTAGAAGAAATTCGTGTTTTTTCTTTGTATTATATGCATGTGTTTACTAGTGAATTTTTATATATAATTTACAAAAAGTGGCCATCCAATTAACTTGAATTCCTCTCAGCATCACCCTGATTAGCAGTGTCCTAGGATTCCTGGAAAGACATGACTGGTATGGGTCCCATGCCTGTGAACCCTTGCGAGGCCCAAGCTATTGGGAAAGATGATAAATTATTCTCTCTATAAATTGTTCTTTTATTTATTTATTTATTTATTTGAGAGAGATTGAGAGAGAGAGAGAGAGAGAGAGAGAGAGAGAGAGAGAGGCGGGGGGCCGGTTGGGAATGGGTGTACCAGGGCCTCCAGCCATTGCAAACAAACTCCAGACGTATGTACCACCTTGTGCATCTGGTTTATGTGGGTCCTGGGGAATTGAACTGAGGTCCTTTGGCTTTGCAGGTAAGCGCCTTAACCACTAAGCCATCTCTCCAGCCTCCCCCCCCCTTTTTTCCATTTTTTTTTAATTTTTATTTTTTTTATTTGAAAGAGAATACATTCTCTCTTTAAAGAGAGAAAGGGGGTGGGGCTGTAGAGATGGCTTAGTGGTTAAGGCACTTGCCTGCCAAGCATAAGGACTCATGTTTGACTCTCCAGGTCCTACATAAGCCAGACGCACAAGGTGACACAGGCACACGAGGTTGCACATGTGCACAAGATGGCACATGCATCTGGAGTTTGATTGCTGTGGCTGGAGGCCCTGGTGTGCTAATTCCCTCTCCCTCTCCCTCTATCTCTCTCTCTCTCTCACACACACAGAGAGAGAGAGAGAGAGAGAGAGAGAGGAGGGAGGAGTAGAAGGAATAAGGGGTAGAGGGCTGGATGATGGCATGCCCACCAATGGACTAGGGTTGTTTTTTGTCTGTTTTTTCTGGTGTTTCACAATTTGGGGCGGGGGGTTTGAAGGCACCCGGCCGTGGCTGTGACAGCAGAGGGGTACCTTCCAGGTGCGTGTACGTGCTCTACAGTCTTCTTTCATATGAACTTGATATTCAGGGGACCTTATGCTGTGCTTTGGAAGTTCAGGCCCTAACCTACTGTGCTGCTTTCTTCAGGATATGGCAAAGCACGCACTCACTGGGCTCTTGGAGAAAAGAAATGTCCCCTTTACATACCCCAGTGGACAGATACGCTGGATAGCATTGTAGTCTTAAGAGTCTGTGTCAGTGGCATGTGGTGTGTGAGCATTTTCAGAGAGGTGCAAGACCTTAGACTTCAGGCTTTCCATTGTCACTTCGTTCCTGTGGTCGTCCAGAGATCTGTGGCTACATCCACTGGCCCACAAAGCTGTGGGTTGGGCTCAGGCCCTGGGATGCACTCCATCTTCTTGACTGGGCTTGCGCGCTCAGCTCTGGACCTCAGCTCCGCAGGCACTGGAGGTGGAGGGAATGGGATTCCAGAGACGTCAGACACAGGGAGGCTAGGGCTACATTAAGCTGTGTGTCTGTATGTGTGTGTGGGGGGGTCTCTGTTTGTTCTAGCTTTATAGAATTAAGACTGTTCTCTGAAACTGTATGGTGGGAAGATATATTTAAGGTGGATCATTTCTAAAAATGTCTTTGTGGTAAGCTATTAATCGCAATTGTAGGTTTTTTTTTTAACACTGCAGTTTAATAATGAGGGGTTTTCCATTAATATTCCAAGCCATGTTTGCCAGCGGATACAGCAGGTGAAGTGGTAAAATTATGGGCCCATCAAAAATACTTACGCTTCCTGTAATATGATATTAAGTTTAATATTTTTATAACCTCTGCTGAATTCTAATCTCACTAAAGTAGCAGGCGCACTTCCATCTGCAATTCAGTTATGCTTGCATGCCAAGCAAATTAGAAATGCAGATGTCCATGGGGGGTGATGGGCATTGGAAAGAGTCTTGAAAGACGCCAGTGCTTAGTGTAGATGCACTTTCCCAAGTACACCCTGCGACAGGAACAGGCGTCACAGATCTCCGCTGCCCACTCCGTATTTTAAATTAGGATGCAAGAATTAAGGGGCAGCACTCATCCTGATGGAGCCCTTTCCACCATCCTTTCCAGTCACATTTAAGTTCTTCCAAGGAGGTCCTGAGAGCAGGACAAGCATCGGTGACTTTCGGGATGGAGACGTTGCTCCGTTAGTATAACTGGGGAGGACTGCGGTTGGTAGCTCATCCCTGTAGGGCGTTGCTGGCTGTTTGCTGTAGCTGTTGGGTAGTGCCCGAGCAGCCAGCCCAGCCTGCGCTTTCCCTGGAGCATGGACAGGGCTGTAGGAGGGAGCTTAGGCTTCTGGACGCAGCGTCCGTCTTCATTTGATTGTGGCTTTGGAAGGCCCTGATAAGTGCAACCATTTTATAGCTGGTTTCCATGAAGCAGGCTTATTACTCTGAGATAAGAACAGCTCACATTTATACTTGAAGGTGTGCTTAATCTTTTTACCAGATTAGATTATGCTTTGAAAAAACTTGCCAACAAAATTCAACTTAATTATCTTCTAGAGGTTTTCAGAGCTTATTGTAATATTTATGTTTCTTAAGACCCATATTTTCATGCATATGACACATTTTATTTTTCTTTGGACTTTCAGAGAGCATGAGGCAGAGGACTGAGTGGTCAAGTGCGGGCACTGTGCTTCGTCCAGTGCCTTTGGCTCTGCAGCAGGATCCATGCATGCAGCCACAGGAGTCAGGGCCCTGGGGGTGGTGCTCTCTAGCCTGCTCCTTTCCTTCCCTCCCCTTCCAGGCTTCTCTTGCTGCCCTTTTCTGGTTTCTTGCTGGTCATAGAAGGACTCTTTGAAGAGGTTGGGAGTTCCCAGGACAAGACTCAGCTTCCAGGTCTTACTGAGATACACTAGTGCACCCTGGGGTGATGGGGTGCATGGCTACCATGCAGGGCCCAGGAAGAACCCAGCTAAGTTCCATGTGTTCAGTTATAGGTGCAGGAAGGCCTGTTAAAAAGGCCTTCATAAAAAAGAGTGAGGCTTGGCATTTGACCCACACAGCCTGCCACACACTTTGCTTCAGTTAAGCCTGGGAAGGGTGCCGTTGTGTACATAGCCTGCACCACTAGAGGAATCCACTCAAGAGGGCTGTTGCCTGAGCCAGAGTGGCACTCAGTGCTAGGTTATTTATAAACAAGTTCATTATTTACTTGTGAGGCTTGACTAGCAGAGACCTAGGAAAGCTGGCTGTGGTGGTGTGATTCAGGTGTCTCCCATAAACTTAGGTGTTCTGGAGGTTAGGTTCCCCAGCTGATGGCAATTGGAAATCAAAGCCTCCTGGAGGGAGTGTATTGTTGTGCACAGGCTTATGGGTGTTACAGCCAGTTTGCCTATGCCAGTGTTTGGCACACTTTCCTGTACCTGTTGTCTCCCTTATGTTGGCCAGGGGGTGATGTCCACCCTCTGCTCATGCCATCATTTTTCTTGCCATCGTGGAGCTTCCCCTCGAGTCTGTAAGCCAAAATAAACCTCTTTTTCCCACAAGCTGCTCTTGGTTGGGCAATTTCTGCCAGCAATGCAAGCCTGACTGCAACAGCATCATCTGGTCAGTCTGGAGACTCCTAGAGGATGTACTCCACTCCCTTGCAGTAAGGGCGTACAGGTGTAACTGAGCATCAGACTTGGCTGGAGTTACATCTCTACAGTGGTGGCACTGGTTTTCTGACACTGATCAGGAGCTCTGGTTGGCACTGTTTCTTTGGCTAGTTTCAAAAGGGGAGTAGTGATGTGGTTGACAGACACTATAAGTATATAGTGAACATAGGGAACCATGTTGATGGCTGTGGAAGGAAAAAGCAGGAATTGGAGGAGTCAGGATGAGGAGATAGGCAGCACATGGGGCCATGAGAGAGCCGAGAGAAAGTTAGCTGGATGAAGGTGAGGAGGTCTCTAGTCTGGGCTGTGCCTGAGATTTGTAAAGAGACCATGCTGAAGGGGAGAAGGTGCAAACTGCCAGTCAATGGGAAAATGTGCAAATTAGCATTGGGAATGTGAGTTACCTGAACAGCTAGTTCTGGTCTTAGTCTAACTGGGAAGAAATGTCAAACTGGGGTGAGGGTGCACCAGGGAGTGTGTAGACAGCAAACAGCCTGAACAAGGCAGGAAGCTTTTAGCTGAAGCTGTGGCTTTTAGAAAGAAGGCCATCCCAGTTCTCTTGGGTGTGTTCTCGGCCCTCCTCAGCCTGCTGAACCAGAGTGGAGTCCAGCGGATTCTGTTAAGTTCCTTGGTGATTGCGGTACACACCTCTGCTGTTAGTGGAGAAGCCCTGTAAGGTGTAGTATGCTGGCATGTGAGGGAGCAATGGGGAGGCTTTGTAAATGACAGGAGAACATCAGTGGCTGGGGATGCAGAACTTGATGCACACCTGTTGGACCAGAGGGAGGCGATTTCAGTTGACTGGTGGTGAAGACTTGAGCTTGGGCAGTCGCTGTATGTATAGGAGGTTGTGGTCTGAGCAGTTGAATTTGGGTAAAATGGAAGCTGGAACCTCTGGTTAGAACTCTAGACGGGAGCCACTGGGGGCCTCAGCTATAGCCCTTTGCTTTGTGACCAGTGTGGCACAGCTAGAAATGACCGTGGCTGCTTTGGATTCCCAGAAGGAACTCCCTGCCACATCTCCTCTCGGCAAGCCAGTATGGTTGAGGGTGCAATTATTCTGACTTCTTTTCTGAAGAAAAGCTCATCTTGCCAAGCTGGTGATTCGAGAGCCTAAAGGTGAATTTTTTTTTAATTTTATTTTTCTTTGAGAGAGAGAGAATAGGCACACCAGCAGCTGCAAATGAACTCCAGACACATGAGCCACCTTGTGCATCTGACTTAAGTGGGTCTTGGGGAATTGAACCTGGGTCCTTAGGCTTCGTAGGTAAGTGACTCAACCGCTGAGCCGTCTCTCCAGCTCTGAAGGTCAATTCTTCACAGGCTCCCACTTTGGTGTCTGTGATGCAGCAGATGCTATGTCCAGAGCATGATGTGGGTGCTGACTCCAGGTTTTGTCCTGGTCATCGGGCAGATCATTAGTGTGTCTGGTATTCGAATGAAGTAAATTAGGTTAATCGGAAGCTTTTTTTCTAGCCTGTCATGGGGAAAATGCATGATTTTGGGTTAACGTTTGCAACAAACCAGTGACAAGCCATATTTATCCTTTGTGTCTTCATGGGTCCAGCTGATGGGGAGGAGCTGCGTGTCACTGTGGCGTGAGATAGGAACTGTGTAAGCAAGACATGGACATGGAAGGTCTGCAGCATGTCGCAGTGTGGTGGCACCTCATCTTACTCTGGCTTGGGAGCCCACAATGGAAAGGCCAAGGGGGCAGACAGGTTCTTCACTCACCGCTGTGGAAGGGGTGAGTCCCCACTATATACCCGGAGCTTCCCCAGACTTGCCACTTTGGAGGCCATGGTTGTCTTGCTCATCTGAAAGGTTCCCTGGCCCGATTCCCTAGGGCACTCGCACTGGTGCTTGCCACTGCAGCAGAACTGTGACTCTTCCCTAGTGTGACTGGCCCCTTGCTTTGTGTGCTTTTTTACCGTGTGCCTGTCTGCCCCTGAAGTGGTTCTCCCAGCTCTACACTGGGATGTAGTGTTGTAGGTGAGTAGTGGGGGTGGTGGCTGTAGGCAAGGCTTCAGTGGGCCTTGGGAACACGCATGCTTGCAGCGTTGCCTGAGGCACCAGTGTGGTTTGTGTTGATTCCTTCCTCCGTTGACGGTCCCAGAGGAGACTGCCCATAGCATCAGGCAGATGGCTTTCTTCCCGAGGGGCCAGCAGGGCAACACATAGCTGTGATTCCACCTTTTGGTCTCTGGACCCTTTATCTCTTGAAAATTGACCCCCCCCCAAAGCTTTTTTGTTGTGGGTTTTATTGAAATTTATTATATTAGACAGTAAGCTGAGAATTTGAAAAGGACTCATTCTTTTAAAAATCATAATCAGTTGCATGTTAGGAATAATTTTTTGTTTGTTTGTTTTCAAGGTAGGGTCTCATTCTAGCCTAGGCTGACCTGGAACTCTTTTTATAGTCCCAGACTGATCTCAAACTCGGTGATCCTCCTGCCTCTGTCTCCCAAGTAGTGGGATGAAAGGCTTGTGCTACCATGCCTAGCAGCAGTAATATATATTTTAACATTTTATTTTATTGTTATTTATTTATTAATGAGAGAGAGAGGTAGGGGGAGAGAATGGGTATGCCAGGGTCTCTAACCCCACTGCAAACAAATTCCAGATGTATGAGCCACCATGTACATCTGCCTTATGTGGGTTCTGGGGAGGCAAACCTGGGTCCTTAAGCTTTGTAGGCAAGCACCTTAACCACTAAGCCATCTCTCCATCTCATAAATATATATATTTTAAATATTTTCTTTATGTAGAGGCAGAGAAAGGGAGACAGTGGGCATGCCAGGGCCTCTAGCCACTGCAAGCAAACTCCAAACATATGGGCTACTTCGTGCATCTAGCTTACATGGGTACTGGGGAATTGAACTTGGGTCCTTAGGCTTTGCAGGCAATCACCTTAATAGCTAAGCCATCTCTCTAGGCCAGCAATAATATATATATTTTTAATTTACTTGAGAGGGAGAAAGCGGCAGAGAGAGGGAGAGAATGAGCATGCCAGGGCCTCCAGCCACTGTAAACGAACTCCAGGTACATGCGCCCCCTTGTGCATCTGGCTTATGTGGGTCCTGGAGAGTCGAACTGGGATCTTCCGGCTTTGCAGGCAAGTGCCTCAACTGCTAAACCATCTCTATCTACAGCTCCAGCAATGTTTTTAATGAAAATAACTTTTCATTATTGACAGTTTTTGTAACCTTAAAAATATTTATTTGAGAGAGAGAGAGTATATGAGAATGGGTATACCAGGGCCTCCTCTTGCTGCAAACACATGTGCCACTTTGTGCATGTGGCTTTATGTGGGTATTATGGAATTGAACCCTGGACCAGCAGGCTTTACAAGCAAGATGTCTTAGACCAGATTCCTCTGTGTGCTCTTGCATTCAGTCTGTGACATGTCTTGGTGATTATAAAACCATAGGTTCGTACTTCAGTAGCCCTTTAGATCATCTGGACACTCATTGTGATTGTATAGCAAAACCTGAAAAGCGGTGCTTTCTCATTTATTTTATTTTTTGCAGTGCTGGGGGTTGAATTGGGGCCTTGCGCATGCCAGGTGAGCACTGTTAGCACTGAGCGCCTCCCTTCCTTGGAAGTATACTTCCCATATACTTTTATTTTCCTCTTTCCAGGAAGTGTTTTTTCTTCAGCCCGTAAGAACTCTGTCCCTTGATGGGCTTTGCTGGAGGTTGTAGTCAGCACCAGCATGTGTGAATTGGGGTGGAGGGTTGGGGTCCTTTAGGCTTCACAAGATCACTGACCATCTGTTGTGGGCTGTCTTGCTGCCTCGCTGTGGAGGAAGGATGCCTTCGTGGCCTTGGGCCCATGAAGCTCTGATTGACATTGCTCTGTTCTGTGCCATTTTGGAAGCCAGGACCAGGGAGAGACAGCATTGCACTCTCACAGACTTCTGGTAGAATAGTCTGAAGCTATGTTTGTGAACTTCTTAACTTTCTTCTCATTAGTTCTTCTGCCCTTTGAGTGAGTTTTCTGTCACATGTGAGTTGTTTGCAAAGTACCAGCATATGGGGTTGTAGAGATCTTTTATTTATTTTTTGTTTATTTTTATTATTTTAATTTTTAAAAATATATTTTATTTATTTATTTGAGAGAGGGAAACGGGGAGGGGGGGAGAGAATGGGCGTGCCAGGGCCTCCAGCCCCTGCAGACGAACTCCAGATACGTGCTCTCCCATGTGCATCTGGCTTACGTGGGTCCTGGAGAGTCAAACCCGGATCCTTTGGCTTTGCAGGCAAACCTTAACCGCTAAGCCATCTCTCCATCTCTATTTTAATTTTTTTAAAAGTATTTCATTTATTTATTTGAGAGGGGTGGCCGATAGAGAATGGGTATACCAGGGCCTCTAGTCACTGCAAAAAATTCCAGATGCATACACCACCTTGTGCATCCGGTTTATGTGGGTACTGGAGAATTTAACCTGGGTCCTTAGGCTTCACAGGCAAGTGCCTTAACCACTAGGTTATCTCTCCAGCCCTATTTTCTTTTTAATATTTAATTTATTTATTTGCAAGGAGCTGGGGGAGAGAATGGGCATGCCAGGGCCTTCAGCCACTGCAAACTCACTCCAGATGCATGTACCATCTTCTGTATCTGGCTTTACATGTATACTGGGGAATCGAACCCAGGACTGAGTCATCTCCCCAGCCCTGTATAGATCTTTTAGACAAGTCAGGGCTCACTTTTGATGTCAACAAAAACCACTGTCCTCAGTGGGCTCGTGAGAAGAGTTTCTGCTTCGGAAACTGAAGAAGAATTTTTTGTGGGGTTGGAGGAAGGGGAGTGTGACCCAGGATGGCCTTGAACTTCGGGTAATTCTGATGCCTCAGCCTTCTAAGTGCATGGATTATAGGTGTGAGCTACTATACCTAGCTATAACTTTTGCTTGAAAGCCTGATGTTGGTCTCTGGTAACTACCACCTCATTTCAAAAAATGTCTGCTGGGTACCAGGTCGGGGTCCCTGGTGCCTATTGGTCAGGTGCTCTGGGAGAAAGCATCAAGCCCTCCTGCCTGGGGCTGTCCCTCCCTCCACTGTGGAGAGGTGGCAGAAGTAGCATTTCACCATGGGCAGGCTTACAGAGATGTGAGACCAAGTCTTTATTGGTCTCTCCAGGGTAGACTTAGGTGAAACTTAGCTGTGATGGCGCCTGGCGTGGCATCCCTGAGTGCTGCCGTCCCTCCACGCACAGCCGTGGCTGCCTCTGCAGCTGTGCAGATGTCATTGTAGTGGAAGAGGTGTGGATGCTTATGACTGGAGTGCTGGGTTCATGGATTACCTGTCCTGGGGGAGGTAGCCCCTAGGGCTGCAGGTCGTACCAGGAGAACCTGAGGTGGGCCCCCCCCTGGCTCCATTATTAACTATGTTAGTCACACACAGTCCTTCTAAGCCTATGTCTCTCCATTCAGGAAATGGAGCTGTAGGCTTTTTTGATGGACCATTGTGAGGACTGAACTGGAGAACATGCCATCTTTGTAGCCTGTCCATAGCAGGTGCTAATAAAGGCGGTTTTCCTTTCTCTCCATCTTGGGGCTGTGGTAAAGGGATCAGAGAGGTGGGAGATGGTGGAGGGGTGAAGAGGGAGGACTCTTTGCTGTGGCTGTGTTTAGAACCCAGGTAAGTCAGTGGTTCTTGGGTTCTTGTGTGCTTTTTCTAACTTGTATCCCCACAAGGAAGGGGAGAAAGGAGGAGGGAGAAGGGCTGGCCCAGATTCCTGGGCCCTGCTGCAACCTGAGTATTGTCAGCTGGGTCAGTGTTCTTTCCCTGGGCAGGGAGATCAGAGATTAGATTTCTGTCAGTGCTGAGTGAGACCTGAGGTTCTCAATATTCATTTTGCTTGTAAAAATGAACCTTATTTTAACAGCTTGAAGACTATGTCCCTACTTGACAGAAAGGTTGACAGTCACTGAGAAAGCTCAGGGTTCATGTGAAGACTGGAGGACTGTGGCTTCTAAATGTGTTCCTAGCTGACTGCCGGCAGGGACCTAGCTTTCACAAGAATAGTCCAGGCCTTGGGCTGACTACTTGTCCCTGAGGTTGAATTATGCCTGGTCTGTGTGGCAGTCCCCAGTTGCCCATAAGGAAGCTAAGTGAGGCCAGGGTAAGGGATTGCTGCATTTCAGGTCCAGAGCTAGGAGGGTTTCCTTGTGCGTTTCTGTTTGTTTGTTTGTCTCCTATATCCAAGGCCGTCCTTGAGACCACTCTGCAATTGAGGGTGCGTTGATCTTTAGGACATCATGTCTCCACCTTTGAGTGCTGGGGTTGCAGGTGTGTGCCACCATGCCTGGTCTGTGAAGCTGAGGTCACACCCAGGGCCTTGTACGTGCTGAGTGAGCACTCTCCCACCTGCACTATGTCCCAGTCCTGGCCTTGAGTTTTCAATTGACTTTTTGTCCTCTGTGTTGGTGGCCACACTGTTCATTTTGGATACCCAGAGGGAACATTTTGATTTTTAGTAATTGGTGGTGGATATGGTGTTCTCTGTACACAGGACCAGAGTTAATAAAAAGCTGCTTTCTGGCATTTATCAAATTTGGCTCTGAAGAAGGCTTTCAGGAAGGACCCCTGTTCTCAGAGCCCTCTGATGGGCTTTAGGGGTGCAGAGCTGCCTGGGTGACCCTGCACACTGCTGCACGGCATGTTTACATGGGCGGGAGGCCTCCTCGCTGAGAGGGATGGGGAACTTGACATTTCTGCTCCTTGCTGTGTGGGCTCCATAGCTTTCGCAGGAGTCCTGGGTACACAGTGCTGCAGTGGCTGGGGGCAGCAGCAGTGGGCTGCATGACTCTATGGGAGCCTTAGACTTCCTCTTGTGGAGACTAGGGCCAGACATTGGCCTGTGCTCTGCTGCAGGGATGTTGTTTGTGGACTTAGAGGACACCTCTGGGAAACCCAGAGGCGGGTGCCCAGCAGAAGAGGAGGTAGAAGTCCTTCGTGGGGGGGGCCCTCTAGGACTACTATTATTGGAGGACCGCCTTGCCCAGCAGACCTTGTGAGGCATGCTGGTGCATGGCTGCAGTTTTCTCATCTGAAAATGGACATCAAGAGGTCCTTTCTTTAAGAGTTAGGTGAGGTGGATGATGCACCTCGGGAACGGGGCCCGGCGCTGTCCACGCTGACTGCAGCTCTGAGTGGCATGTTACTTCAGGCCTGTAGTCATGTGTGTCATTTTGCCAAAGTCCAACAGCAAACATGTATCTCAAAGCAGGAGACCTGTAACACTGGGTTTAGCCCTGAAGGCAGTGGAAGGCACTTCCCTTGCGTCCTCAAAGGAGCTTACTCTGGGTTCTTGTTGGGGGCCTGAGTTGGAATTTATCCTACTTCTGAAATTTCTCTAGCATTCTGTTGGTAACATCATATTTTGGGGCTTGTCTTGATTAGCTGTGCAGGAAATAAGAGTGGAGAAAAGCTGAAACTGCTTGAATGCTCTGAGTTTCTGAAAGGATGATGTGGCTGAGCTTTACTGAATGAGACAGGCCTGTGGTGGTCTCCTGGCTTAGGTCTTTAGTAAGGCCTCTTGCAGACACTCAGGATGGCGTTGCAGGAATGCAAGGCCAGAGGACTAGCAATCAGACCTGAGCTGTAAGCCCTGCTCCCAGCTCAGCCAGCACCTGCTGTCAGGCATGGGCCAGTCAGTACCCAGCCTTCTGGTGACCTGCAGAGTAGTTTGCCATCTCTGTTCACTTGCTGGCATCCTCCTGGGCTCAGGTAGAACTGAAGAAGCTTCATTGTACGAGTATTAGCATGACAAATGGCACTGATGACCAAATACTGACCCTCCTAATGAAATATTTTCTTTCTCAGTGATGTTACAGCCTTTCGATTATGACCCCAGTGAGAAAAGTAAACACAAGTTTATGGTTCAGTCTATGTTTGCTCCACCTGACACTTCTGATATGGAGGCAGTAGTAAGTACCGAACGCTTCTTCTTCTGGTCGCCAGGCCGGCGCGGGGCGGGCGTGGGTGCATGCCTTTCTAACGTGGCCCAGGTAGTCCTGGAGCCTGTCTGCAGGGTGCCGTGCACTCCGACTGCCTGCCTGTGGGCTTTCTAACCCTTTGAATCATGTTAACATTTTATATGGCTGTGCTTTTCTGACTGTTACAAACTGTAGCAATTCTGGGCTCTCCTGGACTCCCTACCCCCCTTTTTCCTGCTCTCTGCGCCCCATAGTAAGAGTATTCTTCATTGTTCGCTCTGAAACCTAGAAGGTTGTAAAGAGTGCTGCTGCATACTAAATATCTTTTCCTTTTTCACTTACGCTTTCTTTCCCTTTGGGGAGCTTAGTTCTGTGCTGGGGTTGCAGTACTGAGCGTCCGTGCTCGGCTTGGGCCTGGCTCGTACCAGGCCGCTGCTTCACCTCTGAGCTGCCTCCTCACCCTGAGTCTTGCTCAGTACTACTAGGTTCTCTCTTTCTCTTGCATAGGTGTGTTTAACAGTGTCTCTAATTTTGGTAAAATTAAAATAAACTTGGTTTTTATAATTACACTATATTATATACATGATTTTTCTATGAAAAGAGAGATTATAATGGAATTTCTCCCTAAAGGAGGCCTTTTCTATATTTGAGAGAATCTATAGCATCTTGGGGACCATCTGAGTCCACATGTGGGGACCTGCCCCTCAGCCACAGCAGCCACAGGGTTAGGCTCTGGTTCTCAATCTGGAGGGGCCAAATTGTCTCTGACCTTTCAATTGCTCCCCAGCCCCAAGATTGAGCCATGTCATCCAGGAATGTCTGTAATTCCAGTCTGCCATCAGGACACTGTTTCCCCTTTCTGAGCCTTTTAGTAAGGGCTGTTCGGTAAGAACCCATCTTCCTGTCCCAGTGCCTTCCTCTTAGCTTGGGAAAGCACAGCTGCCCTTTGCTGTGCTCATTCCCTCGGGGCAGAGAGAGAGAGAAGTAAGAGCGAGCAGTCCTGTGGGCCGCCGTCCTGCCACAGAGGCACTCAATGTATTTCATGGACATGTCTGTTGCCTCATGTTCACTGTGGATGACAGGAGCACTTGACACACTCAGTGTGGACGCCTCTGAGTGCACTTGGTGTGGCTTTCACTGCCTGTCAGTGGAAAGGGCAGGGGCTTGGCCCTCGTGGTTTTTGAGCTCATTTCTGCCTTCTGCTAACATTGTGGCCTTGAGTAAGTGCTAGCGGTTCACCTGTGTAGTGGATCAATGTGCAGCCCACAGTGTTGTGAAGACAGGTGTGCCCAGTGCCCTGCATGGTTTGTCCAGGTGTGCTAGAGGGCAGGCTCTGGGTGTCTAGCAAAGGGGCCTGCTGCTTTCTAGTAGGGTTATTTTATAACAATTTCAAATCATTTGTGCGAATAGTTGTTGAAGTACACGAGGCTGAGCTGGTGATTCTTCCACACCAGACTTGACTGCCAAGAGCTTAGGCTTCCCTTTGTCTTGAGAGAGTTTTCTTATTATTTTGGCATCTAGAAGGTAGGAAACCTGGGAAAGTGCCCATTCACTTTCCCTCGTTCTACCATTTGTCATGCATGCCCTGTGGCATTTGCTTGCTCTCAGCTACACTAGCTGCCTGCATGACAGAGGCTGGGCAGCACTTGAGAACAGGGGCAGCTTTCTGTAGAGCCAGCCACAGACAGGACTGTTGGCAGAGGCAAGACCATGGACTGATTCAGTTCTACTGAGAAATGTTGATGATAGAGCCTGGTCAGCATCGTCTGACTGCTCTACGGCCCGTGGTTACCCTAGCAGAATGCCTGCCCTTCTGCTTTCAAGGTAGTTGTAAGAGCCCAGGCCCACTGACTAGGAGGGTCTCGTGTTCTGGTTCTACTGATTTCCTGATGGTGAAATTCAGGTTAGTTTTTTAAAGCAAGAATCCCCATAACCATGCAGTGTTACGTGGGCATTCACCACACATTTCATTGGCTGTTGGATCATAAGTGTTCATAAGTAATTTGTGATTCTCTGAGACCACATGGATAAGAGTATCATGCTCATCATCATTCTGTCACCAGCCTTGAGCACCCGTGGGTGGCGTTAGCTGATCTGACATACATGGAGGTTCACCTCCACGTCACACTGTGCCAGGAGCACACTGCAGACTGTAGCGTCTGTCCAAGAGCTGGCCACTTGTGGGTCCGTCCTTCCAGTCCGTCCGCTGACGCTGCTGTTGTTTACATAGCAGCTACCCGGTGCCAGACACGTTTGCTGTTTTTGATTATTGGTACCTTGGTACCTCCTGCATGGTGTGGGGGCTGAGGAGGAGTGCCTCCTTTTCTCAGTGGTGACTTTGAGGCTCTGTTGGCTGCCATTCTCAGAACCTGCATTCCATCCCCCATTGTCAAAAGGAGCTGTAAATTAGGCACACCTCCAAGAATCTGGGCTTAACGAGGAAGCCCCTTACCAGCCAGTGGGAGTCTGGGGGGGGGGGAGAGAGCTTGGGTTAGTCACAGTGGTGGGAATGGCTTGTCAGTGAATATGCCCCTCTGGTATTGGCAGGGTGGTGCTAAAACCCTCATTCTTGGGCTTTCTAGGCAGCAGGTACCCTAGAGTGAGAGATAGTCACCTTTAGAGGGTTACCTTTGCATAGCTGTCCTCCTGGGCCTTTGCTGCCCATGGACCACCAGCAGAAGGGTTTGGGCAGGCTTTGAGTAGCAAGACGCCAGTGTTTGCAAAGTGTAATAAATATTCAAGAAATCTAGTGCATTTAATCTTGTCCTGTTTGAAACATTGAAACCTCAGGACTTTCTTGTTAAGAATATTTTTCTGAAATTGTCAGTTATAGAAGGAAAATTATTCTTCCAGCAGTTTTATAATATCCTGATTATTAAATTTAAATTGTTTTAGTGGAAGGAAGCAAAACCGGAAGACCTTATGGATTCAAAACTTAGATGTGTGTTTGAATTACCAGCAGAAAATGATAAACCAGTAAGTATGTCTATAGTTAAGAGTAATTGAATGTTGGCAGCTGACACTTATTTGCATACCATCTCCTGCAAAACCAAGATTTAAGTTGGCAAATTATTTTCCTCCTCGTAATGTATGACGAGAAATGAGCTGAAGTCAACACGAACCTCCTTGGGGCCTCAGGCTCTGCGGGGTGGCTTGTGGAGGCTGCCTAGTGCTTGGAAAGCGCGCTGTGTTGGTTCGTAGGGAATCAGAAATCCCCAGAGTTTCTGTGGCATGGCCAAGCCCTCGGCTGCTGTTGAGCAGTGGGTGGGGCCAGAAAGGAGTGAGTAGCCGTTCTGTGCCCTGTCTCAGTGCCTGGGCAGGTGTAAGCTTGCCAGCCTTCCCTTCCCCTCAGTTCCACTTCTCTGTGATGGGACAGGAGGTGCGCCCTCTCTTAAAATAGACCATTTTGAATTGTACTTCAAATTGCAAGAACTTAACCCGTGGAAAGGGTGAAGCTCCTTGGCCATTGGTAGCCAGAGCTGGGCCTGAGTCAGAGCTGAGGAATGTTCTGTAATGGCTGTCATCTGATTGAAGGGAAGAACTTTATCCCATCGAGGGAAAGTCTTTTTTGAAGTGGGGAGTCCTGGATTCTGACCCCAGAGAGGTGAACTGGGCCCTGGCCTTCCAGAGCGCCCTCTCCATGGAAACTGCAGGACTAGACTGGATACCTGGTTTTCAGGTAGTTGCCCAGAACCCCAGGAAACCATCCTGAGTGTCCAGGCCATGGCCTGCAGGGAAGTGGAACAGTGTGTGGCCTCCTCAGACCAAAGCATGGTCGCTTCTCTGAACTTGTCCCCTGTTCCGGCCAAGGTTGGTGAGCTGGATTGCCCCAGCTTAGCTCTGGAGCCTGCACAGTTAGGAGGGAATTTCTTTTCTTTCTTTCTTTTTGCCCCTAAGGTAGGGTCTAACTCTAGCTCAGGTTGACCTGGAATTCACTGTTTAGTTTCAGGGTGGCCTTGAACTCATGATGATCCTCCTCCCTTTGCCTCCCAAGTGCTGGGATAAAAGGTGTGTGCCACCATGCCCAGCAAGAGTGAATTCTTACAAGGTGAGAATTGAGGCCTTATCATGGCCCTTCTCTTTCTTTGAAGTATTAGCCTCAACCCAATTCCATTATTGGCCCTTACTTGTAATTTATAGAGTCCAGTTGCTTCAGATTATCAAGATATTAGCAAAAGTGATCCATTTTAAAATAAATATGACATTATGTAGTGTGGAAGAAATGCTACCATGCTTAAAACTATTTTGCTTAAAAAATTGTTTCTTACCTGGTTGGTGACACTTGAGCTTTTGTTTATTTCTGAACAGCATGATGTGGAGATAAATAAAATATCCACAAGTGCATCAAAGACAGAAGCACCATCGGCGTCTAAACCCTTGGCCTCGTCTCTGGAGGACCCAGAAGTGAGGAAGGTGATGGAGGAGTGCAAACGGCTGCAAGGGGAAGTGCAGAGGCTGCGGGAGGAGAGCAGACAGCTCAAGGTGACTCTTCTCTAGGCCACACAGTGTGGCCATCCTCCCTGGGGTCTCGGTGGGAAACTTGAGTCCGTGAATTTGCAGGAATTTGTTTTGTTTTGGGCATTGCTTGATTTTTTTCCTGGGAGTAATTACCAAAGCCTTCCTCAGGTGTTCTAGAAGGTGCTGTGTCCTGCCCCAAAGTCAGAGTCCACTCCATATTGGTCAGACATTTCTCAACTGTTTAAATTCTTATCCATTTAAAAACCAAGAACCACTTATGCCTCTGAGGATGTAAATTGAGAACTAGCAGTAGGTGTTTTGAATATGCATTTATAAACCCATCAGTCTCATTCTTTTGGGATCTCCTTGGGTGGAAGTCTCTAGTAGGCTACATCCTGTCCCGTGTTTTGTTTTAGCATGGATGTAGGGTCTCACTATAGCTCAGGCTGACCTGGAATTCACTATCTCAGGGTGGCCTTGAACTCATGATGATCCTATCCTCCTACTTCTGCCTCCCGAGTGCTGGGCTTAAAGGTGTGTCTATTCTACATGAACATATATGTCTGTGTTTTTTTATGTGTATGGATAATGTATGCAGCTGTGTGTGTGGTGTGTGTGTAGGCCAGAGGTTGACCTCAGGTGTTATTATCAGGAAGCCTTCTACCTCTTTTTTTTTTTTTTTTTTATTTTTTTCTCCATTTTTATTAATATTTTCCATGATAACAAAAAAAATCCCATGGTATTACCCTCCTTCTACCTCTTTTTGAGACAAGGTCTTTCATTGACATAAAGCTCACCAGTTAGGCTAGACTGGCTGTCTAGTGAGCCTCAGGGAGCCTCCTGTTTCTACCGCCCAAAATGAGTGATTATAGGCATATGCTACTGTACCTAGCATTTACCTGGGTTCTGGGGATCAAACTCGGGTCCTCATACTTGCAAGACAAGCACTTTAGCAGCTGAGCCATCTTCCGAGCCTAGTGGGCCAGGGCATCAGCAGTGGTGAGACAGAAGCGTGCTGCACAAAGACACGCAGGGAGGGGAGTGGGAGCTGCAGAGCAGGAAGTTGGGCTTCACAGGGACCCAGAGGCGTGTCTTGGACTTAGAGGCCCTGGTGTTGTGCAGATGGTTCTGTTGGCACAGTGCATGAGTTTTCAGCCTGTTTTAGCTCAGCGTTTCTCAGGCTCTGTTTGCTGAATTCCACTAGGGCCACTTCCAGCTTTCAGAGCGTGAATCGGTCCGCTTTGGACCTGGCGTTGCATAGGTTATGTACGATCATGTGATGATGAAACTTTAGTTATAGCTTAAAGTTCGATGTTTGTTGGTTATTGATCCTAATGCCTCCCTTGCCTTGAGCAAGGAATGGGCTTTCCCACTTGATCTGCCATGACACCAGGGCATCTGGATGTGAATGTTAGAAGCCTGTGCCTCATGTAGGAAGTGTGTGATAACAGCTGGTAAAGATTTGTTATGTTGAATATCCCCAGTAACGTTTGTTGCAGCCATCTCCCTGTAACTTACCAGGTGCCGCCTCTGTACAGGGTTCTGCTCTGCAGAAGTCTTCAGGGCACCACTCTGTAGTATCTTGTTATTTTTGCTTTGGGGGAGGCACCTGGGATTTCAAAAGTCATTGATGACTTGACTCTGGATGCCTAGCTCTTCAAGGCAGAAAGAGGACTGGGAAAGGCCAGTGTCCCTCTGAAGAGCTTGTCTCTAAATCAGAACACTGAGGAGGGCTGGGCTCGCTTGGTGTTGCAGGGAGACAGGAGGGCCCTGGTAGGGTTTTCCCAGCAGCCTTCACCAGCCCTTCTCGCTGAAGGCTTTAGCCTCATGCCAGGAGAGTGGCTGTGTCTGGAGAACTGACTTTGAAATGTCTGCTTGTTACCTCAGGAAGAAGACGGGCTCCGGATGAGGAAGATGGCGCAGAGCAACAGCCCCATGGCTGCCCTAGCTAGCACTGGCAAGGAGGAAGGCCTCAGCACCCGGCTGCTGGCTCTGGTGGTTCTGTTCTTTATTGTCGGCGTGGTCATCGGGAAGATCGCCTTGTAGAGCAGCATGCGAAGGAGGCAGATTGCATTGACGGGTCGCCACACCACGGGATTTGTTTGTCATAGCCATGCGTCAAAAGAAATCAGTGTGTGATGACTCTCACAGGTCTTGCCTTTAAATTACCCCTCCCCATGCACACACACACATGCACACACAAATATAGCATAATATAAAGATCTTTTAGACAGTTAAAAATTCATAGTAAATGACTGGAGGGACAGAATGATCTCTTCTAATGATAAGAGGAGCACCATGATTAACCACAGTGGCTTATTGTAGCTGCCACGTTAAACATGGGTAGGCCTTGGCACATGTTGTTGATCACCTCTCTCAAAGCAAGACGCTCTTCCTTGCCTGCTGGTGCTGGTCCGTGGGATGCGAAGCCCGGCGCGGTCCCCCCCCAGTCACCGCGCTGCTGCTCCTACCCCGGCGGCTCCCTCAGGTCTGCAGTCCGTCCAAGCCATCGGTTCCTCAGGCCTGCAGAGCAGCAAAAGCCATGCAGCACTGTGTGGTGGCTGCTCTGGTGTGCTTGTAGGTCACGTGTGAGGAGCATGTCACCTGACCCAGCACTTGGGAATAAGTCTGTGCTTTGTTCTCTTAAAGGGACCATGCTAAGTTATGTTGGTTCATGTAGTAAAACTGAGGTGTTACCGGAGGTGTTGAAGCATACTTAACTTATTTAGTGTATTTCATCTCGTTTCTCACTGTCTCAAGTCACCTGTGCTACAGACACCCGTGAGGGGCTGGCGCTGCTGCCAGGTGCTATGACTGTCTGTGTCTGGAGGTTCTGGATTCTAGGAGGGCTCTGTCTGAATGTCCTGACAGATGTGCTGGGGAGGGCAGTTGTTTGTAGTGACAGTCAGCTATGGGTTCTCCACTTGAATGGAGAAGAGGAATGAGTCTTCTAGATTGTTCTTCCACTCCTCCCAGCTGCCATTCAGTCTTCAGCACACAGACCCCAGTCTTGTCTTGCCCTCCTCAGGATGAAGAGTCAGGCTGCAGAGGGTGAGGTGCACGGGTGGGGTGAGGCGGGTGGGCAGGAGGCTCCTCAACCAAGCTATCTGCCGCTGATGGAGTCTGACTGTGAGGTAACTCATGCCCTGGAAGCCCAATCCAATTCTGTTCGACTATGTAGCATCTTAAAAAGAAAATTAAAATAAAGCCCAAAATTAAGAGTTCTTTTGTCATCTTGTCACATTTGCTATGTGGGGGGAATTGTTTTTATTAATCATCATTAGTTTGCTATGGAAGGTTGATTTTAAAATGAGCTCCGTCAGTGAGAAGTACCTGTGAATGAGCTCACTGCACACATCTGCACACGTGCACACACGCACATTACTTGTCAGTTGGCTTCAGCTGACAGAATAAGAAAGAAAAGTGCTGACTCCTCAGCTCCCACAGCCCTTGACCTTCTGTAGCCTCTGCCTTCAATGAAAGACAGTTGCCCACAGGTCAGGGAGCTGAGCCACAGGGTGCTTGGTGTGGTCCCAGGAGGGGCCTGGGTCTGACAGGACAGGCCCATTAAAGGAAGACCTTCCTTAGCCCTCTCACCTCAAGCAGCTTCTGTGGCTAGCAGAGACACTCAGGTTGGTGAGGTGGGAGTCTGCTTGGGCTGCGTAAGCAGCTTCCTGTTTCTTGTGAGAAGTCCACAGCAAACCCTGCTCCACTGAGCATGGGAAGAGCTGTCCAAGCCTTGTAGGTCAATACCCCAGATCCTTTCCATTTGACCCATGTGCCTAAGGAAGGGAGGGAGGAAACGGAATTTGTTAGTTGAAGGCGCCACTAGTCCCTCCAAGCCTGTGAGCAGAGACACTTGAAAGGGCTTCCAACAGTACCTGGGATGCTGTAGCCCACAGCACTAGATTGGGGTCTGTAAGCAGTGTTCTAAGAAAATACCATGGTTTGGTGGCGGTAGGTGGTTGCTCTGGGTATGTCTAGAAGGTGCTGGGCTGATCCGAGAAGGCAGGCGTTTTTGCTGCAGAAAGAAGAAAATGTCTTCTCGGAAGTTGCCCTTCCTCACAGAGGTTAAGCTTGCTGCACGTGTTTGAGGTGGGGCTTCTTGACTAAGTGGAAGAAGGTGAGTTGTTCTCCCCGGCGTCCTGGTCAGTGAGGGATGTGCCAGAAGAAGAAAGAAGTGTTTGAAGGAAGCAGTGTTCATGCTTGGGGCTCTCTGAAAAGCCACTAACACTCAAGGAGAACTTGGAGGTGTGCATGTTTTGGGGGAGAGGTCTGAAATGACCAGAAGAAAAAAATAGGAAGGCAGTATGGTGCTCTGTCCCAGTGGTTTGCAGTGCCCAGAGAGGAAGAGTCAGATCTGAAATTGGCAAAGCTGAGACCTCTGCCAAAGGATGGTGGCTGTGAGGCAGCGTGCGTGAGCATCCCTTAGTCACTGCCTGCAGCCCCTCGGTTGGGTGTCCTGGCTGTGGAAATGTAACCATGGTGCTCACAGAGATGGAGGCAATAGCAGAGTCCTATAAATTGTTATTGATTGAATTTTAAGTTGATAATTTAAGCTTGGAACGGTACAGAGTATCTCTTAAAGACAGCAGGCTAGATTATTTGTAGGTTTAAGGACCTGACTTTAATTTTTTTCTCCTTCTAGTTTGCATGTTTTCTCTCTGGTCTTTTAAACTGCTGGCACCAGCAGTAATAAATACTGATAAAATCAAAATTGATTTTTGCCAGTGGACAGTTTATGCCTAGAGAGACGGCTTAGGCCTACATAACACAGAAGGAGGAAAAATGAAGAACCTCCAGTGATCCGTGAAAACCTAAACACCCTTTCAACAAATCCTAGGAACAGAACTGCTACCAGGAGGGATCAGTGCCCAGCCTGCAGACTATTGAGTCAGGTAGAACTGTATGCGGTTGGAGCCCAGAGCTAAAGAACCCTTCAAGATTCATTTGGAAACAAGCTGTGTGCATGTATGTGCATGCGGTGTGTGCGTGCATGCATGTGTGATATACATGTAACTAACTTGACAGGTTTTCAAACCTTGGTAGGCAGGTTTTGAATGGCACCTGTACTGCTTGCATCTGAGTTTGGTATTGGCAAGCTTAGGCCCATGCTAGAAGAGTGACCATTTGCTATCTCCAGCTCCTCAAGATAACTGGTCTGAGGACAAATCTCTGGTTATGGTTTAAAAGAAAAAAAAAATTAAAAGACGTGGGTCTTTGGCTTCCAAGTCACCTCATGCACCCGAGTGACATTTTACCTCCCATAGTTAGTCCAGTGCAGAGGCCAAGGCTCTGCTGTTAGCGGTGATGGCGGCCCTGCCTCCTGTGGTGCCCATGTGGCATGGAGGAGGGAAACTAACTTGCCCCCCCCCCCAGGTAGGGTCTCACTGTAGCCCAGGCTGACCTGGAACTCACTATGTAGTCTCAGGGTGACCTCGAACTCACAGCGATCCTATCTCTGCCTCCTGAGTGCTAGGATTAAAGGCATGCACCACCATGCCCAGCAAACTGCAGTTTTTGCAATAGATTTCTCTTGACCATACTTGACCATGCCCACTGTTTTTGAGAAGAATGCTCCCAGAGCTGAGGGGAAATGACTGTTTAGAAAGCTGCCCGCAGAGTGCAATTGAACGGGTGCAATTCGCAACACCGTGGTCCCCCTAAGTCTGGCCATGCAGGTTGGGTTCCCTGGCCTGATTGGATTTGAAGAAGGCATTTTCCCTCTTTAGATAGCGGAGTTTAATACGAACCTCTATTATGGTCCTCAAAACAGGTCTGTCCTGAGGGAGGACATGAGGGTTCCAGGAGGCTGATCTAGAACTACATCCCTCCCTGCCAAGGTTTGGGCTGGAGAGAATCAAATGGAGGAACCGTGTTGCCCCACCCCCTGCCTCAGGTAGCCTTCCCAGGTGAGCACAGGGAAGCCAGGCTCAGCTCCAGTCACCCTCCTCCAGCTGCTGGGGACCTGACACTCCAGACAATAAGAAATGTGCCCTCCCCGTCTCCTCACCACCTGGGAGTGAATTGGGGCCTTTAGACTTGTTTCAGCAAGGTGAGGATGTGTTGCATCTTCATAGATAAACGTGAAGGAAGGCAGTTTGTTAAAAATTGGCTTTATGGAAGTGGCCTACCAAGGTTTGAAAAGAGGTGACTTTTGTGTCCCTAAATTTTGGGGGAAATACATTATAAAGGAGCATGTGACAGGAGACTTCCTGGGTACATCACACATTCACAGCCAGGCTCCAGCCCACTTTTGGCTTCTGTATCCGGACACGCTCCACACGCACAGAGGGCTCAGGCTTCAAGACCGTTAGCCAGGTGAGCCATGCCTCCCAGGAGTCGTGAGGAGGCTGTAGCTATGTCCTCAACACTATACAGGTATAGTTTATTTCTTATCTCCATTACGGAGCTATTTTGAAAAATGCCAAAGATGCAAGGATGTACAGCTGTGTATTCAAGTTGAAAAGTAAACCCAGTGGAGGTGCAGGACAGGTGGCCTGATGAATATAATTACCTTAGTTCTTTTTTCTTAATGGAATTAATTCAATAGAACATGTCTGCATCCAATCTGTAGGAGAGAAAAAAAAAGCAAAAATATAGCTGTTATCCAACTTGCCATAAATATTTGCAATTATGATACCTTGGAATGTTTCCACTGTATGGATCATGCTGATGAAAGGTGTCGGTTGGACCCAGAGGCTCTGGGTGGATTGTGAAAGTTGATATGCTCATTCTTCAAACTAGGCAACATGGGCCTTGTAAGAGCACCCTGGTCCAGTTGCCTGTTGTACCACGGGGCTGGTGTCGCTGGTGGCTGTGGGTGTAGGAGGGATGCTTGCCGCTGTCCTGTCCCGCTCCGAGCCCGGGCGCCGGCCCGATGAACTGCGCCCCGGAGGTCCATCTCAGTGAAGCTCAGAGCCATGCGCCCCGGCCAAAAGAGAACAGGTTACCTGTTACTTTCTCGTTCTCTTCAGAAAACACCAACCAAGAGAAGCAAATCAAATCTTAACGCAATCTCATTAAGGCTTAGTGCTAACAAGAGCTCAGCTTCTGGGACTGCAGAGATGATAAATCAGCGTGAGCATTGTGCACACCGCCCCCCCCCCCAGCTTTCCCTGTAACAAAAAGGCCTCATTCTTTTTGTGAACAGACCACCTGCGTCCCCATCTTCTGTTTTTCAGAAGTAAACTAAAGTTGTCGCTTAACCCGCTGGTGCAGCATTTATTCAAAAAATATTTCCATGGAATCTGTAGATTCCAACCAAGGTGGGAAGTTCTGGTCTGCAGCACTGAGGTCGTGAACACAGAGCTGCCTTTTCTTCTTGGGTCAGGTAGCATTCACAAGTACTTTGTGTGACACAAGGAGAGGGGCCTTGGAGACAAATCCACGGATGTGATTGCCGTCTTGTATTTTTATTCACAAGCAGCCCAGGTGTGGTGGGTCCAGGCTTTCACGTAGAAAAATGCAAAACACGTTGTTATTTCTGTTGCCGACATTTCTTTGTAGTTTTTTAAACAGCTGAATTGTAAGCTTAAATTCAGAACTTTCTATAAAAAACAAATTCATTTGTTAAATGCCCCTTCACCCCCTCCTTCCTTTTTGAGTAGGAAAGTAGTTTATTAACACGTGCCATCGCCACCATGCCTCATCTCTTCCCCACGTCAGAGAGATCTCTCCAGCTTGTGAGGTGTGTCTCCGTTCTGATCCATCATATGTGAACATTTCAGGAAATGAGTATTTCAAGTGGTGTCTACAAATGCTTTCATTTTCATAATTTTTCCTTTATGTATTTAGGTTGTGTTTTTCTGCTCTGACTTGTAACTCAGGAAAGGTCTCTATCATCGTGCGTTTGGTTATCTGATTGTAATAAATTCATGGTTTTATGGCTGACTCTACGGTTTCCCAGAGGGAAGGAGATGTGTTTCACAGTGCCCAGATCGAAGGAACCATCCCCAGCATGTCCCCACATGTTCTGTACCAGCCTGCCAAAACCTGCCCTGCCAAGGCAGGAGCTTGTATGAGCCTCTCCATGTTATGTTCAGTAAACTCTATGCCCTGAATCTACTTAAAGGTTGCTTCAGTGTAAAATTCTTTTGAATGGATGACTTGAGTGTTCAGATATGCTGTGGAAAATGTACCAAGAGCCCCCTGCTCGATTCTCACCCCTCAGGTATGTGAAATTGGATTAAAGGAAAATCATAGACACTTTGCACCAGAAAACAGGTTTAGGTCAACTCTCTCATTTTACTGAGGGTCTTCACCGGAGAGCTTCCACACAGGGCTTCTGTGACCTCCTCTTTCTGTTGGGGCAGGGTGCCACGGACCTACACAGCACCCATTGCTGGTGTAAGGTGGGCTGGAGGCTATCTTTTAAGTAGTGATGGACAGCTGTCCACCTTATAGTGGTATCTGGTGAGCCATTCATGCATACACTTTTTAAAAAAGTTTTTGGTTCATTTTTATTTATTTATTTGAGAGCAACAGACAGAGAGAGAGAGAATGGGCACGCCAGGGCCTCCAGCCACTGCAAAGGAACTCCAGATGTGTGCGTCCCCTTGTGCATCTGGCTAACGTGGGTCCTGGGGAATTGATCCTCGAACTGGGGTCCTTAGGCTTCACAGGCAAGCACTTAACTGCTAAGCCATCTCTACAGCCCTCATGCATGCACTTTTAACTTCTTTTGGAAAAGTAACACAGACAAGGGTTGAAAGTTTGTACAAGACCAGAGGGTTTACTGCCCCAAGTCAGTTATGGGCCCCTAGATCCCTTCTGTTCTCCAGAGATGCTCTGAAGGGTTCCACCTGTGTGTACAACCTTGTGTTCTTTTCTTTAAAAAAAAAAAAAGTATTTTTAGATTTTTATTTATTTGAGAGAGAGAAAGAGAAAGAAGCAGATAGAGAATGGGCACACCAAGGCCTTTAGCCACTCCAGACACATGCACCACCATGTGCATCCGGCTTATGTGGGTATTGGGGAATCAAACCTTGGTCCTTAGGCTTCGCAGGCAAGCACCTTAACCACTGAGCCATCTCCAGCAGCGGCACACTGCACCTGCTCTGCCACACAGCTGCCTCTAGAACGAGCTTCCTGGAGAACCGCCCCACCGGCGTTCTTCCTCCCAGCTCTGCACTCTTTTCCTGCTTTGATGTGCCCAGAACTCCCCTGGCCTGCGGATGGCTCTCAGCAGTGTCCAGTTTTGCTTCCACACACAGCTGGCCAGTGAGCCACGCTGTCACAGGTCGGGCTGAAGACGGGTGGTCCAGGGCAGGCAGCTCACGGTTTGAGTTTTGGTTGATGGCTTGCACTGCTTGCCAAAGAACAAAGAGTTCCACTGGGCTGCTTTGCTCCTTTGCCAACTCAGTCCTTCCCTCACATTTAGTCTGCGCTCTGCAAAAGGTCTGTGCTCTCGCTCTCTCTCTATTTTATGAGCGAAAGAATTGGTGCACCAGGGCCTGCAGCCACTGCAGCCAAACTCCAGACGTGTGCACCATCTTGTGCACGTGTGTGACCTCGTGCGCTTGCGTCACCTTGTGATCTGGCTTACATGGGATCTGGAGAGTTGAACATGAGCCCTTAGGCGAGCGTCTTAACAACTAAGCCATCTCTCTATCCCTCTCTCTTTTTTTGGTGTCATGGTCCAGTAAAGGTGTGTAGCTAGTTCCCAGAACCGGACACTCACATCTGTACCCCTGGACATGCATGTGTACACACAGATTCACACAGGCATAGACACACATGCTTGTCTATAGTGCTCATCACCACATGCACATGGTATCTTGGTTTCTGTTTACATTTCTGTACATAAAGTGGAGCGGGGGTACCTGTGGGTGAATGGATGAAGGTCACTGACCTACAGTGATATCAAAACAGTCATACAGGCTTACCTCACCAAGGGCAGTGGCATAGGGGTGGAAGTGGCTGAGACACAGGTCCTGAATGCACAACCAAGAGTCCCCATTGTTGTGCTCCAGACAAACTATTTTTTGTTTGTTTATTTATTTATTTGAGAGCGACGGAGAGAAGGAGGCAGAGAGAGAGAGAGAGAATGGGCACACCAGAGCTTCCAGCCTCTGTAAACGAACTCCAGATGCGTGCGCCCCCTTGTGCATCTGGCTAACGTGGGTCCTGGGGAACTGAGCCTCGAACCAGGGTCCTTAGGCTTCACAGGCAAGCGCTTAACCGCTAAGCCATCTCTCCAGCCCCAGACAAACTATTTGCAGCCAAGAGCATAGGGGAGTGGTGGGGATAGGGGATAACCCTTGGCCAACAGTGTGTGCTCTGATCTCTACCTATACCAACCTCCTGGTCCAAACCTGTTTGTGTCACTCAGTTCCCTGCAGGTCTTTGTTCCATGGTGTTCATGAAGGTTGTAGATGAGGTACATTTCACATCCCAGCTGTATGGAGCTAATGACAAAAATAAGAATGGTGGGGTCCCCAGACGCATCTCCTGTGAAGTAGTTTTCTGAACATTGAAGGGAGCTATTGGGAACAAGTAAGTGCCTTGGTTTGCCATTACCTCTTGTTAGTGCATTAGAAGACAAATCTGCAGTCTGGATGTTGCCCAGGGTCCCCTAATGGGAGAGACATGCCCACCAGAAACCAAACACACCCTCCAAAATAGCACTTAGGTCCCTGGCTTTCCTTGCTCAAGTACGGCTTTGTTTTTTTTTTTTTCCCCCTCAATATTGTTTGACTACTCAAATCACATCCAGGAAAAAAAAAAAAAGTAAAAACTTAGAGGAACACAAAATTAGTGTTAGGGACTTTTAGAAAATGTACCTTGGTGTTACTTCAACAACGTTAAGAAAATGTAGGAAGGTAGGAGGCTTTTCAAAGCCAAGACCCATGGTTCCATGTCCACACCTCTCTGTGGCCCCAGTGCTGCCCCTTAGAGGCCCCAACTTAACGGAAGGGAACTAGGTGTTTTTGTTTGTTTTTTTTTTTTGTTTGTTTGTTTTTGAGGTAGGATCTCACTGTAGCCCAGGCTGACCTGAACTTCACTATGTCATCTCAGGGTAGCCTCGAACTCTGATCCTCTTACCTCTGTCTCCCGAGTGCTGGGATTGAAGGCGTGCACCACCACGCCCAGCTGAAACCAGTTTCCATCAGCAGTGATGCAGCCATCATCCAGTTTGCACCCAGCTGACGAGTGGGGAGCTGCGGCCCACCACCAGGGCTCTGTCGTCATCCCACTTTCTTCCTCCTGTGCTTCCCATAAACTCAGGACGGGGTGAGCCTCATCCTCATCCTCCGGTCGTCTGCCTCCCATTACCTCTGCGCTCCCTCTGTCACCTGCGGGCCCTTCCCGCAAGCCCCCTGCCCGAGCCCACCCTGTGCTGCGTCAGAAGCAGGCCATGCTCTGTGTATGCATGCATATTTATGTAGCAATGGATCTAATTATTTTCCAAAGCATTTTGTGTGCAAAATATAAAAAGCCAGATACTGTTAATGGGCTCCTAATAAAAGTCAGCCATCCACATTGCCCTGGGCTCCTGCTCCCCAGAGGCAGGCACGTTAGCATGTGAGCCATTTCTCCTGCTAGTAACCTGAATAGTTCCCTCTATCAGTTTCTCTCTATGACAGATAAGGAAGTGATGAGTCTCTCTACCCGTGCCCAAGTACAGATCTTCTCCTTCCTCTCCTAGTTGTGTCCTAACGTGTGGCCTTCTCTGTATCCCATCCCACGAGTAAGAGCACTTCATTGATGGCTGTGCTTTGCACACTATAGTTGTACTTAACTTTTTTATTTAAAATTACGTTGGTGTTTGTGTGTGTGTGGTTTGTGTGTATGAATGTGTATGTGTGTGTGGACACACTTGTGTACTTGTGTGTTGGAGGTATTGAGTGTCCTCCTCAGTCACTTGCCAGTTGATTTTTATGAGACAGGGTCTCTCACTAAAACCCGTGCTCACTGGTTCAGCTAGACTAGCTCGTCAGCAAGTCCAGGGGGTTCTCCTGTCTCTGCCTCCCAGCATTAGGATTACAGGTGTGTGCTGCCACATCTGACTGTTTTACATGAATGCTGGGGATCCAAACTCAGGTCCTCATGTCTACATGGCAAACCCCTTACGCACTGAGCCATCTTCCTATCCCTGTACTTTCCTTTTCTGCATAACCCTTTGTTTTCACTAGAGTTATCAAATCTTGGTGTTTGCTAAGTTACTTATGTGTAATGAACTTCCATACATGTATGCAGACATGCTGTGAGTTTCCTCCCACATTCACACATATCCCACTTGAAGGCCATCTCTGAGCAGTCACTCACTTCCTGTGTTCTCTCGCTCTTCTCCACACCGCCTGTGTACTTCACACACTGTCATTGTCAGCACCCGTACTCTCTTGTGGGTTCCCTTCTTCCTGGACCCTCCATTTCCTTCTTCTTATTCCATTACTTCATTGTACATTTCACTACTTCATTGCACATCCTGTAGCAGGTCTCTGAGAAAGGAGTGTGTGGAAGTTTACTATCGGCAGATGTCCCATTCTGCCCTCTCACCTGATCAGGTAGTTGTGCTGGGTATAAACATGAAGTTCAAAATCACTGAGGTAGGCTGGAGAGATGGCTCAGCAGTTAAGGCACTTGCCTGCAAAGCCTAAGAACTCATGTTCAAATCTCCAGGTCCCTTGTAGCCAGACACACAGTGACCCAGGTGCACAATGTCACACATGCCTACAAGAGGGCCCACCCATCTGGAGTTTGTTTGCAGTTGACTAAAGGCCCTGGCATGCCCATTCTCTCTCTCTCTCCCATAAATAAATAAATAAATAAAATAAAAATCTTTTAAAATTACTGGGGATTTTTTTTTTCTACTTAAGTTTCTAGTTACCTTATGAAGCCTAATATCATCCAAATTTCTATTTTCTCTTATTTCTTTGGAAAACTTTTCAACTTTAATTTTCAATCTTTGAATTTTTCTGTTAGTATAGTTGTAATTTTCAAGATTTCTTTTCCATTTCTTGTTTATATCAACCTGCTATTTATTTTATTTACAGACAGAATATCATGTAGGCTGTCTGGAACACACTTTGTAGCTGAGGCTAGATTGAACTCATGATCTTTCTGCCTCAGTCTCTCAAGTACTGGGATTGTAGGCATGCACCACCATACATGTAGATGCATATGTGTTTTTTTCACTAAGGACGTTATAGTTCTTTATGTGTGTTCTGCAACTAGAAATGTGAAATGGTAATTTTTTTTTTTTTTTTTTTTTTTTTTTTTTTTGGTTTTTCGAGGTAGGGTTTCGCTCTGGCCCAGGCTGACCTAGAATTCACTATATAGTTTCAGGGTAGCTTTGAACTCATGGTAATCCTCTTACCTCTGCTTCCCGAGTGCTGGGATTAAAGGCGTGCGCCACCATGCCCGGTTGTAAATTTTTAAAAGATACAGTATTTATTTATTTAGACAGACAGAGAGAAAGAAGCATACAGAGGGATAGATAATGGGTGTGCCAGGTCCTCCTGCCACTGTAAATGAACTCCAGACACATGCACCACTCTGCGTATCTGGCTTTACGTGGGTACTGAAGAATTGAAAAGGCCATCAGGCTTTGAAAGCAAGTGCCTTTAACCTTTGTGCCATATCCCCATCTCCAAGTAGTAGGTTTTGTTTGTCCCCATGTGGTCTGACTACCATGGTGGTATTCAAAGGGTTAAAATCGCTCACCTCTCCTGGCAGCATTCTCTTGGCCACTGCCTCTCTAGGCTCCACATGGGGAAGGAAACAGGCACCATTACCATCTAATGTGAAATGTTTTATTTTCTACCTATATTAGCATAGTACTTGGCTCTAGGCTGTCACTAAGTCCAAAGATTCTTGCATGAAACTTTTGTTCCCTACAGGGGTCTGGGAGCAGATCCAGGGGCTATAGCTCCTTCTTATAAATAAAGATGAATTATTACCAAGATTCTCTGTTTCCAGCTCTTCTGCCTCCTGAGGTTGCCAGGCCACCAGCTCATGAATGAGCCTTTGGGAAGATCTCTGTGGCACAGTGGGTCTGCTTTTGAGTTTCATCCTGGCCATCTGCTTGCCCCTTGCCCCCCGCCCCTTTCCACAGCACCCCTTCTTTCCAACTAGTGCCTCTTCTACTTTGATGCCTTTTATTCATAAAACTGAATTTATCTTTTATTACTTTTCTTTTGACACATTCATACATATATATAAATGAATTTTGATCTCACCCCCATTTACTCTTTCTTCCCCCCCAAAACCTTCTTCCCATTATGTTCTCATCTTATTTCCAATTTTTCTGCCCATTTTTGACCCACTGACTTAAATTGGTCACTTGCTTTTTAAACTATTTATATTTATATTTATTTATTTGAGGGAGAGAAAGAGGTAGAAAGAGAAAGAGCGAATGTGTGTGTGTGAGAGAGAGAGAGAGAGAGAATGGGCATGCCAGGGCCTCCAGCCATTGCAAATGAATTCCAGACACATGTGCCACCTTGGACCCCTGGCTTACGTGAGTCCTGGGGAGTTGAACCTGGGTTCTTTGGCTTTGCAAGTAAGTGTCTTAACTGCTAAGCCATCCCTCTAGTCCCTTTTTGTTAAAAAATTATTTCCATTTTTATTTAAAAATTGGTCACTTGCTTAATCATGGGTGGGAAGTTATATTTACTGGAGGGTGGGCAATCCTCTCGAGGCTCCTCACTGAAGGGCATAAGGACATGACTCCACCCCCCACCCAGCAATCATCAGCTTCCATTCTTTACTCTGGGAGGTGTGGGGGGGTCTTGTGCCCCTCCCTCAGCTATGATGAGATTGACAAGCTTGTTCACGTGCAGGAAACCCCTCCTGGGTGAGCCCATGGGTGTAGCTGGTTCATCCTATGCAGAAGGCAGCGCCCCTCAGCCTCACTTCTCATCCTCCTGTTCTCCCTTTCTTTCTGCTCCCTCTTCTGCAGGATCGCTTGAGTCTTAAGGTTACGGTTTACAGGACACGGTTGATTTTAACAAGAGTGATCATCTGTATTTGTTCTTTTTTCTTCTTAGGGATTCCAAAGATACCAGGTGAGAGACTAAGAGAGATCGATGAGGGCTGGGGAGATGGATCCGTGGTTAGAGGTGCTTGCTTGCAAAGCCTGCTAGCCCAGATTCCATTCCCCAGCACACACATAAAACCAGATGCAAAAAAATGAAGCAAACATCTGGTACTCATTTGAGGTGGCAAGAAAGCAAGAAACCCCTGGTACACATGCAGGCACACACACAAAGATACTATTTATTTATTTATTTATTTTTTTATTTTTTGAGGTAGGGTCTCACTCTAGCCCAGGCTGACCTGGAATTCACTATGGAGTCTCAGGGTGGCCTCGAACTCATGGCAATCCTTCTACCTCTGCCTCCTAAGAGCTGGGAATAAAGGTGTGTGCTACCACACCCCATTAAAGACACTGTTAAAAGTTGGGTGTGGTGATGTAAGCCTTTAATCCCAGCACTCGGAAGGCAGAGGTAGGAGGATTGCTGTGAGTTCGAGACCAACCTGAGACTCCATAGTGAATTCCAGATCAGCCTGAGCTAGAGTGAGACCCTACCTCAATTTTTTTAAAAGAGAGACAGGTGACTAGTAGCCCCTCGGAAGTGCTACTGTACTTGAAAGAGGCCCTATGTGCTGAGTGTGGGTCAAGCCACTGGGCTGAGGAGCGGTGAGGTGTGGCTTTGGGGTGAAGGCTGGAGGTGTTGTCTTGGGTTCCTACATAGCCTTGAGGGCCTTCCAGACTCCTGGCTTTTGCGGGGTGAGAAGCTTGAAGACTGTGGGGTAGTGCCAGGCCCCAAGACTCCTATTCAGGGGAAGCAATTCTCCTTAGTGTTCTTCTAGAAAGATCTGGCTATGAGAAAACCAGTTTTCCCATAGCTCACACCCTGGCTCTGTCCATTTTATTAGGGAAAGCAACATGGGGGGTGCAAGTTGGCATTTACAGGGTGTGGTTGTCAACTGGGCTTCATCTTCTGAGCTCCGGACAGGACAGAGCATTGATTGCTTAGAGCATGCTTACCAGGCCCCTGCACGGGCCTGTTGGGCTTGAGATCAGGCAGGGATCTGGGAGGGAGGCCTGCTAGCCAGGAGCTTGTCTAGAGGCCATGAACAAGCAGGATGTTTATGGATGTGGGATGAAAATAGCGGGGTGCCCAGCTGGGCAGTGGCTGGAGGTGGAGGGGAAGCTGGGTGGGCCAAGCACTGGCTGAGGGGCGGGGGAAGCAGGTGTGATTGATCAGGGGCCAGCGGAAGAGATGGCTGCCTGAGTGCTAGGAGGGTGAGTTCTCATAATGTCCACGGATAATTTCCTTCCATCCATTCCATTCCATCCGGGGGGTTTTATGTGAGTCTTCAGTCTCTTAAGACCACTGATGGCAGATCAGAAGTGGCCCAAGTCCACCACTGTAAGTGGAAACAGCACCCCCGCCCTCCCCTGTCCCCATCTGCGACACTGTGATTGTGAAGAGGCCCCTGTCCCTGTCCGGGCCCTCACGACATTCCACCTGCGTCAGAGGCTCCGGCGCCTGAGTCAGCCGGGCTCCTGGGAGAGGCGCTGAGCCAGAGGCCGCGTCACCAGCACACGCTGCTCCTCGGCGCAGGCACCACTGGGAGATTAAACACATTCGCTTCGAGAAAGGCAAAGAAATCACTTCTTTTGATAACCAGCATCTGTTAGTTAATGGGCCTCTGAGAGCTGTGTACAATTTAAACTTTTTATTAAAAAGAAAAAAGCTCATTTACTCTCCTGGGAGTTACACTATGAAATTATTAAGTGCATGGGCTCCCCCCCCCAAACGTGACTGAACATACAACAGAGAACATTAATTTTGTTTTGTTTTTCTCACAGCGAGGAGGTCTCAGCTCTTCTCTTCTGCTCAGGGTGGAGGGCCTAGGGTTCAGCCTGGGCACCCCTTGGCTCCAGGGAAGGGGCTCCTGATACGTCAGCTGTGCGCTCCTAGCAGAGGAGCCGTAGCTCAGGCCAGTCTAGGCAGCCAAGAAGAGCCCCTTGTGCCCAGAGCACCTTAGCTCACGCCAGGTCCTGTGAAGCACTCCAAATTGCCTTTCCCTGGTGCAGCAAGGAGCCCCACTCCCTCCAGGAAACCCAAATGTCTGCCTGTGGGCTCCAGGCTGTTTAGGTTTGGATGTGGGTCTGTGCTTACTGGTGATTTCAGGCCAGGCCCTTCTCTCTGAGCCTTTGTGTCTCCAGATACCTCAGCCTTTTCCCTGACGTGGCCCCACATTCTGCAGGGATGGCACACCTGGCCTGTGACCATGACCTTTCACAGGTCCCAAGTGTGCCCAAACCAGGGCCATTACCTTTGAAGGCCAGCTGTATCTGCTGAGGCCTTTCCAACAAGGCACTAGGTACTTCTGGCTCCACGGGGAATACACTATGAATGGGCCCTGTCCTTTCAGTGGGAACTTAACACTCTCCAGAGGAAGTAGAGATTAAGGTGAGTAATGAATGAGACTCTTTCAAATGCTGATGGGGGGGCTGGAGAGATGGCTTAGCAGTCAAGACACTTGCCTGTAAAGCCTAAGGACCCAGGTTCAATTCCCCAGAACCCACGTAAGCCAGATACACAAAGTGGCGCATGTGTAGGGAATTCATTTGCAGTAGCTAGAGGCCCTGGCACACTCATTCTCTCTCCTTCTCTTTCTGTCCCTCAAATAAAATAAAATATCAAATAGTGATCGGTATGTATTACGAAGCACATAAAACCATGTGGATGGAAGAGGAAAACTGGAGCTGCTTGTCTGGGGTGCAATGATGGGCCTTCCCGAGGTGACTTTTGGTCTGAGATTTGAATGCAAAGCAAAAGCTAAGCTCCTGCGGGCCCAGGGAAGGAGAGTGGGCAGGTGCAAAGGGCCTGAGGCAGGCCAGCTCAGCAAAGCAGCTGTGACCAGAGACTGGGGGGCTCTGGCTGAACCTTGCAGGTGAAAGTGATGCGGGAGCAGCAGAAGTTCTGGGGTGCTGAGGGGCAAGATGGCAGTGGGAGAAAGAAGCTGGGTGCTGGGGCTCACCCCCGCACATTTTATTCTCCCACATCCTCTGGAAGACACACCCCACTTCTTTTCTTTAGAACCCTGACCCCCTTGTTTGGCTGTAATAACCAGCAAGAACATTTTTTTTTTTCAGGCTGTTTAATTTTATTAAAAGATTCAAATTTGATGACAAACAGTGGTGTGGTTTCTCCAAGCCTCAGACACGAGGCTCGCTCAGCCAAGGACATTTTCCAGCCCCCACCGTCATCCCCATGGAGAACTCCCCCCACCCCAATATAGTCCAAGACCATAAGTAATCCAATTATTTCTTGTACTTTGGTAAATATGCCAGTAACACTTGTAGCTGTCTGAGACCCACAGAGAATATTAACTTGGTGGGTTTTTTTTTTTTTTAGAAGAATGGATAATAAGTTAGAACAATCTCTGTGGGTTGATTGAACCCCACAGACTCTGAGGGAGGCCAAGGGCTTTCCTCCACACGTATCATTAACCTCACACAGAATTGTTCAAGAGACATGATAAGAGACAAGGATGAGAGGAGGGCGGAAGGGAGAGCAAGTGGCTCACAGTCCCCAAAATCCTTGAGCCCACCAGGAGGCCAGTTAATCTCGCAGTGTACAGATGAGGCCCTGGGAATTCAAGCAGTGTCCCCACAGCAGTGACAGCCCTTCTGAGCCAAAGAGGACCCGACACAGTGCTGCGGCCAGGGGCTGGGGGAGGGCTGGGGAAGGCCAGATGTCCTGATTCCTCGCCTCCACATGTGACCATGTAGTGTGATGACCTTGGCCTTTGCCTTGGGATGACCCCAGTGATGCTCACTGTAGTCCTCCTGTCTGTCAGATTCTGGAAAAAAACATCACAGCGTGGGGCTAGTTACAGAGTGCGTCATGCAGCCGCTGTCGTTGGTATTAATTACTTTCTGAGGGCTGAAATGTGCTCTCCCCTGTGGACCTTGCCCCCTGCAGCGAGCCTGCGCCCCTGAGCCCTCCACGTGGGTGCAGGAGGCTCAGCTCAGCCTCGGCCCTCTTCTAGCTTGCAGCCCCGGAGGCCTGGGTTTATCGCTGCACCGTCTTGAAAGCTTGGGGTCGGGTTCACGGCAGCACAGGCAGATGCAAACAAATGCCAATATCAGAACTCAAGAAAGCCGACGCCCCAAAGAGACAAGCCCTCTGCCAGGAAGCCAGGATGTCCTGTAAACCCAGAGCGGCCTCTCTAAGGCATGGCCCCTCTTGGAGTTTGCAGCATTCAATTCACAGCGCTATACAACGAGCCTGGAGCCTTGGCCCAGAAGCGGAATCTCTAGGCGTCCTCCCTCTCCCTTCTCAACATCCCCGTGAGGAAGAGGAGGGAGACTCGGGGTGGTCCCCATCTGGCACCTGCCTGCCAGATGCCAGCCACTAAAGAAAGGATACAAACTGGGCTTAGAACTCACAGGGAAACAGGGTTTTCAGTTCTAGGCAAGCAGGGGTGAACAGGTGAAGCGAGGCCTTGTGCCAAGCCCCAAGGGGCACCGCTTGAACGAGAACTGGTAGGGCCTTGGGCCTGTCCACAAGCCATCCTTCCCCATGCTGTGTGGCCGCTCAGAGCCTGATGAGTGTGTGCAGGCCACGTAGTGTCCACGGAGCTTTTCAGAAGACAAAGGTGGATGTCATAGCCACTGGAGAAAGGCCGTTCCTTGAGCCAGGAGCAGCAGAGGGAGACGCATGACAGCAGGACACGACCCCCAGCCAACTGGGGGCTTCTGCAGAGAGGCTCTGTGTGGTGGGGGCTTATGGGGGCTTTGGACCTGCCCCCTGCAGAGCACCAGGGGTGCCTGGTAGGAGGTGGGGCGCTTCTCGGGGGTATCGGGACTGGACCCATCTGTGGGCCTCTCTCCAATGAATAGCAGACTCCGTCCACGGGGGTCTTGCTCTATCTTGAACAGCTCGTATTCTGTGTGCGGGAGCCTGATGCCCAGTGGGAGGCATCCATTGGTGGTTGTGATGTCCCTCTCAGTGCCCACCGACCAGGTTCCTGGGCCCCCACAGCTGCTTGGCTCGGAGAAGTTGAGCATGGCTGTGGTGACCTGGTCCATAGGGGTCACATGGGCCTGCGTGACCTCGAATATCAGCTCAGTGCCACCTCGGACCCGGGTGGATGGCCTGCCCCTGGAGTAGTGGCCTGCAGCGTACACGGTGAAGGTGGGTTGGCGACAGGCAGGATCAGAGAAGTGGTGGTAGTACCCTTCCCAGGAGCGGTTGTGACCATGGAAGGTGAAGAGCCGTGTGAGGAACAAAACGGCAGGCCGCACCTCGCAGCCTGCACTGACCCAGTGGCCGCCCAGAAACAGGGGCTGGGTGGGTTGGCGAGGCAGGATGGGTGGGTGGTGTTCATCAGAGCGGGCAATGAGGCTGCAGGCCAGGCAGGGCCTGGCATGGTGCTGGTGAGAGCGAAACAGAGAATCATGGACTGGAGGGAGGCAGGGCTGGGCCTGGCATGGGTTGGCTTTGGATCCATGAATGGATGGGGGCGGGTCTTGCCTGGGTACTGCCTCGGCCCTCCTTGCTGTCATTGGAACTCAGAAAGCACTTTCTTGGGCTGGAGAGATGGCTTAGCGGTTAAACGCTTGCCTGTGAAGCCTAAGGACCCCAGTTCGAGGCTCGATTCCCCAGGACCCACGTTAGCCAGATGCACAAGGGGGCGCATGTATCTGGAGTTCCATTTGCAGTGGCTGGAAGCCCTGGCGCGCCCATTCTCTCTCTCTCGCTCTCTATCTGCCCCTTTCTCTCTGTCTGTCGCTCTCAAATAAATAAATAAATAAATAAAAATGAGCAAAAAAAAAAAAAGAAAAGAAAAGAAAGCACTTTCTTCTCTAAGACCTTTGCATATGCTGTCCCTTATGCTTGGAGCTCCCAGCCAGAAGGGACAGTGGATCCTTCTCTGTTAGGTCTCAATCTAAGAAAGCCCCCCAAAGTCTTTCCTCACTGTGTCTAATAAAGTAGCCTCAGGGCCTGTGCTATCACCTCCTCACAGACAGCCCCCTTCCCTCCTCCATCACCTCCTCATAGACACCCCCTTTTTTCCTCCATCACTGCACTACAGAGTGAGGTCCAGGTCAGCATGGGCGGGGTGAGACCCTGCCTCGAGACATGAAAACTAGAACAGCAGCAGCAAAAAGAGGAAGAAATCTCTTGTTGGAAGATGAGCATTGCTGCTCCAAGGCCCTGGGAGGGAAATGTGGCCGCAAGGACAAAGCCATCAGAAGAGCAGGTTTTGCAGGCTGGGGAGGTGGCTCAATGGGTAAAATACTTGCCATGCAAGCAGAGGACGCAAGTTCAGATCCCCAGCACCCACGTAAAAGCCAGCTGAAATGGCACACCTGTGATCCCAGCGAGACAGGAGAATGCCCGGGGCTTGGTGCTTGGCTGGTCTAGCCAGGTCAGTGCTCTCCAGGTTCAGTAAGTGGCAGCGGCTCAGAGGACAAGGTGGAGAGTGACTGAAGAAGACACCCGTACCTGCCCCTGACCTCCACCTACCTGCACACGGCTCACGTATCCACGCAAGAAGCAGCAGGCAGCCGCGCCCTGGAACCTCATCAGGGTGCGGCTCAGGACACAGCTGAGAGGCTGTGAGAGCTTTGGCTCAAAGATGTTCATTCTGGTGTTTTTTTTTTTTAAACGATAGTTTCTCTTATTTATTTTTAAATATTTTGTTTATTTATTTACGAGAGAGAGAGAGAGAATGAATGAGTGGGTAAGGGCCTCCAGTCACTGCAAATGAACTGCAGATGCATGTGCCATTTTGTACATCTGGCTTCACGTGGTTACTGGGGAATCAAACTGGGGTCATTAGGCTTTGCATGCAAGTGCCTTAACCTCTGAGCCATCTCTACAGCCCATTTTAAAAATATTTTAATGCGGGGCTGGAGAGATGGCTTAGTGGTTAAGTGCTTGCCTGTGAAGCCTAAGGACCCCGGTTCAAGGCTCAATTCCCCAGGACCCACGTTAGCCAGATGCACAAAGGGGCGCACGCGTCTGGAGTTCGTTTACAGTGGCTGGAGGCCCTGGTGCGCCCATTCTCTCTCTCTCTCTCTGTGTCACTTTCAAATAAATAAATAAATAAATATTTTAATGCATGCATGCGTGTGTGCACATGTATGTGTGATCATGCATATGCAGGTGTGTTGTATGTATGTGTGTGTGTGTGTGTGTTTGCATATACCCATGTGTTGAGGCCGGGGGCAACCTCGAGTGTCATACTCAGGAACACTGTCCACCTCCTTTGAGACAGGGTCTCTCATTGGCTTGCAGCTCACCAATTAGGCTAGACCTGCTGACCAGCAAGCTCTAGGGATCTTCCTGCCTCTGCCTCCCCAGTGCTGGGATCACGAGTATTTGCCTCCATACCTGGCATTTACGTGGGCGCTAGAGATCTGAGCTCAGGCTCTCATGCTTGGGAGGCAAGCACTTTATGCACAGAGCTATCTTCCCATCCAGAGACAGGGTTTCTCTAAGTAGCCCAAGCTGGCCTTGAATTTACTTTGTAGCTGAGGCTGGCCTCATACTCCCAATCCTTTGGCTTCTATCTTCCGAGTGCCAGGACTGCAGGCCTGTGTCACCGCGCCGGCCTCTGGAGTGCTTAGCCAGCCACTGGACTCCTCGGGGTTAGAGGGCCCGCCATTGCCTCCCGGCCCACACTGGCTTCCGACGTCTTTGTGTCTTTGGCTTTACTTGCAGTTGTCCCAGACTCTCCTGAGGTGGGTTTACAGTAAAACACGTCAACAGGAAACAGACACTAAATCAAATTGCGTGGGAGCAGTCCGTCTGTATTTTGGAGTGAAAAAGCTTGGTAGAGGCCAAGAAGGAACCAGATACAGATTCCTTGTTTTTTTTCTTAAAGGGAGCTGCTGCCCAGAACCAAGTCCAGAACTTTCTTCTTGCAAGGAGATGGCCTTGAACACTGCAGCTCAGAGCTGCCCCGGAAGCAGCGGACAGCCTCAGTCTGGCTGTTCTGTGCCCGAGGGGAACTGGGCATGGGGACGGTGGTCTAGGCAGGATGGGCAAGTAAGGGGTCAGACAGGGAAACAATTCCTACAGATTGCTGCCGCCTGCCTTTCATGCCAAGTAGGTGGCATCGGGGGATTCTGGCTGGGAAAGGAAGTCCTTATTGATCAAGGGTTGTTTTTCTCTTGTCCAGATTGCCAGCATTTAGAACCAATTACTATTCACTTCTGTGAATAGTTACTTAAACTCGTATCTTTTTTTTTGTTCATTTTTATTTATTTATTTGAGAGCGACAGAAAGAGAAAGAGGGAGGTAGGGAGGGAGAGAGAGAGAAAAAATGGGTGCGCCAGGGCTTCCAGCCACTGCAAACAAGCTCCAAACACATGCGCCCCCTTGTGCATCTGGCTAACATGGGTCCTGGGGAATTGAGCCTCAAACCAGGGTCTTTAGGCTTCACAGGCAAGAGCTTAACCACTAAGCCATCTCTCCAGCCCTTAAACTCCTATCTTTATAATACAAAGTACTAGATAATGTTAGATTTGGGCGATTTTATTTTATTTTATTTTATTTTTTGAGGCAGGGTTTTGCTGTGTAGCAAACTCATAACAACCCAGCTGGGGATGTGGCTCAGTGGGTACAGTGCCAGCTTCACATGCATATAGCCCTGAGTTTGATCCCCAGCATCACATACACTGGGCACGGTGGCACACTCTTGTAATCCCAGCTCTTGGGAGGTAGAGGCAGGAGGATCAGAAGTTTAAAGTTATCCTCAGCTACATAGCAAGTTCAAGGCCAGCCTAGGATATATAAGACCCTATTTTAATAAAAAAAATAAAAAAAAATAGAACTCATGGCAATCCTTCTGCCTCAGCCTCCCGAGGGCTGAGAATACAGACATGCACTGTCATAACCAGCCACATTTGGCTGCTTGGGGCAGTTTTGACCTGGATAGCTTGAAAGCACTTTGAAATGGTGGTCAATGGTGAGATGAGCTTGTGATGGAAGAAGGAATGCTAGTTAGCCGGAGTGTCGGTAATTGGGAGGCCAGCTAAGAGTTTCCTCCAATTTAGGTGTTTTAACCCACATTCTGAACTGTGGCCACACTAATGCACAATGATGGGACCAAATGCGTTGCACTGAAATAACTCCAGAGTCACTCTCCCCTCCCCCCCCCACTACATGCACTGTCTCACGTGCACGGACGTGCATGTGTGATTCCCCTGTGCAAAGGGACATGGGGTTTGCTAGCTGATAATTTGGGGCAAGCGGTTTTGGGCAAAGCAGAGGCAAATTGAGAGTAGCAAGCTTTTGAAAGGTGAGGGGAGAAAAAAGGTACTTCCCCCTGGGGGGCTGTGACAGGAGACAATGCGAGGCTCCTGTCTCCGTGGAACATCTCTGTGGTATCCACTACAGAGGCCCAGTGTCCCGTGTGTTAATAACAAAGCCCCCAGCCTGCAGAACTCACGCTTGCACGGCAGACTGACTTCATACCTGTGTGAGCCCGTTCCAGAAAGTTATTTCTCCAACAGCAGGTACCAGTTTCTAATTAACCCCCGGAGGTGACACCAGCTCCAAGACTGTGGTGGAGTGCAGGCTGATTGATTAGGATTCTATATCCAGGCGATAAATTTGGGGATCAAATTGGTTTTAAATTAACTTCTAAAAATGTTCATGTTTACCATCTGGTTTGGGTCGTGGGCAAAGCCTGGGCCCCCGAGAGCATAAGCTAACGACTAATTCGTTATTTGGGGATTTAGCTGCAGCCTTTACTTCTTTGAAAAAAATCTTACAATCTTCCTCTCCCTCCCCAGAAGGGGTTGGTGAGCAGACATTTAATTTAATGTCCACATCTGGCACGCTCCGTGATGTAGATTCTCTGTGTCTTGCTTCTCAATTGCTTCTGAGGCTGGGGTGGCCATCCAGGCTGGCTAGGCAGCAGGGAGAGTCGAGGCTCCTGAGCTCTGCCTTGGCGGGGGAGGGGTGTGAAGTCGGCAGCCCCTTCACTGCAGCATGCCCCCACTAATGTGTTGGTGGGTCAGCAACCTGCCACTCATGCCTTCCTTCCCTCATTAAACATCAGAGCAGCCTCCACCATTAGGGGATGATTTTGTTGTTGTTGTTTTTAAATTTATTTTTATTTATTTATTTGAGAGTGACAGACAGAGAAAGAGGCAGAGGGAGAGAGAGAGAATGGGCGCACCAGGGCCTCCAGCCACTGCAAACGAACTCCAGATGCATGCGCCACCTTGTGCATCTGGCTTACATGGGTCCTGGGGAATTGAGCCTCAAACTGGGGTCCTTAGGCTTCACAGGCAAGCACTTAACTGCTAAGGCATCTCTCTAGCCCCTTGTTGTTTTTTTTTGAGGTAGGGTCTGAAATTCATTCTGTAGTCTCAGGCTGACCTCAAACTCACAGTGGTTCTCCTACTTCTGCCTGAGTGCTGGGATTAAAGGTATGTGTCACCACACCCAGCTTTTTTTTTTTTTTAAGAAGGAAGTTAATGTTTTTCTAATATATATACAAATGTATGTACATCTATAGATAAAGAGAGAGAGAGAGAATGGGAGCACCAGGGCCTCTAGCAGCTGCAAATGAACTCCAGATGCATGCGCCACCATGTGGATCTGGCTTACATGGGTCTTGGAGAATCAAACCTGGGTCTTTAGGCTTTGCAGGCAAGCGGTCTTAACTGTTAAGCTATGTCTCCAGCCTCCCCCGCCCCCCCCCCCCGCACCCGGCCACCATTTCTTGTAGCACAGTCTCCTTCTAGGCTGGCCTGAAACTTGTGGTGCTTCTTCTACCTCAGCCTCCCAAGTGCTGTGTTTCCATCTGCAAAAAGCCACTCAGCCTTGCAGAGAGCTGAGAAAAGATGACTCAGAGGGAATGGCATGTGTCAGTGTCCCAGGGCCAGCAGACCAGAGGGCAGTTAGTGACAAGAGCAGGGCAGAGGGCCCCCATTGTCAGGGACCAGATCCTACAGGGCCTACTGGGCTCCAGAATGTCCTCCTAGGGCCCCAGACTCACCACAACACTCTGCAGTGGGCGCTGGTAGCCAGTGGGCCGGTAGTGCTGCCTCTCTGCCCAGTCGGTGTGGATGTCCCCAAGGAGCAGCTCCTGCACCAGCTGCGGCTCAGCCCCTGGCTGCAGCTGCAGGCGCCACTGCATGCGCATGAGGCTGAGCTCATGCATGCTGAAGCCCAGTGCCTCTGTGCAGCCCCCTTGGGCCCGGGGACCCAGCAGCTCATATAGCGCCCCTGGCAGCCAGGCCCCAGCTGGTGGCAGCCGCCCAGAGCAGTTCTGGTTGACCTGGGTCTGGTTGAGGCGCTTGGTGATGTCAAGCAGGGCATGGTGGCTGTGGAAGACGATGCCCACACTGTGCAGGTGGTAGTCAGCCTCAGTAGCACCCTGGGTGACCCAGGAGGCCCGGCGGAGGCGGACTTTACCCTTGATGAGCAGTGAGTGGGTAGGCTCCCGGCAGGAGGGGTCCCCATAATAGAACTGGTGGGCTCGGAAGAGGCGGTTGGGGTAGAAGATGTAGGAGCGGGTAAGGAACTCTGGTCCTGGACGTACCTCGCAGCTGTGGAGGAGGAGATGGGTGCAGGGCAGGGAAATACAAGTCTACCTGGGAGGCCTTCTCTCCCTGGGCTGTGTTTCCACCTCCCCAGCCTGGACCCCATAGCCTCAGTTTCCCCCTGCTGGTTTAGGTCAGCCCCAGCCCCCCACTCCTGTTCTCTTTCCATTTAACCCTCACAACCTTAACTGGAGGCTTTTGCCACCAACCAGCACTAACTTCTATCAGCTCCTGAAAAGTCATATCTCTTCCATATTGGAGTCCGGACACCTGGCCCAGAACCGTCTACCTTGGTCCCTCCCCATCTCCCTGTTGACTGAAGTGGGATGGAGGATGAAGAGCATTAGGGGTGATGTCTCTCACATCTGTTTCCCACTTCTGTAAGCTGCCTCCTCTCCCCAGGTTTTTTCGTATGACCAGTGAGCTTTTCCTTAATGCAGTCACATAATACATACTCTGGGTTTTATGGGCCAGCCGGGTTCTGCTATAGCCACTCAGCGTTGCCACGGTGGAGCTGTGGCAGCCAATAATAGAGGATATGTATATGACTGTGCCTGACTGTATGCTAATAAAACTTTATTTATAAAAACAGGTCGTAAGCAGACCTTGGCCTCTAGGCTGTAGTCTGTTAGTTATGCCAACAAGTCCAGAGGGTGGATGAGAGAGAAAGGGCAGCAAGTGACTCCTGGACCGCAGTCATTCCCTGATGTGGGGCAGGTGAGCCTGTGAGGCTTTCCTGTGGAGGACTTAGATGTGATGGGGGGACAGAGGGAGCCCCTCCTCACAACTTTACCTGCTCACCACCCGGACCACCGTTTTGATGGGTAATATGTGTGTGTGTATGTATATATATATGTATGTATGTGTGTGTGTGTATATATATATATATGTATATGTATATGTATGTGTATATGTATATGTATATATACACATATATATATATATACACATATATATAATCACATAGGGCTGCTGTGGTTCTCACCCAGCCAGAAAACAGTTCTCATTTCTTTTCTCTCTAGCTTTCTGTGAACATGAAGGAGAAAGTCTGTGTTCACAGTTAATGGTCTTTAACGCGGGCCTCCTCTTTCTCTCAGAGCAGACAGACTCGCAGCCCGAGGTGGGCCATGAATCTGAGAGAACCTAATTATGCTGTTGGGTTTCACTGACTTTCTTTTCACAGTTACTTCTTATTTATGGTGAGTGGCTATGCTCTTCATATCTGGGGTGATATTACACGTCCTTTAAAAATAATTATATTACACTGTAAATGTGTGTTGTTTACTGTATGCCAATTATATCTCAATAAAGCTGCAAAATGCATGAATACATTTAAGTAAATAAAAGCAAGTTGGTTTAAAGAAAAATAGTAGGAGTTGGGGGTGTGGCTCAATGGTGGAGTCCTTACCTAGTATGTACAAAGGCCCTGGGTTGATAGCCAGCCTTATTAAAATAAAGAAAACAGTAAGTGGATAGCAGACCATGGTTAAAATGAGGAGGGGCATCTTGCATACCGGAGGACCTCGGACAAGGTACAGAGAACAGAGACTTGCCACAGCATTCAGGAAGTCACCTCTGTGGCCCCCCTCCTGCCCCTTTTCTACACACCTCCAGGAATGCAGCCAGGCATGACTGGAAGGTGGAGAAAGTTCTGGAAGAAGTTTCTTAGAGCTGCTCTAGAATGCAGTTGCCAGGGGCAAGAGGCGTGTGATTCAGTGTCTCCTCTCCATACGTCCAGGTTTTGACCCTGGGGGTTGGTGGCCGGGTCACACCTGGGCTGTGGGAGCAGGGCTGCCTGCAGCCACAGGGCCTGGGAATGGGCTCAGCGTGGCTCCATGGGGCCCTCACCCCGCCCTGCACCCAAAACACTAGCAGATGTTTGGCAGCCAGATTTCTCCATGAGCTCAGGAGGCACGTGGTGGACGTGGAGAATCTAGTCCTTGACCCAGAATGCGATGGGCCGAGGGGCGGGGGAGTGTCCAGAGGGGGAAGTGGAGGAGACCACAGCTCCCCTCACCCCGTCCCAGCCTGGGAGGAAAGCAACGTTCTAGCTGCCTCAGATGAGGTCTCTGAGATGTAGCTTGATCTTGTCAGATTAGAAGAGTTGGGTGGGCGTCTCAGGCTCCGGCCTACCACTTCCCACCCCAGGGCTTTTGCACCAGTGACACCCTCTGCCTGACTTCCTTTGGGTCTCTGAATGGAGAATTGCCTCTCTCGCAGCCCGAGGCACTACCTCCAAGAAGGTTGCGGGTCAAATGCTCTCACATCCTCTATCTTGTCTCTTCATGGCACAATTGGGCACCACACCAGGTGTACGTCACTAATCCCCATGTTCTCATTCTCAGCACATCTCCACTGCACACCCTGGACACTAGCTTGTAAGAGGTTGGCCTGACTGTCTGTGTAATGGATTTCCACTGTGGACGAGAGCATGGTTTCATTTGCCCAGGGTGTTGCCGTTAGTGGGGAGGCCACAGAGCCTGACACTAGCAGCCAGCAACCTCTCAGGATCTGGAAACATGGCACTCACACCACCCACGTGGATGCGGAGGCTCCACGGGAGAAGTCTCCCAGCCCACGAGTCTACGGTTGGGGAGCAGGGGTGCTTACCCAGTGGAGATCCAGGGCCCGTTGAGGCGTGGTGGCAGAACTGCAGTGATGGGTGAGCCGTCAGGCACTGGCTGCTGGCATTGAGGCTCCCAGCGCAGGCGGCCATCCCCTGTAGCCACCGGGCCCGCTAAGGTACCAGCTAGAAAGAAGACGGACTTAGGTCAGAGAAGCACACACTCTGCCAATGCTCTCACTGCGCCGGCTCTCCCTTGGAGGCTCCAGGGGGTTAGTCTGGCTGCCCCTCCACCTTTGCCCATGGAACACAGACCAGCGCCTGGCACACCATTGGGGTTTAGTAAGTGCAGGAGCACACAGTAGATGCACAGAGACCTAGCAGGATGCCAGCCATTCAGGCCATACCCTGCGCCCGGCCCTCTCCCCTAAGCGCAGGAAGGAGTCAGTGCTGTAGGAAGGGAGGTAGTCTGAGGATGGGCAGGAGCAGCAGGGGCCGGCCCATGGGCCCTGGGTGACCCTGGACCCAGGGCGTGGGACAGTGCCCCAAAGCCCCTAGGACCTGCTCCCAGGGAAGAGCCAAGGCCTTCAGCTGCTGGGGAAGCAGCACTCCCCCGAGAAACTGTCCTCCCCTCTCAGAAGGACAGCTACAGCAACCAGATGGCAGGATGTTGGGGAAATGTGTCCAAGCATTACAGCAGTGGCTGTCCTCAGCGCAGCCTCCGACCCCGGCCACCGGCCACTGCAGAAGGCTTGCCAACCCAGTCCTTCCCACTAAGGCTGGGACCAAAGTGGGTCAGGAGGGGCCCAGGGAGCCCTGCTGGCTTTGGCTAAGCATAGCCTTGGAAAAGGTTGTGAGAAGGTTGTACGTGGCATTTTTCTGTCCCTTTCCCACTGCTACACACACCTTCCTGTGTGTGGTTCAGGAGAAGCCAGGAGACCCCCATATTGCCCCTTGGAGCTACCATGGCTGACATGTTGAACCCAGACTCTGAGTGCCACGGGGGTCTCTAAAGAAAATGAGGTTGGACAAATTCCTTAGTTGGCCTTTGGCAGTCTCTTCCAGAGTCCTTTGGGGTCCTGTGACCCTCTGAGAAGGCAAGAGTGACGCAGCTGCTGGTGGCAGTAACGGATAAGTGCATCAGACAGGTTGACCCTGCCTCTCACCCTTGCTGCAGCCCCAGAAGCTGCCGTTGGCACGGGAATGGACTTGGTGCCAGCTGTGACAGAGTTAGGACGGCTCTGCTGACTTCACCCAGTGAGGGCAGAAGGGGCTGACTTGGAGACACAGCATGAGAAACACGACACACGTGTGCCGAAGGAGTGAGGAGCAGCTAGTAAAGGGGTTGGTGTGTCCCCAGGTCCCACTGGGTTCCTGATCATGGGCTTCACGAAGTAGGAGAAATGAAACCAAACAGCCAACCAGGGCAAGGCGTGCAGACACGCACACACCACTACTTCACTTGGGCAAAGGGTGAGGCAAATGCAAGACAGGAAGTTGCTCCGCCCTGACCTGGCCAAAGGGACCCGACCCAGCGCGCACGGTGCGTGTGTGCGCAGCTACATGGAGCGCAGGGGTCTGCGGCTGCAGGCTCTGTGCTACCTCGGAAGCCAGTGGCTTCTCTGGACTCGGTCCTGTAGGGTTAATTTGAATATCACCAGTGTCCATGGAACCCCTGTCAGAACGTGTTGATCTGGAGAGTGGGTGGAAGCAAAGTGAAGAAAAGGACCTTCAAGGGTCTCCCTTATTTGCCTGGCTAGGAAATCAAGCTTACATTTCAGAGTGAGACACGGCACAGGCTCTGGAGACGACAGTGTCGCTGCTTCCACACAACCCACGTTCTCCAAGAAATGAAGTGGTCTCTGTTGGAAAGAAAGCGTGGGGTTTCTTTCTCTCTCTCTCTCTCTCTCTTTCAAGGTAGGATCTCAATCAAGCCCTCAGGCTGGCCTTGAACTCACAACAATCCTCATACCTCTGCCCTGCGCCCCACCCCCAAAGGCATGGAGAAGAGATGGCCCAATACTTTGCCATGGACTTTCAGAGACTATGTTTGTGCTAAGTGTGTTCTTGCTCATCTTGTTTTTCGGTAAGAAATTAGGATTTAATTATGTTAGCAGAATGTGGGATTGGTCAACCTTCCCTAGTCTCCAGAACACACATGTGCGCATGCACACGTGCACACCCCCCCCCGCCCCCACAGCACAATCGGACCTTCTAGCAGACACCACCAGAAGCAAGGCCCAGCAATGCTGCCCTCCAAAGCCCCAACTTCAAGGTTGCTAAAATAAACGTAGTCAGTTACAAATGATCCCGTGACATTTTGCTCACTTGCAGCTTCAGGGGCAGACCTTGATTTTCTTGTCTTTTTTTTCCTCCTTCCCTCTTTTCTCTTCCAACCTCTAGGAAAACTTTCACAAGATGAGCAGCCAGAGGCAGATGGGGCCATGGCTGGGTTGCACGATTTTGCAGGGACCTGGTTGCGGGGACCAAATTGATTTTTATCAACCATGGATTGTTAATTAACAGTAGCGTCCACTTATTGCCATTCAGTATTTACTGTTTGCCCACTAATTAAAAATTATGCTGCTTTTGCACTCATAAGAGCAGGGACATTTGAAATTAGATAGCATCATTCAAATTACCTACAGAATTAAATCTAGAGTGCCCAATTGCCCAGACCAGACTCCCAGAGCTGAGAAGATGATCTGCCATGGCCTGATGTGTTATTGGAAGTCAGAACACGGGGGACCAGCCACTCGCACAAACACCATATGGAGGCCGCCTGGGGCCCTGAGGAGCACAGACACTTGCTGAGCCCTAGGGGTGCAGTGTTCACGAGCACCTCCACGTCTTCTGAGCTCCTGCTTAGGGAGCCCTCAGGGTCAGAGGCTTTTTCTGTATCATGCTGTGACACCCCCGCCCCCCATTCAGCAGCCTTTGGGGTGGGTAACAGTGTCAACCCAGGGATGTAGTGTTCACGGCGTGGGGAAGCCATTGCCAAGGACTGCTTGGTGCCATCTGCATGGCCACTAAGCCCATCTCCTTACTCTGATAAAGTGTCTGTCCCCAGGTTACGATCCCATAGTCAGTCTGACCCCTTCTAGTTTGGTCACACCTATGAAAACCTTGATTCTGAACCAAGTGGCACTTATAGGAACGGGGACCAGGATTTAACATATCTTTGTTTTGTTTTGGAGATAGGGTCTTTCTATCTCCCAGGCTGACCTCAAACTCATCATGTAGCTCAGACTGGCCTTGAATTCATGCTGAATCTCCTGCCTCAACACGAGTGCCTGGGTAACAGGTCTGGCTTGTACATATTTTTACAGAGAGACAACTCACACTGCAACAGAAATCCAGTTTCTCTAGTGACATGATATTTATTCATTCCTTCCTTCACCCCAACACAGATAATTATTGGATACCTATTGTATGCCTGGCATCTAGGCAGCCCCTGGATATAGAAGGCTGTACATGGGGTCCCAGGATTCCTGCCTCCTACAGAGGCTGGCATTAATTACAGAGATCAACCATGAGCTGATTTCAAACAGCCTGAGTGGCTTCAAGGAAATTTACACAACGGCCCCAAACTTCCCAGGCTTTTCCTGTGCCCTTGGTGTTCAGCCCCAGCTTTCCTTAGAGCCCATGCGGCTTGTGGAGCCAGGGACCTCGCCTTTCTGGTCACCCGGCAGGCTCTGCTGTGCACGTCTCAGGGTGTTCCTGAAAGATGGACCGCGGACTACTTCCCGCCCCAGGGCCTTCACCGGGGTTGCCCTGCCCTCTGCCCTGTGCTCTCTCCTCATCTCCCATTTCCTGGCAGGCCCAGCTCCAGTACGGCTCCTTTCCCTGCTCCTCTGGGTGTCCCTGGAACCCCCATGATTATTGACCTGCTTTCTGTTTGCTCTTGTTTTCACTTTCCATTTGGAAATAACTTCAGACTTACAAAAATTACAAAAGAAAAGCTTGCAAAATAAAAAAATAAAAAAACAAAACAACAAAAAAACAAACCATTGAGGTCCTAGTATGCCATCCACCCTCTGCTCTGAAAGTCCTGTAAACCCAGAAACCCAACAGTGATCAAACATGTCATCTCTGGTACCATGTTAGTCCATAGGCTCACTCAGGGGTTCCCCACCATCCTGGGTCTAGGATCTCACGCAGCGTCCCCACTTTGCATGTAATCTTTTATAAGATTTTAGTTATTTATTACATAATTTATTTGTGTGTGTGAAAGAGAGATAGAGAGACAGACAGACAGACAGTATGGGCATGCTGGGGCCTATTGCTGCTATAAACAATTTCCAGATGCATGTGCCACTTTGTGCACCTGGCTTTATGTGAGCATGGGGGAACTAGCTGGCAGGCTTTGTAAGCAAGTGCCTTTTACCACTGAGCCATTTCCCCAGCCCCCTGCTTTGCTTTTTCGTTTTCTCGAGGTAGGGTCTCACTCTAGCCCAGGCTGACCTGGAATTCACTATGTAGTCTCAGGTGACCTCAAACTCATGGCGATCTTCCTACCTCTGTCTCCCGAGTGCTGGGATTAAAGGTATGCGCCACCACACCAGGCCCACTTTGCTTTTAATGGCTGTGTCTCCTCCAGATGTCTTTGGTCTTATTTTTCATGACCTTGATGTCTTTGGTGAGTACTGGACAGTTTATTCTGCAACACTCCTTAGTCTAGGACTCATGTCTCCTCATGATCGGAGTTGTCTCATGCATTTTTGGTAGGAATGTGCTAGAAGGGATGTCACTGGGTCAGGAGGCCCTGAGGTCAGTCTTCCCGACTCTGGTGATGGTAAGCTTGCTCACTGCTTTAAGGGGTGCCTGCATCTGTCTCCACCGGCCACTCAAGAGGATTTTTTCAGTGACTAGAAGTGATCTCACAAATGGCTAGAGCATCTTGGCTTCCATTGTCATGTTGGCTGGTGCCTGCCCATGTACCTGTCAAGGGCCCTGACTGTCTGAGTTTATGAATGGAAGTATGCTGTAGGGAGAGCTACTTTGATTTCCTCCAACTCCTGGTCATTCACTTTAGTTTACAGGCCACTGGACATTATGTTTTGCTGAGAAAATTGCCACTAGTTTGGACATTGGGAGTGCCTGTAATTTTTCTCCAAAATTCTTTCCACATGCCCTTGTCAGATGTCTTACAAGTGGCAGAAGACCTTCTGGGCTCATGGTGTATTTTCGTAGCCCCACCCTAGAGCCAGCCCTGGGTCATTATCATGGAGAATGGTGTCCAGAGACCATGATCTGAGGGCTGGGGTGCTCACTGCTGGTAGGGTACTGTTGCAACCTCAATAATTTCTCCCTGCCTGCCTCTCTGTTTCCTTCCCTCCTTCCCTTCCTTCCTTCCTTTCTTCTTTTTGTGTTTTTTCGAGGTAGGGTCTCACTCTAGCCCAGGCTGACCTGGAATTCTCTATGTAGTCTCAGGGTGGCCTCGAACTCATGGAAATCCTTCTACCTCTGCCTCCTGAGTGCTGGGATTAAAGGCGGGTGCCACCACGCCCATATTCTTCTCTCTCTCTCCCTTCCTTCTTTCTTCTCAATCTTTCCTTCCATCCTTTCTCACTCTTTCATCCTTCCTTCAAACCCTCTCTTCTTTTTCCCCCCTCCCTCCTTCCTTGCCTTTATTCCTTCTCTCAGCTTTGTGGCCCTTTCCTGTCCTCTTCACTGTTTTCCACAGCAGCCTGCTGGCCCTGTAGGGATCACCACCCCCCTTCCATCTTTCCTGCTCACAAGTGGCCCAGCCAGCACAGTGTCTGACTAGGGCTCCACATATCATTTTGAAGTCATGGAAAGTTCTTTGAATGACTTGTCCACTTGGTAAGTGCTCCCTAGGCACCCATCCATTAACTATTTCAGATGAGCGAATGACTCACGCTCAGTGCGAGCACCCACGAGGAATTCCTTCAGGATGGGGCACCAGGGTCATGCTGGGGAGGGGATGAGTTTGACTGAGAGCATGACCAAGGGCACAGGACAGCTGGTCAGGGAGTTCCCAGTAGCTGGGCTGGCCCAGGCAGGTGGAGAGACCAGCAGCTGAAGCTAGAGGAAGTCAGGGCATTGGATCGGGTCTTGGGCCGGAGCCAGACTCAGAACCCAATGGCAGCTGCTTGCTTTGAAGCCCAATGCACCCTGAGATCTGCCCCAGCCACTTCATTTTCAAGTCTCCACAGAACACCAGTAAGGTCACAATTATAGCTTTACTTTCTAGTAACCACGTTAAAAAAAAAAAAAAAAAGCTGAAAAGAAACAGGTGAGATTCACAAGTGTTTTACCCAGCCCTGAATAGTATACCTCAGCAAGCAACACGCATACAAAGGAAAGGGAGTTACAGTTACCTGTTCTGCTTTCGTGCCAAGACTTCAAAAGCGGGTGTGCCTTCCACACTTGGCCTCATTCAATTTAGATCGGCCACATTTCAGGTGACAGGTGGCTGCTATGTAGGACAAAGCCCAGCTCAGAATGGAGTGTGTGTGTGTGTGTGTGTCACTGTTTGCAGTGTTAGAGGTTCCATAGTTGCTTTCTGGGGACCCCCGAGGTTATCTTTGGGGAGCAGGGGTTCAGTGAATACCTCAAGCTGAGGTATGGTCTCCTAGTTTTGGCCCTGACAGCCCAACCCTTCACTCTGGTATGTGAACTTGGCTGCCTGTCTGCCTTCTTTCTTTCTTCCTTCCTTCCTTCCTTCCTTCCTTCCTTCCTTCCTTCCTTCCTTCCTTCTTTCCTTCCTTCCTTCTTGCCTTCCCTCTCCCTACCTCCTTCCCTTTTCCCTTCTCCTATTCCCTCCTAGTTTTGGAGACAGGGTGATATGTAGGACAGGCTGGCCTCAAACTATGTAGCTGAGGCTGACCTTGAACTTCTGATCCTACTGCCTCCACCCGCCCCTCCCCAGTGTTGATTTGCTTTTAAAATACATGTGTGATTAAAACGGCGCAGGGCGGGGGTAGTTGGGACCTCTGGTTTATTTCAAACCCTCAGCTTGAGGTAATTCACCTAGAATGTTTGGATTTAGGAGCTTACGAACATTTTAAATAAAAATTTCAGCAGTGGGACCCACTCAAACAATGAGCTCTCTTGATTAGCGGAGGCCGTCTGGTGCCTGTGGAGATGTGCTGGCGGACGATGGCCAGAAGGCTCCAGAAACTGGCTGTCGGAGGGGCAGCCATGGCCACGTTGCTGCAGCAGATGTGCTCGACAATGAAGTCACCTCACAAAAGCACGCCGTTTCCATCGGTGCTCCCCCGAGAAGGCGGCAGACTGGCACGCTATGACAGCACAAACAAACCGCACAAAAATGAAGGAAGAAGTTGGAACCCCGAGAGCCCATGGGCCCCTCCGCAGTGCCTGGCTCAGCTTCAGCCATCTCACATGTCTCTCATTTGGCTGTAATTAGGTCTCGTCACCCATTTAATCCAAGGTCTTTGTGTCCAGGGCTCTGTGTGTGTGTGTGTGTGTGCGTGTGTGTGCGTGTGGACTTTTAAGTCATGGGAAACTCAGAGATGGTGTGTTCTGGTAAAAGTGTTTCCACTCCCCACTCTCAGCATTTTCCCAGGCCTTTGGAATGTGTTCTCTGCTGGATGACCTCAGAGTGGACAGTTGGCCTAAGGACCTTGGGAGGGACTGGACACCTGCAATAGCTTATTCCCCTGATGCTAGAGGCAGAGGGGCTTAAATGAAGAAGTCACATGCTGGAAGGCTGGCAAGGGGATGGTGTGGCTTGCCATGGCACTCCTAGCTCTCTGTGAGCCGTCCCAGGATCAAGGAGTCAGTGGTGAAGGTGGACCTGTGTCTATGAGCTCTTGTGACTCACGTCATCATGGGAGGTGGGAAGCCCTGTGTCAAGGGGAGTGTTGGCCCCTCCGTCTCCCCATGCCTGTGTTTAGCATTTCCTGCGAAAGGAAAAGGAAGTGGATAGAAAGGAATGGGGGGCTTGGGGAGACCAGATCTGGCCCACAGAGACAACCCATCAGCCAGGTTTTTCTGTTTGTTTGTTTAGGATTGTTCCAGTACAAATCTGTTCACATCAAAATTCCCCCTTGGCCCCATGGTAACGCTAATTATTCTACTCTGCCTGGGGCTCCCCCCACCCAGATGAAAACTGGAAAATTCCAGCCAAAGCCCAGCTGTTTTTTAAGAGTCCAGGCACCACGATGACTGACGGAAGCTTTTCTCCCTTCCCACCCAGATGTTTACTGTCTTGCAGACAAGGCCTTGCTAGCCTGGCTTCTGGGCCTGCATTCCCAGCTCTGTGTGCGGGTCTTCAGACATCCATGCACAATCCACACCTCCCGTGGTTGGCATTCCCACCTTCTACCTGGGGCGTAGAGGAGGTGGGCAGGGAGTCCTACAAGCTTGATAATTTTAGACGATCAGGCCTGCGGGGCCCTGGTTCTGTCCCAAGGCGTTGTTGCTTCAAGTCGTGTTTGCTGAATAGATCTTGTGTCTAGAAGTCTTCAGCTGCACCAAGTCTATATTGCCTCTCTTGGCAGAAGATGGAAGAGTTCATTGTTCTATAGAACAGGAATTTGGCAAGGGAGTCACAAGGTTTTTGACACAGTCAGTAAGAAATAAGAGGCCCTTGTCAACTGTGGCGAAAGCTCTCCACAGAACCCGGAAATGGGCTCTTGGGAAGGAATCGCAGATGGCACCTCAAAGAGCTGAACTCATCTTAGGGATTTGGGAACTGGGTGTCCACCAGATCTTCCCCGAAAGGTCTAAGAACCTTCTAGTCTACCAGAATTAATTTAGGAGATTGGAGTTCTCCATTGGAAGATGGAGATTGGAGATGTCCATGAGGTGTAGAGGGGTCTGAGAACTCTCAAAGACGTAGGGGGTGACCAGGAGCTACCCCAGGTTGGGGGAAGCACACCACAGGCTGGGCTGTTCTTGGGAGAGCCCACAAGGGGGCCCTCTTGAGCTTCAGTTGGGGCGGTTGGAAGACTGGGTGGAAACCCAGAATGAGTCCTCCCGAGTTGGCCTCCAGCCCAGGGCCATGGGGCCTTCCTAGGTCTACTTGTCTTTGGGGGAAGACCGGGCCCATAGAAGGCCAGTTGTGGGTCCTGCCCTTCCTTCCACGTGGGTGTCATCGTTTCTGATGGCACGGAAGACATACTCTGAGACTGAAGGAAGAGGAGAATGGGTTCATCCAGCATTGCCTTTTAGAGACAGTCATTCCCAAGTCAGAACAAAAGCTCTATAAACAATGGAACCAAATATGTCTACTTTCAGGCCTTTCCCCAAAGACACCTATGAGGATGAGGGAGGGGGGATCAGGTCCTTGGTGACAGGAAGAACGCGGAGATTTTAATGCAAGAAAACCATTGTAATTTAACAAATCAATTTTTCTTACATTGTGTTGAGATTAAGTTCGTGGTCTCTTTCATACATTCCAAATAAGGAATTTCCCTAGAGTACAATTTTGTGGGAAGACCTACATCATGTTTCGAGAAACCCATTCTGTTAGGAGTTACCAGATTTTAAGAGAAATAGTAATATTTAATTATGGAATTATTTTACCATCTAGAAAATTAATGCACTTTCTGAGTGTCAGGAGAAAGGCTGGCTGGGAGTCCGAACCCTATTTTTAAATTACCATACAAATAGAATCCCAAAGACGCAAATATTGGCTTAAGTGTTGCAGACACACTACAAGAAAATGTATGTCTTCCTAAACGTTAAATCAACAGCCTTGCCACTCTTGCCTGCCCTCGCAACCGCAACCAGAGATGCTGTTGTCCCAGGGAAGAGAGCCCACAGTTGGCGAAGGGGACTTTGAAGTGTGGATTGGGTGACCATGGTGAGGGTTAGTCACGGGGAGCAGAGTTTCACCCCAGCTCTAGTTGGCACAGCGCATGTTGGGTTCACTCCACCTTCGTGACAAGCCAGTGTTGTCTCCACTGTTGCTTAACGTAAAGACCAGAACATGGAGGCTCAGGAATTTTGCTTGATCTCATGTAAATGTGGCTAGACCCACTTTCCAGCCCTGGGGTCTTTGGTTGGTGTTTATTCATTTGTCGAGTACCTGCAGTACACCTGACTCCAGGGTCACGTTTTTTTTTTTTTTTTTTAAAGGAAGATGAAGATGGGATCTGGGGTGAAGGGTGGGGGTGCTCACCACCTGCATGTTTCTTGAGAGTCTTGCTAAAAGAGAAACTGCTCAGCTTGACAGATGGAGGAGTGCGTAATGGGCCCTCATGGCAGAGCTGCGAAGGTGGCAGGGAGGTGTGAAACACAGGGAGGTGGAGGGCAATGCAATTAGTCCCAGGGCCTGGGTTTGGAGGAGTCGAGGTTGTCATGGGGAAAGACATAGAGGCGAGGGACCACAGGGGGTGCTGGAGGCCTGGCCAGCACTCCGGGGTTCTGGAGTGTTTCTTAGGCAGAGGTGGGGCGAGAACACTGTGTTCTCAACAGCCATGTGTTCAGAGAGCTGCTGCGCCCACGGTGGAGGTGGAGGGGCCTCTGATTCCAGGGGGCCGGGATGTATGTGGTACATTTGATTAGTTTCTTGTCTTTGTTGTCTCAATTTAATAACTAACATCCAGTCAAGGATGGTGTTAAGACGTGGCAAAGGTAGAGATGGATAGATTATTTTAAAAAAATAAGTTAAGTGAAAATGAGTTTGTTGATTTGAAGAGAGATGTTGACTCAATTATAGGACAGCAGTGAAGCAGTGATCAGAAGAGACAAAATTGCCTTGGTGGCCCACAGTGACAGGTGGCTGGAGGCCAAGGTTCTCAGTCCCCCATTGCTTGTGTTCAGGATGGTGGCTGGCTGAGGAAGGAGGGGCCCCGGAAACCCAGGCCAGGCCGCAGCGGCACTGAGGAGGAGAGGTGCAGATATAAAAGTCACCTGCAGAGTGAAGGGGGTGGCGCGGGGTGTGTGTGGGACCTTGGTCTGAGGACTGGGACCGTGGGGTGACGTTTCTGAGATACACTGGACAGGAGTTCTGTTTGGGGGTGACTTTCCCTTCTAGGGAGGATGTGGGCTAGGGGCGGATGCTGTCCCCAAGGCACTCACAGGGTGAGGACCGCATCCCGGGGCTAAGTGCACGGAGGGAGGTGAGGCAGCTGAGGAGGGGCAGAGAGGCACAAACGCTCAGAACAAATCAAACACAGAATATCGGGTGAAGTCTCACTTCAAAGTACTTCCTGGAAAATCCTGATCCTACTGGTCTAAATACTGTATAGATGAAGACAGAGGTGTGCCAGGGACAGATAGGAAGGACAGGTCAAACCAGAGGCATGTGAGAGATAGACTATGTTTCACGATTTGTTATTTTCATCTAAGTTTTTTGTGTGTGTGCATGTGTATGCACATGTGTGTTTGTGTGTGAATGTGTGTGTGCATGCACAAGCACATGTGTGCACAACTGTGTATGAAGGCCAGAGGCTGATGTCAGGTGTCTTCCTTGGTCACTCGCCATCTACCTTATTTTTAATTTTTATTTATTTACTTGAGAGAGAGAGAGAGAGAGAGAGAGAGAGAGAGAGAGGAAGGCTGATATATATGTAGAGAGAGATTTGGCATGCCAGAGCCTTCAGTTATTGCAAACAAATTCCAGATGCATGTGCCACCTTGTGCACCTGGCTTATGTGGGTCCTAGGGAATCAAACCAAGGTCCTCTGGCTTTGCAGATAAGCACCTTAACCACTAAGCCGTCTCTCCAGCCCTCCATCCACTTTATTTATTGGGACAGGGTCTCTCACCAATCCTGAGCTCACTAATTTGGCTAGACTAGCTAAGCAGCAAGCCACAGGGATCCACCTGTCATTGCCTTCCCAGTGTTTGAATTACAGGCGCATGTCGCTATAACCAGCTTTCCTACGTGTGCTGGGGACTGAAACTGAGGTCCTCAGGCTTGCCTGGCCACCACTTTCCTGACTAAGCCATATCTCCAGTCCCCATCTAAGTATTTTTAAATTATTTAATGTGTGTGTGTGTGTGTGTGTGTGTGTGTGTGAGAGAGAGAGAGAGAGAGAGAGAGAGAGAAACAGGTGCACTAGGGCTTTTAGCACCTATAAATGAACTCCAAATGCATGTGCCACTTTGTGCATCTGGCTTACATGTGTTCTGGGGAATTGAACCTGGGTCCTTTGGCTTCTCAGGCAAACACCTTAACTGCTAAGCCATTTCTCCAGCCTCCCATCTAAGTTTTTTAATGCCATACACAGGGGAAAGGAAAACATTGGAAAACAAAGAAAAACTTCGAGGTTACTTAAAAGCCCCTTGCTGCAGGGTGAACTGCCACCCACTTTCCTGTGCATTACCTATCCAGGCTCCAGAGCCAAGGGTGCCAACCAACATATCTTCTCTGACTTTTGTCCCTGCAACAATCCCCAGCCCCTGGAAGACAGCCGGTCACTTCTGCTGAAAGAATGAACAGATCTTTCTAGGCTTTTCTTCTTTTTACACACATGCAATAGACTTATTTGTTTCTTTGTTTTTACAAAACTCAATTATCTGTACATATGGCCTGGAATCTATTGTTTCAACTTGATAATAAAAAGACATCGTTGCAGAGGCTGACTTTTTCTTTTTCTTTCTTTCTTTCTTTTTTTTTTTAAGACCAGAGGGAAGAATGTGTATTTACGGTCTGCAAGAGAGGGATGAGACGGTGAAGTAGGCCAAGCAGGAGATGGGATGACGGGGAGAAGCAGATGCCTTCATCAGGAAGGGCCCAATAAAAACAGGCAGAACACTCCCGACAGATCCGGGCGCGGCTCGCAGTGGAATTTCCAAAATCTATGAAAAAGGTGTAAATGAAATGTGCGAGCCGTGTCCTACCCCGAAGCCCTGGTGGCTTCCTGCGAGGTGAATCACAATAATGGTTTCCCATGCAGCCTCTCAGAAAGCAGCTCTGGGCTGACTCCTGCACATATATATGTATGGGTTTTTTATTTGGTTATTAAAATATTTTTACAGATGCAATCTTTCTATACGCATCATTCTGCCTTTTGCTGACACTTAAGTCATCACAATAGTTTCCATCTTAGGCTTACCTTTCAATGGGAAAGACAAAACTCTGCCACCCAGACAAACCTTATTTCATGAGTCATTCTCTCCTGATGGCTATTAGGTCATGAGCCACGTCTACCCCTGACCCCTGCTTCTTTTTTGCTATTATTTTTTTCAGAGAGAGAGAGAGAGAGAGAGAGAGAGAGAGAATGAACCAGGGCCTCCAGCCACTGCAAACGAATTCCAGACACATGAGCCACTTTGTGCATCTGGCTTATGTGGGTCCTGGGGAATCAAACCTAGGCCTTTGGCTTTGCGGCAAGTGCCTTAACTGCTAAGCCATCTCTTCAACTCCCTTTTTTTTTTTTGCTATTATTAAAGCAAGTAATCAGACAGCTGTTTCAATGATCTTGGTGGAAAGTTCACATGAGTCCAATGGAGAAGCTTTTGAGAGAGAGAGAGAGAGAGAGAGAGAGAATATGCATTCCCAAAATAGTTTCCAACTTTTCCTCTACGCACCTTGTGTGACAGTACCTGTGTACTTCCACCTTTGGCCACCATGGATATTATTTTTTTTAAGTTTATTTTTTTGTTTTTTGGTTTTTCAAGGTAGGGTCTCACTCTGGTCCAGGCTGACCTGGAATTAACTATATAGTCTCAGGGAGGCCTCGAATTCACGGCGATCCTCCTACCTCTGCCTCCTGGGTGCTGGGATTAAAGGCATGCGCCACCACGCCTGGCAGCCACCATGGGTATTATTAAATATAATAAAATAAAGAAACCATATATGTAGTGTGGGGGTGGTGGTGGGGGGTGTTTGAGACAGAATCTCAGTAAGTTGTTCAGGTTGATCTTGAACTCATGGTCTTCCTGTCTCAGCCTCCCCAGTACCAGGATGGCAGGCATGCACCTGGCTTTTACAAGTGATATTTTCATTTTTACCAATCTATCAGATGAACATGGAAAAGAAGTTACAACTCTACAACTTACCGGAGGCTGATTGTTAATTGCACGTTGTTTTCATGGGCCTGCAGGTAAGCACGAGTACACGTGCATACATTACTTCATTGCCTGGGATGCGCACCTCCATGCTATCTTTCCAGCTGCCACCTGACTCAGGCCTCCGTCGTTTCTCCACTGGAAAGCTGACCTGGCCGCCTGCTGTTGCACTGGCTTGCACACAGCTGTCTGTCATCATTTTTTTTTTTTTTTTGAGGCAAGCCCAACAGATTGCCCCCTTTATTATTAGAGGGAGAGGGAGAAAGAGAATTGGTATGCCAGGGCCTCCAGCCACTATAATTGCACTCCAGACACGTGTACTACCTTGCATGCATGTGTGACTTTGCACACTTGTGTCACCTGCACCACCTTGTGCATCTGGCTTACGTGGGACCTGGAGAGTCAAACATGGGTCCTCAGTCTTCTCAGGCAAGTGTCTTAACGGCTAAGCCACCTCTCCAGCCCTGACTGTCATTCTTTACAGAGCAGCAAGTGTGAGCTTTCAAAGGTGTAAGTCATTGTTCTGTCAGTGCAGCAGGGACCTGCCTGTTGAAAGAGATGCTCCACTGTGCACAACACTTGACCTACGTCGCATATTCTCAAAAAGCATGGTGGCCTCTGAGTCCTCTGAATCCCACAGAGTGCTGAAGTGGGGACTGTAGACACCTTCCCGGAGACAAATAGGCTTGTGGCCTTGCCTGTCTGGACTGGTCTTAGGCTCCAGTGGCTCCTGGAGAAGCAAGCATAAAGGATCTCTGGATGAAAGGATTATCATTTTAAACTCCAATATGTTCACAGAATATGACTGAAGATTGCCAAAGACACAAGTCAACAGTTCATTGCAGAGTAAGAGTTACAGAAACAAAACACATCCCAAGAACACCAGCTACTAGAATTCTCTATAAAGAATACATCATCATAATACATAGGATGTGTTTAATGAGATAAGGTATGAAATTCTAAGCTAGCAACATGAGATTATAAAAAATCACCAAAGCAGATGTAAAAAGAATTAAATGGTTGGGTGTGGGTATTTAATCCCAGCGCTCAGGAAGCTGAGGTAGGAGGATTGCTGAGTTTGTTAGCCTGAGACTACATAGTGAATTCCAGGTCAGCCTGGAAAAAAAACAAAAGAATTGAATAAGTTAAATAAAATGCCTGAATAAAATTCTGTTGCTGCATCTTGGGACAGATTAGACATTGTTGAAAAGGAGATCATTGAACTGGAAGACAAACATGAAGAAATGATTCTAGAGTTAGAAAAGAAGAGAGGGGCTGAAAACTAGGAAAGGGGGGTTTAATGACATGGGAGCTATGGTAATAATGTCTCTCAGAAGGAAAGAAAGAAAAAGCAGGTGAAGAAGAGAAGGGTCTGATATATTTCATGAGGTGACCAGAGTTATCAAGTCACAGGTACCAGGAACCCTGGCAAGCACCAAGGAGGGTGAATAAAAAGAGAACAGCATTTGGATCTCCATGGTACCAAGGACAGGCAGAGAAGATGGCCATCCATCCACATAGATGCGTGCACCCTCCAGGACAAGCCTCCTCAGACAGGGGGCAAAACAAAGAAATTTCCAGATCAACATTGAGAGCATTACTGCTTTACCTCTGGACCTTTAGATAAAGAAGTTCATGAGGAAAGAAAACTGACTTCAATGAAAAGTCTGATTCATTAATTCTTTCTTTCTTTTTAACAAAATATATTTTTACTTATTTAGTTTTGAGCTCTCATTAGTCTTTGGCTAAAAGAGGGGTTACATACATCAAATTCTCCCTAAAATAATAATGCTTATCCCATTTAAACTATGCTGACTTCACTCTGGGTTGGAGAATCTGTTCTTTTTCAGAAAGTAGCGAGACTGGAGGAGATAAACTACCCCTCACACTTCAGCCACAGCCCAGGTGAAACCACAGAGGAACTGGGGAGACAAGCATGAGTGCTGCTTCCATGCTGATCCTGATAATCAGCACCAGGGTGAAGGAGACAGACCCTCAAGATACTCAACACCTACCAAAGCAGAGATCCAGAGGTTCCTAAGAGCTCATCACTGAAGCAGACTTGAAACTCACCCACCGCTGCTCAGGGAATTTTGTGGACGAGGGGGTGGAAAAGATTGTAAGGGCCACAGGTTGAGACATCATGCCCAGAGGCATTCCCTGCCTACCCCCCAAAATAACTGACTGCTGCTCCCACAACACATAACCCACAACCCTGTAGGGAATACCTGCAACCCCACTGAGGAGCGTCCCCAACAGAATGAGGACAGGGATGAGGGAAAAGAGGGTACTAACTCATGATGTGCCCACACAAAATATGTGGCTAAAAAAATAATGATGACAACAACAATAACAACAAAAAGAGGGCTTGGAGCCTGGTCTGGTGCTGTATGCCTTTAATTATAGCACACAGGAAGCAGAGGTAGGAGGATCGCTGTGAGTTTGATGCCAGCCTGGAACTACAGAGTGAGTTCTGGGTCAGCCTGGGCTAAAGTGAGACCCTGACTCAAAACAAGTCCAACAAAAGGGGAGGGGCCTGGGGATGTAGCTCAGTGGCAGAGTACTTGTCTAGCATGTGGGATGTGGGTTCTATCTCTGGCAATAAAAAGTATAATTTATAGAAGATAAGAGATGATTAAGCTGGTCTGCCTGGGCTAGAGCAAGAGACAACCTGGACATCCCCCCCATAAAAGGATTAAACATCTGAATGAATACAGTTTTACTCATCTATTCATGAAATGGTCACATTGGACTCACCCCACCTCAGTTCTGTGTCATTTGCCACAGACACACATGAACTAAGAGGCCCAGACCTATAGAAAGTAAAAGGTTGAAAAAGAAACACATTGAATGGAAAGTAAAGGAAAGTGGGTGGATATAGCCATATCAGAGAAAGTAATATATTCAACTTACAACCAAAGTATTACTAAGGATGTAGGTGGTTACTGCATCAAAGGTCCAAACTGCCAGGAAGATATAACCATAGTTAGAATCAAAACAGACAAAGCAAATACTGGCCAGTCCGTCAACATGATGAAAGATTTTAGCACAATTCCTTCAATTTAGGGACGACCAGGGGTTGAATCCAGAGACTCACACATGCACATACTACTTCAATGCATCTCCAGAGCCTCAATGTGGTGTGTCAAGTAAGTAATAAGACAAGAGACATAAATAGAAGATACACAAATTGAAAAGGAAGAAGTCAAATTATTGTTATTTGCAGATGATATATTTCTATACATGAAGGACCCTGAAGGCTCACTAGAAAACTGTTCAAGCTGATAGATGCATTCAGTGAAGTAGCATGATACAAAATTAACACACAGAAATCAATAGCCTTCCTATATACCACTAACAAACATACTGAAGATGAAATCAGAAACATTCCCACTCACAATTGCCTCCAAAAAACCCTTTGGAATAAACCTAACCAAGGAAGTGAAGGATCTCTATAATGAAAACTTAAAAACACTCAAGAGAGCCGGGCGTAGTGGTGCACGCCTTTAATCCCAGCACTCGGGAGGCAGAGGTAGGAGGATCGCCGTGAGTTCGAGGCCACCCTGAGACTCCATAGTGAATTCCAGGTCAGTCTGGGCTAGAGTGAGACCCTACCTCAAAAAACCAAAAGAAAAAAAAAAACACTCAAGAGAGAAATTGCAGAAGACACTTGGAAAGGGAAAGACATCCCATGTTCATGGATTGGAAGAATCACTATTGTGAAAATGCCAATCTTACCAAAAGCAATCCACACATTTAATGAAATCCCCATAAAATTCCAATGGTATTCTTCATGGCAATAGAAATAACAATCCGAAAATTCATTTGGAAGCACATATTCACACAAAACCCCTTCAAATATCCAAAGCAATTTGGAGCAACAAAAATAAGGCTGGTGGTATCACTATACCTGACTTAAAGATACATTACAGAGCCACAGTAACAAAAATTTCATGGTACTGGCACGAAAATAGACACAGAGATCACTGGAATAGAGGACCCAGGGCTGAAGAGATGGCTTAGCAGTTAAGGTGGTTCCCTGTGAAGTCTAAGGACCCAGGTTTGATTTTCCAGGACCCACATAAGCCAGATGCACAAAATGCATCTGTAATTTGTTTGCAGTGGCTGGAGGCCCTGGCACACCCATTCTCTCTATCTGCCTCTCTCTCTGTTTCTCTCTCTTAAATAAATAAAATATTAAAAAAAAAACAAAATAATAGAGGACCCAGATATAAACCCAGGCAGCCACAGCCATCTGGTTTTGACATAAATGCCAAAAATGGTCAGTGGAGAAAAGAGAGCCTCTTTACCAAATGATGTTGAAAAACTGGATATCTACATGTAGAAGGATGAAATTAGATCCTTATCTCTCTCCATGCACAGGGATCAATTCTTTTTTTTTTTTTTTTTTTTTTGGTTTTTCGAGGTAGGGTCTCACTCTAGCCCAGGCTGACCTGGAATTCACTATGGAGTCTCAGGGTGGCCTCGAACTCACGGCGATGCTCCTACCTCTGCCTCCCAAGAGCTGGGATTAAAGGTGTGCGCCACCACGCCCGGCTCACAGGAATCAATTCTAAATGGATCAGAGGCCTTAATATGAGGCCCAAAACTCTGAAACCTCTAGAGGAAAAAGTAGGGGGAAAACTTCAGCACATAAGCATATGCAGGCAAGGACTTTCTGAATAGAACCCCAGGTACCTCATGAAGTTAAAAAGATTTTGTATAGCAAAGGACACTATTAATAGAGCAAAGAGGCAACCTACATAATGGGAGAAAATCTGCCAGCTATATATCTGACAGAGGATTATTATCTAGGATGTACAAAGAACTCAACAAACTAAATAAGAGTCGGGCGTGGTGGCGCATGCCTTTAATCCCAGCACTTGGGAGGCAGAGGTAGGAGGATTGTTGTGAGACTGAGGCTACCCTGAGATTACATAGTGAAGCCCATGTCAGCCTGGGCTAGAGCTAGACTCTACCTGGAAAAGAACAAAAATAAACCAACAAAAAAACCACAACTAAATAAGAAATCAAACAATTAAAAAATGGGCTACAGAAAGGAATAGAATTCTCAAAAGAAATACAGATGGCCAATAAACATCTAAAAACACATTCTACATTCTTAGCCCTCAGGAAAATGCAAATTAAAACTGCTTTGAGATTCTATCTCATTCCTGTCAGAATAGCTATCATCAAGAAAACAAATGACAATAAATGATGGTGAGGGTGTGGGGGAAAGAGGAATCTTTCTGCATTTTTGGTGGGAATATAAATTGGTACAGCCATTGTGAAAATCAGTGTGGAGGTTCCTGAGACACCTAAAAATAGTTTATCATATGACCCAGCCATACCACTCCTTGACATATACCCTAAGGACTCTAGTCATTACTATAGAGACACCTCCTCATCTATGTTTATTGAAGTTCTATTCACAATAGTTAGGAAATAGAACCAGCCTATATCTGATGAATAGATAATGAAGATGTGATACATTTACACAATGGATTTTTATTAAGCTATAAAGAAAAATGAAATTATGAAATTTGTAGGAAAATGAATAGATCTGGAAAGATTGTATACTAAGTGAGGTAACCCAGGCTCAGAAAGTCAAATACTGCATGTCCTCTTTCATATTGTGGATCCTAGCTACACATGTTTAGATTTGTGTGTGAGTTGGAGTAAAAGTGATTAGTAGAGACCAGGAAGCTAGAAAGGGGCCTTGAGAGTGGGAGGCAAGGAGAGGGCTTAAGAAGAGGATATCATTGATATATAAGAAGAGGGGTGGAATACTGGGATAAAATGGCCTAAGTGGGGGCAGAGAAGGGCATGGAGGAGCAGAAGAGGCAGGAGCAGGGTTAGTCAAAATTAAAGAGGTTATGAATAATTCATATGCAAACCTACTTCTTCACTAGCTAATATTATATATGTTGAAAAGGGGGGCTGGAGAGATGACTTAGTGGTTAGGGCACTTTCCAGCAAAGCTAGAAGACCCAGGTTTGATTCCCCAGTACTCATGTAAAGCCAGACGCACAGGGTGGCACATGTGTCTGGAGTTCATTTGCAGTAGCTGGAGGCCCTGGTGTGCCCATTCTCTCTCTCTATCTGCCCCTTTCTGTCATAAATAAATAAACACAAAAGGGATAGTCTGGCAAAAGTACCCTGTGGGGTTGATAATGCTATGCCCAGAAGTGCTGTATATGTTGACACTGCGTGCATGCATGTGTGCTCACAGAGGCCAGAGGTCGATGGCCGCTGTCTTCCTCTGTCACTCTCTGCCTTATTCTTCGAGACAGGGACTCTTGCAAAACCTGGAACATACCAATTGCAGGAACTCACCAGCAAGTCCAGAGATTCCCTCTGTCCCCCTCCCATCCTTGGAATTACAGGTGTGCGTGCCACCAGGCCTGGCCTTTTTAAAAATTTTTTATTGTTTTTTAGTTTTTTTGAGGTAGGGTGTCACTATAGCCCAGGCTGATCTGGCACTCACTCTAGTCCCGGGCTGGCCTTGAGTGCTTGGCTATCCTCCTACCTTTGCCTCCCAAATGCTGGGATTAAAAGCGTGCGCCACCACACCTGGTGGACCTGGCTTTTTAGGAGCATGCCGGGGATCTGAACTCAGGTCTTCATGCAGTACGGCCAGCAGTTTACCCACTGAGCCATCACCACTGATCCAGTAGAATTTTTATTAAAAAGTGTTTGCGTTGGGCTGGAGATATGGCTTAGCGGTTAAGCGCTTGCCTGTGAAGCCTAAGGACCCTGGTTCGAGGCTTGATTCCCCAGGACCCACATTAGCCAGATGCACAAGGGGGCACACACATCTGGAGTTCCGTTTGCAGTGGCTGGAAGCCCTGGCGCGCCCATTCCCTCTCTCTCCCTATCTGCCCCTTTCTCTGTGTCTGTCGCTCTCAAATAAATAAATAAAAAATGAAGAAAAAAAATTAAAAAAAAGTGCGTTTATATGCATTCAAAATAATTCTAATACTGTTAAAGCAATACAATAGTAATTTAAAATATCCCTCCAGGTGTGGTGGCACACACCTTTAATCCTAGCACTTGGGAAGAAGAGGTAGGATGATTGCTCTGAGTTCAAGGCTAGCCTGAGAATACATAGTGAACTGCAGGTCAGCTTGGGCTAGAGGGAAACCCTACCTTGAAAAAAAAATGATAATAGAATAAAAATAAATAAAATATCCCTCTCCACACCACACTAAGACCCCCCCCCCCATAAACCACACCAATACACATAACCAGGCCAGGGGACATTTACAGAGGAGCTAGGGGACTAAAGACCCAGAGCTGCTGCACACTGTCTCCCTGGGAGCGGAAGAGGAGGGGCAGTCTCTAAACTCTGAGCTTCGTTCCTACCGGCGGGTGCAGGTTCTGTGGACCCTGAAGCTTATTCCATGTGTGTGTTGAGGGCCTCTTGCCAGAAGGGATGCAAATTTATACAAAACCAAAAACTGCCATTAAAGTGAATATTTATCTCTTTATTTTTGCAGCGCTGGGGCTCAAACTCAGGGCTGGTTACGCAAAGCATACGCTGTCCTGCTGGGCCACATCCCCTTGCGCTAAATACAAAGTTATTGTCAATGTTTATTTAGAATAAAGCAAAAAGGCAACAATAAATTACAGATACCACAATCTGCAAATCCCACAACTATTACAAAATCTAGAAAAATATTTGTATTTATTTACAGGGGGGCGGACAGAGAAAGAGAAAAAACATGAATGGGCATGCCAGGGCCTCTTGCCACTGTACCAAAGTCCAGACATGTGCCACTTTGTGTATCTGGCTTTACGTGGGTACTAGGGAATTGGCCCAGGTTGGCAGGCTTTGCAAGCAAGTGCCTTTAACCACTGATTCATCTCCCAGGTCTCCTTTTAAGGATTAGCTGAATTTTTTTGTGACAGTTTCCCTTATGCTTTTTGGATTGAATCATCAATTGCCTCTATACATGATGAAACTTTGTCTTTTCATTTGTTTATGGCAAGAAGTGGGGGGCCACATTTAGACTTTCATATTTCTTTGTTGATTGAACGCTCACACAGTTTTTGAGATGGGGTGGGGGAGTGTCTCTCTCAGTAGCCCAGGCTGGTCTCAAATTCAAGATGATCCTACTTCAGCCTCCTGAGAACTAAGATTACAGATGTGCCCCACCATGCCAGGCTTAAACATGATTGACAGTTAAGAAAGTTTCTTCATAATACTACACTGCCATAGGATTGCCACCACGTTCTGGAAAGCTCTATCCTGTTTCCCTCACCCATGAGCCAGGAGCTGTGCAGGAGCTTTTGTGGGACTGCCTTCTTGCTCTGTCCATTCCATACCTGTCTCCCCTTCACCTTCTAGGGCTCTGGTGTCCAGAATCAGAGGACAAGTTCTGAGGCATGTTCTTGTCATGATGGAGGGAAGTGGCCCAGTCTTTGTTACTGAGAATTTAGCACGTACCAAACTCATCACCAAATCCCACTTACAGAATTCTGAACTCTGACTCCTTAAGATGGATCTCCCAATGTTTGGGGTCACTTTTCCAATGAAGGGCAAGAGGCAAAGTGTGATGGAAAGAAGTCAGATTGCAAACAACCAGTGGAAGACAGAAATCAGGATGAGACGGACTTACTGATGGATGTGAAAACCTCTCATGCCTTTGACGTTTACAAAACCTTACACCCATGTAAACACGTGGCTAGGGGGCATTGCCCTGCTATATCCAGACTTTGGAGCGGACATTTGAAAGAGAAACACTATGAATTTATCCAAGCACAGGGTGATAAAAAACTTTCAGGGAATGAGGAGAGAAGGGTCTCACATAAGGACAAGGTTGCAAAATAAGACACTGGCAAGCTGAGCAGATCTTACATAAGAGCGAGAGTGCACTTGTGCCTGTTGGGTCTGTAGCAACGCTGCGACGTCACTCACCACAGTCACAGACCGAAAGACCGGCTCACAGATACAGAGGGAGCGCTCAGTAAAATTCCACACCACTTGCAATCAAAAGCCCTTCAACGGAGAAATAGTTTTCCATGTCCTTACACTGATTAAGGGCATTATCAAAAATCCCCACACTGAATGCCATCCTTTAACAGTGAAATGCTGAACTTTGGAGAGCTGGGAAGACAAGGGCATCATCATCACGATTGCCAAGTCTGTTCAATGTCTTACTGATGGTCTTGGCAGTAAAGCGCAGAGAAGAGATAAGGGCCATGAAGATTAGAAAGGAAATAAATTAGCACTATTTGTAGATGATACAATTGTCTGTATAAAAATTCTGCATCTACAGATAAATTATTATAAATAATAAGTACCTAGCAGGACAGCTGGATAAAAGAATCCAACATATAAAAATATATCCCACAACAGCAACAAATGGGGACAGGGCAGGAATGCCATTTACAATAGTAAGTAAGGTGTAAGATACCTGGGAATTCATTCATAGAGATATGCAAGGGATAGTTGGAGGAGATGATAAAAATTTATTGAAGGCATTAAAGAAGATATAAATAAATGCAGGGAATGTATCCATAGATAGAAAGTACCAAAAAAGGGCTGGATTGGGGAATGGCTCAGTGCTGAAAGGCCCTTGCTTGGGTTTGATTCCCCAGTACCCATGGAAAGCCAGATGCACAAAGTGGCACATATGTCTGGAGTTTGTTTGCAGTGGCTAGAGGCCCTGATGTGCCCGCATTCTCTCTCTCTCCTCTTTGCAAATAATAAATAGAAAAAAGTTTTTTGAAAGCATAGAGCAAACCAACATGATACAAGTACCCATAAATACAGCTCCTGAGCAGGCACTCCAGCACCCGAGCCAGAGCTAGCCCACAGCAGACTTCTACAGCACACACAGTAGCCGAGGCTGGGAAACATGCAGGGCATAGAAAGAAGCCTCCAACCTTGAAGGAGAGCGGCAAAGTGTACTTCCGGCGTGCAAACTACACCTGGTAAGTCTCGGTTTGTACTCACTGGATAATCAAAATTTAGGAATTTCCAAGGAGCAGGAACAGGTATGGCAAGGATCAATGGGGATAATTCCTTTGGAAACAACTTTTGTTAATTAACTGTGAGGTCAGCAGCTTGCAGACATTTCCTATGACTCAGTCAGAGGTACATTCTCTGTCACCTGGCGTGCACAAATGTGCAGGCACATGCACGTATGCACACAGTGCAGGCAGACCCACAGGCACTAGCATAAGAAGATAAGAACAGAAGTTTCAGGAAACAATGTTGGCCCTCTCCAGCCCCGCCCATCCTCAAGGATTCTCTTGTCTCCCATTTGTGAAATTAAAAAGCCCTTGGGCCCCGCTAATGGGATCCATGCCTCCTTATCACACATTACAACTCTGATTTTGGGAAGCGGTCCACGTGTAGCCGGCAACAGCACAAGAAGATCCCCAACTAAGGCGCCAGAAGTGTCTTCACACCTCAGAATGCTCCCCACCAGCCACAAGTCCATACATGCCCCTGCACCCAGTAGTGGCTTGCTTCCTGGACTCCTAATATTGGGTGACAAAAGCAGGCATGGAAGAAGGGGGCGGAAGACTTACTTTCACAAAGCTCAGGAGAAAGCACTGTGTGGAGATCAGAAAAGAGAAAGCAGGGAGTAAGGGACTTAGGAAGGACGTCTCTGTGGGTGGGCAAGCAGCAGGAGGTGCTGGGGTGGGCAGTGGACACACAGTGGCCTTTCACAGTCTGGGTTTTTGTAGTTAGCACCTATTGCATTTTAAAAAGTGAGCTGGGGTTGGCCAGGCTCCCATTTAAGACTCTTTCTGTCCCTTGCCTGGGATCTCTTCGCCGTGCGCTCTTGTTCTCCCATGAAGAGCGCTCTATCATTCTATCATTCAGACGCTTTCTGACGATGTGCAGCTGGGCTCACCTCGGGGCCTTTGGACCTGGGGCCCTTAGCTAACAGTGCTCTTTTCTTTTCAGAGTTAAAAAAATTATTTGCATGTGTGTGTGTGTGTGTGTGTGTGTGTGGCATGGGCCCTCCAGGGCCTCTTGCCATTGCAAATGAATACCAGACACTTGCATGCTTTTTGCATACGGCTTACATGGGTAGCCTGGGAACTGAACCAGGACATGCAGATTTGCAAGCTGGTGCCTTTAACTGTGGAGCCATCTTCCCAGCCCAGCAAGTCTTTGTTTTGTTTTGGTTTTCTTGAGGTAGGGTCTCAATTTAGCCCAGGCTGACTTGGAACTCACTCTATCATTCAGACTGGCCTCAAACTCACAGCAATCCTCTTACCTCTGCCTCCAGAGTGCTAAGATTAAAGACGTGTGCTACCACACCCAGTCCAACAATAATCTTTTTACATTCATTTTATTTTATTTGTTTGTATGTATGTGTGTACGTGTGTATGTAAGTGCATACATTTGAATGGCAAGGGCTTTACCCACTGAGCCATCTGCCCAGCCCCAAGTGTTACCTCTTTTGTTTAAAAAATATATGTATATATATACCTATATATGTGTGTATATATATATATATATATATATACATATACATAAATATATATATGTTGGTTTTTTGAGTTAGGGTTTCACTCTAGCTCAGGCTGACCTGGAATTCACTATGTAGTCTCAGGGTGGCCTCGAACTCATGGTAATCCACCTACCTCTGCCTTCCAAGTGCTGGAATTAAATGCATGCACTACCACGCCTGGCTTAAAAAATATTTTTTAACATTTCAATTTTATTTATTTATTTGAGAGAGAGAAAGAGGCATAGAAAGAGAGAGAGTGAGAATGTGCATGCCAGGGCCTCCAGCCACAGCAAACGAACAACAGATGCATGCACCACCTTGTGCAGCTGGCTTACATGGGTTCTAGGGAATTGAAACAAGGTCCTTTGGCTTTGCAGGCAAGTGTCTTAGCCACTAAGCCATCTCTCCAACCCGAGTGTCACCTCTTTAGTGAGACCTTTTTCTTCTTCTTCTTCTTTTTTTTTTTTGGTTTTTCAAGGTACGGTCTCTCTCTAGCCCAGGCTGACCTGGAATTCACTATGGAGTCTCAGGGTGGCCTCGAACTCACGGCAATCCTCCTACCTCTGCCTCCCAAGTGCTGGGATTAAAGGCGTGCACCACCACGCCCGGCTTTCGTGAGACTTTTCTCATGACTTTGTTCATGAGGACTCCTCTGGAGCCCCCCAGCTCCTGCAGCCTCCTCCACAGAGAATGTTGGGGGACTGGTCCCTGTCCTCCTGGTGCTGAGCTTCAGTACAGATCAGAACACTGGCTTATCCTCCTTCACCCAAGTGGGGGCTCAGAAGAGTCGATGGAGCTCCATCCTCATCACTCTCAGGAGCCATCCCGCCTCCCTGTGCCCCTCAGCACACCTGCTTACTACCCTTCCTGTGTCCCAGACTCAGTGAGGGCGGGCACTCTGGCTGGAGTCCTGGTTCCAGTCCAGGCTAGAAGTGAGCCTTACAGAACTTTGGATAACGTGTGTGCCTCCCCTTTCGCATTGTGTCTCCTTGTACGGGGTCAGACTCTTGGTAGTGCTTCACACACAGGAAAGCTTACTTTAATGAACCTTGTACTTGTGATTACCCAGGGCAAAAAATTGGGACACACGTCACCTGGGCCATTACACACTGCCTTGACTGGGGTCCACACACCCCAATCTCCTAGCCACGGATGGGGCTATCAGAGTCCCTGTGCTCCATCAGCTTGGTTGGAGGTCATTGCTATGTCACTGTGGCCCTGACCTCACTCCTCCAGGCTTCCTGTTGCCCTCCCCAGCGCCACCACAGCCTGCTCAGTGTGGAGGGGCCTGAGAGAACACAGGGCTCTTGATTGTTTTATGATAGAGGAGGGCGGGTGCAGTTCCATTAGTCTGCTTCCCCAGGGTTAATGAGTGCAGGTTGCTTTGCTGAATCCTGAAAGGGAACTTGGGCGGATGTAATTACTGCTTTTAGTCAGTAGTGACCTCCAGGGCCGGTGTGGGGGAGACACAACAGGCATTGTGAGTGTGGCTCTGGAGGTAGGTGGAGAGGTGCTTGAAGTCCAGGCCAGGTGCTTAGTCACTATTCATTGGGTACCATTAAGACACATGTCTCCATGTACCACACAGAGGGGTGGCCCCTGTCACAGGAGGATGCTGTATGGTGAGCAGGGCTACAGCTGAGCAAGAGAGCCGAGGGTCTGCCTTTGGGTCTTAGCAGGAGGCAGAAGATGAAATATGTTACACTTGAAAATAGAGTGACAAACACCAACATGGATTCTCTAAACCAGAATGGCAAGGTGTGATCAGCAGAGCTGGGATCTCAGGAATCTGACATGGGAAGTAATGGGTGAGAACAGGGGGTCCAGTGGACCTGAAGTAATGGGTGAGAATAAGAGGATCTGGTGGACATGAGGTAACGGGTGAGAGTAAGAGGGTCTGGTGGACATGGGGTAACGGGTGAGAGTAAGAGGACCTGGTGGACATGAGGTAACGGGTGAGAGTAAGAGGACCTGGTGGACATGAGGTAACAGGTGAGAGTGAGAGGACCTGGTGGACATGGGGTAACGGGTGAGAGTAAGAGGACCTGGTGGACATGAGGTAACAGGTGAGAGTAAGAGGACCTGGTGGACATGAGGTAACAGGTGAGAGTGAGAGGACCTGGTGGACATGAGGTAATGGGTGAGAGTAAGAGGACCTGGTGGACATGAGGTAACAGGTGAGAGTGAGAGGACCTGGTGGACATGAGGTAATGGGTGAGAGTAAGAGGGTCTGGTGGACCTAGCAGTGCAGCAGAAACAAAGGTTCTGGGACATGCCAAGCTGGTGATGTGATGGTATGAGGAACACCTGCAGAGCTGGGCCATGTGATGGTATGAGGAACACCTGCAGAGCTGGGTGATGTGATGGTAATGAGGAACACCTGCAGAGCTGGGTGATGTGATGGTATGAGGAACACCTGCAGAGCTGGGCCATGTGGTGGTATGAGGAACACCTGCAGAGGTGGGCCATGTGATGGTAATGAGGAACACCTGCAGAGCTGGGTGATGTGATGGTATGAGGAACACCTGCAGAGCTGGGCCATGTGGTGGTATGAGGAACACCTGCAGAGGTGGGCCATGTGATGGTAATGAGGAACACCTGCAGACCTGGGTGATGTGATGATAGCAAGGGGCCCATGGAAAGTGTGGCAGTTTAGTTGTAGTGAGGGGCTGCTAGGTTGGAGCAGCCCTGAGTTACATTGGTGAGGGGCAGTTAGGAGTTCATTTGTTGAAGCCCTTGGGTATGCAAGCAGAGGCTACAAGGAGCCACAGAGCTAGGTGGTAGAGGGATGGTAGGGTAGGGAAACCTGGGTGCCTTCTTGGGGGTCAAACAAGATGTGAGAGGCCTGCACCTAATACCAAGGAGGAAGACAACTTAGCTCTGTATTGAGTAAAAATGCTAAGCTATGCAGGAAAATGGGTGGATCTGGAGAAGATTATACTGAGTGATGTAACCCAGGCTCAGAAGGCCAAGCTCTGTAAGTTCTCTCATGTATGATCTTAGCTTTGAATTTTTAGATTTGTATGCAAATAGGAGTGAGGTTCAGTAAAGGCCATGGAAGGAGGTGGGAGGTCTGATGGGGAGAAGACAGTAGAACACATGTGATATGGAAGTAGAAGGAGCACTGGGGATGGTGGATAGAAGAGAGGTGGGGGGGGGGAGAGCTAACTAAAACTGAACACTTATGAGAAAGCCATATGGAAACCTACATATTCATTAGATAAATATTATTTTAAACAATACAGAGTTTGAACATGAGTGCCCTGCATGGGTAGAGAATGCTGCTCCCAGAGGACATAGGTCATTGCAGTGAAATCCCAGTATAAGAGGTAAGACATCTCCCAGTGAGTTATTGGTAATGGTGGCTCCTCAGACTCCTACAACAAAACAAGCTATTGTCAATGCTCTTGATTGCCCATCAGCACTAGAGGGTAAGACCCTGTTTCTGAAGACACCACTTGTTTCAGTTGCAGGACACTGAGAAATCAAGCTAGAACTGAGCTGGAAGCCTCCTCCTGCCAGCTAGCTGTCATAGGGCTGGAAGGTTCTATGCAGGCTGCTGGGGAAGAACAGTTACCAATAATCTTACCCAGCAGTGGATCCATGAGACATATAAACAGCCAGCCAGGCAAAGTTCACCCACTAGTGCAATAGTGGCATGACTGTTATAGGGGTAACCAATTGCTCTCTGACCGGATATGAGGTCTGCTCCATGGGAGGAATTTCGTGCCTGGTACTATCAATCGTGTCAAAAGCCTATGGCTGGACTGGAGAGATGCCTCTTACACATGAGAATCTCAAGCTGGAGATGACCAAGTTCAATTCCCCGGAACCTGTAAAAAGAAATCTGGGTGTGCACAGGCTGTAGCCACAGACACTGGAACGTCAGGCTAGAACTGAGATGGAAGCCATCTCCCTGTCAAGTAGCTGACATAATGTTGGAAGGTGCTGTGCAAGTTGCCAGGGGAGAAAAGTCATCTATAGTCTGAATAAGCAGTGATCCTGTAAGCTACAAAATAAACCAGCCAGACAAGCTGTAGCCTTGGGTGCAATAGTGGCACATAAATTACGGTGGTAATCAACTGCTCTGATTGGATAGAGGCAGACCTCATGGTGGCGCATGCGTCTGGAGTCCATTTGTAGTGGCTAGAGGCCCTGGTGTTCCCATCTTCTCTCTCCAATAAATAAATAAAGTAAAATATTTTAATAAAAAACCGTGTTTATCATGGTAGTGACATAAGATTAGACAATCGAGTGAACCACAGCCCTTTTAGGTAGTGGGGTGTTTGTATATCAGTGAATGTGTCCCTCTCATTAGGTAATACTTCTTTCTCTCTGTCTTTTGAGACAGAGTCTCACTCTCTAACCCAGGCTGGCATTGAACTCACCCTGTATCTTAGGCAGGCCTTGAACTTGTAATCCTCCTGCTTCAGTTTCTCTAGTGCTGGATTATAGATTAGGTGTGCTACCAGGCCCAGCAACCATTCACATATTAATAACCTGGAGCAGGGGAGATAGATGGCTCAGTAGATAAAGTGCTCATTGTGAGAAAGGGAGGTAGAGGCAGGAGAATTGCCTGGAAGCACTTGGGCCAGCTACCCTGCAAACTCACTGGTGAACAACAAAAGATCCCGTCTCAAGGTGGAAGGTGAGGACCGAAGTTGTCCTCTGATCTCCCCAGGCACGTCATGGCACATGCACACCCACACTCACACTCACGCGTGAGCACACACATACACAGAAAAAAAAATGGTTCGATGAAAGGAAGCAGGATGGCTTCTCCTTTTCTTAATGCAGTTGCTTCTGTGGGCTTGTCTATGTTCCAGAAACTTTCTAGGAAGGTGCATACATAAATGCATGTGTGGAGGGGAGGGGTCGCAGACTGTTTTTAAATAAAATTTTAAACTGTTCCGGTGAAAAATCTAGCTAATGAAAAAATATGTTTCAAAATAGACCAAGGCATTGTTTGTGCTAAAGTCTCATTTGCAATGGAAAAGTCCCTTGTTTTTTTTTTTTTAATACATTATTAAGAGGCCTGACAATACAAACCACATTTTCCAATTCAATAGCCTACAAGGTCAGCCGAGCAAAGACAATGTAAGCCAGCCTCAGCCATGGCTCAGTGGCTAAGTGATGAAACTCTTTCAGGGGTAGCCTTGCAATCAGAGCCTGGGGTGGGCTGGAGGCGGGGATGCCGAAAGGCTAACCTCCAAAGCCAGCCCCTCTGGGGCCTAGGAGAGCATGCTTAACTGTAGGTCAGATATATTGTTTCCTGATTAACAAGGATGTAATTTCTTAAAGAAGGAAATCAAGGACTTTGCTCATATCCCTTGCTCTCCTGAGTTGGCTTGTGTGCAAAAAGAGCCACCATGTGCTTTTCTGCTCAGGAGAAGAGACAGCGGAGGTGTTAGCGGGCCTGAAGGAGGAGGCTGGAGAGGGTCCGTCTGAATTGGCCACTGAGTTCTGCCCTGTTTTCACTGGCATGCCACCTTCTCTGACTCCAAGGAATAAGCTGGCGATGCTTCTAGAATGTTCACTCCGGCTTGGACCACTAGATCCCAGTCCTTGAAGATCCCTGTGGTGGTTTGAATTCACAATGTGTCCCTTAGGTTCATGTGTTTGAATAGTTAGCCCCCTGCCACTAGCACTGTTCGGGAAGGTTGTTGAGCCTGTAGGAGGGGAGCCTGGCTGGAAGAAGTGAGTCGCTGGCGGTGGACACTGAGGTGCTAAAGCCTTGTGCCGTGTGCTGTGCTCGCTCTGCTTCCTTGAGGCTGGTGAGCATGTGACACTGGCTTCTCGCTCTAACCTGCCGTGCATTCTCCGCCATGACGAAACTTCAGTAAGTTCAATTAAACCCTTTCCTTCCACAAGCTGCTTCTGGCTCAGTCTTCTGTGAGAAGTTAACTAACACGTTCCCCCAACATTGTTCCCCTCATGGGTACTGCTTGCAAACACCGCCACTGCCCTCGGCCCACTGAGACCACGAGCACCTCTGTCTCACAGCTGCCTCTGTCTCACAGTCTTGGCTCTGCTCGTAGTCACCTGGGTGACCCAACGTCTTCTTGGTGTCCACATCCTCCAACTTTCCACTTTCTTCCGTTAATCAGGACGCCACCTACCTAGGTCCTGTGACAGGCACTCACCCAGCACTCATTGAATGGATAGGAAGCACATTTCTCCTGTACTCAAGAGCCTGTCAGCAGCTTCAGATGCAGCTTTTGTTCACCTGGCCTGGCTGAGCTCACAGCATGTCTACACTTCGCCCAGGGAAGACAAGCAGGGGCCGGTTTGTCCATCCAGCTGGGATTACATGTCATTTGCTAGGATGCCTGGGAAATGTTCTACAGCTTCTGCACAGCTGGAGACAGGGCTTCTAGGATCTTGGGAGAGGGGAAGAAATGGACACTGGAGGCAACCTGTGATATCCCAGTCACCTCCCCTGGCTGATGGTGCCCAACAATGTCATTTCAGGGATCATCACTTATGACAACCCTTACTCTTCTGCCAGTCATGACCTGGTTTCCTGTAGGTCAACCATTTGGCCCACTTTCCTTACCTACAAGAAAAGTCCCCAGACATGATCAGGACCAGGCTGGTCCTGGGATAGACTGAGGATCCCTCTTAGTTGGTCTTGGTTTCTTTCATCTTAATGTCCCTTAGGACCTTACCTGTCCCAGCTCTGTGGTGGGGACAGTGTGCCATCCCCCTTCTTCATCTTACCTCATCACCAAGGTAATGGATACCATGCTCAGGGGTGTAACCGTGGCTCCTGCTTTCTCCCCAGCCTCGCTCCCTTCCTCTCTTGGCCTCTTCCCTCTTGTTTACCTCATAAACACCCACAACTACTCACCTTCCTTTCCTGAGCATCAGTTTATCTATATTCTTTCAACAAAAGAAAATAAAATATTTCATATGTGGAGCTAAGTGTGAGCAAGGCACTTCCATCTCACAGATATATATTGTTTTTTTTTTTTTTTTTGAGATAGGGTCTCACTATAGTCCAGGCTGACCTGAAATTCACTATGTAGTCTGAGGGTGGCCTCAAACTTACAGTGATCCTCCTGCCTTTGCCTCCCAAATACTGCAATTAAAGGTGTGTGCCACCATGTGTGGTTCTCACAGTAATATTTTAAAAAATCCACTTAATATATTTTATTTTATTTTGAATGTGTGTAGTACATGTGTGTGTGTGTGTAGGTCAGAGGTTGATGTCATAGTCTTCTGCAATTGCTCTTTGTTTTTTAGAACTTAAAAAATATTTTTATTTTATTTACTTATTTATTTGAGAGGGGACCAGAGAATGGGTGCGTTTAGCCACTGCAAACGAACTCTAGACACACGTGCCACCGTGCACATCTGGCTTATATGGGTCCTGGGGAGTTGAACTGAGGTCCTTTGGCTTTGTAGGCAAGCGCCTTAACTGCTAAGCCACCCCCCTGGGCCCCTGTGATTGTTCTTTTCATTCACTGAGGCGGGGACTCTCACATGCACCCAAAGCTGGTTGCTTTGGCCGTCTGTGAGCCAGCTTGCCCAGGGGTCCCCGTCTCAGCCTCTCAAGTGCGGGGATGACAGTTGTGCTGCCATGTCCACTTGGCATTTCCATGGGCACTGGGGATCGGAGCTTAGGTCCTCGTCTTGAACAGCCCACACTTTCTCCACTGAGCCATCTCCTCAGTCATACATATATTAACATATATTAAATACAGCTGGTACCTAGGAAAACACACCCACACACACCACATCTCTGAACTCCCCACGCCAGCGTTTTAGTCCCTAACTCCCCCAGGTGGTGTTTACTAGTAAACTGCTACGTGTCCCTCAAACCCGCAGTTTGACCTTCTCTGAGATTTCGGTACCGCTTCAGTGGATGCCCAAGTACTGTGAGACTGTGGAAGGCCTCACAGATCCAAGCATTGCTTATGCTCAAGCCCCAGACACGCTTACCCAAGCTGGTTTCCATTTCAGTAACTGCCGGTTGCTATGAAGGAAATCAGAGCCCGTCAGCCTCGGATTAACACCGATGGGCCAAACAGTAGATTTTGGTTTCCAACTCTCTAGAAACCACATGCAGCTCCTCCCCCTCCAAACAAAACCATGTTAAGATTGCTGTAATTGTACATTTCAAAGAACAAGTCATTTTGTTTGCTGTGGTCACTAGTAATTCCAAGCTAAATACACGCACTAAATACACTCTGGATTGGCACACACTTGGGGGTGGGTGTGAGCTATTGCTTCTCTCTCTTTGCTACACAGTTTCGTACTAAGGACCCGGGGCAGCTACCGCGAGGGCTTGTGACAGGATGCTCACTACATGGACAGCATGGTTTCTAAATGACATGGTAGTCATAAGGGTTAGGTGCCTTGGTTGCAAGTAACAGGAGCCACACGGACTTCTGTAGGCTGAAGAAGGGTTCCCTGAAGGCCACTGCTGCTTGCTGGACTAAGGGAAGCGCTTGGACTTCAGCTGGAGGGAACCACTCTGTAACTTCCCCGAATGCACTGAGTTTCTGGTCTGTTCTGAAGATTCAAGGTCTTGCCACAAGCATCTTATTGGCCAAAGTGCAGAGTCATATCCCAGGCAGAGGTGGGACTCTCGGACGGGCAGGCTTTCCAGGCCTGGAGTCAATGAGGAGGGTTTTGCTATCGCCACATGCAAGGGATGGGAGTGTGGGGAGCCACAGCTATTGCTGGACCGCCGCAGCCTACGCAGCACTTCACCTCTCTGTTCTCAAGGTCTGCTCTGGCCGGTACCTTCTCGGGTGCCTCCTTTAATCTTGGGGCTTTATTGTGTGTGATGGGGACTGCTCCTGTGCTTGCCTGTATCATTCTTGAAGATTTGATGGCCCCATTTGACTCCGATTTCCACTCAGACACAGAGCTCTCTGGCCCCTCCATCTTCACCATCCCACACCAATGATGGCACATGCATGACAAGATGCCCACCACGCTGGCTTGAGACTCACAGAGCGCTTCTCTGCAGGCTCAACTCTCTTCCCAACCTCACCCACTTCCAGCCATGGCTCCTGTTTCAGGGTCTTTTGGAAACAATCTGAAAACCCAAGGGAGGTCAGGACTTGTCTTTGCACAACAGGCTCCTGAAAGCTGTTGTCACTCAGGGAACCGACCTATGCCACTGCCCAGGCGGACTCACAATCTTCCCTTGTACCAGCTTCAGAGTTTAGTTTCTTCCCTGGAGTCTCCCCGGCTCAGCTCCGATGCTCTCAGGTTCAAGTTGATTTTAATAGCCTCCCTTCCCCTTTGTCTTGGGCTACTGATCCTCATTTTGCAAACTGACTTCGGTGGTGAACCAGTGGATCTTGGAAGGCTTATTAGGGGCTCATTTTGGCTTAAAGCTTTCGTTAGCACAGTTAACGTCTGATATGTTGCACAGATATTTTTTTCACATGTAGCTTCTCACTGGTTTGCCATCCAGATGTTTTTTGAAATCAAGGAAGCTGCCCTGTTTGCCTTGAGCTGCTTATTTTGAATTTAAGATGCAGCCTCAGCCAGAATGTAAGTGAAGCCGCTGGCCGGGATGACTCCCTTGTGACAAGCCAAGTGCAAAATGAAGTTCTGGTGGTAATTTCCTTTGTTTTAGGTAATTAACACAATCGCCCATTTCTATTTACATTGGATGGTTAGAGAAGTATACTTAATTTTCTTCTCTGTTTTTATACTGAGTTTCAGAATGGAGATCCTGGGCTGGGGAGATGGCTCCGTGGATGAGGCCCTTGCAGCGTGAGTGAGTGCCTGAGTTTGGATCCCCAGGTCCCATGTGAAAGGCTGGGTGGAAACCAGAGCTCCAGAGGCTCCTGAGTGCCCACCACCGAAGAAGGCTTAAAATGCTCCCAGCGTGGCTCAGGGAATTCTGGGGAAGAGGGAGCGGAAAGACTGTTAAAGCCACAAGTTGGGATATTTTGCCCAGAGACATTGCCTCTTCCCCTGATAATGCGTGACCCAAAATCCCCATGGGGTTGACCTGCATCCCCAATGAGGAAGGCCTCTTCAGAAAAGGGGCATGGAGGAGGGAAAGGATGGTACCAACATATGCTGTTTACATACTAAATATGTCCATAATCTAATTAAAATGACTATATATGCATATATATTGCTGGGTGGGGTTCTGTAATGCCAGCACACATATAGTGAGTGAGTCAACAAATGGACACAGGAAAATTTTCTGGAAGCTTCATGAACAAGGGACATTGCCTCACAGAGGTGGTAGGTGAGGAATGACATCCCCAAATTGTCACCTGACCTCCACACACATGCCATGGCACGCACACATCCTCACTCACACACAAGAACGTGTACACACAGATACTTTCCCTGCAAAACAAACAAACAAACAAAAAAGCAACCAAGATCAAACATCCCCCCCCCACACCTACACACACACACACACACACACACACACAGAAACCCTCATCAAAGCTAATTTATTATGGAATGGCTTCTGAGCTTGCCCTGGTTAATCTGTACCCAAATGTAGCTAATGATAAAAGTAAGACCTAAATTAGAACAAAAAAATGTAAGTAATAGAAACAACAACAAAAGCCATGGTGGTTTCTCATTTTTCCCTCTCAAGCATAAATTGTTGAATAAGGAGATTTTTTTTTAAAGCCAGAAATTACTATGGAGGGAACCAACCTTGGCAGCTGGAAAGCTGGCCTGGGACCCATCTGGCATCACGGGTAACTGAGTACCATAGCCTCCTGTCTGTCACCCTCCAGTGAGGACATTTTCAAAGACAGAACAAATGAGGGAAATCAAAGTCCAGATTCGAAACCACCTGGGCTGTGTTGTTTTTCTTGGGCCCCACTGTGCCCTTGATTTCCTGATTGTCCAGAGCAAGAATAACAAATTCCATCCAACCCCAGCCATTTAGACAAAGATTTCTGTGAAAACCTACTGTGGGGTTGATCTAGCCAAACCAGTGGTCCTCAACTGGGGGCGATTTTGCCCCAAGGAGGCATCCGCCAAAGTCCTGGTTATCGTGATTGGGTCGGGACAATAATGCTGTGAGACAGTCACCTTGCACAGTACACACTGGTCTCAACACAGAAAGGAACTTGTTCCAAATGTCAACGGCGCTGAGGTTGAGGAAACTGGTGTGCATGTGCATGCGTGTGTCTGCTTGTTCGTGTGTGTGTGTACAGCTGCACTCAATTTGAATTTCCTTGGCTGGGCTGTTGGTGTGCCATTCTACCCAATGTTTCTGGAACCTGGACATTTCAAATACACTTCCGTTCAGGTATTTCAATTATATAAGCAATTGAAGTAATCCCAGCTAAAGAAAGGATCTTGCTGGCTGGTATTGCCGCCAGTGGTGGAAAAGACCTTGGATCAAAGTCTCCCTGTGGAGCATGGCACCTGTCTTAGTACTGGGAGCCAAGGGGGCATACTGAACCAGGTGGAATCGCCACCCTTCCTGGTCTTAGGGTCTGACTTGAGGGCTGTTGGGCTCGGAATTGGCTGCCTGCTTGTCACCCCACTGGACAATCTCTGCTTCTCGCTCATGAATTCTGCTGTGATGTGGTGACCGGTCACCAGGAGCCCAGCAGCAGGCATCGCCATGGAATGAGCAGGCCTCAGGGGGTGCTCAACCTCAGTGATTTCACTGCATGACGAGAAGCTCAGGATCTGCCAAGGACAACAGTCTGTACTGGGCCTGAGACTGCAGGTCTCTGCTCTGGCTTGCTTAGTCCTGGATGGGAGAGTTTGGGGAAGAGCTGAGTAGGGAGGGTTCAGCTTCTGTACACCTCACCTCAATGTGCAATACTGGTTCTTCGTTCAGCGCTCTCTGGACACCTCTTAGGCTCTTACTTGCTAACAAGCCAACCCGGATGTCTTAGCCTCTTTATGCCAAGGTAAGACCATGTGGTTAGAGCTAGCTGTGTGACCTCTTGATTCCAGCTGGGCAGGGAAAGCAGTGTCTGCCTGCCAGAGGTGCTTTTGGAAAGAAGCGTAGGTGACTCTTCAAACTATGAGCATGCCCCTTCCCAACCTCTCTTCAGACCCCTTTATCTTCTTCTCAAAACATCTGACATAGAAATTTGGGGCTGGGGGGGGGGGAAGCATGTGTTGAAGAGCTCTGGTACCCAGACCTGACTATAAAAGCAGCTAAGAGTATCTGTGGATGTGAGCATGTCTTACGATGGGACCTTGGAGCCTAAGATACCAGCTGCCATCCACTGGAGACTTGCTGGGTGCCAGGCAGCAAGCTAAGGGCTTGTCTGCATCTACATCTCATAGCAGCTAGATAAAAGCAAGGTTTGCTTGTCCAACTCACAGAAGAGATGGTTGAAGGCCACAGAGCTGATGGATGGGCCCACCAGCATACAGGAAGCGGATCTGGGCTTCTAAGCCATATGGCCTGATCAGGACCAGAATTCTTAGCCCTTCACTAGAGGAGGATGCTTGGGGCAAGCCCTGGACAGGAAACGCTTCAGTGAGGGCAGTGGATCCCTATAATGACATAGCACAGTTAACTGGCAGTTTACACATCTCCTCCTACCCATGGGCCATGGGGGTGGGTGGGCGTCAGTTCTGAAGAAGACAAACCCCCTACTGTTCGGGCCCTTTAGGACCACAGCACCCTTCCTTTCTCCCCCAGTCCTGCAATACGAGGCAGGGTTCATTGAGCATGTCGACCCAGCAGCCTTCTCTGGGTGGCTTGGGCTTGTCCCTTGCCAGGGGACTAGGGGAGTTTGGACTATCTTTCAATCTTTTTGGGGTCAACACAAGGGACCCCAAGAACACAAGGTCTTTAAGGGTCCACACACTGCCCAGCGTCTGGGCTGCTGGAGCACGACCTAGAAGGATCCTGGAGGTGCCACAGGTGTGAACCAGGTGAGGCTAGAGAAGGGGAGCACAGCCCATCCCCGGCAAGGTGTGCAGCCGGGCATGGCAGTCCCCAGGGATCCTCTGGGCACGTCAGACTGTGAGCTGATGGGGAGACGGGTACCTACCTCCCAAAAGTACCAGGACGCACGCGTAGGGGAGCGTGGCTGCAGGCATCCCGTCAGGGCGAGCAAGACAGCTGGCGCCTGCCGCGGAGCGATGCGCGGGTAGGAGTGGGTTTGGGCAGCTGTGGCCGGCCTGGGTCCTTCCTGCACCCCTCAGTGCCCCGGCGCGGTCCGGGTTGGGGTAGTTGCTAGCGGAGCTGCGCACTCATAGGTCCGAGTTGCCAGAGGAGGTGGGGACCGCCCCCAGGGAGGCTAGGAGCGCTCTGCAGCGCAGGGCGCACGGGCCGGGCAAAGGCCCTGCCACCCAGACCCCTAGGCGACTCCCCTCGCCCGCCCAGAGCAAGCAGGCCTTCCCAGGAGCTCAGCCAGCCCAGCTACTGGGGTGTGCTCCTAGCGCGCGCCTGGCCAGGCCATCCCAAGGAAAGGCAAGGGCGCGGGGGCTGGAAGGAGCTTCTCTAAAGGCAGCCGCTGGTCCCAGGACCCCTGAAGTTTCTATCCAGGCCTTCCAGTTACTCCTGGAAAAGTCACATCAACGTGGAGCCCAGAAATTGCAACCAAGAAAGTGGCCAAGCCAGGACCCAGCAGCCAGCACCGCTCCCTGTGATTAGCGCTCCCCCAGCAGCTAAGCGGTCTAGGCAAAGGCTGGGGCCGGGCTGGGTTTCCTCCCCTGCTCCAACTCCTCCTCCTGCCACCATCCCACTGGGCTCCTCGGAGTGAGTCAATTTAGGGTGGCAGCTTCAGAGGCCAAGCGGTCCTAAGGAGCCCGTGGCCCCTTCTGTGACCCCTCCCCATACCGCTCCCCATCGTGGATCTTCGTGCTTTTCTAGCCCCGAGGAAGGTGCATAAGCACCTGGGAAGGGAATCACGTGGCTGGGGAAGTGTACCGGGATTGTTCCTCTGCACACGTGGTGCTTCTGGGCAGCTGAGGTAGAAGCAGAGGTGACAGGGAAGGAGGGAGGGGACATCCGGGGAGGGAGGTGTGTGGACCCCAGGATCATTGCTGTGTGCTGCCACAAGCTGGAAGATGAATGAGAAATGACAGAAAGGAAGAAAACAGGAGAGGAAGGGGGGAGAAAGAAGGGTCAAAAGCAAAAGACTGGAAGGGAGAAGTGACAGAGAGAGCTGGAGAGAGAAGAGAGGAAAGGAAAGGTGTGGGGACACAGAGGGAGAGAGGGGGCACAGAGGGAGAGAGGGGGGAGGGAGGGAGAGAGGGAAGAGAGGGAGGGAGAGAGAGATTGAGGTTGAGACTACAGAGTGAATTCCAGGTCAGCCTGAGCTAGAGTGAGACCCTACCTCAAAATACCAAAAAAAAAAAAAAAAAAAAAAAAAAGATTTTACACGTTCATTTTGTCCCTTCCTCACTTCTGTGGGCCAAAACTTCCGGAGAGCACCGAGACAAAGAAACTGAGGTGAAGGGCTGTACCAAGGAGCCTCCAGAGCCCTTCATTCCCAGGACCCCCATCCTCGGCCTTGGGGTCCATCCTTACTTTCCTCCTCTGCAGGGACCAGCAGGAGAGCAGAGAGGGGCCCCTGGGTGATCCTACAGAGGGAAGTGTGAGGAAAGCCGTCAATCTCCTTCCACAAGGTGACATCCCTCCCCCCCCCCCCCCCCCGTTCCTGTAGATTACTGAGAACAGACTGAGACTTGAGGTGGCCTTGCTTAAACCTACATTGGTGTCAGCCTCCCCCTGGCTGACAGCCGTCCCCTGTCACAGGAAGTTTGTAGGCAAGGGATGACTCACAGGGCCAGAGAAGAGCTGCGTAGAGTGATTATTTATAATTGCGTAATTGTGACGATTTGTGGCAATTATGTGCCTTTAAATTTTGTGAAATTTACCATTACAGATAAAAGTGACATGCTCTCCTGGCCATAACTGTTGGCAACTGCCCTCCCTGGATTCTCTGAATGCAAGCGTTTCCAAGTCCCGCACATGGACAGGGTTCAAACATTAACGGTTGCCGTGGCAAAGGGGGTATAACTTGACGCCTCAGATGGGATTATAATTTGGTGCCTTGGGGACTTGCTGTGCTGCCCTCGGGAGCAGAGTCTCCCCGGCGGAGGTGCTGGGTGTGGTAGGCGTGTGGCTGATTTCTACAGGCGCTCTGTTGGTTTCTGAGAACTCAGAACACTGTTGCGTCCTTTCCACCCACGTGCCCTGCTCAGAGGTAGAACCATGGTACATCGTGGGCAAGACGGGCTCTGAGTTTGGATGACTGAATGGCGGGAGACGAGAGAGTAGCTTTCGGGATAGCAGGGGAAAGGTTAGAGCCGTGCTGAGATCAGGGTTTCCACGGCGACAGGTCCCACGCTCCTCGCTGCACAGGTGAGGATGCGGAAACACATGGCAGTTACCTGCGACTTATCTGTTTAGAGGCAATGGTAACCGTCACTCCAAAACAGCAAAAAGTGAAAAATAGATAGTAATATCTTCCGATTTTCCTAGGGGACTAGTCACCCTTGAGAGAGCGGGCGACATCACAGCACCGAAAGGACTTGGTCCACGTCCAGGTCTGGCCACACCACTGAAGAGTCCCCACTGGCAGCAAGGATGACCACGCAAGTTGTGCCACTGAAAACTCCCCCAGGTGACACAGGACAGCTACACTGCCCTCCTGGAGAGTCCTCTGCAATGAGCTGCTTACTGCTTGTATAATCTTGGAGAAGGAAGGGGCTCAAGAGGAGCTTATGAAGGTGCCTGAGCCCTCCCCTCCCTCCAGGAGAGACTGCCAATAGGTCTGACGTCATGCAGGTGGTGAAGGTTACGTGTGGCTGCTCATAGCTGCTCTGATTCAAGATGGCAGTTGTCACGTCCATCCTGGAGGGAGTAGCCACATCACTTAGTGTGTGAACAAGACTCTCCTGGAGTTATGAGGGGGTGAGAGGAGAGGAGGAAGGAACTGATGTTACGACTCATCTATGGCTCCAAAGGTATCTTTCGTTTTAAACAGAAAGACAGAAGGGGAGAGAAGAAAGTTGTATCATCAAGAGCTTTGTCGGCTAAGGAGGGCAACAATACATTTGGCTCCTGATCTCTTTCTTAGGTGTAGAAAAAGTAATTGGTTGTAAGTGGTGGTAACATAAGGCATTTTGGGGAGAAGTCCTGTCCTGTGCTGGTGTGAGTCACCTCCAAAGGCACGATTGTATTCAGGTCTCCAGAGCTGGGCTTTCTGCGCTGGTAACCATGGAGAGCCTCCCCAGGGGGTCAGAGCCACCTATGATTTGGGGTGAGCATGGGATTCTTGCTGGGGACACACCAGTGTGAGAGGTTGGGCATGTTGAGGTGTGGGTGTGGGGAGGCCAGCCTTGTTGCTCCTCTGGTGTCTCGCACCCTCCCCCAAGAAGTGCAGCAGGGTGCAATGGGGGAGGGGGTGGGGAAGCATTACCGGACAGGCCCTCGGTCCCCTCCTCTCCCTTCTAAACTCCGACCTCCCCTCCTTGCCCCTGTTAAAAGCAGCACTGGGAGATAAGATCAGCCAAAATCTTTCTATGAAATGGTCTGTTTCCTCTGCCTGTTATCAGGGGTATCTGATCAAAGAAATGGTGCAGGGTCTGGTTATCTAATAACCAAATAAATATCCAGGCTGGCCTCCTGGGCTGCTGTAGATGGCGTGAGGGCCAGGCTAGGCTAGGATTCAGCCTTTTCAGACCCCCAAAACTCCCTGGAGAGGAGCTGAAGGTCACACAAAGGAGCCTGGCTGGGACGCCATCTGGGGCCTGGAAGTTTTGTTCCTCAGCCTGACTCTGGGCTTCTGGGCCTTGGGAGGCAGGGTGTGGAACTTTTGTACCTGTCAGTCTTCTTGTTCCGTCTGGCCCTTGTGTGTTCTGGGGAGGTGGTGGCATTGGAGGGCTTAGTTTAGCACCTGGCACATAAGTGAACACTTTTGAATGAGTGGATGGATTGCTGGGTGGATGGATGGCAGAGTGGGTGGATGGACTGAGGACTAGATAGATGAGTGAATGGATGGATATATGAGGGGATGGGTATGTAATAGATAGGCAGATGAGTGGTTCAGTGAAGGTGGATTAATAGATGAGTGGATGGGTGGATAGGAAGGACGGATAGATGAGTGGGTGGGTGGGTATAAAGATGGATACATGAGTGGATGGGTGAGTAAAAGGATGAATAGATGAGTAGATGGGAGGGTAGAGGATGGGTGGGTGAATGTTGGTGACATTGAATTCTTTTTTTAATATGTTTTATTTTTATTTATTAGACAGAGACAGAGACTGAGAGAAGGAGAGAGAGAGAAAGAGAGAGAGAGAGAAAATGGGCATGTCAGGGCCTCCAGCCACTGCAGACGAACTCCAGATGCATGCACCACCATGTGGATCTGGTTTACATGGGTTCTGGAGAATTGAACCTGGGTACTTAGGCTTTGCAAGCAAGCACCTTAACCACTAAGGCATCTCTACAGCCCAACATTGAATTCTTACATTTGATGCTCTGGGCAGTACCCAGATGGGATGGTTGTTGATTTTTATCCTCATAGTCTCTAATTTATTAGCAATAATTCCTTAAGAAACTCAAGGATTCATTAACTCACCCTTGGTCACCAGTCCCCGTTCTAGAGACACGCAAAGCTATTGCACTTTCTTTTTTCCCAAAAGCTGGCTACGTAACCCTCATAAGGAGGATCTTACACCACAGAACCAAGATGGTGACCGGATAGCGTTAGAACTTCCGGCTGCCCCCTGCCCCAGGTTCCCTCTCAACAGCTCTCCACCCAGACCAGAATGTGGGCCAGGCCCCATTTCTCACACTGTGCACATTTGTAGAATGGCTGCCCCAGGAAGGGTCTGCCTGCCCACTCCTTTCCCATCTGCCAGCTGGTGCCAAGAAAGGGCAAACCTACCAAGACAGATTTTCTTGCTTTGTGGGAGGAGAAAAATAAAGAAAAGCCAGTCTGTGTGGCTTCAGACAGCAGGTTATAAAGTATATTGCTGCCCTCCCATGTGAAAATCAATACACGCTCCCCAAACAGTATCTGAAAAGATAGAGTTTATTATTTCTCTCCCATTATGAAATTAACAGTGTTCCCAATATACTGTCTGGAAAATATAGATAGAGTGGAATGAAGGGAAAAGGACGGTCGTGGGTACTCTACCTGGAGACAAGTCCTGCTGACACTGGGTTTGGGATTTTTCCTGTCGCGGTCTGGAACCCCTGGCAATTTCCGGAGCTGCAGCTTCTGCTTGGAGGACACGGTGTTCTGTCTCAGAGGCGCAGCTTATCTTCCTGTCTGTGTTTCTTCTTCTTATTTCTATCCAGTCACATCTATGTCATCTCTACCTATGGCATATTAGTCTCTAAGATATGGTCAGATCTAATACTTAAACAAGACACAGACCTCCCTCCCCCAATTTATCTTTTGGGTTATAATTCCTTAGCTTTTAAAAAATTGCCAAGTGCAAGGCCATGAATAAAGTGGGGGGGGGCAGAAGGACAAAGTAAAGTCATGTTCTTTTTATTTCATTATATTTTTGAGTGAAAGAGAAAGAGTGAAAGAGAGAGAGAGAGAGAGAGAGAGGAAAAAATGGGCATGCCAAGGTCTTTCAGTACTGTGAATGAACTCCAGACATGTGCACCCTTGTGCTACATATGTGACATTGCGTGATTGCATTACCGTGTGTCTGGCTACGTGGGACCTGGAGATTTGAACGTGCATTCTGAGGCTTTGTGGGCAAGTGTCTTAACCACTAAGCCATCTCTCCAGCCCCCACATTTTTTTAAAAAAAAATATTAACCCTGGGGATGGCACCCAGAGCATCGTGCATGCTAGGCAACCAGCCCCGTACTGAGCCATATCCTCAGCCCTGCTTCCACTTTCTCTTTTGGGACAGGATCTCACTAAGTTACACAGGCTCATCTTGAACTCTCTCCATAGCCCAGGCAGGCTTTGAACTTTCAATCCTCCTGTTTCCCAAGTAGCTAGGATAACTTGTCTGCAACACTAGGTCTAACACGTTATCCTGTTTTTTTTTTTTTTTTTTTTTTTTTGCCCCCCAGTGTCTTGCAGGTTGAACACCACTCGGCTGGGATCTCAGAACACAAGGCAGGACCCATGCTCCGGAGCCATTCGGCGTTTGCAAGGATCTCTCAGTTTACAAGTTTCTCTCTGCTTAGGATATAGGTCTTAGAGCAGCAAAGTGAATTTACACGGAAACACCCGAGACATGGTGTTGTCTAGGGGTCCATAAACCCACCCCCACCATGGCTCCTGAGGCATGGAGGGGTTATGGCTAGAGGGCCCCTGTCAGTTAGAGGTGGGGTTGAGTTCAAGGTGGAGATGGCTCTGCTTCCCTTACATCTGGATGCCTGGTCTGGGTGGGGTGGGGGGTCTTAGGAATAGGAGAAACAGAATTGAGTACAGGGTGGGGGACTCCTATAAGAGTGCTCACAGTACATCCTAAACAGAAGTGCTGACAGATGCCCCCCACCCCACCCCTTCCTTTCCTCTTCTTTTCTAGTTTACAATTAATATTCAGGGTTTAGTCTCCACCCCTCCTTTTGAAATGGAATTTTTATCTCTTGATTCATGCTACAAGATAAAATCCCTGCTTATCCAGTTGCATGAATAATTGATAAGCTCTTTCCAACTTGCCAGAAGCAACTTAGCAGTCTCGCCTTGTGGCCTGGAACCCCTGGCAATTTCCGGAGCTCCAGCGAGAGGCCTTCGCAGTTTCTGCTTGGAGTGCGCCGCGTTCAGTCTCAGCGGTGCGGCTTAGCTCTCCGTGCAGATGCATGAGCTACAGATTAGGCATGGAGCGTTGCAGTGTGGGGGACGTCAGTGTCCACTTCGGCTTTCTGAACTCACGTCTGTGGCAGGTGTGAACCTGGGTTTCAGTGAGAGCCGCCCCGACTGGCAGCCTCAGGGTTCACAGCATTAATTAACTCTAATCTGTTCCCTGATACTTTCAACCAGGCCCATGACATGAAGGTATTTTCTTTCCTACATATTTAATGGATGTAATGAGTTAACAATAAGAACCGTGTTTAGGTTCCTTCATGCATTTGGTTCTCTGGCCAGGGCTGTGTGATAAAAAGCAATGGGCTGTTATATCTGCCAACCTGGGTTTTGTTTCCCCCCCTCCCCTCTTTTCTTTTAAACAGGTCTGGACAGCTACCTGTTATACTTGGCTCATGTTAGCTTAAAAAAAAAAATTACAGTCCATACTGTAGAATACCCCAGTTCTTCAAGGTGGAGGTAAATGCCACATGAGGTGGCACTGAGGGTGCCAAACGCCCCTAAAAAAGGTTGGCAAGGTATTGTTCCTCCTGCCCCTCCCCTCCATGTTCCAAGCATCTTCCAGGTGACAGACATTTGACATGGCTGAGACTTGCTTGTGCCTTACAGCTGGTTCAGGAAACAGTCGGGAGCAAGCGGCACAGTTGTGTCTCGCCACAGGGGACAGGGACCTTGATTGAAGACACTGGCATCTACCAGCACAGGCGTCCATCTCTCCTCTCTCATTTGAGGAAGGTGGGGAGAGAATAAATTGGTGGGTTTTTTTTTTATATTTTAGTTTGTTTTTCCAAAGCTCCCAGAAATGAAGAAACATGTCATCAGTTTTAGCAAACAGTTTAAGCAAACTGAAAGCTCTCTGTGCACCCTAAAGGTGGAGGGTCTAGAGGGAGACTCTGGTCTTGGGGTCTTGGCTCTCCTTCCAGACACACGAGTCGTCCACTGCGCAAAGAGAGCTGTGGGGGACATGGATGGTATGTGGTGGCCCAGGTGAAAGGGGCACAGACCTTCCCAGACTTGGTCTCAGGCAGGAGCTGGTTGTTATCTGTCTGTGTGCTTTTTACAAAATTAAATTAATGTATTTTTAATTTTATTTTCAGATTTTAAATTTCTGTTTTTTAAAATAATTTTACTTATAAATAGGCATTAACCAATATACAAACATATTTTTAAAATATTATTTATTTTAAATAAGAGAGAGAGAGAGAAAGAAAGAGAGAGAGAGAGAGAGTGCACCAGGGCCTCCTACCACTGCAAAAAAACTCCAGATGCACAAACCACTTTGAGCATCTGGCTTTATGTGGGTACTGGGGAGCTGAACCTGGAGCAGACAGGCTTTGCAAGCAAGCACCTTTATCTGCTCAGCTATTTCCCCAGCCCTAATATAAGCATATTAATGGCATTTTAGCTATGTTAAGATTTACTGAGATCTGTTTCCTTTGGTTTTTGTTTTCAATTGAGAACTTCAGTATACGAACATACTATGGTTTGCACATATTCCAGTCTTGTTAGCACTTCTGTTCCCTGTCTCATATCCCCATCTCACTGAGAACCCTCCTCTTCAAAGTTCTTTCCTCTCTATGGTTGTCTAGCTCTTTTTGTCCTCCAAGTCAAAATGCCAATGGGCTCAGAATGGTGCAGGCCTTATGGGGCGACTGGCAACCAGCGGCTTACACTGGGAGGACAGAACTGTGCAGCACTCCTTCATCCTGTGGCTCTGACATTCATATATGTGTGCTTTCTGGTTTTTTTTGAGGCAGGGTCTCACTCTGGCCCAGGCTGACCTGGAACTCTTTATCCAACCCATACTGGCCTTGAACTCACGGTGACTCTCCTACCAGGTGCTTGGGTTGTAGGTATGCACCATCATACACAGATGGTCTGTGTGCTTTGACAGACCCACTGGTGGGCATTTCTCTGGAGGCTGGTTCCCCAGGTGTCTGTGGTGGCCTCCTTCTGTACCCTGCCCCAGTGTAAAGGCTCTTGTTGGGATCCCCAGGCAAGGTGACTTACTGGGGAGTAGAATGTGTGGTAGATGTCAACTTGGTTCTCTCGTGGAGTGTAAGGGTTAGGGAACAGTACTTGCCAGCCTGCCCTGTGCGGAAGTGAGAGGAACCATAATGGCGCCACTTCTTGGGACGCAACGGCAGTTTGATGGGTAAGTTGTACATTCGTTGGGTCATAACAGCCTGTCTTGAGCAACTAGTTTGAGTGAACGGGGTGATGGGGGCGAAGCCAGGCCCCAGACAGGACCTGGAGTGCTGCAGGATGTCGGTACCCAGTGATGCTGTGGCAACGTGGGGGCCGGAGGCTAGGAGCCAAACCACATCCTCCAGTGCCACCTTGGCCAGCCACCAAACTGCCAGGGCACCAGAGGGCAGGAAAAAAGGAGGGACCTCGGTGGTGAGGCCTCCTGGGTTCGGGCTTTGTTTTTCTCTCTTTCTTGGTTACAAAGAGGCCATATTTCTCTTCCAGAAATCCATAAAGCTCAAAGAAGGTAAATAACCCTGTTGTTCAGCAAGCACTGATGGGGCGGGGGCGGGGATGAGGCACTGGTGGGCACAGGGTACAAATAGGGCTCAGGCAGGCCTCTGTCCCAGTGCAGTGAGCATTGTGGACAGCTGGGTAGAGTTCAAGTTTGTCCTCCGTTCCAGACCCTTGTGCTAGGAGAAGCTGGTCCTTTCAAGCCTGACTGCAAAGCCTCTAGAGAAAGTATAGATTCCCGCAGGAGGCAGGAGATTCACATCCCTATGGGATGGAGGCCAGGAAGGAGGCTACGATGCACTCATGCTCCAGGACGTGGTGGGAGGCTCCGCTAGCAGGTTGGTGGGACCCCAGCCCTGGAGGATGGGACCTGCTGGGGACACTTGAGATGATTTCAGATGCTCTGGACAGGGAAGAAGGACCTGTTCTCTTTCTCAGGGGCTTGTGTAAGAGACAGTCTCCGATGGGAGTTGGTGTGCCCTTGTCAAGCTCTTCCTCAATAAAGTCCCCAGCTGCGAAGCAGGGAGCCCATCTACAGACTTCAATGCTCTGTTTTTATTGCTCTTAAAAAAGGGTGGCCAGGCTAGGAAGATGGCTCAGCAGGTAAAGACACTTGCTTGCAAAACCTGCCAGCCCAGGTTCCATTCCCCCATACCCAGACTAGCCAGATGCGCAATATAGCACATGCATCTGGAGTTCATTTGCAGCATCAAGAGACCCTGGCACTTCCATTCTCTGTCTTTCTACTCTTGAAAATAAATAAGTATGTATTTTTTAAAGGGTGATCATCTTTTCCTTACTGTGAGAAATATCACCTTACTTTTTTCCATCACATTTTCCTTGAGGTGTAATTTACATGCAATAAAGGCACGACTTTTTCTTCCTCTTTTTTAGTTTTCTTTTTAAAAAATTTTTTGAAGTAAAGTCTTACTCTAGCCCAGGTTGACCTGGAATTCACTATGTAGTCTCCAGGTGGCCTCAAACTTCATGGCAATCCTCCTACCTCTGCCTCCAAGTTCTGGGATTAAAGGTGAGCACCACCACGCCTGGCAAAACAAGGCTGTTTGATGGGCAGTTCTGTGAGTGATGAATACATACGTATGTACTTGTATGTTTTTTTTCTTTTCAATTTTTTATTAACAACTTCCATGATTATAAAAAATATCCCATGGTAATGCCCTCCCTCCCCCCATTTTCCCCTTTACAACTCCATTCTCCATCATATCCCCTCCCCCTCTCAATCATTCTCTCTTTTATTTTGATATCATCATCTTTTCCTCATCTTATGATGGTCTTGTGTAGGTAGTGTCAGGCACTGTAAGGTTATGGATATCCAGGCCATTTTGTGTCTGGAGGAGCATGTTGTAAGGAGTCCTACCCTTCCTTTGGCTCTTACATTCTTTCTGCCACCTCTTCTGCAATGGACCCTGAGCCTTGGAAGGTGTGATAGAGATATTGCAGTGCTGAGCACTCCAGTCACTTCTTTCCAGCACCATGATGCCTTCTGAGTCGTCCCAAGGTCACTGCCATCTGAAAAGAGAAGATTCTCTACCAAAAGTGAGAGTAGCATTAATATAAGGGTATGAATATTAAGAGAAGTGATTACTGGGCAGTTTGATATGCATACTATATACATTTAGCCAGATAGCAGCAGATGTTACACCCCTAGGGCTCATGACTACCCTTGTTTTAAGTTTTCAGTATCAGGAATGCATTCCCTCCCATGGAATGGGCCTCTAGTCCAATTAGAGGGCAGTTGGTTTCCACCATGACAGACGTGACACTATTGCACCTGTTGGCTCATTTGGCCTGGCTGGCCAAATATAAGGCTTGCAGTGTCCACTGTTGAGTATCTTCACTTGTACCTGTATGTTTGAAAGAGCTCTGTCACCTTTAATTCTCCCATGGGGGTGACAGCCCTTTTTACTCCCAGTCGTGGCAGCCAATAGTCTGTGTTCTGTATGATAATCTTGCCTCTTGTGGCTTGTCTCATAAACAGAACCACAGAGCGCATAGTCCTGAGTCTGGCTTTTCACAGTCTATGGAATGTATCTGGCGTTATGCATTCATGAGCTGTGTGTATGAATTGACGGGTAGCTCCAAGAGGAGAAATATACCATAGTTTGTTGAAGGACGTTGGGGTTATTTCTAGATTTGAGAGTTCCAAGTAAACTCATGCAAACATTCAAGTACAGGTTCTCATGCGAGTCAGAGCGTTCACGTCTGTAACTGTACAAGTGAGATTGCTGTGCAGTGTGGTTAGAGGATGTGAGAAACTACCATGCTGGCTTCCAAAGCAGGTGTCCAGTTTGGCATTCCAGCCATGTGTGCATGAGCAGTCTCCTGGCTCCGCATCCTCACCCACACTTGGCACTGTTTGAAGACTTTGGGTTTTGTTGGTCTCTTGGGTCTGGAGCTGCCCATAGTGCGGTTAGAGATGGTATTCCCCCGCGACTAAAGGCATTAGTGTCTTCTTGTGGGCTTATTTACGATTTGTGCACTTTCTCTGGGGAGAGGTGTCTGTTCAAATATGGAGCTAAAGCTTCTCCGGCTGTTGATGGTCATTTTCTCCTCCTCCTCCTTTTTATTTTTTGTTTCTTTCTTCTTCCTTCCCTCCCTTTCCTTCTTCCCCCCCTTTCTGAGACAGGGCCATATGTAGCTCAGGATGGCCTTAATTACCGATGTAGCTGAGGATGACTTTGAACTCTTGATCTTCCTGCTCTTATTAATTTTCTTAATAGTATCTTTTGAAGGTCATAAGTTGTTAATTTTGATGAAGCCTAATTTTTTATTTGTTTCTTATTTATTTATTTATTTGAGAGAGATACAGAAATAGTCAGGGAGAGAGAGAGAGAGAGAGGGAGGGAGAGAGAGAATGGGAGCACCAGGGCCTCCAGCCACTACAAATGAACTCCAGGTGCATGCACCCCTTGTGCATCTGGCTTATGTGGGTCCTGGGGAATCAAGCCTGGGTCCTTTGGCTTTTTAGGCAAGCACCTTAACCACTAAGCTGTCTCTCCAGCCCTATTTGTTTCTTTTATGGACTAACTTTTGGGGCCATATATAAGAGATATTTGCTTAATATATAGTCACAAAGATTTCTCTTTCATGTTTTATGTTGAAGGTCTTAGGTTTTACATTTAATTCCTCAAGTTAATTTTTTGGATATGGCAAAGGTTTACATGGAGGTTAATTTTTGTCATGGATATGCAATTGTTCCACCACCGTCTGCCGAGATCATCTTTTCTCCATGTAGCTGTCAATGTCACTATGCTGGGAACCAGTTGCCCTAGATTCTCTATTCCATTACCATGTCTTTTCTCTCTCTCTTTCTTTCTTTCTTTTTTTTTTTTCCAGGTAGGGTCTCACTCTAGCCCAAGCTGACCTGGAATTCACCATGGAGTCTCAGGCTGCCTCCAACTCACAGCAATCCTCCTAACCTCTGCCTCCTGAGGGCTGGGATTGAAGGCGTGCGCCACCATGCCCAGCTTTACCACGTCCTTTCTGTCTCCTACACCACATTGTATAAAAGACCTTCACTTTTTAGTAAGTCTGGGAATCATATAATGTGACTTTATTCTTTGAAATATGTTATTTTATTCTAACTTTATTTATTGTGTAATTAATTAACTTATTTTGTGCATGTGTCTATGTGTGTGCATGTTCGTGTGTGAGTGCGGACCTGCGTGTGTCGCAGCCCGTGTGGCGCTCTCGCTGGTGGTCACTCTTCACCTCACTCGAGGCAGGGTTTCTTGCTGTCCACTGTGCCCATTGCCAGAGGTCAACACTGGTTGTCTTTCTCTGTCACTCTACATCTCTTTTCTTTGCTTGCATATGTGTGAGTAATGTGGTCTGTGTGGTGAGTGTGCGGCTTAGCCATCACGCGTGTGCCCATGGGACGCCCCCCGCACCGGGTGCAGTGTCAGAGCGGACCATCCTACCTCCAGCTCCATCACTTTTCTGCCCATTTTTATTTGAGCACCTGTTAGCACCACTATGCCGAACCCTCGTGGGCAGGGCGCACCGGAGTGGGGTAGAAGCAGGTGGGCACCCCTTCCTGGCCTCTGGTACAACCACCCTGAGGAGGATCAGACATGGCCCAGAACTTGAAGGACTTAGCGGGACGCCTGCCCGTTGGGCCTCAGGGCATGGGCATGTCTCTAAAGATGCTGCTAGGGGGCGGTAGCCTATGGTGTCTGCAAATCTGGGTCCACCGTCAAAGGTGGGCACAGAGCCATCTTCTTTAATTGGATTGGCGGCATGCGACAAGACATCATCCTAGCCAAAAGTGTTCACTTCAGGATCTCCTGGTTCCAGTATCCTATCATCTATGATATTTGGGCCAGACCTTGAAAAATCTCCTACCCCAGAGGCTCCAAAGACCTGTAGATGGCGGACATCTCCCTGAGTGTGTTGTCTTGACCCAACACCCAGGAGCTTCCCAGCATGTACCAGCGCTCAGCGCTAGACTATGAGGAACAAGCGCTACCATCCGTTGTCAGTGAGGTGCTCAAGAGTGTGGTGGCCAAGTTCAATGTCTCACAGTTGATCACCCAGTGGGCCCCGGTGTCCCTGTTGCTTTGATGGGAGCTGACTGAGTGTGCCAAGGATTTCAGCTGCATCCTGGATGGCGTAACCATCACAGAGCTCCGTTTTAGACCAGAGTCCACAGCTGCTGTAGAGGCCAAACAAATGGCCCAGCGGGAGGCTCAGCGGGCCCAGTACTTGGTGGAGAAAGGAAAGCAGGAACAGTGGCAAAAGACTGCACAGGCCGAAGGGGACACTGAGGCTGCTGAGATGCTTGGAGAAGTGCTGAGCAAGAATCCTGGCTATGTCAAGCTCTGAAAATCTGGGCCACTCAGAATGTCTCCAAGACGATCGCCACGTCACAGAACCACATCTGTGTTGCGGCTGACAACCTGGTGCTGAACCTGCAGGACGAAAGCTTTATCTGGGGAAGGGACAGCCTCATCAAGGTAAGAAAGGAAGATGGTCATCAAGAAGTCCATCTCCAGAAAGGAAGTGGGTATGTTTCTCTTCCACTTTTTGAGGAGTCAGCTAGGGGGTCCGGCATACCCCACCCTGACCCCGGTAACATGTGGCGGGCCCTCAGTACTCACCCAGTCCTTTTTTTATGATTTTTTTCCAAAGTAGGGTCTTGCTATAGCCCAGACTGACCTGGAATCCACTATGTAGTCTTAGGCTGGCCTGGAACTCACAGTGATTCTCCTACCTCTGCCTCCTGAGTGCTGGGATTAAAGGCGTGTGCTGCCTTGCTTGGCTGGTCCTCTTCTTGAATTAAGGAAGACGAGAGCCCAACCTCTTTGGAGAGAATGACTTTCTTCCTGCCTGTATTGGCCCAGGGTGGGGTTGGGACAGTGTGATTTCTCAGTGATTTCCAACAGTGTTGTTCCCTCCCTCCTCTATCTCCGTGGGAGGAGATAACCACATCCCAGAAGTTCTCAATAAATTTTTTATTAAGCTGAAAAAAAAAACTTATTGATCCTGGAGTTTGCCTTCCTTCCACCCCCCTCAAACTCTGGTGATTGTCGGGTCTCTACTCTCCACAGGACAGGGTCACAGATGCACATAGCCATGCCCAGCTGTTTATGTGGGCCCTGGGGATTGAACTCGAGTGGTCTGCCAGCCTTCCTCAGGCCCTCATGACTGCACAGGATGCACTGAGCTGCTGAGCCGTCTCTCCAGCCCACTCTGCCTTACTTCTTGAGACAGGGAGCCCTACCGAACGTGGCACTCACTGAATCACCTGAACTAGCCAGCCAGCCAGCCAACTCCAGGATCCTCCCATCTCTGCCTCCCCCGGGCTGGGGTTATTTGTATATGCCCCATGCCTGGCATTTATGTGGGTGCTGGGGAATCTTAACTCAGGTCCTTAGACTTGCACAGCAACATTTCACCCACTGAGCCAAATGCCCAATTCTGCTTTTTCTTATGCATTTAAAGAAATCAACTTGTTGCAGTCTCCGAACACTCCAGAATACGCGTGCCTAGCTTTGCACTGGAGATGTGCTGGAGACAGTTTTAGGGTCACATTGGAGATGCGTGTTTGGAAGAATTATTGCCTATTCCTGTATGTTGAAGTGTTTCCCCTAGCAGCTTCGAGGCTCAGGGTTAACATCAAAGCCTTTGGTCCATTTGGAGTCTATCCTTGTGCGTGGAGAGAGGTGAGCAACTATTTTCATCCTTCTGCATGTAGATATCCAGTTTTCCCAGCAACATTTGTTAAAGAGACTGTCTTTTCTCCAATGAATATTTTTGGCATTTTTAATCAAACATCAGATGGCTGTAGCTGCCTAGGTTGATATTTGGGTCCTCTACTCTGTCGCACTGGTCTACGTGTCTGTTTTTGTGCCAGTACCATGCTGCTGTTGTCACTTTGGCTCTGTAATGTAGCTTAAAATCAGGTCTGGTGACACCACCAGCCTAGTTTGTTTTTTTCCACCAGCCTTATTTTTGTTGCACAGAATTGCTTTGGCTATTTGAATTTTTTTTTATATACTTACAAATGAATTTCAAGGCTGGTTTTTATATATCCGTGAAGACTTCCATTGGAATTTTTATGGGGACTGCATTAAATCTGTAGATTGTTTTTGGTAAGATAGCTATTTTCACAATATTGATCTTCTAATCCATGGATGTCTTTCCATTTCCTCGTGTCTTCTTCAATTTCTCTCTTGAGTGTTTTTAAACTTTTCATTGTAGAGATCCATCACTTCCTTGGTTAAGTTTATTCCAAGCTATGTTATTTATTTTATTTTTTGTTTTTTCTTTTTTGAGGTACAGTCTCACTCTAGCCCAGACTGACCTGGAATTCACTATGTAGTCTCAGCACAGCCTGGGACTCATGGTGATCCTCCTTCCTCTGCCCCCTGAGTGCGGGGATTAAAGGCGTGCGCCACCACACCTGGCCTTGAGGCAATTTTGAATGGGAGTGTTCCCTGATTTCATCCTCAGGACGTTTTTTATTAGTATATAAGAAGGCTACTGATTTTTGTGTATTAATTTTATATCCTGCTACTTTGCTGAAAGCATTTATCAGCTCTAACAGTTTGCTGGTAGAGTCTTTAGGGTCCCTTATATGCAGAATTTATCATCTGCAAATAATGATAATTTTTCTTCCTTTTCTATTTGTGTTCTTTTATTTGTGTCTCTTGTCATTGTTAGAGCTAAGACTTCCAGTACTATATTAAATAAAAGTGGGGAAAATAGACACTCCTCTTGTTCTTGACTTAGTATAAATACTTTAATTTTTCTCCACTTAGTATAATGTTGGCTATAGGTTTGTCGTAAACCGCCTTTATGTTGATATCTGTTCATTCTACTCCCGGTTTCTTCAGGACTTTTATCATGAAGGGATGTTGGATTTTGTCAAATGCTTTTTCTGTATCTATTGAGATGATCATGATCATGTGCTTTTTTTTGTTCAGTCCATTTATTTGGCATATTACATTTATTGATTTGCATATATTGAGCCATCTGTGCGTCTCTGGGATAAAAGCTACTTAATCAGGGTCAAGGGTCTTTTTAGTTTTTTGTATTCTGTTCGCCAGTATTTTGTTGAGAATTTTTGCATCTATATTCATGAGGAAAATTGGTCTGTAATTTTCTTTTCTTTTTTTTTTTTTGAGGTAGGGTCTCACTTTAGCTCAGGCTGACCTGGAATTCATTATGTAGTCTTAAGGTGGCCTTGAACTCACGGTGATCCTCCTACCTCTGCCTCCCGAGTGCGCCACCATGCCCAGCTACTGTAATTTTCTTTTTCTTTATTGTATCTTTATCTGATTTTGGTATCAGGGCAATTCTGGATTCATAAAATGAGTTTGGCAGTATTCCTTCCTCTTCTATTTTATGGGAAAGTTTGAGAAACACTGATATTAGTTCTGCTGGGAAGGTCTGATAGAACTCACCAGTGAATACATGTGGGCCTGGGCCTTTTTTAGTTGGGAGAACTTTTATAACTGCTTTGATCTCGGAGCCTGTTATAGGGCTATTTAAGTCATATATCTCATCTTGCTTTACTTTTGGGAGATTATGTATATCTAGGAATTAATCCATTTCTTTATATTTTTCATATTTAGTGGAGTATATGTTCTTAAGGTATATCCTTATGATTTTCTGAATTTCATTGGTATCTGTTGTAATGGTGCCTTTTTCATCTTTGATTTTATTAATTTGCATCTTTTCTCTCTTTGCTTTGGTCACTTTTACTAACAGTTTATCTATCTTGCTTATCCTTTCAAACCAACTCTTTGTTTCATTAATTATTTGTATTTTTAAATTTTTAACTCATTAATTTCTGCTCTGATCTTTATTATTTCTTTTAGCCTACTGATTTTTGGTCTGGCTTGTTTTTTTTCCAGGGCCTTAAGGTGAAGCATTAAGTTGTTTACTTGTGACCTAATTTATTATTATTTTTTCTCCTTTTTGGTTTTTTGAGGTAGGATCTCTCTGTAGCCCAGGCTGACCTGAAATTCACTATATTGTCTCAGGCTGGCCTTGAACTCATAGCAATCCTCTTACCTCTGCCTCCTGAGTGCTGGGATTAAAGGCTTCTAATTTCTTAATATAGGCACTTGAAGCTATCAATTTCACTCTGAGGACTGCCTTCATTGTATTTCATAGGTTTTGGTATGTTGTGTTTTCATTCTCATTTGATTCTATGAATTTTTTTTGGTTTATTTTTATTTATTTATTTGAGAGCAACACGCAGAGAAAGAAAGAGGGAGAGGGAGGGAGAGAGAGAGAATGGGCGGGTCAGAGCCTCCAGCCACTGCAAACGAACTCCAGACGCGTGCGCCCCCTTATGCATCTGGCTAACGTGGGTCCTGGGGAATCGAGCCTTGAACCAGGATCCTTAGGCTTCACAGGCAAGCACTTAACCGCTAAGCCATCTCTCCAGCCCTGATTCTATGAATTTTTAAAATTTCCTTTTGTTTTCTTCAATGACCCATTCATCATTCGGAAGTGTACTGTTTTAGTTTACATGAGTTTGTGTATGTTCTATAGTTTTTCTTGCTGTTGATTTGTACTTTAATCCCATTGTGATCAGATAGAGAACAAGGAATTATTTTAATTTTTCTATATTTGCTAAGATTTGCTTTGTATCCTAATATATGATCTACTTTAGAGAAAGTTCCACGTGCTGCAGAAAAGATGTGTATTCTTTTTTTAATATATTTTATTTATTTATTTATTTATTTATTTGAGAAAGAGAGAGAGAGAGAGAGAGAGAGAGAGAGAATGGGTGCACCAGGGCCTCCAGCCACTGCAGACGAACTCCAAATGCATGTGCCCCCTTGTGCATCTGGTTTACGTGGGTCCTGAAGATTTGAACCAGGATCCTTTGGCTTTGCAGGCAGACGCCTTAACTGCTAAGCAATGTGTCCAGCCCAAGAATGTGTATTCTTTAGCATTTGGATAAAATGTTCTGTAGATATCTGTTAGGTCCACTTGTTCTGTGATGTCATTTAATCCAGATGCTTCTCTGTTTATTTATTTATTTTTGCTGGGATGACCTGTCAGTTGGTGAGAGAGGAGTATTGCAGTCTCCCCCACTACTACTGTGCTTGGGATTATCTGTGACTTTACTTTGTCTAGTAGTTCTTTTTTTTTTTTTTATGAAATTGACATACCCATGTTTGGTACATGTATGTTTAGAACTATAATGTCCGCTTGTTGGGTTTTTCCTTAATCAGTGTAAAGTGACCTTCTTTATTTCTTCTAACTAGTGTTGGTTTGAGGTCTACCCTGTCAGACATTAGAACAGTTTCCTAGACCCATTTGCTTGAAATACCATTTTTCATTCTTTTAACCTAAAGTTGGGTCTGTCTTTTATGGAGGGATGAGGTTTTTTGGTTTGGGGGATTTTGTTTTGTTTTGTTTTGTTTTTCGAGGTAGGGTCTCACTCTGGTCCAGGCTGAGCTGGAATTAACTATGTAGTCTCAGGATGGCCTCGGATTTACAGCAATCCTCCTACCTCTGCCTCCCAAGTGCTGGGATTAAAGGCATGTGCCACCACGCCCAGCTTGGATCCTGTCTTTTAATACAGTCTGCAAGTCTGGTATTTTGTTTGGAATATTGAGACTGTTGATGTTATAAGTTGTTACTGAGAAGTGCATATGTATTCCTGCCATTCTTTTTGATTTTGTAGGGCTTGCTGTTGTTGTTACTGTCTTGCATTAACTGTTATTCGAGCATGGTTTATTCTCTACTTTGGCCTCATGTGTGGGCTTCTCATGCTCTTCAGACCAAAGGATCCTTTCAAGTATTTTCTGCAGAGCTGGCTTAGTGGTCATGTGTTCCTTCAGCCTGTTTTTATCATGGAAAGTTCTTATTTCTCCTTAAATTATGACAGATATATTAGATGGATATAGTAATCTGGGTTGGCAGTTGTCTTTCAGAATTTGGACATCATTCTAAGCTCTTCTGGCTTTTATTTATTTTATTTTACTTCCTTATCTTTTTTTCAACATGGGGTCTCACTGTAGTCCAGGCTGGCCTGGAACTCACTCTGTAGTCCCAGGCTTGCCTTGAGCTCACAACAGTCCTCCTACCTCTGCCTCCTGAGTGCTCAGATTAAAGGTGTGTACCACCATGCCCCACCACACCGGCTCCTCTGTCTTTCAAAGTTTGTTTTGAGTAATCTTCTGTTATCCAGATTGGCTTGCTTTTAAAGGTAAATAGGTGTGTTTACTCTTATGCTTTCAATGTTTTCTTTGACCTGTTTATAGTTTAATTCTAATATGGCGAGGAGAAGCTGTTTGCTGGTCTTGTCTGTTTGGTGTCCTAAATGTCTCCTGTATTGTATTGGCATTTCTTTTCCTTTTGGGGAACATTTTCTTCTATGATTTTAAGTATTTTTATTTATTTATTTGAGAGAGAGAAAGAGAGAGAGAGAGAGAGAGGCAGACAGATAGAGAGGAAGAGAATGGGTGCACCAGGGCCTCCAGACACTGCAAATAAACTGCAGACGCATGCGCCACCTTGTGCATCTGGTTTACATGGGTCCTGGGGAATTGAGCCTGGGTCCTTTTGTTTTGCATGCAAGTGCCTTAACCACTAAGTAATCTCTCCAGCAACCTCCTATGATTTTGTTGGAAATACTTACTATGTCTTTAGATCGGAATTCTTCTCCTTCCATGCTCTGAATTGATCTCTTTGTATTGTCCTGAATGTCATGAAATCCTGACTCATACCTTCCTCCTAGCTTGTCTTTCCTTTGCTCAAATGTTCTACATCTGCCACTTTGTCTTGTAGCTCAGATTTTGTGTCTTCCTTTTTTAAAAAAAAATGTTTATTTATTTATTTTAGAGAGACAGAGAGAGGGAGAGAGGCAGATAGAGAATGGGGGTGCCAGGGCCTCCAGCCACTGCAGACTAACTCTAGACACATGTGCCCCCTTGTACATCTGGCTTATGTAGGTCCCAGGGAATCAAACCCAGGTCCAGTGGCTTTGCAGGCAAGTGCCTTAACCACTAAGCCATTTCTCCAGTCCTCGGTCCAGCCACCACAAATGAACTCCAGATGTGTGTATCTTCTTATATATCTGGCTTACGTGGGTCCTGGGGAGTCAAACCAAGGTCCTTTGGCTTTGCAGGCAAACGCTTTAACCGCTAAGCCATCTCTCCAGCCCCTCTGTCTTCTTTTTGTTTTTTTTGGTTTTTTTTTTTTTTTTTTGGTTTTTCGAGGTAGGGTTTCACTCTAGCCCAGGCTGACCTGGAATTCACTATGGAGTCTCAGGGTGGCCTCGAACTCATGGCGATCCTTCTACCTGTGCCTCCTGAGTGCTGGGATTAAAGGCGTGCGCCACCACGCCCGGCTCTCTGTCTTCTTTTTGATTCATTGTATTGTTGGGACTTTCTGCAGAGATTTTTTTTTTTTAAGTTGACTTGCCACGTTTTTAATTTTGAGTATTTCAAATTGGTATTTCTTCAGTATTTCTATTTCCTTAATCATATCATGTTATCAACTTCCTTATTTTAAGAAGTTTCCCTGAGTTCTCCTAGGATTCCTTCAGGAGTTTATTTTCTTCTTTTGTTCCTTTCATTTTTTTCTTCGATTTCTTTGAACATACAGTTGTTCTTTTGAGTTCTCTGTCTGGCATTTCATCTAAATCGCTCTCTGGCTGAGCCTGACCCTAGCTGACAGTGTGGTTGCTACCAGCTGTGGCTCTCCTGCTCTGTGCCGGGGTCTTGCCCGGGTTAATAATTCCGTGTGCACTTCACTTTCTGCTGGGAGAGTGTATTGTGTGCTATGTTGCCTTGTTTTTCTTCCCTCGTGGCTCCTATTCCACCATCTTAACCAGAAGTTCTGAGACAGTAAATTTTCAATTGTTCATTGCCAGTGTATAGAAATATAATTAATTTTTGTGTATGGATTTTGTGTCACTGTGACCTTGCTAAGCTCACTTTTTATTATTAATAACTTTTATTTTAGTTTTATGAGGTAAGGTTTCCCTTTAGCCCAGGCTGACCTGGAATTCATTCAGTAGTCTCAGCATGGCCTTGAACTCACTGTGATCCTCCTACCTCTGTCTCCCACGTGCTGGGATTAAAGGTGTGTGCCACCACTCCTGGCCCTATTAATAGCTTTTTTTATACTTTATTTAGCTATGCTTGGAATTGAACCCAGGGCCTTTCTCATGTGTGTGTGCTAATAAAAAAAATATCAGGGGCTGGAGTGATGGCTCAGTGGTTAAAGGTGATTGTTTGCAAATCCTGCCGGTCCAGGTTTGACTCCCCAGTACTCATGTAAAGCCAGATGCACAAAATGGCTCATGGGTTTAGAGTTTGTTTGCAATGACAAGAGGCCCTGGTGTGACCATTCTCATTCATTTTCTTCTCTCTCCTTCTCTCAGTCTCTCTCTCTGCTTTCAAATAAATAAAATAGTTTTTTAAAAGCAGCCCCAACTCTTTTTCCTTTCAGTAATGTGAATGCCTTTTTTCTCTTGCCGTAATTGTTGGATACAGTATTGGACAGGAGAGCTGAGAGCTGACCTCCTTGCCTGGCTCTGGATCTAGGGAAAACACTTAGTCTTCTTATTCTTCTTGGTTTCATATTCCCCCCTTCTGTCCTCAAACTCTTTCTCCCTCCATTTCTTCTCCCCCAACCTTTCCCCTCCTTCTGTTTACATGTCAGGTTTGTCTTTTCTCCTTTCCCTCATCCCTCTTCATGCTCATCTCTTTATACTCACTCTTGATTAACATTCTGTCTTTGTAAGTTTTACCCACAATTGCCCCCTTATATATACATACTTGTAGATATTATAAGCTAGGAGCCCCATTTCAGAGAGAACATGTGGTTTTGGTCTTTCTGAGCTTGACTTGTTATATTATAGTACTATTATTTTACTATAAACTTAATTTTTATATACTGCCACATAGAATTCCATTGTAAATATACAAACTTTAATTATCCATTCACCTGTCAGTGGACATCTAGACTGATTTTGGTTCTTAGCAGTCATAAACTAAGGAGCAGTAACCATGAATGAGCACGTAGCTCTGTAGTAGAATGTGGAGTCATAGGGGTATATACTCAGGAGAGGTATAGCTAGGTCTTGTGTGGATTCTAGTTCTAATCTCTTGAGATACTTCCATACTGATTTCCATACCTGCTGTACTGGTTTTCACCCTCACCAGCAGCATTCCTCATTTCCCACATCTTCTCCAGCATTTATTACCAGTTTTCTTGATGATAACCATTTTAACTCGGGTAAGATAGTATCTCAGAGTGGCTCTAATTTGAATTTTCCTGATGGCTAGGAATCTTGAACATTTTGAAGAGTGTTTATTGGCCATTTGTGTTTCTTCTTTTGGGAACTGTCTATTCATTTTGTTAACTCATTTAGTGATTGGCAGATTTATTATATTTTGGTGTATAATTTTTGCTGTTCTTTGTAAATTCTAGTTACTAGTCCTCTGTCTGAGGTATATCTGACAAATATTTTCTCCCACTTTGTAGACTGTCTATGAGCTTTGCTGATGGTCTATTTTGCTGTGCAAAAATTTTTTAATTTCACAAAGTCCTGTTGGTTAATTCTTTTTGATATTTTTTAAATTGTCAACTTCCATAATTATAAACAATATCCCATGGTAATTCTCTCCTTCCCCCCATTTTTCTTTTGAAACTCCACTCTCCATCATATCCTCTCTCCCTCTCAATCAGTTTCTCTTTTATTTTGATGTCATTATCTTTTCCTCCAATTATGATGGTCTTATGCAGGTAATGTCAGGCACTGTGAGGTCATGGGTATCCAGGCCATTGTGTGTCTGGAGGAGCACATTGTAAGGAATCCTACCCTTCCTTTGGCTCTTACATTCTTTCTGCCACCTCTTCCGCAATAGACCCTGAGCCTTGGAAGGTGTGATAGAGATGTTTCAGTTCTGCATTCCTTTGCCACTTCTTCTCAACACCATGGTGCCTTCTGAGTCATCCCAAAAAACAAGCTTCTCTAATCAAAAGTGAGAGTGGCATTAATATATGGGTATGAACATTAAGAGAAGTTCATACTGGGCAGTTTGGTAAGCACAGTATATACATTTAGCCAGACAGCAACAGATGTTACACCCCTAGGGCTCATGACTACACTGTTGTAGGGTTTCAGTATCAGGGATGTATTCCCTCCCATGGAACAGGCCTCCACTGAAATTAGAGGGTGGTTGTTTTCCCCCATAACAGATGTGCCACCCATTAGCTCATTTGGCATGGCTGGCCAAATATAAAGCTTGCAGTGTCCACTGTTGAGTATCTTCACATGTGATTTCTCTCTCTCCCATTGAACTGCATACAGCATGGCTTTTTCCAGCTTTTTATCAGCTGGTCTACATGGAGGAGATTTTCAGCTCAGCTCCAGCAGGATTTCTCAGTGACCTTGCAGCCCAAGTATATGGAGTCTTCAGCAATAGGGTCTTACCATCTATTCCTGGAGGGAAACCAAGAGCCTCAGCAATGGTCTGTAATATTTTGGGGGCATCAGGGACCTCCCTGGCCAACAACTCCCTGGAATGTATCCCATCCCTGGCACTGAAAATTTTCTATTAACAATCTTAGGCTCCTGTGTGTTCCATTGTCCAAAAAAGTAGGTTTACATATGATTTATTTATATCCTCTTAGACTTTGATTAGCCTTTCCTCCATCTTTCCTTTACTCAATCTCTTCCCCTGACCTCACTTAAGCTGTTTCACCCCCATTAATCTGTTCTTCTATTTACATATATACATTACCATCCTATTAAGTCCCTCCTCCCTCCCTTCTTATTCCCTTTATATCTCCTTTCTAGCTTACTGGCCTCTGCTACTGAGTTTTCTTCCTATTCACATAGAAGTCCAATCATTTGTAGCTAGGATCCACATATGAGACAGAACATGTGACATTTGGCTTTCTGGGCCTGGGTTATCTCACTAGGTATAATACTTTCCACATCCATCCATGTTCCTGAAAATTTCGTAACTTCATTTCTCTTTATTGCTGATTAGAACTCCATTGTGTAAATGTGTCACATCTTCATTATCCACTCATCAGATGAGGGACATGTAGGCTATTTCCATTTCCTAGATATTGTGAATAGAGCAGCAATAAACATGGTTGAGCAAGTATCTCTAAGGTAGTGAGACAAGTCCTTAGGATATATGCCTAGGAGTGTTATAGCTGGGTCATATGGTAGATCTATTTTTAGCTCTCTCAGAAACCTCCACACTGATTTCCACAATGGCTGGACCAGATTGCATTCCCACCAACAGTATAGAAGGGTTCCTCTTTCTCTGCATCCTCACCATTTATGGTCATTAGTTTTTATGATGGTACCCAATCTGACAGGAATGAGATGGAATATCAACATAATTTAAATTTGCATATCCTTAATGACTAGGGATGTAGAACTTATTTTTAGATGTTTATATGCCATCTGTATTTCTTCTTTTGAGAACTCTCTATTTAGTTCCATAGGCCATTTTTTAATTGGGCTGTTTGATTTCTTATTATTTAATTTTTTGAGTTCTTTGTGTATCCTGGATATGAATCCTCTATCAGATGTCTAGCTGGCAAAGATTTTCTACCGTTCTGTAGGTTGCCTCTTTGCTCTATTCATGGTGTCCTTTGCCATACAAAATCTTTGTAATTTCATGAGGTCCCAGTGGTTGATCTGTGGTTTATTGTCTGAGAAATTGGGGTTATATTCAGAAACCCTTTGCCAAGACCAATATGTTGAAGGCTTTCCCCTGCCTTTTCCTTCAGCAGTTTCAGAGTTTCAGGTCTTATATAAAGGTCTTTGATCCATTTGGACTTAATTCTTGTGCATGGAGAGAGATAAGGATCTATTTTCATCCTTCTACAGATACATATCCAGTTTTCCCAGCACCGTTTGCTGAAGAGGCTGTCTTTTCTCCAATGAGTATTTTTGGCATTTTTGTTGACGATCAGGTGACTACCCGGACTTACATCTGGGTCCTCTATTTTGTTCCATTGATCTACAAGTCTGTTTTTGTGCCAGTAACATGCTGTTTTTGTTATTATGACTCTATAATATGGGTTAAAATCAGGTATGGTGATACTACCAGCCTTATTTTTGTTGCTCAAAATTATTTTAGATATTCGAGGTTTTTGGTGCTTCCAAATGAATTTTTGGATTTTTTTTCTATTTCCATTTCTTAGTGTCTTCTGCAATTTCTTGTTGAGTGTCTTAAAGTTTTCGTTGTAGAGATTCTTCACTTCCTTGGTTAGGTTTATTCCAAGGTACTTTTTTTTTTTTTTGATTTTTATTTATTTATTTGAGAGCGACAGACAGAGAAAGAGAGAGGCAGAGAGAGAGAGAGAGAATGGGCACGCCAGGGCCTCCAGGCACTGCAAACGAACTCCAGATGCGTGCGCCCCCTTGTGCATCTGGCTAACGTGGGTCCTGGGGAATTGAGCCTCGAACCGGGGTTCTTAGGCTTCACAGGCAAGCGCCTAACCGCTAAGCCATCTCTCCAGCCCAAGGTACTTTTTTTTTTAATGCAATTGTGAATGGGGGTGATTCTCTGGTTTCATCTTCTATGTGTTTATTGTTAGCATATAGGAAGGCTACTGATTTCTGTGTGTTTATTTTATATCCTGCTGCATGGCTGTAGGTGTTTATCAGCTTTAACAGTTTAATCAGTTCGCTGGTAGAGTCTTTAGGGTCCTTTATAGATAGAATCATGTCATCTGCAAATAAGGATAACTTGATCTCTTCCTTTCCAATTTGTATCCCTTTTATGTGTGTCTCTTGCCTTATTGCTATGGCCAAGACTTCCAGTACTATATTAAATAAAAGAGGGAGTAGTGGACACCCTTGTCTTGTTTCTGATTTTAATGGAAAAGCTTCAAGTTTTTCTCCATTTAGTATTATGTTGGCTGTAGTTTTGTCATTATAAATATCCTTTATTATGTTGAGATATGTTCCTTCTATTGCCAGTCTCTGTAGGACTTTTATCATGAAAGGATATTGGATTTTGTCAAAATCTTTGTCTGCACCTAATGAGATGATTATGTGATTTTTGTCCTTTCATCCATTTATGTAATGTATTACATTTATTGATTTCTGTATGTTGAACCATCCCTGCATCTCTGGGATAAAGCCTACTCGGTTGGGTGAATGATCTTTCTGATATATTCTTGTATTCTGTTTGCCAATATTTTGTTGAGACTTTTTGCATCTATGTTCATGAGGGAAATTGGTCTGTAATTTTCGTTTTTGTTCTATCTTTGTCTGGTTTTGCTATCAGGGTGATGCTAGCTTTGTAGAAGCAGTTTTTTAGGATTGTTTTCTTTTCTATTTTATAGAAAAGTTTAAGAAGCATTGGTGTTAGTTCTTCCATGAAGGCCTGGTAAAATTCAGCAGTGAATCCATCTGGGCCTGGACTTTTTTTAGTTGTGAAAGTTTTGATAATTGCTTGGATCTCTATAGTTGTTATAGGTCTATTTATGTGGTTAATCTCATCTTGATTTAATTTAGGTAGGTCATATAAATGAAGGAAGTCATCCATTTCTTTCAGATTTTCAAACTTAGTGGAGTATATGTTCGTATGGTAAGTCCCTATGATTTTTTGAATTTCTCTGGTATCTGTCATGATGGTGCCTTTTTCATCTTTAATTTTATTAATTTGTGTTTCTTCTCTCTTTCTTTTGGTCAGATTTGCTAAGGGTTTATCAATCTTGTTTATCCTTTCAAAGAACCAACTCTTTGTTTCATTGATTCTTTGGATTGTTTTTTTGGTTTCTATTATATTAATTTCTGCACTAATCTATTATTTCTTCCTGTCTACTGATTTTTGGTTTGCCTTGTTCTTCTTTCTCCAAGGCTTTAAGGTGAAGCATTAAGTTGTTTACTTACAACCTTTCTAATATCTTAATATAGGCACTTAAAGCTAGAAATTTCCCTCTTAGGACTGCCTTCATTATGTCCCAAAGGTTTTGGTATGTTGTGTTCTTATTATCATTTGACTTTATGAATTTTTTGATCCTTCTTGATTTCTTTATAGACCCATTCATCATTTAATAGGGTATTATTTAGTTTCTATGATTTTTGTATATGCTGTATAGCTTTTCTTGCTATTGATTTGTAGTTTGATCCCCTTGTGATCTGACAGAATGTAAGGAATTATTTCAGTTTTCCTGTATTTGTTATGATTTTCTTTGGGCCTAATATATGGTCTATTTTAGAGAATGTTCCATGTGCTGCTGAAAAGAATGTGTATTCTGCAGGATTTAGATGAAGTATCCTTTATATACCTGTTAGGTCCAATTGTTTTATGACCTCATTTAATCCAGATGCATCTCTGTTTTTTTTTTTTTTTTTTTTTTTTTTTTGCCGGGATGAACTGTCAATTGATGAGAGTGGGGTGTTGAAGTCACCCTCTACAACTGTGTTTGGTGTTATCTGTGACCTTAGTTCTAACAGTGTTTCTTTGATGAAGTTGGGAGCCCCCATGTTAGATGCATATATGTTTAGGATTGTAATGTCCTCCTGTTGGAGTGTGCCTTTAATCAGTAAGTAATGTTGGACTGAAGTATACCTTGTCAGATATTAGGATAGTGATCCCTGCTTGTTTTCTAGGCCCATTTGCTTGAAACGCCGTTTTCCAACCTTTCAGCCTAAGATAGTGTCCATCCTTTGTAGAAAGGTGAGTTTCTTGTGGGCAACAAATTATAGGATCCTGTTTTTTAAACTAGTCTGCAAACCTATATCTTTTGGTTGGGGCATTGAGGCCATTGATATTAAGATTTATTATTGAAAGGTGTGTATTTATTTTTACCATTTTTCTTGTTTTGTAGTCCTTCTGGTTTTACCTTTGCTCTCTTGTATTAACTAGTATGTGAGTGTGGTTTGTTTTTTCCAGGTTCCTTATATATGTACTTTTCTTTCTCTTCAGCATGGAGGATCCTGTCAAGTATTTTCTGTAGAGCTAGATTTGTCTTCATATATTCCCTTAGCCTGCTTTTGTTGTGGAATGTCCTTATTTCTCTGTCTATTTGAATGGATAACTTTGCAGGATAAAGTAACCTTGGTTGACAGTTGTTATCTTTCAGAACTTGGAATACATCATTCTAAGCCCTTCTGGCTTTTAAATTAGTTTGTGTTGACAGGTGGGGAACTTACCACTATACTAATGAAATGAAGTTATGAAATTTGTAGGAAAATGGATGGATCTGGAAAGGATTATACTAAGTGAGGTAACCCAGGCCCAGAAACCCAAACATCGCATGTTCTCTCTCATATGTGGATCCTAGCTACAAATGATTGCACTTCTGTGTAAGTAGGAAGAAAACTCAGTAGCAGAGGCCAGTAAGCTAAAAAGGAGATATAAAGGGAATAGAAAGGGAGGGAGGAGGGAACTTAATAAGGTGGTATTGTATATATGTAAGTAGAAAAACAGATTAATGGGGGTGAAATGGCCTAAGTGAGGTCAGGGGAAGAGATTGACTAAACAAAAGGTGGAGGGAGGGCTGATCAAAATTTAAGAGGATATATATATAGAGAGAGAAATAATGGGCGCACCAGGGCCTCTAGCCACTGTAAACAAAACTCCAAATGCATGCACCACCTTATGCATCTGGCTTACGTGGGTACTGGGGAATTGAACCTGGATCCTTAGGCTTCACAGGCAAACACCTTAACCGCTAAGTTATCTCTCTAGCCCTTGTTGGATTTTTCAGTGCTGGGGATGGAACCCATGGCATTGGCAATTGCCTTACCACACTTAACTGCAAACCCAGCAAAAACTAAAGCTGTCTTAAAATTCTAAAAAAAAAAAAAAAAATTTAAGAGGCTATAAATAAGTCATATGGAAACCTACTTTTTTGGACAATGGAACACTCAGGAGCCATAGATTGTTACTAGTAAATTTTCAGTGCCAGGGATGGGATACCTTCCAGGGAGATTTTGACCAGGTAGGTCCCTGATGCCCCCAAAACATTATAGGCCATTGCCAAGGCCCTTGGTTTCCCACCAGAAGTAGATGGTATAACTCTATTGCTGAAGACTCTACATACTTTGGCTGCAAGGTCACTAAGAAATCCTGCTGGAACTGAGCTGAAAACCTCCTTCATGTAGACCAGTTTATAAAAACCTGGAAAAAGCCACACTGCATGCAGTTCAATGGGAGAGAAAGAAATCACATGTGAAGGTACTCAACAGTGGACCCTACAAGCCTTATATTTGGCCAGCCAGGCCAAATGAACCAACAGGTGCAATAGTGGCACATCTGTTATGGAGGAAACCAACTGCCATCTAATTTGACTAGAGGCCCACTCCATGGGAGGGAATACATTCCTGATACTGAAAACCTACAACAGGGGGTAGTCATGAGTACTAGGCGTATAATGTCTGCTTCTGTTTGGCTAAATGAATATACTATGCTCACCAAACTTTCCTGTAAGCACTTCTCTTAATGTTTATACCCATATATTAATACTACTCTCACTTTTTGTTAGAGAAGCTTCTCTTTTCAGATGGCAGTGACCTTGGGATGACTCAGAAGGCACCATGGTGCTGAGAAGAAATGGCAAAGGAGTGTAGAACTGAAATATCTCTATCACACCTTCCAAGGCTCAGGGTCCATTGTAGAGGAGGTGGAAGAAAGAATGTGAGAGCCAAAGGAAGGGTAGGACTCCTTACAACATGCTCCTACAGACATAAAATGGCCTGGATATCCATGGCATTACAGTGCCTGACACTACCTACACAAGACCATCATAATCAGAGGAAAAGATCATGACATCAAAATAAAGAGAGACTGATTGAGAGGGGGAGGGGATATGATGGAGAATGGTGTTTCAAAGGGGAAAGTGAGGGGAGGTAGGGAATTACCATGAGATATTGTTTACAATCATGTAAGTTGTCTATAAAAAAACAAAATAAAAATAAATAAAGTTTTTGTTGAGTAATCTGCAGTGATCCTGATGGGCTTGCCTTTGTATGTGACTTGAGTTTTCACTCTAACTGCTTTCAATATATTTTCTTTGGTTTGTGTGTTTGGTAGTTTAGTTATAATATGGTGAGGAGAGGTTCTTTCCTGGTTTTGTCTGTTTGGTGTTCTAAAGGCTTCCTGTGTCTGCATTGGCATCTCTTTCCCAATTTGGGGGAAGTTTTATTCTACGACTTTGTTGAAAATGCCTACTATGCCTTTGGAGTGAAATTCTTCTCCTATACACTGAATTCTTAGGTTTGATCTTTTCATAGTGTCCTTAATATCTTGAAATTTCCATTCATACTTTCCTATTAGTTTGTCTTTATCTTTGTTGGACTCTATTATATCTGACACCTGGTCTTCTAGTTTAGATATTCTGTCCTCTCCATCCATTCTACTGGTGAGATTTTCTAGAGTTTTTTAATTTCACTCACTAGGTTCTTCTTTGCTAGTAATTCTGACTGGCTTTTCTTTATTATTTCTATTTTCTTATTTGTGTCTTGTATTGACCTCCTTATTTCATTAAATTGATTTCCTGTGTCTTCTTTGATGCCTTTAATTTCCTTGATTTTCTCTTTGATTTCTTTGAACATATTTATAATCATTCTTTTGAAATCTTGCTCAGGCATTTCCTCTAAATAGGTCTCATTGGAGGGCATTTCTGATGAAGTAATACTTTTTGGTGGATTTATATTTTCTTGATTTTTTTGTGTTTTTTTTTGTATTATATTGTAGCGATTTTTGCATCTTGGAATAATGTCATGCTTGGATTTTCTAATTATCTGCAGTATTATTAGATGTATTAATCAATCTGATATTATATATCTTTAGCATAGGAGCTTAAGGTGCTAGGTGTGGCTCTTAAGACTCTCAGAGTAATCACAAAAGTGAGCATAGGTGTTGGGTTTGCCTGTTATGAGAGTGTTCAAGTAGGCTGAGTGGAACAAAATACAGGCAGACCCTAAAATTTAACTAAAGAATGTATGCATTCAATGAAAACAGCACAGAGTATTTACGCAAGAGTAGGTATTATGACAACTAGATCCTCTAACAAAGTCACAGTCCCTAAGGATGTGTGTTACGCCACACCCTTAATCCTGTTAACTGGGAGGCTAAGATTTCTGGTCTGTAGAGGGTTCCAAGTTAACTTGTGGCCAAGTGAGACCCTTCCCTAAGGAAGGACAGAAGAGGAAACAAAGGCACTATAAATCAGGAAGCAACAAATGACAAGCCCAAAATGTAGCTTATTTAAGAATAGCCAATCTGACCATCCATCAGATTTAACATATAATTTTCCCTGACATGGAAGGTGCCATTAGCACTTCCGATTCATGCCTATATGCCCAGATTATTTGGTGGGTACTGACCTGGTGTAATTCCAGTTACCTTTTGGGATAGATTTGGTCTCAATTATGGTGTGCACCCACGTGGGTCCCTCTTTGCTCTGCTGTGGGCTGGGTCACTGGATCGCTGCTCTGATAGCCTGTGCTGTGAGCAGTGTAGGTGAACTCCCAGCCCAGGTCTCTGGTGCTTGCTGGCACTTGTGCTGGCAGTGGGGGAGGGGAGGCTGTAGATGGTGGCTGAAGTTCTCCCGCTGGTCCTTGAGATCCTCTTCCTTAAGAGCTGTTCCTCCGTTGGTCCCTGATGTCCTTCCTTCGTGTTTTTTGAGTTTGCAAGGAGGAGGCTAGTGTGAGTGGAGAGTCCCCTCGCCTGGCTGTTCCTGTGGCTCAGGCCGAGCCTTGTGGCTATGACCATGTGGACCTGGTGCTGCTGCTGCTGCTAGAGCCACTTCTCCTTGCTTCTGTGGGCTCTAGATGCCCTGAATCTCTCCGACTTCTCTGCTGCAGTTGATAATTTCTTATACACCTCACTTTTTAGTGGAAGAGTGTGTTTTGCTGTTTTTTTTCTCCCCTAGGCTGCTTTGGCATGGTTCCTATGCCGCCATCTTAACTGGAACCTGTTGGTTAATTCTTGGGGCTACTTCTTGTGGTACAGAAGTCCTCTTCAGACAGTTTTGTTTATGCCTAAATCTTAGAGCATGGTCTCTGTTTTTTCCTCTACCAGTTTTAGTGTTCAGGTTTTTTTTTTTTTTTTTAATGTAAGGTAGGGTTTTATTCTAGCCCAGGCTGGCATGCTGGGATTAAAGGCATGTGCCACCATGCCTGGCTCAATGATCAGGTTTTAGATTAAGAGCTTTGATCCACTTGGAATTCATATTTGTACAGGGTGGAAGATACAGATCTAATTTCATTTTCTGGAGTTGGATATCCAGTTCTGCCAGCACCATTTGTTAAGTAGGCTGTAGTTTTTCCACTGAATATTTTTGGCTCATTTGTCAGAGTTATTTCTGGGTCCTCTGTTCTGTTCCATTGGCCTGTACGTCCATTTTGGTGTCAGCCCCGTGCTGTCCTGTCACTATCTGAGGTTGGGTATCATGACACCACCAGCTGTGTTCTTTCTCCTTAGGACAAATGTTTTCTCCCACTCTGCAGGCTGTCTCTGAGCTTTGCTGATGGTTTCTTTTGCTGTGCAGAATCTTTTAAATTTCATGCAGTCTCATTTGTTGATTCTTGGGGCTATTTCCTGTGCGACAGGAGTCCTGTTCAGAAAGTTATTGCCTATGTCTACATATTGATGCACTCCCTATTTCCTCCTCCACTAGTTTCAAGTTTTAGATTAAGATCTTTAGGCTACTTGAAATTGATATTTGTACAGAGTACAAGATACAGATTTAATTTTATTCTTCTGCAAGTGAATATCCAATTTTTGCCAGCACTTTTTTTTTTGCACTGAATATTGTTGGTTCATGCATCAGAGGTTAAGTAGCCGAAGAAGTGCAGGTTTATTTCTGGGTCCTCAACTCTGCTCCGTTGGTCTGTATGTCTGGTTGGGTGCCAGTCCCATGCTGGGTGTGTCACGATTGCTTTGTAGTATAGTTTGAGGTCAGGGGTCATGACACCCCAGCTGTGTTCCTTCTGCCTTGGCTCTTTGTGGTAGTTTGTACTTCCATATGAATTCTTGGATTATTTTTTTCCAGATCAGTGAAGTCTCTTGAGTTTTGATGGGGATTACATTAAATCTGTACATTACTTTTGGCAAGATAGTCATTTTCATAATATTTATTCTGCCAATCCAAAAAATTAAAAGTAGAACTCCCACACTACCCAGCTATACCACTCCTTGCCATATACCGCGAGGACCCCACATTCTACTACAGAGAGACTGGCACATTCGTGTCTATTGCTGCTCTATTTAAATACTCAAGAATTGGAATCAGCCTAGGTGCCTACCAACAGACAATAGATAATGAAGATGTGGCACACACATTCAGTGAAATTCTATTTGGCAGTATGGAAAATGAAATTATGAAACTTGCAGGAAAATGGATGGATTCAGAAAGAATCCTAATAAATGAAGTGACCCATACTCAGAAAGATGAAAAAAACCACATGTTCTCTCTGATACTTGAATCTTGGTTTGTAATATCTATGAGTGTGTTTATTGGTGGGGGCATATGGGTAAAACCTACGAAGGTAGAGTGGTAACCAAGAGCGAGTACAAGGAGACGAGGAGGAAGAACCGAAGGAGGGGTGAAAGAGCACATGTGACATGCAAACAGAAAGGAGGAGGTGCTGAGGGGAAAGGAGTTTGAGGCTAGGAGTGGGCACAAGAATCAACAAAAACAAATTGTGGGGATAGAGAGATGGCACAGTGGTTTAAGGCATCTGCTTGCAAAGCCCGTCGGCCCGGGTTCAGTTCCCCAGGGCCCATGTAAAGCTAGATGCAAAAAGTGGCACAGGCATTTGTAGTTCATTTTCTCATTCTCCCTCTCTCTCACATCTTTGCAAATAAATAATATTTAAAAAACAAATTGTATTTGAGAATGCTAGAATAACTGATACCTAAATCTCTGTATGCCAACCAAAAAAGTAAAAAAAAAAAATTAGAAGAGTGTGATACTGCTTTATGCCTAGTCTAAGGAATTTAAAGTTCTGTGCTAATGACCCCCACACCTGGTACAATCATGTCTTTCACTTGTGCACGTGATGGGGACACACTGGTGCTACTTTTGGTTGTATTGTACATTTCTGGAAGTTAGTCACTGTCCATCCTAGGCACTGATGAACGTTCTCTATGAAGGCCCGCCTAATTAACTCTTCTGGTTTTGCAGCTGTGTGACTGGGTCCTGGCTCTGGACGACACCACCATTGCTGTATGAAAGGCAGACGCAGGCAAGATATGAATGAGTTTGTGTGGTGTTGGTCCTGTAAAAATCTTTATTTATGAAAACAGACCATGGGATAGATGTGGCCCACAGGCTGGGTATATATTTTGTGCTGATATACATATATGTATATATTTTTTTCTTTTAGTGTTTTACGATGGCCTTTTCATTGATTTCTGGATTACATAATTTGGTTTTTTTTTTTTGATCCATATATTTACTTTTTATTAAACTTGTTAAAGATACAGAGTTCTTACACCACCAAACCGTGCCTGAGAATCCAAAGAAATGGTACAATGGACAGCCTCATCCACCCATCATAAAGTATATTAAAACTTGATTCATGTGCATTTTGAGAATTTCACAATTATAATCAAAATTATAATGAGTTGGAACTTAAATCTACTGCAACCTAATTTGTTTTATTTTTATTTTTATTTTTATTTGCAAGGGAAGAGAGAGAGAGCGAGAAAGCACACTAGGGCCTCTTACAACTGTACACAAACTCCAGACACATGTGTCACTTTGCGCACCAGCCCATGGCTTACCTAATTTCTGATGAGAAATGTGATACAAGCCTTCTCTTTTCTCCCCTGTGTGTAGCTTGTCTGTTTTCACTGCCTGCTTGGAAGACTTTGTCCGAGTCTCAGAACTGGGCAACAGTAATGTAATCTGCCTAGGAGTTTGAGTTTAACTTTTCCCTTGTGGGTGTTTTCCGAGTTTCTTGTGATGGAGACAGGGAACAAGGCATTCTTCTGTTGTAGGTAGGTAGTTAGGGACATGGGCCCAACAGAACAGAGATGCCAGCCTGCCCTGGCATGACTAGAAGACAACTCCAGTCTAAACCTAAACTCTGAGTCATCAGCGTGGCCACCAGGAGCAGCTTCCTGGTTTTTCTTCCTTCCAGGAATTTTTGGCTGGTCATTTTCCCATGGACAGGAATCCACATTCAATGTTCATCTAACCCATCAGCTTATCAGGATCCTTCCCACATATGTTTAGAGTAGCCAACCCATCCAATCTGACCTGATGCCTGGTTTACTCCAAGGCATGAGAATCCCTCCCCCACCCAAGCCACATGTGCTTACCCACCCTGAACCCCTCCCAACTCAGGAGCTTTCTCCTTTCCTTTCTTTCTCTTTCTTTTCTTTTCTTTACTTTTTGTCGTTGTTGTTCAAGGTAGGGTCTCACTCTAGCCAGGCTGACCTGGAATTGATTATGTAGTCTCAGGGTAGCCTGGAACTCACAGCCATCCTCCTACCTCTGCCTCCTGAGTGCTGGGATTAAAGGCATGCGCCACCCTGCACGGCTTTTCTTTACATTTTTATTGACAACTCGTGTATATATAGACAGAATACCATGATGGTAATCCCCTCCCACCACTCTCTTTTTTCTCCCTCCTGAATGCCCCCTCCACTGAATCCCTTCTTCTTTGCCAACTAGTCTCTCTTCTATTTTGACGTCATCATTTTTTCCTTCCTATGATGCAGGTCTTGTGTAGGTAGCGTTAGGCACTGTGACGTCATGAACGCGGCAGCCACTTTGTGTCTGCAAGCGTCCTCCCCTTCCTTTGTTACATACATTCCTCCTCCCCCTCTTCTGCAACGGTCCCTGCTACTCCACTTTCTTTCCTAAAACAAATCTTGCTTAATCTGCACTGTCAGTTCTTTGTGGTCATAAAACAATGAGCTTGAGAGCCACTGGTTTGGGGAGTTAGGGTGACTGGTGATTATCTGGTGCTCTTAACCCTAAATTATGCCTTTCCAGAGCTGAGAGGGGGGTTCTGCCCCTCCCCAAACTTGTAACATTTGGATCTTTTATTTTTTTTTGTCATTGGTTTTGGCAAATGGTCTATGCATAGATTTAATTACTTAAAACATTAACATTGGTCTCAGCTGGGTGTGGTGGCTGATTCCTGTAATCCCAGCACTCCAAAGACGGAGGGGAGGAGGGTAACCACAAGTTTAAGCCCAGCCTGGGATACTTAACGAGTTCTATGCCAGCCTGAGCTACAATGTGAGTCCCTCTTTCAAAAAACAAAACTGCTATTTTCATAGCCAGAAATATAATTAGTTTTAGTAGATGTCCCTTGTGCCTTTGGGTGGAATATTCTATGAATGTCAACCAGACATTCAAGTAACTTTTTTCTTTTTTTTTTTAAATCTTTGTGTGTGTGTATATATATATATATATATATATATATATATATATATGAATCTGTATGTATGTATGAGCATAGATGTGTGCATGCCATGACGCATATGTGACCTGATGTGTCTGTCCTCATTTTCTGCCTTGTTTGAGGCAGGATTCCTTGTTTCCCAGTGCTGGGAATGACAAGTAACTGGTCTATAAGCTTCCATGGATTTTCCTTTCTCCACCTCCCATGTCACTGTAGGTACACGGGGATTGTATTGGTTACACTTGCTATCATGTTTGGCTTTACATGGGTGCTGGGGATCTGAACTCAGGCCCTCAGATTTTGGCTTGTGGCTGCAGAGAGCCTGGCTCATCACGGCAGAGAAGGCGTGGTGGCAAACGTGGCAGCAGCTTGTTCATATCTTGGTGGGTCAAGAAATAGAGTTTGGGTAGGAAGCAGGGGCTAACCCATAAGCTCTATGTTGGCCAGGTAGACTCCACCTCCTAAGGGTTCCATAACTTCCCCAAATAGCACACCAGCTGGGGAGCATGTGTTCAAACACAGGAGCCTGTTGGGAGCACTTTCACACTCAAACTGTGATGACTGCCTTCTCTGTCTAGGGGAAGGAGGAGGAGCTGGTGGGGAGGACTCAGGGGATGCTCCATGCTGTTACTGGGTGCTGCCATCCCATCCCAAAGGCCAGCGCTGGGGCTGTGCATGGTCAGACTATGCTCCTGTCCTTCCTCCTTAACTTTCTGAGAGCCCACATTTCAGCTATGGAGACACATCTGCATGTGGAGTGAATTCCTCTGGTCATGGTGGTCCTTCTCCTCCTCTTCTGAGCTATCCCCCCAGCCCTGTTTTACTCTGTTTTAAAATTTCCATACAGGGTGTCATTAAGTTGTCTAGACTGGCTTAAACTCATTCTCTATCCCAAGCCATCCTTAAAATTGTAATCTTCCTGCCTCAGCCTTTTGAGTAACTAGGATGATAGGCCTGACCACCAGGCTTGGTCCCAGACCAAGTTCGTGTATGTGTGTGTGTGTGTGTGTGTGTGTGTGTGTGTGTGTGTGTGTGTAAGCTAGAAGTCAATGTCAAGTGTTTTCCTCAATCACTCTCTACCACATTTAAAAAATATATTATTTATTTATTTATCTAAGAAAGAGAGAAAGAGAGAGAGAATGGGCACGCCAGGGCATCCAGCCACTGCAAATGAACTCTAGAAGCATGCGCTACTTTGCGCATATGGTTTATGTGGGTCCTAGAGAATTGAACCTGGGTCCTTAGGTTTCATAGACAAGTAACCACCAAGCCATCTCTCCAGCTCTCTCTACCATTTTTTTTTTTTTTTTTGATTTTTGAGATAGGGTCTCACTCTAGTCCAGGCAGACCTGGAATTCACTATGTAGTCTCAGAGTGGCCTCAAGCTCTTGGCGATCCTCTGACCTCTGCCTCCCGAGTGCTGGGATTAAAGGCGTGCGCCACCATGCCCAGCCTACCATATCTATGTATTTTTTTTAATACAAAGACCTTGCTTTCATTGGATCGCTGGGCTTTTGTTGTTATTTTCCATCATGAATCCTGAGCAGAGTTATCAGCGGTGGTTCATACAGTCAGGCAGCACACCTCTCCATTGCAAATGGAGACAGTGAAAGCTCTGTAGTTGACTATCTTTTAGATCCCAACATTTAGGAAGATTAAATTTAAGGACTAGGGTATAATATACATACCAGTGGCAACAGAAGCCACTTAGTAAGAAGATGAGTATGTGGCACGCGAGAGCAGCTCTGGCATAGTTGGCAAATCCTGCCTGAAATGAGCTGGATTTTCATTTAGAGAATATTTTTTAGAAAAAAAAAAAACCTTAAAACTTAGCTCATGGCCTTAAGTATTTTATTTTATTTATCTATTTATTTAAGAGAGAAAGAGGAGGGGTGGGAAGAGAGGACAGGTGTGCCAGGGTCTCCAGCCACTGCGAATGAACTCCAGATACATGTGCCACCTTGTGCATCGGGCTTACGTGAGTCCTGGGGAATTGAATCTGGGCCCTTTGGCTTTGTAGGCAAGCGCCTTAACCACTAAGCCATTTCTCCAGCCCAGTCCTTGAGTATTTTAAGTGTTGAAAAATCTTAGTATCCAAAGAGGGAACATATTAAGGGATGGAATAAGTAGTTCTTCTTCCACTTCACCTTTAGTTTTTTTTTTTTGCGAGACAGAGAGAGAAAGAGGGAGAGAGAGAAAGAGAGAGAGAGAGAGAAAATGGGCACACCAGGGCTTTTCAGCACTGTGAACAAATAGCAAATGTATGTGCCCCCTTGTGCACATGTGCCACATTTCATGTTTGTGTCACTTTGTGTCTGGCTATGTGGGACCCAGAGATTGGAACCCACATTCTTAGACTTCACAGGCAAACACCTTAATCGCTAAGCCATCTCTCCAGCTCCCATGTCATCATTTTTTTAAAAAAGATTTATTTATTTATTTTTATTGACAACTTCCACAATTGTAAACAATATCACATGGTAATTCCCTTCCTCCCCTACTTCCTCCTTTGAAATTCCATTCTCCATCATATCTCCCCCCAATCAGTCTCTCTTTTATTTTTATGTCATGATCTTTTCTTCCTATTATGATGGCCTTGTGTAGGTAATGTCAGGCACTGTGAGGTCATGAATATCCAGGCCATTTGGTATCTGGAGGAGCATGTTGTAAGGAGTCCTACCCTTCCTTTGGCTGTTACATTCTTTCTGCCACCTCTTCTGCAATGGACCCTGAGCCTTAGAAGGTGTGATAGAGATATTTCAGTGCTGAGCACTCCTTTGTCATGTCTTCTTAGCACCATGGTGACTTCTAAGTCATCTCAAGGTCACTGCCATCTGAAAAGAGAAGCTCTTCTATGCAAAAGTAAGAGTAGCATTACTATATGGGTATGAACATTAAGAGAAGTGCTTACTGGGAAGTTTGGTGAGCATAGTATATACTTTTAGCCAGACACAAGCAGACATTATACACTTTGGGCTGATGACTACCCCTGTCATAGGTTTTCAGTATCAGGGAAGTATTCCCTCTCATGTGGCAGGCCTCTAGTCCAATTAGAGAGCAGTTGGTTTCCCCTTTAACAGCCATACCACTATTGTACCCATTGGCTCATTTGGCCTGACTGGCCAAATTTAAGGCTTGCAGTGTCCACTGTTGAGTGTCTTCACTTGTGATTTCTTTCTCTCCCATTGAACTCCATGCAGCATGGCTTTTTCCAGCTTTTTATCAGCTGGTCTACATGAAGGAGGTTTTCAGCTCAGCTCCAACAGGATTTCTCAGTGGAATCTTCAGCAATAGAGTCTTACCATTTATTCCTGGTTGGAAACCAAGGGTCTCGGCAATGGCCTGTAATGTTTTGTGGGTATCAGGGACCTCCCTGGCAAAACAACTCACTGGAAGGTATCCCATCCCTGGCACTGAAAATTTTCTAGAACCAATCTATGGCTTCTGAGTGTTCTATTGTCCAAAAAGTAGGTTTCCATATGATTTATTTATATCCTCTTAGACTTTGATTAGCCCTCCCCCCGCCTTTCCTTTACTCAAACCCTTCCCCTGACCTCACTTAGGCTGTTTCACCCCCTTTAATCTGTTCTTCTACTAACATATATACAAAACAATCCTATTAAGTACTCCCTCCCTCCATATCTATTCCCTTTATATCTCCTTTCTAACTTACTGGCCTCTGATACTGAGTTTTATTCCTACTCACATAGAAGTCCAATTATTTGTAGCTAGGATCTACATATGAGAGAGAACATGGGATGCTTGACTTTCTGGACCTGGGTTACCTCACATAATATAATCCTTTCCAGATACATCCATGTTCCTGCAAATTTCATAACTTCATTTCTCTTTACTGCTGAGTAGAACTCCATTGTGTAAATGTGTCACATCTTCATTATCCACTCATCAGTTGAGGTACATGTAGGCTGTTTCAATTTCCTAGCTATTGTGAATAGAGCAGCAATAAACATGGTTGAGAAAATATCTCTATGGTAGTGAGAGGAGTCCTTAGGATATATGCCTAGGAGTAGTATAACTGAGTCATATGGTAGATCTATTTTTAGCTGTCTCAGGATCCTCCACACTGATTTCCACAGTGGCTGAACCAGATTGCATTCCCACCAACAGTGTAGAAGGGTTCCTCTGTTTCTGCATCCTTGGCAGCATTTATGGTCATTTGATTTCATGAGGGTAGCCAATCTGACAGGAGTGAGACGGAATCTCAATGTAGTTTTAATCTGCATTTTCCTGATGACTAGGGTTGTAGAATATTTTTATTAGATGTATATATGCCATCTGTATTTCTTCATTTGAGAACTTTCTATTTAGTTCCATACCCAATTTTTTAATTGGGTTGTTTGATTTCTATTTAATTTTTTGAGTTCTTTGTATAACCTAGATATTAATCCTCTATCAGATGTATAGCTGGCAAAGATTTTCTACCATTCTGTAGGTTACCTCTTTGCTTTTTTCACAGTATCCTATGCCATACAAAAGCTTTGTAATTTCATGAGGTCCCAGCGGGTGATCTGTGGTTTTATTTCCTGAGCATTTGGGGTTATATTCGGAAAGTCTTTGCCAAGACCAATATGTTGAAGGCTTTCCCCTACTTTTTCCTCCAGCACTTTCAGAGTTTTGGGTCTGGTATTAAGGTCTTTGATCCATTTGGACTTAATTCTTGTGCATGGAGAGAGATAAGGAGCTATTTTCATCCTTCGACAGATACATATCCAGTTTTCCCAGCACCATTTGCTGAAGAGGCTGTCTTTTCTCCAATGAGTATTTTTGGCATTTTTGTTGAAGATCAGGTGGATATAACTTACATCTGGGTCCTACATTCTGTTCCATTGATCTACATGTCTTTTTTTTTTTTTTTTTGCCAGTACCATACTGTTTTTGTTACTATGGCTCTATAATATAGGTTAAAATCAGGTATGGTGATACCACCATCCTTATTTTTATTGCTCAAAATTGTTTTAGACATTCCAGGATTTTGGTGCTTCCAAATGAATTTTTGGTTTGTTTTTTCTATTTCTGTGAAGAATGCTATTTGTATTTTGATGGGGATTGCATTAAATGTATAGATTGCTTTTGGCAGGATTGCCATTTTCACAATATTGATTTTTCTGGCCCAAGAACAAGGTATATCTTTCCGTTTTCTAGTGTCTTCTGTAATTTCTTGCTTGAGTGTTTTAAAGTTTTCATTCTCTAGATCCTTCACTTCCTTGGTTAGGTTTATTCCATGCTACTTTATTTATTTATTTTGATGCAATTGTGAATGGGGGTGATTCTCTGATTGCATCTTCTGTGTGTTTATTGTTAGCACATAGGAAGGCTACTGATTTCTGTGTATTTATTTTTCATCCTGCTACATGTCTATAGGTGTTTATCAGCTCTAACAGTTTGCTGGTAGAGTCTTTAGGGTCCTTTATGTATAGAATCATATCATTTGCAAATAATAACTTGATCTCTTCCTTTCCAATTTGTATCCCTTTTATGTGTGTCTCTTGCCTTATTGCTATGGCTTACTTTCAGTACTATATTAAATAAAAAAGGGAGTAGTGGACACCTTGTCTTGTTTCTGATTTTAGTGGAAAAGCTTCAAGTTTTTCTCCATTTAGTATTATGTTGGCTGTAGGCTTGTCATAAATAGCCTTTATTATGTTGACATATGTTCCTTCTATTGCCGGTACATGTAGGACTTTTATCATGAAGGGATGTTGGATTTTGTCAAATGCTTTTTTCTGTATCTAATGAGATGATCATGTGATTTTTGTCCTTCTGTCCATTTATTTAATATATTACATTTATCGATTTGTATATGTTGAACCATCCTTGCATCTGTGGGATAATGCCTACTTGGTCAGGGTGAATGATCTTTCTGATATATTCTTGTATTCTGTTTGCCAATATTTTGTTGAGAATTTTTGCATCTATGTTCATGAGGGAGCTTGGTCTGTAATTTTCTTTTTTGTTCTATCTTTGTCTGGTTTTGCTATCAGGGTGATGCTGGTTTTGTAGAAGGAGTTTGGTAGGATTCCTTCCTTTTCTGTTTTATGGAAAAGTTTAAGAAGCATTGGTGTTAGTTCTTCCATGAAGGTCTGGTAAAAATCATCAGAAAATCCACCTGGGCCTGTTTTTTTTTTTTTTTTTTTAAGTTAGGGAGATTTTTGATAACTGCTTGGATCTCCATACTTGTTATAGGTCTATTTAGGTGGTTAATCTCATCTTGATTTAATTTTAGGTAGGTCATATAAATCATGGAAATCATCCATTTCTTTCAGATTTTCAAGCTTAGTGGTATAGGATGTTCCTATGATTTTTTGAATTTCTCTGGTATGTGTTTTGATGGTGTCTTTTTCAACTCTAATTTTATTAATTTGTGTCTCTCTTTCTTTTGGTCAGATTTGCTAAGGGTTTATCAATCTTATACATCTTTTCAAACAACCAACTCTTTGTTTCTTTGATTCTTTGGATTGCTTTTTTGGTTTCTACTTCATTTATTTCTGCCCTAATCATTATTATTTCTCCCCATCTACTGATATTTGGTTTGCCTTGTTCTTCTTTTTCCACAGCTTTAAGGTGAAGCATTACATTGCTTACTTGCAACCATTCTAGTTTTTTGTTGTTTTTTTTGTTTTGTTTTTGTTTTTGTTTTTCGAGGTAGGGTCTCACTCTAGCTCAGGCTGACCTGGAATTCACTATGGAGTCTCAGGGTGGCCTCGAACTCACGGCGATCCTCCTGCCTCTGCCTCCTGAGTGCTGGGATTAAAGGTGTGCACCACCACGCCCAGCTCACCATTCTAGTTTTTTAATATGGGCCCTTAAAAAGCTATAGATTTCCCTCTTAGGACTACCTTAATTGTGTCCCAAAGTTGTGGTATGTTGTGTTCTTATTATCATTTGACTCTATGAATTTTTTGATTTCCTTCTGATTTCTTCATTGACCCACTCATCATTTAGTAGGGTACTGTTTAGTTTCCATGAGTTTGTGTATGCTCTATTGCTTTTCTTGCTATTGATTTGTAGTTTGATTCCATTGTGGTCAGATAGAATGCAAGGAATTAATTCAATTTTCCTCTTTGTTAAGATTTGCATTGTGTCCTAATATATGGTCTATTTTAGAGAATGTTCCATGTGCTGCTGAAAAGAACATGTATTCTGCAGCATTTGGAATAAATATCCTGTATATATCTGTTAGGTTCATTTCTTCTATGCCCTCATTTAATTCAGATGCATCTCTGTTGACAGGATGACCTGTCAATTGATGAGAGTGGGGTATTGAAGTCACCCACTACAACTGTGTTTGGTGTTATGTGTGACCTTAGTTCTAATAGCATTTCTTTGATGAAGTTGGAAGCCCCCATGTTAGGTGCATATATGTTTAGGATTGTAATGTCCTCCTGCTGGAGTGTTCCTTTAATCAATCTAAAGTAACCTTCCTTATCTTTCCTAACTCATGTTGGTCTGAAGACTACCCTGTCAGAAATTAGGATAGTGACCCCTGATTGTTTTCTAGGCCCATTTGCTTGAAACACCGTTTTCCAATCTTCACCTTAAGATAGTGTTCATCCTTTGTAGAAAGGTGAGTTTCTTGGAGGCAACAAATTGAAGGATCCTGCTTGTTAACCCAGTCTGTAATCTATGTCTTAGGGCATTGAGGCTGTTGGTATTGAGTCATTATTGAAAGGTGTGCATTTATTTTTGCCATTTTTCTTGTTTTGTAGTTCTTCTGGTTTTACCTTTGCTCTCTTGTATTAACTAGTATGTGAGTATGGTTTGTTTTCTCCAGGTTCCTTATATGTGTGCTTTTCTTTCTCATCAGTATGAAGGATCCTGTCAAGTATTTTCTGTAGAGCTGGTTTTGTCTTCAAACATTCCTTTAGCCTGCTTTTGCTGTGGAATGTCTTTGTTTCTCCATCTGTTTGAATGGATAGTTTTGCAGGATAAAGTAACCTTGGTTGACAGTTGTTATCTTTCAGAACTTGGAATACATCATTCCAAACCCTTCTGGCTTTTAAATGTGTGTTGAGTAATCTGTTGTGATTCTGGTGGGCTTGCCTTTGTATGTGACTAGATTTTTCTCTCTACTTTCAATTTATTTTCTTTGGCTTGTATGTTTGCCAGTTTGATTATAATATGGTGAGGAGAGGTTCTTTCCTGGTTTTGTCTGTTTGGTATTCTAAAGGCTTCCTGTATCTGCACTGGCATCTCTTTCCCAAATTGGGGGAAATTTTCTTCTATGATTTTATTAAAAATGCCTTCTATGCCTTTGGAGTGAAATTCTTCTCCTTCTACTATACCCTCAATTCTTAGGTTTAATCTTTTCATAGAGTCCTGAATATCTTGAAATTCCCATTCCTACTTTCTTATTAGTTTGTCTTTCTCTTTGTTGGACTGTATTAGATCTGTCACCTGGTCTTCTAGTTTAGATATTCTGTTCTCTCCATCCACTCTACTGGTGAGATTTTCTACAGAGTTTTTTATTTCACTGACGATGTTCTTCATTGCTAGTATTTCTGACTTGTTTTCCTTTAGTATTTCTATTTCCTTATTTATGTCTTATATTGACCTCCTTATTTCATTAACTTGGTTTCCTGTGTCTTCTTTGGTTCCTTTGGTGTCCTTTTTCATTCCTTTGATTTCCTCTTTGATTTCTTTGAACATATTTATAATCATTCTTTTGAAATCTTTCTCAGGCATTTCTTCTAACTTAGTCTCACTGGAGGTCATGTATAATGCATTAATACTTTTTGGTGGATTTCTATTGTCTTGATTTTTTTGTGTTTCTTGTAGTTATTATGTAGAGATGTTTGCATCTTGGATTAATTTAATGCTTGAATTTTCTAATTATCTGCAGTATTATTAGATGTATCAGTCAATCTGATGTTATATATCTTCAGGGTAGGAGCTTAAGGTACTGGGTGTGGCTCTTAAGACTCTCAGAGTAACCACAAAAGTGACCCTAGGTGTTGGAGTTGCCTGCTATGAGAGCACTCAAACAGGCTGAGTGGAACAAAATACAGGCAGATTTTAAAATTTAACTAAGCTTTGTACACATTCAATGTAAAACAGCACAGAATATTTATGCAAGAGTAGGTATTAAGACAACCAGATCCTCTAACAAAGGTACAGTCCCCTAGGATATGTGTTGCCCCACCCCCTTATCCTGTCACCTGGGAGGCTAAGATTTCTTTTGTTTAGAGGGTTCCAAGTCAGCATGTATCCAAGGGAGAACCTTCCCCAATGAAGGACAGAAGAGGAAACAAAGGTACTATAAATCATGAAGCAACAAATGACAAGCCCAAAATATAGCTTATTTAACAATGGCAAATCTGACCATCCATCAGATTTAACATGTAATTTTCCCTGAAGTGCAATTAGCACTTCCAATTTAAGCCTATATACCAGGCTTATTTGGTGGGTGCTGACCTGGTGTAATCCCAGTTGCCTTTTGGGATGGTTTTGGTCTCAATTATGCTGCGATCCCACTTGGGTCCCTCTTTGCTGTGCTGTGGGCTCAGGTAGGTCAGCTGGGTGGGTGGGTGGGTTGCTCCTCTGATCGCCTGTGCTGGGTGCTGTGTAGGTGAGCTCCCTTCCCCAGGTCTCTGGTGCTTGCTGGCACTTGCACTGGTGGTGGGGGAGGGGAGGCTATGGATGGTGGTTGAGGTTCTCCCACTGGTCCTTGCAATCCTCTTCCTCACCAGCTACTCAGTTGGTCTCTGTCACCCGCCCTTCTCGTTTCTTGAGATTGTGAGGAGGCCGGTTTCAGTGGAGAATTCCCACACCTGGCTTTTCCTGTGGCTCAGGTGGAGCCTTGCAGCTGTGGTCCTGTGGACCTGGTGCTGCTGCTGGAGCCACTTCTGCCTGCTTCTCTGCACTCTAGATGCTCTGGATCTCTCCTACTGCTCTGCTATAGTTGATAATTTCTTATACACCTCACTTTTTAGTAGAAGAGTATATTTTGCTGTTTTTTTTATTTTTTTATATTTTTATTTTTTATTTTTTTGTCTTTTTCTCCCCTCAGCTGCTTTGGTGTGATTTCTATGCCACCATCTTAACCGGAAGTCTCCCACCTCATCTTTTGAGGCAGGGTCTCTCACCCATTTAGCTAGACTAGCTAGCCAGCAAGTCCTGGGGATCCTCCTCTCTGCTCTCCCAGTCCTGGGGTCACAGACACACACCACCACACCTGGCCTCCACACAGGTGCTGGAAGCACTTTACTGACTGAGCCTCTCCCCAGCCTCACCAACTCCTTTTAAAAATAAAAGCTTTCTAGTGAAAAAGAAATGTGTTCTTAAATAAGTTAGCAGTCTGAAGCAAAATTACTAATACAAAGGCACCAAAAACCAGGGGTTGTCAACGTGAAAGGTGAAGGCGTGATTTGGGGAAACACTGGGTCGGGGCAGAGCTTTCAGACCAGCCTTCCATTTCATGCTCTCTGTGTGATCAGGAATAAAGGACTTGAGCACTCTGAGTCTCTGTTGTTTTCTATCTTTATAATGGGGACCATGTGTTACTACTCCAGAGAATTCAAACAGCCAGCACCTGAAAAGCACTTGGCAGATTTAGGGGCTCAAGGGATGGAAGAGATTCACTTCCATAGATCTGAAGACCTTGGCAAGCACATGAAGCAGTTCACATATGCACACGTGAGAGAAGAGACTTTGCTCCGTGACAAAATCTCCTGCACGGACGTTATTCCCAGAGGCAGCTTATGCCATGTTCCCATCATCTGAAGCCAAGAACAGAATGCAGAGAAGAGGGATATATCAGGAAACCTTTAAAGAGCGCAGGATAGGGTGAACCAAACCTGCCCAGCCCAGGAGCAGGCATGTCGAAGAGCCCTCTGGGACCCTAGCCAAAAAGAAGAAGGCCCATGATGCTGGGGTCAGTCCCCTGCCCCAGCACACTTTCATCAGCCATGTGTTGGATGACCTTGGGCAGACCCTTGACTTCTCCAAGCCTCCATTTCTCCTCAGAAAGATGAGAAATCTTTGCCGCCCATCACCTCATCTGATTGGTATGAAGTTGAAATAAGACCATGTCTGTGATCATTCGAGAACTCGATAAACACACACGACCTTAGTGTTAAAAATGATCACTCAAGTCCACTTGGAAAGGTTGAAGGATACATGAGAAGTAGACCTCGGGGCCCCCTCAGTTCTGGCTTCAGACACAGTCGCGGTGAAGTCAGGTGGCGGGTGATCAATATCTCCCCGTGTTTCTTTCCCAAGGAGGCTCTCCGAGTTCTGCGCCTGCCTGACATGTTTCTTAACGAGTTACCTCAACTGGAGAAACAGAAGAAGTGGTCGAGGCCGCCGTTTGTCTAGCTGATTTATACAGATGGGTGAAGCCGTCGCTCCAGCCTGGGAGAGATGGCTTCTTTGATCTTGGTTTGAAGCCCGTCAACTTAAACACTCATGGGAGCTGGAAGGACATCCTTTACATAAATGTGCCTACAAATCTTCCTCAGAGGCGCGGGGTGAGGCAGCCGCCACTGGCTTCAAAGGCCTCATCCATCTCAACGGGGGAATAAAACCTCCAGTGATGCTTTATGAATCTGATTGATGGCCATCCTTGACCCAGCGCAACCCACACCCCGCTGTGGCAGGAATTTCTAACCCTGCTTTTGCTGGGGAGGGCTGCTCTGTCTCCAAGCCTGTCCCCTCTCCCTCTGCAGGCCCCTCACTAACCACGGACAAGCAAGGGAGGGGGGTTGTATGCAAAGTGGTCAACGATGCAGCTCCAGGGTCCCACTGTCTGGGGTTGACTCCTGGGCTTCAGGTTATGCTGATCTTGGGTCTGCCGTAGACTCTTGCTCCTGCCTCAGTTTACTCGTTTATAAATTTAGATGACATATGCAATAAGAAAAACAGATTCAGTGGGCAATATGTGTTAAGAGATTTGTCTTGAGGAGTTGTTTACAGGATGGCAGGACCTGGTTTGGGGGGCTCTGAGATCTGTAGTAAACTGGTAAACATTAGCTCTTCAGGAAAACCTCAGTTTCCACTGATTGAATGGATCATGTGGTGTTTTATCCTGTCAATGTGATGTGATCTAGAATCAGCTAGGAGATAGATCTCTGGGCATGTTTGTGAGGGTGTGTCTAGGTTCACTGAGATTGGAACACCCATTCTAACTGTGAGCAGTATCTCCCATGAAGTCCTAGACTAACCAAAAAAAAAAAAAAAAAAAAGGAGAAAGCACGCGATCACCAGCATTCATTTCTCTGCTTCCTGTCTGTGGACACAGAGGGTCAGCTGCTTCATACTCCAGCTGCTGTCCCCATCATGATGGACCGTACCCCTTGAACTGCAAGCCAAAATCAACCTTTCCTCTCTTAAGGCGCTTCTTGTCAAGTATTTTGTCACAGCAGTGAGAAAGTAACTAATACTAACTAGGTGGTCAAGGCTCTTCTCCACGGACTCACTGGCTCGGTGTGTTAGCAGTGTGAGACCAGGCAGGGTTTACACATCACCTCGCCTCACCTCACCTCTGCCTGACTTGTCTCTGAGATTTGCACTTCTCTTTCATAGTGGTGACTGTGGCTCTGCTAGGTGGCTGAGGCTACAAGGTGTGTTAGGAGGGTCTTATTCCTTCTGCATTCATTAGTTGGAATTTTGTGATCATGAACTATTGGGTTACCCTAAAATAACTGGTGGAGGAAAGTTGCATCACTGTCTAGGGGTCTTCGTCTTTACTTACTGGTTTTCAGAATAACAAGGTCTCTAGCAATTCCCAAAGGTGGCAAATGAATAGCTGTTTTTTTTTTTAACTTGCACATTGCTATAAACTCATAGATACAAACATTTGGTATGTTTTAATTCAGTGCACCTATTTATTTAGAGACAAGGTCTTGCTGTGTAGTCCAGGCTAGCCTCTAGCCTCAAACTTTCCATCCTTCTGTCTCAGTTTCCCGGGTGTAGGATAACAAGGATGCGCCACCATCCTTGGCCCTAATCATTCTTTGTGATGTTCATGTCATATCCATGGCCAGTGGGGACTTCTTCAAAGTGTTGTCTATGCCTTTTGACGCTCCTTGTTCCCTGGGGTGACAAGCAGTTTCAGGCTGGTATCCGATGTGTCCTGTTCCAGACGGGGGATCGGAACTCTGCTGGCAGACCTGCTCTTCCAGAGAGACTGGGTTTGGGAGAACGCCGTTGAGGAGGAAGGGCTCAGTGCTCTGCTGTGGGCCTGGCTGGGCATCACTTCTAGGCTCTGTGGTGGACAGGGCCAGGAAGAAGTTCCAGAAAAAGTATGTAATGGTTTTTTATAAATGTTTTCATTCCAAGTGTCAGATGAGATAGGTCTTGCTTAGTTACTTTGATTTTATATACATATATATTTTTCTCTAGGCTGACAGTACTTAAGATAATTGCTTGCTGGGTATATCTACATATATTTATAAATATATGTTTAAATGAACAGTACCAGCCCAGTACCAACAATATGATTGATTATTCCTAACAATACTTTAAGATGTCCTTGGGGGTATTGCTCTGTCATCAGGGTATACGTGAATCACCTGAAATCATTTTGTGGGGGTTGTTTACTTGAGACAGGGTCTTACAATGTAGCCCATGCTGGCCTGGAACTGTTGATCCTCCTGAGTGCTGGGGTTACAGGTATGTGCCATTACACCTGGTTCTGGTGATTCTTTTATGACTGGCTAAACCAGCCATTGGTAAAGAATAAATAATTGATCTTTGCAAGGTCTACTGACTCCATTGCAATAGCAGTTTCCACTGCTCCATCTAAGGTTCTGCTTCCCTAGGTTTCAGTGACCCATGGTCTCCTGTGGTCCAACTGTGTTGTATGGAAAATTCCAGAAAAGAAAAACAATTCACATGTCATTTATTTTTGGCATGTATGTGTTTGTGTGAGTATGCATGTTTGTGTGTGAGTGCAAGAACACTCTCATCAAATGTTCCACTTTCCTAGGTTTCAGTGACCTACAGTCTATTGTGGTTTGAAAATATTCCATGTAAAATTTCAGAAATAGGGCCTGGGGAGATGGCTCAGCATGATGGCCTGGGTTCAATTCCCCAGTACCCATGTAAAGCCCAAATGCACCAAGTGGCCCATGTGTCTGGAGTTTCTTTGCAATGATAGGAGTCCCTAGCATGCACATTCTCTCTCTCTACTTGCAAATGAATAAATAAAAATATTAAAAATGAGAAAATTCCAGAATTAAACAATCTGTAAGTTTGTGTGCGTATGTATGTTCATGCAGGCGTGTGCATGCCATGGACAGTATGTGGAGACAGGACAGGCTGAGTCATTGGTCCTTGCCTCCCGCCGTGTCTGAGCAGCGTATCATCTTCCATTGCTCATGGCTGTGTTCCACAGGTGCCATAGTTCATCTCTGCTTGTCAATCTGGTAGGATTCAGAGTCACTGTGGAAACAAATCTCTTGGTATGTCTGTTAGGGGTTTTTCCAGATTAGGTGGGAGGACTCACCCTAACTGTGGACAGACAGACGGCACCATCTCATGAGCAAGGCTCCTGGACAGTAGAAAAAGGAAAAAGCCAGCTGAGCATTTGGTATTCGTCACTCAGCTCTGCTTCCTGCCTGCTGATGTGACCATATGATGGTGGCTTCCTGCCCCTGCCATGCTTCCCCGCGTGATGGACCTCCCCTCAAGGCTATGAGCTGAAATAAACCCTTTCCTTCCATTCCTTGTCCCAGCAATGACAAAGCAACCCATACGCCAGGCTAGCTGGCCCATGAGCTTCTGAGACATAATCCTTTCTCTGCCTCCCTTCTCCCATAGGGGTTACAGGTGCTTGTGCTATAGCAGCTGGCTTGGCATGGGCTCTGGGGATCCGAACTATGATCCTCACTCTTGTGCAGCCAACACCTTACCCACTGAACCATCTACCCAGCCTCTATGTATTTAAGTTGTAGACCGTTCTGAGCCACGTGATGGAATCATTCACTAGTGAGCTCTGGCATGCCTGGCACCTGAATGGCCTCTGTCTAGGGCACCCATGTCCAGCTCTGCATGGCTTTCTGTCCCGTAGTCACTGTCTTGGCTAGAAGATCCTAATGTCACACAGCCTTTTTTTTTTTTTTTTTTTTTGGTATTAACCCCTAAGCCCAAGAGAAACAATACTAGGAATTTTACTATAGTTTATTGCTATCATAGTTCTAGATAATACTGTTACTTTGTTAATCTCTTGTTATGTCTAATTTATAAAGACATCTTGATCATCAGTACAAATGTATAGGAAAATGAACAGTCATTCACAAGGTTTGGTGCTGTTATAGTTTGAATCTGAACTGTCAACTGCGGCTCATGTGTCGGAACACCTCTCCAGCTGCTGGTGCGGCTCTGGGAGGTCACAGGACCTCTAGGAGCTGGGTGGCTGAGGGCAGCCTATGAGGGCTGTAGCCTGGCCCTGCTTCTGGCCCAGTTCTCTGCGTTGTCATGTGCCAGGGTGCAGGGAGCAGCAGATGTGAGCTCCTGCCCCTCAAACTGGCCCGTTCCCTATGCCACGCCCTCTTCACCGTGGTGGAGCCAAAGCAAATCCTTCCTCCCTCAAGCTGTTTCTGCCAGGCAGCCTGTTATAATCACAAGCACATTGCTAATATGAATACTGTCTGGCTTCAGGCATCCAGCGGGGGTCTTGGAACGGTCTGTGTGAGCTCTTCCATTGTAATGCAAAAGCAGCTCCATAGACAGCATTAAGCGGATGGGCATGTCCATGTTTAGTCAAACTTTACAAAACCAAGCAGAGGGCCAGACTGCCCCTCTTACAGGCTAGTTTGCCAGCTCTGGGCTTAATTACGCTATCAATTTAGTGAACACATGCATCTTTCCTCTTTTTTTTTTTTTTTTTTTTTTTTTTTTGAGGCAGGGTTTCATGTATCCCAGACTGGCCTTGAACCTTCTATGTAGCTGGGTATGACCATGAACTTCTGATCCTCCTGCATCTATGTTCTGAGTGTTGAGTTTACAGGCATGCATCACCATGCCTGGTTTATGGGATGCTAGGCAAGCATTTACCAACTGAGCTACATCTCCAGTGCCTATTTCCTCTTTGTTTTGCAATCATCAGAGACTTTTTTTTTTCAATTAAATTTGTAATAACATAACATGGGCTAGGATATGGCTCAGCAGTTAAAGGTACTTGCTTACAAAGCCTGATATCTTGCCAGGCGTGGTGGCACACACCTTTAATCCCATCACTTGAGAGGCAGAAGTATTGATGTGAGTTTGAGGCCACCCTGAGACTACATAGAGAATTCCAGGTCAGCCTGGGCTACAGTGAGACCCTATCTCAAAAAACAAAAGCAAACAAACAAACAAACAAACAAACAAAAAGCCTGATATCTTCAGTTCAACTCCCTAGTACCCACACATATAAAGCCAGATACACAAAGTGGCACATGAGTCTGGCGTTTGTTTGCAGTGGCAAGAGGCCTGGCATGCCTATTGTCTCTCTCTCTCTCTCTCTCTCTCTCTGCTGGCAAATAAGTAAAAAAAATTAAAAATAACATAATGAACAATTTCATAGTTCCAACACCCTACGTATAAAGCAAGATGCCTTGGGAAAGCCTAGTTTCTCTTGGTCCCTATAGGAATATTTCAGTGCTTTGCTGTGTAAGATCCTTTTGCACTTGGTGGGTCTTACGTCACTTTCCTGGGGAACCTCCAGCACACTCCTGCTTTGTTTTGGAGTGGCCCTGGCACTTGCTTTAAAAAAATCAATTTATTTTTTGAAAATTTTATACATGTACATAATGTATTTTGATTATACTCACCCTCTCTTGCCCCCTTCCCACTCCAAGTCAGTCCTCCCTGTACTGTCTTGTCTTTTCCCCCACTATTCTTTTCTGTGATGTTCTCTGAGCCTTGGGGGCATTAGATAGATAGTTAGGTAGGTAGATAGATAGATAGATAGGCAGATAGATAGATAGATAGATGACAGTTTGTCAGGAACAACATATCCATTTAGTAAATAACAGTAGTAGCTTTCCCTCTAGTGCCTATGACTTACCCAGCCACAGCCTTTGACAAGGTTTTTAGTACCCGGCATGAATTCTATGCTGTGGAGCAAACCTCAGTTCCAACCAGAAGGCAGTTGGTTATTTCTGTAACAGTCATGCTACTATTATACCAGTGGGCACATCTTGCCTGGCAAGTTGGTTATAGAGCACTCAGGGTCCACTGCTGGATGAAATTGTTTTAGGACTTTTTTTTGGTTTAATTTTATTTATTTATTTGAGAGTGACAGACACAAAAGAGGCAGATAGAAAAAAGAGAGAGAGGGACTGGAGAGATGGCTTAGAAGTTAAGCACTTGCCTGTGAAGCCTAAGGAACCCGGTTCGAGGCTCGATTCACCAGGACCCAGGTAAGCCAGATGCATCTGGAGTTCGTTTGCAGTGGCTGAAGGCCCTGGCACGCCCATTATCTCTCTCTCTCACTGCCTCTTTCTCTCTGTCTCAAATAAATAAATAAAAATAAACAACAACAATATGTATATGTATAATATATATATATATACATATATATATGTATGTATGTATGTATGTATGTATGTATGTATGTATATATATATATGTATATGTATATATAAAAGAAAGAGAGAGAATGGGCACGCCAGGGCCTCCAGCCACTGCAAATGAACTCCAGACGCATGTGCCCCCTTGTGCATCTGGCTTACATGGGTCCTGGGGATCGAGCCTCGAACTGGGGTCCTTAGTCTCCACAGACAAGCGCTTAGCCACTAAGCCATCTCTCCAGCCCTGTTTTAGGACTTTTGTCCCCTAGCAGCTTACATATCACATTCTAGCTCTGGGACAGCTAGCCAGCAGGGAGGAAGCTTCCAGCTCTGGTTAGTTCCTCAGTGTCTTGCAACTGAAGCATGTGGTGTCTAGTTCTGCTGGGCAACCAAGAACATCAGCAGTAGCCTGCGTTGTTTTGGGGACCTCAGGAGCCTCCCTGACAAACAACTCATAGGGAGGTCTCCCACCCCTGGCACTGGGGTATTTGTTTAATAACCTATGGCTTTTGGGAACAGCATTATTCATTCTCATGGGTACCTCCATTCAAGCTCAGTTTTTTTTTTATTATTTTTTGTTCGCTTGCAAAGTAGTGGATTTCTGTATTATTTTTTCATACATCCTTAGTTTTTGTTAACCCTCTCTATCCCTCCTATCTGTCGGCCAATTCCCTTGACTATATTTCCACTTAAACCTTTCAACCCCCAGCATTCCCCCCTCTACTTTCATATCATGTGTTCTACTATTCCTCTCTTAATGCCTCTCCCCTACCTTTGGCCCCTTTCTAGCTTCTTAGCCTCTACAGACATCCACTTCAACTTAAACACACAAATCAAAAAGTTTGACACTAAGATTCATCAACATTTATTGCCATTTGTTTTCTTGATGATAACCAATTTTGCTAAATGAGATGGAATCTCAAGGTAGTTTTAATTTACCTTTCCCTGATAGCTAACCATGTTAAACACATTTTTAGACATTTATTGGCCATTTGTGTTTTTTCTTTTAAGAACTCTCTCATCAGTCCCATGGCCCATTTTTGGGTTGTTTGTTTCCTTGATGTTTAGTTTTTTGAGTTCTTTGTATATCTTATTAGTCCTCTGTCAGATAGAGAGCTGGCAAAGATGTTTTCTCATTCTTTTTTTAAAAAATATTTTATTTATTTATTTGCAAGGAGAGTGAGAGAGGGAGGGAGGGAGAAAGGGAATATAAATATGGGTGTACCAGGGCCTCTAGTCACTACAAACAAAATCTAGATCAATGGGCCACTTTGTGCATCTGGCTTTACATGGTTACTGGGGAACAGAACCTGGGTCTTTAGGCTTTGCAGGCAAGTGGCCTAACTGCTGAGTCATCTCTCCAGCCCCCTTCTCATTCTTCAGGCTGCCTTCTCACTTGAAGGACAGTTTCCTTTGTTGTACAGAAGCTTTTTGGTTTCGCAAAGTCTCATTTGTTGATTGTTGGCCTATTTCCCAAAAGACTAGAGTTCTGTTTAAAAACTCCTTACCTATGCCTACCATTTTGATGTATTCCCCTACTTTTTCATCTAGCAGTTTCAAGGCCTATAATAAAAGGTCTTTGATCCATTCAGAGTTGATTTTTGTGCAGGGTGAGAGATAAGGATCTAATTTCATTATTTTACATGTAGATATCTAGTTTCCCCAGAATTATTTGTTAAAGGGGCTGTCTTTTCTCCAGTGAGTACTTTTCCTGGCTTTACGTGGGTACTGGGTCATTGAACGAAGGTCATTAGGCTTTGCAGGCAAGTGCCTTAACCTCTGAACCATCTCTCCAGTCCTTTTTGTTAAAAAAAAAAATCGGTTGCCTGTAGCTGTGTGACTTTATTTCTGAATCTATTCTGTTCCATTGATCTACATGTATTTTTAGAAAAATCTTGTGGGGCTGGATACATAGCTTAGCAGTTAAGGTGCTTGCCTACAAAGCCAAAGAACCCAGGTTCGATTCCCCAGGACCCATGTAAGCCAGATACATGTGTCTGGAGTTCGTTTGCAGTGGCTGGAGGCCCTGATGTGTCCATTCTCTCTCTCTCAAATAAATAAAATTTTTTTTTAAATGCTTAAAAAATCAAAAAAGAAAAATCTTTTGTGAGTGCAGGTGGAGGTCAGAGGGAAACCTCAGGCCTCTGTCCTCACCTTCCACCTTATTTGAGGTCTTTGTCTGCTGCTGTGACATGGGCCAGGCCAGCTGGCCTGTGAGCTTCTGATGGCGCTCCTGTTTCCCCTCTGCCCTCCTGTAGACGTGCTGCCCTGTGTGCCACCACACCTAGCTTTAATGGGCTCTAGGGCGTGAACTCTGTTCCTTACATTTTGTGGCAGTGCTTTAGCCAGAGCCATCTCCCCAGCCCCTATCCAGCTGACTCTTGCCCTTTCTTTTTTGTGCCGTTTGCCTGAGCGATCCATAAGCAACTCATTGGCTTATTTAACTGGGGTGCTTTGGTCGAGATGACCCCAACTCCAGTGTGTTCAGGCTGACACTATCCATGTGGTATCTGTAGATGAATGGGAAGGTGGCACCCCTGTGACACACAGACCTGCAGATGCCCTCCTGGATGAGCAGCTTTTGCCCCCTTACATATCAGTGTCTCTCCAGCCATGTGGCTCGGTGAACAGCGTTGGGGCTAGCTCTGTTCTCAGAGCTTCTTGGTGCACAGTAAGAAAGACGTCGGCAGTGACTTTCAGCAGTGCCAGGCTGATGTCCTACCGGTTTTCAACGCCCTCAGAAAGAGCGGTCCTTGTTCTCGCGAGAGCAGGAACTAGTGTGAGGAATAGTGACGAGGCTGGTCGTGCTTGGGGAGGACAGGAGGGTGGCTTCAGGGAGTCCTGTCCTTGTGTAAACTTGGACCAGAGGTTCCAAAATACACTGGGGGACCATTACTAGATAAAAGAAAATTCTAGAAGGGAAGAACCACCAGCAGTCACTTGCTCCTCATCTGGGGCACCCACTATCCCATTACCCCCACTTCCACTGGGTTTGTTCCAGAAAGCCTGCATCCCAGAACATCTGCTCCCTACCCATAAAACCCATCCCAATGTACCTCAAATCATGGAGAAATGTTTGGCGCTCACCAGCCATCAATTTTATCAATAGATCTCTTCTTTAACCAAGAAGTTACCCACTGGAGAAACACTGTGTTTTTTTTTGTTGTTGTTGCTTTTAATTAATTTCTACTTTATATTAATTATAACAGGTAATTCTCTTGTGGCTTTCTTTTATAACCAACTCATTAAGAAAATTATTTCAGTGCTGGGGAGATGGCTCAGTGGTTATAGGGCCTTGCTTGCAAAGCCTATCGGGCTAGGTTCAATTCTCCTATACCCACATTAGCCAGTTGCACAAAGTGGTGCATGTACCCAGAGTTCCTTGGACTGGCAAGGGGCTCTACTGCAACCATTCTCTCTCTTTCTCTCTCTTACACACACACACACACACACACACACACTTTCTCTTAAACAAATGAGTAAATAAAATATTCTTTTAGGGGCTGGGGAAATGGCTTAGTGGTTAAGGCATTTGCCTGAGAAGCCTAAGGACCCTGGTTTGATTCCCCAGGACCGACGTAGGCCAGATGCACAAGGGGCGCATCTGGAGATCATTTGTAGTGGCTGGAGGCCCTGGTGTGCCCATTCTCTCTCTCTCTGCCTCTTCCTCTCTCTTAAATAAATAAATAAAATATTTAAAATATTGTTTTAAAATATTTATTTATTTGCAATAATATATATGTATATGTATACGTATACATATATATATACATATACATGTATATATATATACATATACATGTATATGTATATATATATATATACATATATATATATAGAGAGAGAGAGAGAAGAGAGAATGAGAGAGAGAGAGAGAATGGCACACTAGGGTCTCTAGCTGCTGCAGATGATCTCCAGACGCAGATGCCACTTTGTGTGTCTGACACTTTGTGTATGTGGCTTTATGTGGGCACTGGGGAATCGAACCCAGGTTATTAGGTGTTGCAGGTGCCTTAACTGCTGAGCCATCTCTTCAGACCCTAAAATATTGTTTTAAAGAAAATAATTTCAGTTCAACTTTTAAGCAGGCAAAGAGAAGGGATAGTTGTTCTGCCTTTCCTGAAAACCCATGAAGGCAACAAGGGCTGGGTTCCAGGGCTCTGCCCCCAGGCTGAGGGTCAGTGTTGGCCTCCCCTCGTCTGCAGCAGAGGTGTGGGACTCGGGATTAGCTGAGCAGCTTTGCGATGTAAGACTCCACTTGGCAAGAAAGATGTCTGGAATGGAGAAAGAGCCCAGGTGGGGCCTGGAGACTCGCCTGTCCCTTCTGTCTGAGGGCTCCTCTCGGCCAGCCGCTGCAGCCCCTTGGCTCTCCCTGCCCCCATCCCCGTTCCAGTCTGTGCCGTGCTTGCTTGCTCTCTAGCCAGAGCCCAGACGCAGGGATTTTTCAAACTGTCATTTATCATGTGGGTGAAGCTTTTATCTCTCGTGTGGTGCCTATTACATCGGGGTTCTAATTCCCACCCCAGGACCAGTTCCCAGAGGATCAGGGCAGGCCTCACTAACCTTTCCACGTGTGTTTCATCTCCTGGAAGATAGAGTTAATATCTCCCCTGCTCACAGGAACGTGGGAATTAGTCATTGCTGCTCACAGAGCTAATCTCAAACCTGCGCAGCTGCCTATGCGCACTGTACCACTTCCATCGCCAGGCTCCAAACCAATACGTATAAGGTCACCACTTAATTCATGAATCCAAGAAAATGTTGTAGTCCTGCCCTGACTGAGGATCAGAGCCCAGGGCTCCCGCGAAGGTAGCTGTTCGTGCTGACGCTGCTCAGGCCACCCCAGCAGAAATTAAGAGTTAGAGGGTCACCGTGGCGTGGGGTTTGTCTTTGTTGGTTCCAGGCTGTGATGAATGTGGCTCCCCACCCCCCGGGGTAAGGTCTCACTCTAGCCCAAGGTGACCTGAAACTCTGTATCTCAGGCTGGCCTTGAACTCATGGTGATCCTCCTACCTCTGCTTCCCAAGTGTTGGGATTAAAGGCATGTGCCACAAGGCGCAGCTGAGATGTATGTCTTCTGATGTCACTTCACCTGGAAGAATAATGGATCCTCCCCCCCCCCCCCCACACACACACAGCCCAGACAGAAACAACGTGAGATCTGAGGAAGGAAGGAGTGTTGCTAACTGAGAAGGTCAGGTGGCCAGGATGGAGGGTCATGAAGAGTGCTCTGGGAAGCTGATCCTCAGCGGCGGGCAATAAGTAGGGAACACTTTTGTCCTTCGAGTTGTCTCTTTCAGGATCTGACTCCCTCACTAACATATCCCATTGCCAAGGGCCACCAAAAATATGACTTTTCTTTCCCAAGGGAGACTTCACTTGGTGGTTCCCATCTGAGTTTTCCTGCCACACCCCCCCAGCTATAAACTATCCCCCAGGACAACCTTTCAGGAGGAGATGCTGTGGTCTGAAGGTTCTCTGAGACAGGGTTTCTCCACACTGTGCTACTGGCCTTTGCTACTCAACCAAAGTCAGCCAGGATGGTGGGATCTCCCAGGCACTGAGGGGTGGTGGGCATCCCTGGCCTCTGGTCACCGGATACTGGCAGCAGTCACTTGTGCACGCAAGTGCCTTTAACCACTGAGCCATCTCCCCAGCCACAAGCGGTCACTTATGCCCAGCTGTGACAACCTCCTGTCTAAGGGAAGGGGCCTTAAGTCTCCCTGGAAGTGATTCAGGCAGCCTCTTGGGGCTCATTGCCTTCCCGTGGGCAGGGGAGTTGTGGGGGTACAGGGCCTCCGGCCCCAGGAAGGTAGAGAGAGAAGCCCGTGACTGGAGGAGTGAATTTTGCCTTGTGAGCGAGCGTGCCACATGCCTCAGTGGCCTGCATCCCAGGTGCCCCTTTGGAATGCATCTGCAAACCAGTGGTGAGTCAGCGCTAGACTTTTTCCACCAACGTCACCGCCTAAGCGAGCATGGGGTTACCAGCTCCTCTGTGGCTGCGGGAACAGGCACTCAGCTCCTGAGGTGGCGGGACACCCCAGCCTCACTAGCATGAGAGGAAGGTTGAAGACTTGGAGGCTGTGTGGTCAAGGCCAGGTGCTGGCAGGCTTCAGGGAGCCCTGGCCGCACCACCCTGCCAGGGAGCAGGCCTGCATCCTGCGTCCTCAGAAGCAAGCGGACTCAGAGTTGCTCCATGCCCTTCATCAGTCTCAGGCAGTCTCATGTGGAGGCCTTGCTCCCTATCATATCAAACAAATTAAAACACACCCACCCTTTAACAATAATTAATTTTCAGTAAAAGATATTTGAAAGGACTTTAATGGTTTTTGCTTCTTAAATTATCCGGTGCTCGGTGATTCATCATAGTCACAATTACCTGTGATCGGCCCCATAACCAATAGGCGTCTTCAGGAAGCCCTGCACCTGTTTTCTCAGATGTAATGAAGTTTTTATGAATATACTGCATCATGAATACTGCACCAAGGAGGCCACAGCACTGCATTTGGCAGGCGTTTAATGAAGCATTTATTAATTTTGATTTTTCGGCTTTCTTGTTGAATTTCCGAGGCCATCCTTTTACCTCGCAGTGTACACACTTGTGCGGAGTCCAGGGGGCCCGCGCTGACGGCTCTGAGCAGGCCTGGAGGAGGAAGACTCCAGAGAGTCCACACAGTCCGTTTGTGCAGGGAGGGCATGCTGGCAGTTGGAGTCGCTCCCAGTTTCCTCTTTCTTAGTTTTTATAGTGGTAGAAATGAAGTCCTAACATCTGGAGAGCCACATGTGTGATATGCAAACATCAACCACAGCATTCATTGCTTATTTCCTGACTGATTTATTGGACATCCCCATTCTGCGTTTCTGTTACAGCAAACGAAGCGTAATTACTGAGATAGGAAGCAAGGGGGGGGGGCAATGACAATGAGAAATTAGGTGCAATTGGGCGGCGTGTCCTCATGAGTTCCAACACCAGGCCCCGAATGGGATCCACTAGCGTTTTATAAAAAGGGACTTCACCATTATTCACCATGCCTATTTCCTATTCCTTTCTCCCACCCAGAGGCTGTGAGTCTCCCAGACACGTATGGTAATATTTACAGATATAAAAAGGCCAAGACAATTAAAAACGTGTGCGGGCAGCTTCAGGGCTGACGTTATCGATGGCTTAGTGATCAATAGCGCCGTTTTTCCTTGAATTGCTGGATAAGAACAAGCCATGGTCACAAAATTTAGAGAGCCCTGCAGAGCGCCTGTAAACCTCCCGCGTCGGCCCACGACGGCCGAATCACGGCTGATTTAAAGGCCGCGGGTGATGGAGCGAGGCCGGGTTTCCATCACTGTGCCTGGGAGAGGGGACCGCATCTGCGCGCTTCTGGGCTCCAGGTGGAGAGAGGCTGTTTATTATGGAATCTGGCTGCGAGTGAATGTTAATCTTGGGACCCACCTATGGCTTTTAGGGGTGTGCTGGGGGAGCCTGTCTTCATTCCCAAACACCAAGGACCTCACCCCACCCCAGTGCCAGCAGCCTTCCTAGGGGTTGTTTTTGAGAGAGATTTCAGACTCTTTTCTCTGGATGGCCTGGCTTCATTGGGCGTCAATGACACATGGGGCCACGTGAAGTACATTTCGTGTCTCATTTATTTTTTAAACTCGCCACATACATGTTAGACATTTTTTTTTTTTTTTTGTGGTGCTGGGAATTGAACCCAGGACCTTGTGTTGCCAGGCAAAGATTCCTCCGCTAAGATTACCTCCCCAGCCTCCAGATTCTACTCAGAGATTTATCATCTGGACTCGCTCTAGACAGCCAATACGGTGGTTACTTGCTACACACTGGACATATAGCTCCAAGTGGAGAAGAACCAAGAACCAGATTCAAGACAAACCAATGAAAGAAAGAATGTCACCTATTCGAGTAACATTTTTTTTTAATAGTAAATGCCTGCTTCAATGAAAGTAATTTAGATATTCTGGGTTCTAGAAAAATCTACTGCTAAAATTATATTCTCTTTACTTTTTAAAAAGACATGTCTGTTAGAAAATTTGTAAAACCTAAGATGTGGCTTGCATTGTATTTTTGTTCTGAGACACTGCCTAGAAGAGAGGAGGCCCAGGTAAGTAAAGTAACCTGCCCAAGGTCATGCAGCACGTGAGCGTCAGGCCCTTATGGAGGCTAGCAGTATGGGCGTTTTGGGTACAAGTCTGCCCTTCTCCATCAGACTTTTCTCCATTGGCCCTACATCCCTGCAGACTCTGGCTTAATTCACAGCCCCTCTGTTTTCAGTTTCTTTGGCTCAGTCACCAGGGATTTGGGTGGCTTTTCCCAAGAGATACCATTCTCAGGTTGGCACACAGTGGTGTGATAGGGAAAAGGCAAGGCAGTCTCTTTCTTAATGGTTATTTAATTATATTTAATTAGGAATCTTGTCATCTTTTAGCCTGCAATTGGTCTCCTGGGGCCATCTGCTGCAAAGATTCTTTGAAAAATCTAAACTTTATTTCCTTCCATTGATCCATGTGCTTAATGGGCCTGAGGAGGAATGACATCACCATCCTCTGAGCTCACAATGAGAGGCCAAAGGAGAAATTCAGCAATGGTAGCTGAGCCTGCAAGGCTGTGTTCCAGAGGGCCAGGTGAGCCCCCGACCCCGGGTCCTTGCTCACGTGTTCTTCCACAGTGCCCACGGAGTCACGGCGGGACCGTTAACCCTGTGCTTGCCCTGGTGTCTAATGCTGGTCTTCGATTTGACACCCAGGACTCCTGATTTGGCTGTGGGTTTGTGTTGCCTCCAAGATGTCTGAGTGGATGAGCAAACTGTCTGCTGGACTCTTCCTGTGGGTTATGTCACGATCATTGCCGCCACTTGGGCCCCAGCTGGGACATCCAGGCAGGACAGAGCCGCCCCTCCCCCCGCAGCACTCTCAGGGCCCCCAGAGCTAGCTCCTGGCTGGGTTTTTCATATATCTCCCTGTCTGCTGCCAGAGCTCTGGGCCTTTAATTTGCACACAGTTATTTAATGGAATCATGTCATAGACTGGGTGTTCATGGCCCTGGTGGTCCCTGTGGCTAATGACTCCAGAAGCCCCCACTCACTGCTATGCCTACATTCCTCATTTACAAAATGAGTCTCATCACAGCCTCTCCGTCTCCCCTCTCTGAGTCTTTGAGAGATTCCAACAGTGTCGGAGAGAATGATAGGAAACTGCGGGTAAACAGGAGTGTGGTGTTTAAATGCGGGCCATTACCGTAATTGCCTTGTATTGTGGGCATATATTTCCTCTCCCCAATTAGATGTGCAATCCTCGGTGACAGCCGCCATGGCTCAGCCCCGCTTGATATTCTCTACACATCCGGGATGGTGCTGAACATGTGGCTGCTGCTCAAAAAATATTTACTGAGTTTTATTTTGGTTATAAATCACCCTAAAAACTTCATCAGGGGCGGATCCAAGACCTCTCAGAGAGAAGGCAGTGTGAGGAGCCCCCTCCGCTGGGCCTCAAAAATGAGAGAATCGGTGAATGAATGAAGACCTTGCGGCATTTGCTTTATTCACCGTCTCCCATCTTTGACAGTGGTCGTGAAATCTGCCGGTACCCCCACTTCACACTGCCAGCCCCTCGGGGACATGCTTTCTGCTCCTCCGACTTCTATTAAGTAGTCAGACACAATATAAAATTCAGCAGAAAGATCACGCCTGGATTAATTAATCTCTCTTTTATGTGGGGAAAGGCATGAAAAGAGAGCATAAGAGGGAAAAGAAAATGAAGCGAATCTCACACTTTCCGTGGCTGTCGCCTGTGAATTTCAGCTCTCCCACGCCTGGGCCCGGGGGCTCCTGCTCTGGGTCGGATTGCTTAGCTGACATGACATGACATGAAGCATCATATTGATAATTTCTCAGGAATGCTATGCAGCCAAAAGGAAGAGGGGAAAAGGAGGGGGGGTAAGCATGTAGGAGCTACAGTGAGTTTATTTTTATAGCGACGTGTGCCTTATCGTGAGGTATGGCTAATACATCAACACGACAAGTGGAGTCTGTGTACTATCTCACCCTGCTCAGGAGAAATCATGGCAACACCCGGCCTCCAGATCAATATGGCCCAACCTCTCTGTGGAGAAGAGATCAGAGAATACATATGGAGTAACTAGGGAATAAAACTGCAATCCAGCGGGTCTGAGGACAGGAGGGGCCGTTTCTCAGTCCCCTGGGCGGAAATGGATAGCTCCCGCATCTTCTCACTGCCAATGCTGCATTCTCTCTCCTGTCTTCCAGAATGTCCATTAACCCCGGAGGACATTCCAGCTGGCCCCTCACCTCACCAAGATGCCGTAAATACAATGATTAACCAGTGCCCATAGCATCGAGATTTCCGGGCGCTCCTCCTCGCTGACAAGATACATCAGCTCCTGGCAGTCCTGTCCAGAAATTAATTTGCAGACAACCGAGCATCATTCCCCATGGTCGGCTGGGCTAACAGCTCCGTGGAAGTGAACTTGAGGATGGAAATAAGCTATTTCCATCCTCTTTACCATCCGGAGACCCGAGTACATGTGTCTCTGGAGGGTACCGTTATTATAGCCTGTTTGGAGAATACTAGTTACCATCAATGCTGCAAAAGCAGGCTTCCACCCAAAGCCACACACAAGGTGCCTTTAAATCTTGAGATCAGCCTTTTAATCTTGACTTTGAAGTTGTTGGCAGAGGCAAGAGTTATTTCAACCCAATGTCTGTTTTAATTTTTTTAAGTAGGGAGCTGTCCACCCTCCCCCAGCACTGCAGTCCAAGGGCTGTTCTCCAAAGCCCCAGCAGGGCCTAGGCAGGCTTCCTACCATGTGGGTTAAAAGAACCCAAAAGCTCCCTACGGAGGAACATCAAACTTAGCATGAGTCACCTTTAGAGCCTGTGACATGGGGCTGGGGAGATGACTCAGCGGGTAAAGTGCTTGCCACACACGCTTGAGGACCTGAGAACCCACATAAAATGTCAAGTGTGGGGGTGCGTGTCTGTAATCCCAGCAGTGTGAGGGGATTGCAGAGGCAGGTGGCAGAGGCTGGAGGATCCCTATGGCTTGCTGGTTAGCTAGTTTAGCAAATCGGTGAGTGTTGGGTTCAATGAAGGACCGTAGCTCATAAAAATAAGATGAAGAGTAGCTGAAGTAGACACCCAGTGCTGGCCTGTGGATTCCACATGCAAGTGCACACATATGCATGGACACGCTTATACACACATGCACACACACGCATAAGAACATGCCACGAATGCATGCCACCCACTCCAAAGAAGACCTGTGACAGAAGCTAGCAAAGACCTATGTGTGGCAATGCAAGCGGCTGGGGGAAGCCCTGGAGAGCCCGCCTGGGGCTTAGGGGTCCTCTGAGAGACAGCTCCTGTGGTGGTGGTGCTGCCCCTGGAGCCCCTATACTCTGCAGCTACCTGCTCCCCCTGGCTGAGCACACCCTCTCATGATTGTCTGACCACAGTGGACCCCAGACCTCTAATGCTAGTTTTCATCTATCTTCTGTACTCCAGGCCCATTGCTGGACTTCCTGGGAAACTCCTGGGCATTTGTCTTGCAGTATGTTTGTCCATGGACAGCTGGCCCTTCCTTCCTCCTTTTCTTCCTTCCTTTCCTTCTTTCTTTCCTCCCTCCCTTTCTTTCATTCTTTTTGAAATATATTTTTATTTATTTATTTGAGAGAAGGAGAGAGAGAGAGAGAAAGAGAGAGGGAGAGAGAATGGGCACACCAGGGCCTCCAGCCACTGTAAATGAACTCCAGACGCATGCGCCCCCTTGTGCTTCCACCTTATGTGGGTCCTGGAGAGTGTTGAACTGGGATCCTTTGGCTTTGCAGGCAAATGCCTTAACTGCTAAGCCATCTCTCCAGCCCCTTCCTTCCTTCCTTTCTTTCTTTCTTTCTTTCTTTTCTTTTTTTTTCTTTCTTTCTTTCCTTTTTTCCTTCTTTCCTCCCTTCCTTCCTTCTTTCTTTATTTTTTTTTTTTGGTTTTTCGAGGTAGGGTTTCACTCTAGCCCAGGCTGACCTGGAATTCACTATGGAGTCTCAGGGTGGCCTCGAACTCACGGCGATCCTCCTACCTCTGCCTCCCGAGTGCTGGGATTAAAGGCGTGCGCCACCACGCCCGGCTCCCTTCTTTCTTTATTTCTTTCATTTTGCATGTATGTGTGCAGTACATGTATGCTTGTATACATTTTAAAATATTTTATTTATTTATTTGCAAACAGAGCGAGAAAGAGAGAGAATGGGTGCACCACGGCCTCTGGCCACTGCAAAACAAATCCCAGGCTTATGTACCACCTTGTGCATCTGGCTTACATGGGTCCTGGAGAATCAAACCTGGGTCATTAGGCTTTGCAGGCAAGCACCTTATCCACTGACCCATCTCTCCAGGCCCCTAAATTTTTTAAAAATTTATTTGCAAGGGGAGAGAGTGAGAGAATGAGAATGGGTGTGCTTTGGCCTCTAGCCACTGCTAACAAACCCCAGGCTCATGCATCACTTTGAGCATCTGGCTTTATGTAGGTACCTGGGAATCAAACCCAGGTTTGCAAGCAAGCACCCTGAACTGCTGAGCCTCTTCTCCAGCCTGTGTGTGCATGTTTGTATTTGTGTGGGTATATGTGTGTGCATGTGTGTGCAGAGGCCAAAGGTCAATATCAGGTCTCTTCCTTAGTTGCTCTATTCTTTGACACAGGGTTTCTCACTGAACTTAGAGCTCCCTGAATCAGCTAGACTAGCTATCCAGCTAGTCCTGGGGGTCCTTCTCTTGTCTCCACCTCCTACCTCCACCACTGCAATGGGCAGAAATGTTCCCTCTAAGAGAATCCAAAGGGATTCATTTAGCATGGGATTACAGGGGTTTGCTGTCATGCCTGGCTTAAACCCCGGAGTTTAAATGGCTTCCTCATGGCTCACCCAAAGCCTGCCTTCCCCCGTGCCTTCCCCTGTCCCTGCTGAACTCGCTGCTGTCTGCCTTGTCTCCTTCCTCTGGGAGATGCAGATGCCCCCAAGACAGCCAGCCACCTGTCCTTTGGAATTAATTCTCCCTTCTGCTGGGCTTGAAGCACAGTAGGTCTCTAAAAATATTTATTAAATGAATTTATATGTATTCAAACCCAGGAGATGGAGGAGCACCATCCAAGGAAGGATCTGATAAACAGAAGCTTCAGAGACATAGATCCCTATTCAAACCAGTCCCTTTTTTAAAAAGAATTTTTTATTGTAGTGTGAACACTTAACATGAGCTCTAACCTCTTAACGAATTTTAAAGTGAAATGTAAATTATTAAATCAAATGATTGGGAGGAAAAGAGCTGAAAAGATACTCAGTATTCATGTGCTCTCTCTGAAATGTGCTAATTCTCATTATCATCATCTTGTGGCTGTCGTGCCTTGAGGATTACGGCCTGGCCTGGGCTGAGAGCTCGGCACCTATTCCCCGCCCCCAGCCCCCCACTCCAGAGCTGCGGAAGAGGCAGACCAGGCTCTTCTGGAGCAGTGGTAGCCCTGCAAGCCTGGCCCACCACCCCAAACTGGGTGCTGCCCAGGGAGCACCTGGGCTTCCCTAGGTGTTTTGGTGTCTGCATTTTCCTACCATGCTTGCTGTATTCGGGCTTCTAAAGGGTTGAATGGTACAAGGCCCGAAGGTCCTGTTGAGGACTCAGTCTACAGAGAGCACACTGCTTCTTCCCTGGCACACAGCATTTCTGCCCACCAGTGAATTCAGCCCAGTGTCTGGATGGTAGCGCAGGTCAGCGGCAGAGTGCTTGGTGGATGGGCTGCAGGCCACTGCAATGGGCAGAAATGTTCCCACTAAGAGAATCCAAAGGGATTCATTTAGGGGAGCATGAGGCCTTGATCTTGGCTGGATACAAGCCCCCACCGCCGAGCTAATTAACACTGCCAAGAATATCTGTGCATATAACGCAGCATAAATATTTGGTCTCTGCTGAAGGTCTCCAGGACCATGGCAGACAACAGCCTTCAACGCACCCCGTCTACCTGTCTGCTCTGAAAGCGACAACACATAACACAGCCCTCTAACTCCATTCTTCCCCATAGAGACAGCGACAGCGTCCTGGTCATTGTGTTTAAAAGGATAGTAGATATGAAAAGTGGACTGGGTTGGAGCTGGATTTTTTCCCTGCAAATGGGTGTTTTTACTAACTGCCTCATAGCAACAGGGCTGTGAGAAATTGCTACTTAAAATCAAGTTCATAGGAGTCTGGGAAACAGCTCACCCAGACAGGAGGTGGTGGGGCGTGGGGGGGGGGGTGGCTTCCAGAAAATTCCATTCACTGGAAACTCATAGCAGTAGAATGTTGGTATGATTTGGCGGTGGCTCATCTGTCGCACTGCTAGGAAGGACCCCGTGGGCTGGGGGAGGGGAGAGGGGGTTCTGCCCTTTAGCAGGTTTTCATCAAGTACTGAGATCCCAGAGCTGTTGGTGACGTTGAGGCTGGGGATGTAGCATGGGCCTAGAGCCATCCTCCTTCTCTTCTCTTCCTCCCTTCTTCCCCCATCCCTCTTCATTATTGAGATACAACCCATATCATATGCAGTTCCTCTCTTTGAAGAATGTGATGGTCAGGGACTAGAGAGATGGCTCAGCAGTTAAGGCACTTGCCTGCAAAGCCTAAGGACCCAAGGACCCAGGTTCAACTCCCCAGTACCCATGTAAGCCAGATGCACAAAGTGGCATATGTATCTGGACTTTGTTTGCAGTGGCTAGAGGCCCTGGCTCACCCATTCTTTCTCTCTCATAACTAACTAACTAAATAAATGAATATTTTTTAAAAAATATGTGATGGTTTTTCTATATTCTCAATTCTGCAACGTGTCACTACAGTCCATTATAGACTATTTTCATCACCTTCACATGAAACTCTATAACTGTTTCTTGCTTTTCTTTTTTCCTTTTGAGACAGGCTCTCCCTCTGTAGCCCAGACTGACCTTGAACTCATGATCCTTCTGCCTCAGCCTCCCAAGTGCTGAGATGACAGGTTTGAGCCACCATCCTGGGAACACTTGGTACTCTCCTCCATCTACTCCTGCCACTGCATTCCCTCTAGCCCTTGGGAACCTCTGGATTGCAGTCTGTCTGTCTCCAGAGCTTTCCCTGTTCTGGATTCTTCTATGAGTGGGGTGATGTGCCGTGTGGCTTCTTTCACCTGGAATCATGTTTTCAGGGTTGTCCATGCTGCAGCCCAGGTGGTACCCCCTTCCCTTTGGGACAGGTCCTTTCTGACTTCCAGAATCTTCCTTGGTCGGACAGGATTCAGAGTGTCACCTGGGTCACACCTGTTCTCGCCTGCTGCTCGTGGTCTCTCTGCAGTGAGATGCCGTTCGGTGTAAGTGGGGATTAAGCCATGAAAGGACCTCTAAACAGGCACGGCTACAGTGGAGCACTGTCTGTCTCCCACACAGATCCTGTGTTACCCATGGGGTGCATCTGACCGCGTTTGTCTTGACAATGACTGATGCCATACGCTCTGGGTTTATCTACAGCAGCTCCTAGTGACCATTGTGAGGCAGGAGATCATGAACCCCATTTAACGAGTGAGGAACCTAGGGCTCAGGGGAGGAAGATGGGGCCCCTGCTCCTCCACAGGAGCGTCTGCTTCTCTCTGGTTGCCTGAGCTTGAAAAATAGGAATTGTCCAGATTTGAACTTTACTTTTTGGCGTGTATGTGGTATATCATATGTGTGTTTGCATGTGTGTGAGGCCAGAGATCAATATTGGGTGTTTTACTCAATCACTCTCCACTTTACTTTTCTTTTAAACTTTTTTTTATTTGAAAGAGATAGATGAGAGAGAGAGAGAGAGAGAGAGAGAGAGAGAGAGAGAGAGAATGAATGTGCCAGGGCCTCCAGCCGCTGCAGACAAACTCCAGACACTTGTGCCACCTTATGCATCTGGCTTATGTGAGTACTGGGGAATTGAACCTGGGTCCTTTGCCTTTACAGGCAAGCACCTTAACTGCTAAACCATCCATCCAGCCCACCTTTTTAAGCTTTTTATAGACAACTTCTATACATATAGACAATATACCCTGATCATAATACCCTCCCACCACCCTCCCTTCCCCTTCTATATCCTTCCTCCACTGAATTACTTCTTTCCAATTGAGTCTCTATTTTGTTTTGGTGTCATGATTTTTTCCTCCTCTTGTGTAGGTCTTGTATAGGTAGTGTTAACCACTATGAATCATGAATACCATGGCCACTTTGTCCACTTTATTTTATTTTTTTGAGACAGGGTCTCTCACTCAATCTACAGCTCACTAATTGGGTGAGGGCATATAGTCAGTAAGTTCTAGGGATTCCCCTGTCATGGCCTTTCCAGGGCTGGGGTAAGTGCAAACCATCATTCACAGCAGTGAACTTGAACTTTTCAACTTGAGTGGGCCATGAGGCCCTGAGGAAACTGGACAATAGGTTTCCAAACGTAGCACTCTGCCACCCAGCACCCCAGGAACACAGAGATGCCAATAGATAAGGCCAGCCAGGCAGTGTAACTGTGGGGTGTGGAAGTTCGGCAGGCTGGAGCAGGCACCCGGGACAGGGTCTGGGAAGAGGGTCCTTTGAGGTAAGGCTGCATGCTGCTTCCTGGCACAAAGTTACAAAGTGCTGTCATCCACCAGTGGGTGGCGGAGGAGGTGTTCCATACACCTTTGATTAACTGTTCTTTGAGGAGGTAGGTGCAGGCATTTGGGCACGTGGGGTGGGTGATTAATCCTTCTGGAATCTGCTGGCCACAGTTTTGCTGTTGCAGGAGATTTTGCTGAGAGATCGATCGCATCTTCACAGAGGGCTGGGATGGTGTGGGGCGTTGCTGCTCACTCCAGTGGGTGCTCACAGGGAGGAGGCCCCTGCTCACAGCTCCTGGGCCATGAGGCACACACCCTTCAGGCTGGGGTGTCTGTAGCTGGACTTGCGGAATTCAGGAGCCCTTTCCATGCTGCAGTGCACAGGGAAGACCCCAAAAGGGGAGGATGAGACACAAAGGGACAGTGTCCCAACAATGGTCCTTACTCAAAAGGCAGAGGGTCTCCTGGTCTCTTTAGCAGTTCTGGTCATTGGCCCTCAAAGGAAGAAATTTATGGGTCCTAGGAATGAGTGTGGAATGCAGTACAGAAAACAAGAACGTGGAACTCAAGAGTAGAGTGTGGCCAAGACAAAGGAGGTCCTTGGGGTACCTAAGTGTTTACCAGGTTCTTCGGGAGGCCCCGTGGCATGGGCTGACACCATCATGTGGACCATTCATCCATGTGGCTGGACTGCAAGACAGTGTGGATGGACTGTGAGAGTTGGGGAAAGATCTGATGAGAGTCAGGGAAGGGCTCTCTGGAGGTGGGATATTAAGGCCCGGTTGGCTAGATGTGAAGGAGCTTTTGGGCTCAGTGGAAGGATTACTTTGTCCTGGGAATGAAACGAGTGTGAGCTAGGCTCAGAGCTGTCCAGTGTCCCAGTGTCCAGGGAATGAAAGACTTACCAAGGGGCTGACTTCAGTGCGGGGCTAGCTGTAAGAAAGAAGGGAGGTGGGGGAAGTATGAAGGGGTCAGTTCCTTCTGCAGCCCTGCTTGAGGGGTACAGGGAGGCTAGGCAAGGTTGTTCTGAGGTCTCTGGGACCCCACTTTGGAAGCTGAGATGTGAGAGCAGAGGGACTACAGGAAAGGACTGCTGGCCATGGCCTGCCTCTCTGTGATCCTTCAATTAGGGAGTGGGTGGAGGGCCTGGGAGCTTTGACATTCCAGAAGAAACTGTTAGGGTTCCTGCTGGCCTTTCTAGCAGAGCCTAACTATAGAGTGCAATCCTCCAAGTGTGACGTCACCGGTGGGCAGTCGGGACAGCACACCTCCAGCGACATGGGGCAGACAAGCAGCTTCAACACATACACCACGGAACCAAAGCGTCGTCAGTCACAGGCTCAAGGGCCCCAGTTTGGCCCAGCAATTGTCTTTCCGGGCTACGGTGGTGGGTGTAGACAGTTCTTCTGGAAGTGGCTGCTTGAGGCAGGGGAGCAAGAGGAAGAGGCTCAGGGCTGAGCACAGCACTAGCCTGCCACCTTGGGCCTTCCTCGGTACAAAGTGAGATTCTTCTGGCTCCATAAACTCAACAGTTAGTCAATTGGAAGGAAAGAGAAAGGACAACCGGTTAGCTCGTCTTCACCCTTCCAGAGATGGGAGGCGCCATCTTGGAAATACCGCCTTCCCAGCGAGAGGGCAGTGGCGACAAATGTGGGAACTTCAGGGCGGAGTCAGGACGTTGGCCAGGGCGGGCTGAGCAGTTTTCTCTGAGGGTCACTCAGCTGTTTCTAGAGGCAGCCAGAGGCTGCTCTGCACAGCAGGATGCCGTCAGTGGAAAGGGCATCGTATGGGGCCAGGCTCCTGGGACGTCTCGGAAACCACACAGGACCCATAGGGCTGGAGGGATAGGGGGGAGGATTGTAAGGAAGGAGGTAGAAAGAGCTTAAAGGCCAGCCCCACCGTTTCCCCTAGGGACTGGCCCCGTTAGGACCCCAGCCTGCCTCCATCCCTCGATGGGTGCGGGGGGGGAGCAGGCAGGCAGGTTGGCTTTTCCCTCCTCTTGTCAGTCTTTGCGTCAGAAGTTTCTGTATTCTGCAGTGACGGAAGAAAGGTTTGAGAGGCTCTGCTCTGAGATGCAAGATGACTTCTACAGGAAAAGCGGTCAGATCCCTCCCGACCTCTTGTTCCAAGGAGAACAGGCAGTATTTTATCACAGTGGCATTGTATCATCATTCCAGCTAGAACCGGCTGATGCCAGAGTAACAAAGGCAGATAAAGTGGGTGACTCAGCCTCGGGTCGGGAAAGGCTCCGGAAAGCGAGACAGCGGCCCCTCCCCAGCCCGCAGCTGAAGTGCAAGGAAGGAGGGCTGTCCAGAGCCGGTGCCTCCCAGGTCCAGCATGGCCCCACTTCGCAGACCCTCAGCCGCACTGCTCTATCCTTAAGCCCCAGGTCTCCACCATTCCATCCACCTGCCTGCGACATTCACCCATGTGTGAAATCGTGGATGAAGGATGCTCTGCGAGTGAGTGCCTGCCTCATGGAGACTCTGAGCCAACATTTAACAAAATAGGTTCAGCTAAATGCATCTGTCCCTGCAGGAGTTCTCAAGGGCTAACACGCTAATGGGTGTCATGACTCCATGAGGAGGTTTCACTATGTAGTGCTTTTCGGACTCACTTAAGTCTCACAAGATTATGGGCTGTGGGTTCTTGCAGCTTGAGATACTGTGACTTAATCTGACACTTATGACTCTGCCATCATTGCCATCGAGAACAACTCTGGGACTGGAGAGATGGCTCAGTCCATAAAGTGTTAGTGGCACAAGCTCAGGGACCTGAGTTTGGATCCCCAGCACCCATGTAACAGCTGGGGGTGGTGGTGCACACCAGTGATCTCACGTGGTGGAGGGGAGACAGGAGGTTCCCTAGGGGTCTCTGGCTAGGTTGTCTAGTTGAATCAATGAATTGTGAGTTTAATAAGAGATCTTGTCTCAATACACACACACACATATGTATATATATATATTCATTAATGGAAAACACCCAACATAGACCTTTGGCCCCCACATGCATACTCATATACATGTGCATGTACCCATATACATACACATTCATACACACAACCTTAAAAATAGCAGCAATCATCTGTCCATCTACTCAACTATCTATTCAACCACTTAGCCAATCAACCATCTGCCCATCCAGTCATCCTTCCACTAACTTCATCTATCCATCTATCCATCCACACACCTACCCTCTGTTTATCCACCCACCCATTTATCCATGACACACCTACTCATCCATCAATCTGTGTGTCCACCCACCCATTCAGCCACCCACCCACCTATATACTCATGCCCATAAATCTGGGCAAGCAGCCACCCAGCTAGCAATACTGACCACAGAGAGTTCCATGCAAGGCATAGTACTAGGACTCTGGGGGTCCTTTGGGGACATCCTATTCTAATACACAGTGACCTCCCAAATACAGATAACTGGATTTCTGAGTGGAGTTCTTAGGGGAAAATGTTAGAAGCTTAGAAAGGGAGAGCGTTCCTCTCCTTAGGTGTACTCATGAGGCCCCCGTGGATGAGGATCATTTGACCTGGACAGTGATCCACATATGGAGAGCTAGAAGCTGGGCCAGGCATCCAGACAGGCCAGGGGTCCTGACAAGTCAGATGTTCCAAAAGGCCAGGGGCCCCCTCCCCCAAGGCCAGAGGTCCCAACAGGCCAGGGCTTTGACAGCAAAGCCTGGGCGCTGTCCCACCTCCCCTCCCCCGCACGTGCTTGGCAGTCGTGACTGCAGGATGAGGAGCTGCTCGTTACTGACAGCGTGTCTCTAATGAGGCCTCGTTCTTCCGCTGCATGCCTTTCCTCTGGTGCTGGCTTTGGAGACACTCAGTTGCATTAGAGTCAGAGGCTGAAATGTGTGTGATTAGCACCCTCAGATAAGGCCCTGGAACCTGACTTTGTCTGCGCTCAGGGTAGAATGAGCCAAACCCAGTGTTAGGCACCTTTCACCTGGGCCCCCAGAAACTGATTTTTCTAGAACATTCTACCATAGGGTAACAATTGATCATAATCCTATACCTACACCAAAGGATGCTGAAGAAGTTCTCATCACTTGCAGAGAAACCAGTCAAGGTTTCTGCTCCACGTCCACATAGGTATGGCGTGCAGTGTGGGGCCGCCTGTGAGTGTGGCCAGCACACCGAGGCACCTGGTTCCTGGGGGTCCCATTCTGACTGGGGGTACAGACAACGAGGCACCAACTCACTCAAGATATTTACACACTGTGAATAAGACTCGAGGAACCCGGTCCAAGCCACACGCTACAAAGTAGCGTCAGAGGAGAACAGCTTTAGAGAGGACACTTAGGGATGACTCCTTAAGGAAGTGGCATTTGAGCTGAGGCACAAGTGACAAGGAGGAGCCAGTGAGAGAAAAGCTAGGGGAGGGACAGCCAGTGCAAAGGCCCTGGGGCATACGGGAGCTGAGGCATCCCGCAAAGGAGAAAGGTCCCTGTGGCTACAAGAAACCCAGCCGGGTAGGATATGATGCACAAGTCCTGTATGCTGAGGAGAGAGCACCCTCCCCCTGGGGCTGGGGGCCATGGGAAGGAATTCTGACTTTACACGCCGTGGAAAGCTGTTAGTGGGTCTCAGTAAGTGAGTGGTTTTTGTCTCATTTTTGCATCTTTGCCTTGGTCTCTGAGGAAACAGCAAGTTCTAAGGACCAGAGAGAAGCTGGGGACAGCAATCAGGGGTTGGTGTCCTAGGGGGCAAGGGTGAGGCAGAGAGGGACGGGGTGCACCAGCGGGGTCTGTGAAGACTGAAGATGGCGGGGGGAGGGCCACTGTGTGGATGAGCAATGGATGCAGCCCAGCTCCCAGACCTGGGGAAGGTGGGAGAAGCAGGGGACAACGAGAGTCCGAGTTCTGCTGTGGTCCCACTGAAGGAGAGATGTATTGATCTGTCAAGGGGACAGTGGCACACTGACATCGGGATCCCGGAGAGGACCTGGGTCAGGAGGACATGGGAACCGGGCAAAGAGAGACCATCAGAGTCAGGTGGTGGGATACAGTCCCACTGGAGTTGTAGTCAGGGGTGGGATGTGCTCCCACTGCAGGTGTCTGGATCCAGCCGTGCCTGAAGCTGTCCCCTGAGGACGCGTCTGAGCCAAGGGGCCTCCATGCGTCTGTGTCTGCACTTGGTTTAAACCAAGCCTCTTTCCACCCCACGTGGGGCATTTGCTTTGGGCCCAAAGCACATCACCCTGGCTGGGGTGGCATGAGAAGAGGTGCTAAGGGGCGGGGTAGAAAGAGCAGACTTTATCATCTCATCTTTGCCTCTGCTGCTGAGTGACCTTGGGCAAGGAGACTGATTTCTCCCCCCATCCCTGTTCGTTCGATGCGCTGTGCGAGGAGGAGATGAAATTTGAGGGGAGAGGACCCAGTCAGCGTCTGAGTAAGTACCAGCCCCTCCCCACACACACACTGATTAAAAGCTCAGGCTGGCCGTTATTTATGTCTTTGATTAATTGAACAATTGGGAAACAAATTAATTATCGCTTAATGGAGGCGGATTGGACGGCACAATCTTTGCAAACACGAGGCCTGGCGGGAGGGCGGACAAAGACGTCTCCTCGGCAGCACGGATGCAAACCGCTCAAGTAGAAAATCTCCCAGGTCCTTCTCATCTGGAAAATTTGCCTTTTCTGGACGTGCAGAATGTGGCTCTCTGCAGATAAAAGGTGACTTATGGTTTGAGCTGCTCGCTGTATGTCACCGGTGCCTACAAATGGCAGTGGAGTAATCACTCTGGTGTCAACTGCATGGACTTTATCCAAGGCAAACTAGGCAGACACCAAATCTCAGCTGTGGGGCCAGTGGCTGCCATCATTTGGTTCAATCCACCTCTGTTGCTGGTCCCCATGGTACCCTCTGTCCAGTTTTCCCCAGAGTAGGGTGTGGATCTCGTTTGAGCCGCACCAGGCTCTGCATGGAAAGACTCTTGACTTGGTAGAGGAGGAGGAGGAGGAGGAGGAGGAGGAGGAGGAGAAGGAGGACAAGGAAGGGGAGGAGTAGGCTGGGGAAGGGATCCTGCATCTTAAAGCCACCCAGTTTTCCCTCATTAAAGTTGTTGTTTGATTTCAGGGAAGTTCCAGGCAAGAGTTGGCAGGTAGGCCTCCTCCGTCCTATCCCTTCCCAGCATCGCTGTCAGCCGCTGGGCACCAAGGGGTGCAGCTTCAGCCCCTCCAGGGTCTGCCTGGCGGCCAGCGTCACTTGAGGTGTCATCTGCCTTTGTTGAAGGTACCACGGTGATTTACAGACACAGCCTCCCCGGACACTGGAGGAATTCTGATTTCTCAGGAGCCCGTCTCATCCTGCGCCTCCCCCAGGGCTGGCAGGTCAGCTCCGCTGCGGGTCACACTGGCTCTCCGAGCCAGCACATGCTAGGGCAGGGCAGGTGGAGAAGGCGCTGTGCCTCTGCACATGGTGCCGTGGCCCTGTGTCAACCGCTCGCGCGATCCTCTCTAGTGCTCAGTGCCCTCCTAGGGGAGGTGGAGGCCTTGTGCATCTCAACCCAGTGTCCTGAAGTGTCACCCCAAAGCAAGACATGCCTGCTCCCCCATGGAGGAAATAAAGTGCTTGTATATAGGGGGTGCTGACTTCCCTCTCAGAGTCTGGTGAGGGGGGTGTCTCCGCTCACCCCAGGAGCATCAGAAGAGGCAAAATGGAGAGGGAGGTGGCAGTGTGGAAGCCCGCAGGAGCTGAGAGCCCACCATGCAGAACAGAGCAGAGCAGACACTGGACTAGATCGGGAGAGGGCTTGGGCCCTGGAGCTGCTTGGAACAAAGGCAGTGGCCGTTCCCTGGTATGGGCACTTAGTCAGAGTCCCTGGGTGCTCAATCAAGGACCCTTTCCAAGACCCCAAAATCTTCTGGAACAGGAGACGTTTAAAACTTCTCCCACATGCAATCCCTCTTACTCTCTCCACCCCAAATTTTTTACTTGATCCTAGGTATGTAGGTACATAAAATAGGTATACAAATCAAACATTCACTAATAATAAATCATAAAGAAATTTATCTTACAACAATCCTTTGGCAGATGTGGATAATTTATTAAAAACTAAAGTAAATTTGCATGGTAATGAGATGTATGTGTTCATTTTTATGTAAGAATTATATCCTGAGTGCAGATTTGATCCTTCAGAGTGAGGGACATCTCCAGTGTTTTCAGAATTGATTGGCATCTTGAATTTATAATCATCAATGCTGAGATCACCACTTTGAAAGAGCAACTAGTGCAAAATGGCAGAAGTATGTTTCCAGCCATTTCAGAAATTGTAAATACTGTCCTCATCCCAAGTTAAAATTCATTTAAAGATTAAAAAAAAAAAAATGAAACGCGAGTCGGCAACTCAGGCAGCAGTGTTTAAAATCAAACACTCCAAACCAATACAATACAGAGATGTGTTAATTTGACACTTACACACTGAAGAATGACAGCAGGAAAATATTAAAAGTCATTGTTTTCTATAATTAAACTGTTCTGTTTCCATGAGAGCAGAACACTTTGCATGTGCAGTCAAAACACTGTGATTTATAATTTATAACATACAATCTGAGCCAAGATGTCTCAGGCAGCATTCGTTGGATTGGTGTGGTGTGATGGTTCATGGTGCAAAGTGCCCGTGTATGTTAGAGCCAAGGCTACAGCGAAGTCACGTGATGCAACACGTGATGAGGTGACCACTACCGGAAACACTTTGAAGCCATTCCATGTCCGAATCAAGTTCTGCTTGTTGTCTGTTCAGAAGCTTTGCATGGCTGCTGAATTTTTTTTGTGACCAACCCCCCTCCCCAACCTCCATCATTACAGCCTTCACCACGTACAGGGTAAGAAGCTCTGCTCCAGACAACCAAGTTGATCTCAGAAATTTCCTTCCAAGGACAACTGTGGCCCTGTGGGTTTGCTGTTAGTAGAAGGCCCTGTCTGGACAAGGGCCCATGGGAGCTGAGGAGGGTCTGAGGGTACAGGGGTATCCCTCGATTCCTTTCCACTTGAAATAGCAGTGGCTCTGTGAAGACTGACACACACACACACACACACACACCCTACCTCCTTAGAGACACATCTGTGAATTGCCACTCAGCGGGGCACCCTCAGCACAGGGCAGGGGTCTGCCATCACATGTGTGTTTGGGGACCGCCAGGTGTTGGATGTTGCTGGAGGGGTGCGAACGGGGCGGGTTAGAAATTGTGATGCTCAAATTTTTTACCCTCCTCTTTTCTAGCAGTGTCAGGAAGTCCTACTAGCGTTGCAATCAGGGGTGAGTGATATGGTTTCCTAAGTGTCCAAGGACTTGCTTTGCAGTCTGGGAAGTATGGGAGACAATGGTCCGATGCAGAAAGTCTAACTAGCGGACAGAGAGGGGAATGAGGACAGCTCAGAGTCCTTGCAGCGGGTACTTTGTTCTCCAAGAAATCCGTGAGCACGTGTGGTGGCCCTGGCCCCGTGGCAAGGGCTAGAGGATGGCAGAGGGAAAGGTATGCCCTCAGGGGGGCTCACATTCTCTGATGGGCACGCACCAATCCCACAGCATGCAGAAGCAATAGAGTGCTCATCAAAGGATAGTCTTTGTAAGGTGTGGGCAGACAGAATGAGGAGCCAAGAGTTCGGCACAGCTTCCCCAGGGAAAGGAGATTATTAATCCTGGAGCTGAAGGTCAAGCCAGAGTCTCCTAGGCAGAGAGGGGTGGGCGAGACTTCTGGGTAGAAGGAGTCACTGTGCAAAGTTCACAGAGGTGCAGAGAGAGACAGGGAAGGGAGTGGAGGGTGGACAGGGCTTTAGGGGAAGTCGTGTGGAGCAGCCTTTAGGGTAAGAACAATGGGGTTTCCAGTAAGCATTTTAAACATGACATAGTTTAACTTGTGAAAGATTAATGTCTACTTCTGGCCATGGCAGATAACAGGGGCCAAATGGAATAACTGGGAAACTGGACAAGATGTATGAAACAATTGTTGTCAAACACTGGGTAAGTGGGAGCCTGGGTCTCTGAGTGCAGAGAAGGAAACAGGCCAGGGAGCCCCATGGTCACTGGGCCTTCTGGAGTGAAAGGAAAGGGCCCCAAGCAAAATGCAGCTGTCTTGGTGCAGTGAGGAGAGGCATACTTGGAAAACTGGGAGCATGGGGGCCGCAATGTGCAGGTAGAATTGTTCAAGGGAGAGAGCTATGGAGAGAAAGAAATCCAGAAATTGGCATGGTTGTGAATCTTAGCAGGACACAAAGATGCATGCATGGATGGAATTTCATGCAACCATGACAACAGTGACTTGGGAGCATGGAGCTGATTGGCTTCCAGGGCTAATCACACAGGGCTAGGAGGCCCTTGAGGTTGGATTAGCCCTGGTGAAGAGTCTCATTGATTGAAGATAGGGCATTCGCTGGGAGATCAGAAAAGCCACACCTTATCAGGGGACCCAAACTACTTCTAAATATTACCCTAGACCCACTGCAATAAGGATGAAAAACAAGTCTAAAATGACCAAACTAAACCACATATTTGCTTTGTCTGAAAGATTTTTTTTTGGGGGGGGGCTACCATGTACCTGCCAAAGCAAGTCCAACTCTTTGAAGAAAAACTAGAGTCCAGACACTACAGTGTAAGTATCACAATGTTCAGCACTGAATAAAAAGTCTCTAGACATGTTGGCAAGCTGGAGCATGTGACATACAACTTGGGGAGTGTCAGAAACAACCCCAGAAATGACAAGAATGATGGTGTTAGCAAACAAAGACATTAAAACAATGATTGAAACCGAGGCATGGTGGCCTACAATCCCAGCACTTGGGAGGCTCTCTCATTCCTGTGTTCCCTCCTCCCTCCTTCCTTCTTCTCTCCTTCCTTCCTTCCTTCCTTCTTCTCTTCCTCCTTTCTTTCTTCTTCCTTCTTCCCTCCTTCCCTTCCTTCTTTCTTTACTCATTCCTTCCTTTCTCTCTCTTTCTTTTCTTTTTTTTTTTTTTGATAGGGTCTCATTTAGCCTAGGCATGCTTTGAACTCTATGTAGCCAAGTACGACCTTGAATTTCTGATTCTCCTTCTTCCACCTGGTTAGTGCTAAGATTAACCATGCCCAGTCTATGTGGTGCTGAACCCAAGGCCCTGTGTATGCAAGGCACTCTACCCACTGAGCAACATCCCCTTTTCGTGTACTTTTCAAACAGGAAGCATTCTTTTTTGTCTGCCAGCACAGGAATGGCGTCTCTCAGCTCCCGCACAGTGTTGGGGGTCAGAACCAGTGGGTTGGACTCTACTGTGTTCTTATGTACAAAGCTGATGGCATGAAATGAGAGCTTAGAAGTCAGTGCCACACTGGAAGGAAGGACAGACACTAGAAGGAGCCTGGGGGTAAGAGGGCTTCCTGGAGAAGGAAGAACAGAATTTCAACCCTAAAATTCCGAGTGGCACAGCAAAGCCACCAGGCTGGTTGCATGTGCTTAAATGGAGCAGCCCAGGGTGATGTGGAGAGATGGCAGGAGAGCCAGCCAGAAGGGGCATTTCTCGGTGGAATGCTCAGGGCTGCAGGGCTCAGGCTAGGCCTTGGTTTTTTTTTTTTAATTTTTAAATTTTTTATTAACAACTTCCATGATTATAAAAAATACCCCATGGTGATACCCTCCCTCCCCCCACCTTCCCCCTTTAAAACTCCACTCTCCATCATACCCCCTCCCCATCTCAATCAGTCTCTCTTTTACTTTTGATGTCTTGATCTTTTCCTCTTCTTATGATGGTCTTATGCAGGTAGTATCAGGCACTGTGAGGCCATGGATATCCAGGCCATTTTGTGTCTGGAGGGAGCATGTTGTATGGAGTCCTGCCCTTCCTTTGGCTCTTACATTCTTTCCGCCACCTCTTCCGCATTAGACCATGAGCCTTCGAAGGTGTGATACAGATATTGCAGTACTGAGCACTGCGGTCATTTCTTTCCATCACCATGATACCTTCTGAGTCGTCGCAAGGTCACTGCCATCTGAAAAGAGAAGATTCTCAACCAAAAGTGAGAGTAGCATTAATATAAGGGTGTGAACATTAACAGAAGTGCTTACTGGGCAGTTTCATAAGCATAGTATATACATTTGTAGGCCTTGGTTTTTGACCATATGAAAGTAGAAGGAAAGGCAGCATGGGGCTGGGCAGATGGCTCAGCGGTTAAAGGCAGTTACTTGCAAAGCCTGGTGACCTGGGTTAGATTCCCCAGTACGCACGTAAAGCCAGATGTACAAAGCGGTGCATGCATCTGGAACTAGTTTGCAGTGGCAGGAGGCTCTGGTGCCATATTCTCTCTGTATCTCTCTCAAATAAATAAAAAAAAGATATTTTTAAAAGAAAAGGCAACAGGTTTATTGCCCCCAGTAGGGACAGCTGTATACAGGCAGCTCTCTGTGAAGCTGCATCCACTCCCTTGGTGAGAGAGATGGCTGTGGAGATCAAGGTCAAGGTCAGCCACTAGGGGAGACAGCTGCTTGTGGGGGGTTTTCCTTTCCTCAGGGGATAGAGGCCCTCCAAATCCTTGGAGTCTCTTTTCCTGCCTCTCTGGTCCCCTTTGAGAGAGCTTAGCCATTATCACTCAGTGCAATTCAGCGGTTGTAATTACTGGTAACTTTAGACAGGTGACAAACCTAACAGTTCTGCTCCATCGTCCCCATCTCTGCAGAGCGCGGCCAGAGGGATGTGTTGGTGAGATGAACCCATGCTGTCTCCTGCTGGACCAGCAGGGCGGAGAGAAGGCAGCAGAACCCCAGGCGTGTCTGACACAATGTCGTCCACCTCTGGAGGGGTCCTTCATTGTCCATGGCCTGTCCCCCGCCCTAGCAGAATGGGTTGCAGAACCTACATTGCCTCATGCAACATGAAAAGGCAGGATCACCTACTCCAGAATTACCAAGAAAGCTAAGAAATGACATCAGATCGTGGAACAGAGGCTGCTTGCACTCTGATGCCACTGGGGTGGGGAACAGCATGCCCATGAGCAAAAGCCCAGACATCACCTGAGAAGTGTGAGACTACAGTGTGTGTGGCCATGCCTTCATCACTCCTTGGTCATCCTCTAAGAGTTTCTTGGAGCTAGGCGGATAGGCAGGCCTGAGAGATGAGGGCATTCTCTCAGGGCACCCATTGATGCAAGGCCCCGTTCCAGCTCTTTGTCAGCCTGGGCAAGTTTCTGAGTGTCTTCTAACCTCAGTTTCCCCAGCATTATCTCTGGGATTGTGGAAGGAATGAAGTGGGCAGCAGGAGGGCAGCAGAGACCCACCACTAAGGGCTAGATGTGCTATGTGGTGAACTTCAATGCACAACCCAGGCCTGGATGGCCCCACATGGAGTGCCACGGAGGCAGGAAAGGCAAGTGAAGAAGTTCAAAGCCAAGATCCTGACTCTGCGAGACTCTGTCCCCTTGAATCTTCTCAGCCATGCTGGGTGAAATGCCCCTCCCTCTGAGACTCTCTGAGCTAGGGCTCACCTGTATCTCCCGCCTCCAGTTAGCCACCATCAGCCTCCAATAGTCCTTTCTCCAGGAACAAGTCCTCTTTGCCCATCTTTAGGCAGGATTTCTTCTGGCTTGCCCCAGCCCCCTGTGCATTGATCCATACGTGCATACTTCTGGATAACTGTGTGATGGAGAGCTCCTACCTGTCTCCCCACTCCATCCAGCCTTGCTATAGGGACAGTATGCTTGGTGCTTGGTCCTGGCCAGGAGTAGAAGGAGACAAAGGAAGAAAGACACAAGGACAGAGACAGAGAATTCCGAGGAGACCCTGTGCCAGGATTACAGGCATGGAGCCTGGATGGAGAGTCTAGACATGGGGCTGGCATGGAGTCCAGATGTCTCCTGCTATGTACATCTGGCCCTATGGCCAGGTGAAAGGTATGGGTCCTTCTCTTGGGCACTGGGACAACTCTGAAGGCCACGGCAGCAGGCCTCTGGCAGCCTGCAATTTGCATTTTTAGGAAGAGCAGTCACAGCTGTTCTGAGAGCGGATTTATAGTCAGGCTTCTTTGTTCACGTCCCCAGAGCCATTTTCTTCTTGTTTATGGGTTTCCTCTCAGGGACCAGCCAGGAGTTGATTCTTCCTAACTCATGTTGTGACCTTGGGCAAGTGCTGCTTCCCTGGCTGCTCTATCCTCAGAAAGCTCCTGCCTGCCACGGAGCTGTCCCCCGCAGTCTGGGCGATCCTCCACACGGCTTGGAAGACTCCCTGGTCTCGGTGTTTGGGACTGCCCTGGAGGTCCTCTCCTGAGGACGTTCATAGGCATAACAAGATAGCAATTTTCATCTGTTAGTATCAGACTTCAGTTGAAACATACGCCTGGGCTACCCTATTTTGACTACTTCCTTCCCTCCTTCCTTCCTTGGTATTGAGGATGTAATCCAGTGGAAACTAGGCAAGCACTCTGCCACTGAACTATAGAATCAGCCCTTTTAATTTTTTGTTTTATTATTATTTATTATTATTATTATTATTATTATTATTTTTTTTTTTTTTGGTTTTTCAAAGTAGGGTCTTGCTCTAGCCCAGACTGACCTGGAATTCACTATGTAGTCTCAGGCTGGCCTTAAATTCCTACCTCAGCCTCCTGAGTGCTGGGATTAAAGGTGTGCACTACCATGCCCAGCTTCTTTTCATTTTGGCACAGGGTCTTCCTAAGTTGCCCAGGCTAGCCTTGAACTTATTTTCTAGTTCAAACAAGCCTTGAATCTGCAATCCTCCTACCTTAGCCTCCAGAACAGCTGGGATGATAAGTATGTACCACCAGGCTCCTCTGTGGCTCCCATCCCCACCACAGCCCTACCCTCTCTTCTCTGCTCTGGGCCAGTACATGGGGCTAAAAGGAAGGGCATAAAGCATTGTTGAGAACCCCCCTTGGGCCTTTCTGGGTGATGTTTTCAATAACACAGAAAAGCTGTTCAGCTCTCCAGAGCTGGATATCTAATGCTCAAAGCCCACTCTCCCTTCTGGTGCCCCAGAGGGGCCTCCTTGTCTTAACAATCTGTGCAAACACCTCATTTCTGTTGTTATGGTTTCCTTGGAAAACAGAGAAAGGCTCAGCCAGGGGGCGTGGACTGCAGGTGGGTTTACTGCCCCAAAGTAAACACGATTCTGGGATGGAAAAGCTCCTTGAGATCTCACTTGACATTTTACAAAGAAACAGAACTGTTGTTAAAGACATCCTCAGCAGAGCCACCTATGTCTTCTTTCCAAAGAGCCGTTCTGGAAGCTGAACACAGAGCTGAAGCAATGGGTCCTTAGTCGTCCTTATTCTGGTGCTGGAAGTCGCACACAGTCACCCTCTGACAGAGATCCGCTCAGTGACATGAAAGCCCAGCCCTAGGGTCCTACAGTCCTGAGCTGTCAGATCACCTCCATCTGTTATCCTTCTCAGTTCTTTCCTGGATCAGAGGAGAGGGTAGAGCACTGGATTTTGTGTCTGTAGACATTTCTGGTTGTTGTTATTAATGACTGCGTGCATGTGTGTGCATGCTCATGTGTCACTAGGTGTACAGGCATGCAGGTGCACATGCATGTGGAGGCCAGAGGACCTCTGCTGTAGATAGCTCCACGTTGCTGGGTGAACATCCAAATCAGGCACGTTTAGGGGAGGAAGGGATTTATTTCAAGCTTACAGATCCAGGGGGAAAGTTTCATCTGTGGTGGAAGAGGCTGGTTCCATATACCCAAGCAGAGAGAAACAACCAACCAGCCACTAAACTCCACAGGCAGCAGGCGCAAAACCTGTAGCCAGCGGCAGGGAGCCTCTTCCCCAGAACTCATATTGCTGTGACTTGGAATTCAGCTGTGCCCCAAACACACCTTTGGGCTGGACCCCAGGATCCATCCCAGTGACACTGTCTCCAGTCAGGGAGCTGGAGATCCATGTTACAAGCTTTAATAAAACACCCAAGTCTATGGGAGACACATATTCAAACTACCAAACATACCTGGAATACTTAAGACACATATTCAAACTACCAAACATACTTGGACACACTTAAGAATGTCATTGAGTTTTTTTTGTTTGTTTGTTTGTTTTTTTGTTTTTGAGGTAGGGTCTTGCTCTAGCCCGGGCTGAGCTGGAATTCACTATGTATTCTCAGGCTGGCCTCAAAGTCACAGTGATCCTTATACTTCTGCCTCCCAAGTGCAAGAATTAAAGACACGTGTCACTATACCCAGCATGTTTTGTTTTGGTTTGGTTTGGTTTTTGGTTTTTCAAGGTAGGATCTCGCTGTAGCCCAGGCTGACCAGGAATTCATTATGTAGTCTCAAGGTGGCCTTGAACTCATGGTGATCCTCCTACCTCTGCCTCCCAAGTGCTGGGATTAAAGGCGTGTGCCACCATGCCTGGCTGTATTTTTAATTTTTTGATCAGGGTCTCTCATTGGCCTAGAGCTAAGCTCCAGAAATCGACCTGTTACCACCTCCCCAGTGCTGAGATTTGTAAGTGTACGAAACCACAGCCAGCCTTTTTAGGTACTGGGCTTGAACTAGGTCCTCATTCTAGCAAGGCAAGCACTTTGCTGACTAAACCACATCTCTAGTCCCTTACCATCATTTTTTTTTTTTTATGTTTCACGTTTTTTGTGGTGTGAGGGATTGAAGCCAAGGCCTTGCATATGCTGTGTGTGGTGGTTTGAATGTAAAACGTTCCCCCGGCCTCCAGTGTTTATGATAGAGTCTTCCTCTTCGTCCATGGCTGGTGGAACATTTGGGAGGTGGAGCCTTGCTGGAGGAGGTGTGTCACTGGGGGTGGGCTTTGAGGTTTGTTTGTCCAGCTCACTAGGCGTTCAGCCCTAGCTGTCTCTTGCTACATCCACCCCACTGCTGATGAAGGTATGAAGATGTGAGCTGGCTGCCATGTTTTCTTCACCATAATGAAGCTTCCCCTTGAAACTGTCAGTCTGAAGTAAACCTTCTCTCCCATCAGCCACTTCTGGTCAGGTGTTTTGTCCCAGCGATGAGAAGGTACCTGCCACCCTGTACAAGCACTCTGCGTTGAGTCATGCCCCAGTTCTATGAGCATTTGTGAGTGGAATCAAGGGTGGCTGTGAGAGCTATCCCCTTCACACACCACTTCCTGCTACAGCAGGCTTCTGGCGGGCAGCTCTGCCTCCCTGGTTGAGTCCTTTGGGCACAAGAACGTTAGAAGGGGAAGAGGCTTCAGCATGGAATACCCCATGGATGCTCAACCTGCTGCCTGTGGTCAGAGTCAACTGTGTAACTGTCCTGGCTTCCTCCTCCAATGCCACGGGGCCGCACGGACAGCCATGGGCTTTGGGACTGCTGAAGTCCTGCTTCGATCACCTTGGCCCCTCCCAGGTATTCTCAGAGCCCATGCCTTGTGACCAGAAATAAGGAGGGAGAGGATCAACTTCGGTTCTTTTTCGAGACAGGATCTCCCTCTAGCAAAGGATGGCTTGGAACTCACAGCGATCCTCCTGTCTCTGCCGCCTGAGTGCTGAGATTAGATGTGCACCACCATGCCTGACCTGCTTTTTTCTTTTATAAATGTCCATGTACCTGGTCGTATGAAAGGGCCCCAAATTCCAACTTGGGCATCTTTGGGACCTCAGCAGGGGCTGGCCACAGACACAGATGAAGTTGCTCTCCCCAGACTATGGGAGGAAAACAAGGGCCTGCCTGAGTGAAAGGAGTCTTTGTCAAGGCAGTGTTCCATGGAGAAGGAGTTTCCAGGGTGGCATCAGGGATGAGCATCGGCACAGAGATGTTAGGAAAACACAAACATCTCCATGGGGAGCTGGAGGGTGGCATAGAAATTGGATCACCAGGAGGCCAGCCACTCTCCTCCACCCCAGTGCTAGCTGTTGACTGACTTAGGCTTTTCTGATTAACTTCACGAAGGATCACCCCTCCACCCCCACCCCTGTGTGCGAGGGCACCTCCTGACCCGGAAACGGTCTCTGCTAACCGAGTGACCTTTACAGAATGGCAATGCAATGTCCCCTCTGGGGTTCCCGGAATAATAAATCACCCGAGGGCCATTGAGAGATGAGGCCACGTGAGGAGGCAGACAAAGGACAAAGAGGGGACAATCAATCTAACTTCTAGGGATCCGTAATGCTTTTGCAGTAATTTTTCTGAACTGTAATTATGATTCAATAATACAAATATTAACATCTGGAATCCTGCCACTTAAATCTCTGCCAGTTCTGTTTAGAAATGGGATGCTTAGGAGGCCCCATTTCTTCTCGCTCAGGGGTATTAGCAAAACAAGGGAGAGCTGGGAGAAATGGTAGAGAAATGGTACAAACATGGAGCCTGCTGGCTCCTCATTGGAGGAGAGACTCCGTGGGGAAGGCCATCCATCAGACCCCCGCCTGCCAGCCAAGACAATCCAAAGACCTTCAAACCAACCTGGGTATGAGAAGCATCAAGAAAGAAGCAAGACAAATTGTCTGTGCCTATTTGTGTTTCTGTCCTGGGCTAAAATAGGAACTCTACCCTGTGAGTTTGATGATTTTTATTTTATTTTTTTTGTTGCCCTTTTGAATTTCAGGGTCAGAAGGTCGGTTCTAACGGGTCCAGCCTCTCAGTTTTCAGCTCATTGAAAATGCCTCTTGCACACACAAAACTCGTTGTATTTTTAAACCTTTTGTGTGTGTTTATGTGTGTGTGTGCATGTTCTTGTGTGGCTGCATGTGGGTGTGCATGCATATACACACGTGTGGAGGTAAGACATTGATGCCGGTGTCTGCCTCAATCACTCTCCACTTCGTTTTTTGACACCGGGTCTCTTACTGAACCTAGAGCTCACCAATTTGGCTGGACAAGCTAAGCAAGCTCCCAGGATCCTCCTGTCTCCATCTCCCAAGTGCTGGGATTATAGGCAGCAGGCAGCACACCTGGCTTTTATGTGGGTGCTAGGGAGCTGAACTTAACTCCTTCCTTGTGCGAATGAAGCAGGCACTATGCCCAGAGTCGTCTCCTCTGACCCTTATTTTAAACTTTTAAAACCCTTTTCAGGGCATCAAAGAAGTGGAGGAAAATACATCCCCTTTCCTTCCCCATCTCCTGGTTCTGGGAATTGAATCCAGGGTCTTGTGCATTCCAGGCAAGCACTCTACCATTGAACTACATTCTCAACCCATTCCTACTTTTAATTCTGAGACAGGGTTTACTCAAAATTGCCCATGCAGGTCTTGAACTTTCAGTCTTCCTTTCTCAGTCTCTTGAGTTGCTGGGGTGACAGGCCTGCACCACCAGGCCCTAATCCCCCTCCTCACTGACCCCTGAATATGGCCCCTCTCCAGGTTCTCATGTCCACGGAAGAAGGAAAGCTGAACTCAACAAGACGAAGGGCATTTAGAAAATGCCTTGCAGCCACGATCGCCAGCATCTGTGTGAAATAACAGGGGCATTTTCCCCTAGTGGGGTGAGAAGGCAGAGAGCCTGGGGGGCGTGGGGGCCGGAGAAAAGCTGCTCCTGAGTCCTCTCAGATGTGAGTAACCCCTGCTTATTAATTTTTAACTTTTGATAGTTTTTATTACCCACGCTTGTACATTCCCCCTTGAAGGTCCAAAGACTAGAACAGAACGGGTGCTCTAAGGCATTTTGCAAAGACTTAAGCAAAACAAACAAAACCCCCCTGTAGTTTTAGGCTTCGTGGCTCTGAGTCAGAGGCCAGGCGGGCAGGGGCGGATTAAAGAACAGCATCAGGTGTCCTGAGAATTACACAGCCACTGCCTTCAAACCAAGGGCCCACGAGGGTTAATGACCAGATGTTTATCTAGCCAGAATTCATTTTGATGTGCATTTTACAAGCCACTGGTCAAGATATAAAAGTAGTTTAAGCCCAGAAAAAAAATTACTGAGGGCAGAAATCGAGCAGTTTGTAAATCCATAGGATTTTATGCCTTGAGGATAGCAAATCCTTTCCTTTAGATAATGTAAATTGGGCAGAAGTCATAAATAGGGAAGTAACAAATTCTGTTGTGATCCTTCTCCCAGCCACCAACACAGGCAAACGCAGGCTAGAAGTCAGCCTGCTACCCGTAGGCCTCCATGAGGAGTGCTGCGAGGGGAGGGGGCAGCCAAGCCAGGTGCTCTTCAGGGTCGGGAACTTGTTCTCACTGGCTTACTAACTTCTCCTCACTTGACATCTCTCTTGAGTGCTAATATGGAGCCCCAGCCGCCTCCACCCCCAGAAAGCTCAATTTTTGGGTGCCTGCATTTGGGCAAGAGTTATAACATTTTTCCATTTTCTAGCTGGGGCTGGAATGTTGATCCTGTGTGATTATTCTATTTGTTTTCTACACTTTCCCTGGAATGTCTACCCGTGGCCCCTGCCCTGGATTGGCAGCCCTCCTAAGTTACACTGGTTATGAACATTCCCAAGTATACGTGGACGTGTCAGTTAAATAATATCATAATATTATACAGTCACAATTCTGCTCTAGATGTGCCAATAGTTCAAAAAAAAAAAAAACCATTTTCTGTGCCCCCCCCATTCTTTCCTGCCACCTACAGTGTGATGACTTTGGAAGCCTCCATTTCCATGGAAAGAGGACAGACAGCTAAGGCTCAGTCATGGATTTCCCCCTTCCTCAAATATGACTTTACAGAGAATATTCCTTACAGGCCTCTCAGTATTGCTGTCCAGAAGCAACATAATCCTTTAAAAAAAATCTTTGAAGCTGGGTCTGATGACGCAGGCCTGTAATCCCAGTTTCTTGGGAGGCTCACAATTTCAAGGGTAAGTTAGTGAGACGCTGTCTCAGTACATAGAGAGATGAGATGAGAGAGAGGGAGAAGGAGAGAGACAGGGGAGAGACAGGGAGAGAGAGAGAGAGAGAGGGAGAGAGATGTTGCCACTGGTAGAGAACATAGTTGGTTAGCATGTTCAAGGCTCTGGTTCCATCCCCAGCACTTTGATTGGGGAGACCTTACTTTGCCCCACACCTTCAAACTCTTATCCCACCGAAAGGCACATTTATTCACAATGTTGTCGTATTTCCAAGGGTTCCAAGATGGAAGCTGGTAAGAAACTCCAGCCACTACTGGTACTTCTCTTCACTAACACAAAAAGTGGCTTGTTTTTCCTAAAAGATACTGAAAGAGAAAAGGAAGAAAACCTGTCCATGGACACAGCAATTTGGAAAGATTACCATTCAGTCAGAAAACTCACCTCAGAATCCCATAGAGAACTATCAGTCAGAGTCCCAACACATCCCCACCCCTGCGCCCCTCCGAAACACTGTAGGTTGGTATTGTGGTGGGAGAATGGTGGGTGGTAAAAGATTTCACTCAAGACCTCAGAGTAGAAAAAGATGAGTGTATGGAGTACACCTCAAGGGAAAAGTGGGCAAGGCAGTCATTTAAAAAAAAGAAAGCCTCTTGGGCTGGAGAGATGGCTTAGTGGGTAAGGCACTTGCTTGCAAAGCCAAAGGACCCAGGTTTGATTCCCCAGGACCCACGTAAACCAGATGCACAAGGTGGCACTTGTGTCTGAAATTTGTTTGCAGCAGTTGGAGGTCATGGCATGCCCACTCTATATCTCTGTATCTCTCTCTCTCTCCCTCTTAAATAAATAAATAAATTTTTTTTCTTTTCTCAATTTGTATTAACATTTTCCATGATTATAAAAAATATCCCATGGTACTACCCTCCCTCCCCCCCACTTTCCCCTTTGAAATTCCATTCTCCATCATATCCCCTCCCCATCTCAATCAGTCTCTCTTTTATTTTGATGTCATGATCTTTTCCTCCTCTTATGATGGTCTTGTGTCAGTAGTGTCAGGCACTATGAGGTCATGGACATCCAGGCCATTTTATGTCTGGAGGGAGCATGTTGTATGGAGTCCTGCCCTTCCTTTGGCTCTTACATTCTTTCCGCCACCTCTTCCGCATTAGACCCTGAGCCTTGGAAGGTGTGATAGAGATATTGCAGTACTGAGCACTGTGGTCATTTCTTTCCATCACCATGATACCTTCTGAGTCGTTGCAAGGTCACTGCCATCTGAAAAGAGAAGATTCTCAACCAAAAGTGAGAGTAGCATTAATATAAGGGTATGGACATTTTTTTTCATGATGGTAGCCAATCTGACAGGAGTGAGATGGAATCTCAATGTAGTTTTAATCTGCATTTCCCTGATGACTAGGGATGTAGAACATTTTTTTAGATGCTTATGCACCATCCATATTTCTTCTTTTGAGAACTCTCTATTCAGCTCCATAGCCCATTTTTTAATTGGCTTGTTTGATTTCTTATTATTTAGCTTTTTGAGTTCTTTGTATATCCTAGATATTAATCCTCTATCAGATATATAGCTGGCAAAGACTTTTTCCCATTCTGTAGGTTGCCTCTTTGCTTTATTCACAGTGTCCTTTGCAGTATAAAATTTTTGTAATTTCATGAGGTCCCAGTGGTTAATCTGTGGTTTTATTGCCTGAGCAATTGGGGTTATATTCAGAAAGTCTTTGCCAAGACCAATATGTTGAAGGGTTTCCCCTACTTTGTCCTCTAGCAATTTCAGAGTTTCAGGTCTGATGTTAAGGTCCTTAGTCCATTTGGACTTAATTCTTGTGCATGGAGAGAGAGAAGAATCTATTTTCATCCTTCTACAGATGCATATCCAGTTTTCCCAGCACCATTTGCTGAAGAGGCTATCTTTTCTCCAATGAGTATTTTTGGCATTTTTATCAAATATCAGGTGGCTATAGCTACCTGTACTTATATCTGGGTCCTCTATTCTGTTCCATTGATCTACATGTCTGCTTTTGTGCCAGTACCATGCTATTTTTGTTACTATGGCTCTGTAGTATAGGTTAAAATCAGGTATGGTGATACCACCCACCTTATTTTTGTTGCTCAGTATTATTTTAGATATTCGAGGTTTTTTTGTGATTCCAAATGATTTTTTGGATTGTTTTTTCTATTTCCATGAAGAATGCCTTTGGAATTTTGGTGGGGATTGCATTAAATGTGTAGATTGCTTTTGGTAAGATTGCCATTTTCACAATATTGATTCTTCCAATCCAGGAACAAGGGATGTTTTTCCATTTCCTAGTGTCTTCTGCAATTTCTCGCTTGAGTGTTTTATAGGTTTTCATTGTAGAGATTCTTTACTTCCTTGGTTAGGTTTATTCCAAGGTACTTTATTTTCTTTGATGCAATTGTGAATGGGGGTGATTCTCTGATTTCATCCTCTGTGCGTTTGTTGTTAGCATATAGGAATGCTACTAATTTCTGTGTATTTATTTTGTATCCTGTTACATGGCTGTAGGTGTTTACCAGCTCTAACAGTTTGCTGGTAGAGTCTTTAGGGACCTTTATATATAGAATCATGTCATCTGAAAATAATGATAACTTGATCTCTTCCTTTCCAATTTGTATCCCTTTTATGTGCGTCTCTTGCTTTATTGCTATGGCTAAGACTACCAGTAGTATATTAAATAAAAGTGGGGACAGTGGACACTCTTGTGTTGTTCCTGATTTTAGTGGAAAAGCTTCCAGTTTTTCCCCATTTAGTAATATGTAGGCTGCAGGCTTGTCATAAATAGCCTTTATAATATTGAGATATGTTCCTTCTATTCCCATTCTCTGTAGGACTTTTATCATGAAGGGATGTTGGATTTTGTCAAACGCTTTTTCTGCATCTAATGAGATGATCATGTGATTTTTGTCCTTCAGTCCATTTATATAACGTATTACATTTATCGATTTCCGTATGTTGAACCATCCCTGCATCTCTGGGATAAAGCCTACTTGGTCAGGGTGAATGATCTTTCTAATATATTCTTGTATTCTGTTTGCCAATATTTTGTTGAGACTTTTTGCATCTATGTTCATGAGGGAGCTTGGTCTGTAATTTTCTTTTTTTGTTCTATCTTTGTCTGGTTTTGCCATCAGGGTGATGCTGGCTTCACAGAAGGAATTTGGTAGGATTCCTTCTTTTTCTGTTTTATGGAAAAGCTTAAGAAGCAATGGTGTTAGTTCTTCCCTGAAGGTCTGGTAAAATTCAGCAGTGAATCCATCTGGGCCTGGACTTTTTTTATTTGGGAGATTTTTGATAACTGCTTGGATCTCCATGCTTGTTATAGGTCTATTTAAGTGATTAATCTCATCTTGATTTAATTTAGGTAGGTCATATAAATCAAGGAAATCATCCATTTCTTTCAGATTTTCATACTTTTTGGAGTATATGCTTTTATAGTATGTCCCTACGATTTTTGAATTTCTTTGGCATCTGTTGTGATGTTACCTTTTTCATCTCTAATTTTATTAATTTGTGTCTCTTCTCTCTTTCTTTTGGTCAGATTTGCTAAGGGTTTATCAATCTTGTTTATCCTTTCAAAGAACCAACTCTTTGTTTCATTGATTCTTTGGATTATTTTTTTGGTTTCTATTTCATTAATTCCTGCCCTAATCTTTATTTCTTCCCATCTACTGATTTTTGGTTTGCCTTGTTCTTCTTTTTCCAAGGCTTTAAGGTGAAGCATTAGGTCATTTACTTGTGACCTTCCTAATTTCTTAATATAGGCACTTAGGACCACTTAGGACTGCCTCCATTGTGTCCCAGAGATTTTGGTATGTTGTGTTCTCATTATCATTTGACTCTATAAATTTTTTGATTTCCTTCTTGATTTCTTCATTGACCCATTCATCATTTAGTAGTGTGTTGTTTAATTTCCATGGTTTTGTGTATGCGCTATAGCCTTTCTTGCTATTGATTTGTAGTTTGATTCCATTGTGGTCAGATAGAATGCAAGGAATTATTTCAATTTTCCTGTATTTGTTAAGATTTACTTTGTGTCCTAATATATGGTCTATTTTACAGAATGTTCCATGTGCTGCTGAAAAGAATGTATATTCTGCAGCATTTGGATGAAATATCCTGTAGATATCTGTTAGGTCCATTCCTTCTATAACTTCATTTAGTCCAGATGCCTCTCTGTTTATTTTTTCCTAGGATGACCTGTCAATTGATGAGAGTGGGGTATTGAAGTCACCCACGACCACTGTGTTTGGTGTTATCTGTGACCTTAGTTCTAATAGCGTTTGTTTGATGAATTTGGGGGCCCCCATGTTAGGTGCATATCTGTTTAGGATTGTAATGTCCTCCTGTTGGAGGGTGCCTTTAATCAATATAAAGTGACCTTCCTTATGTTTCTTAACTAATGTTGGACTGAAGTCTACCTTGTCAGATATTAGGATAGCAACCCCTGCTTGTTTTCTAGGTCCATTTGCTTGAAACACCATTTTCCAACCTTTCACCCTAAGATAGTGTCCATCCTTTGTAGAAAGGTGGGTTTCTTGGAGGCAACAAATTGAAGGATGCTGCTCTTTAAACTAGTCTGTGAACCAATGCCTTTTGGTTGGAGCATTGAGGCCGTTGATATTAAGAGATAATATTGATAGGTTTGTATTCATTTCTGCCTTTTTTTTTTTTTTTGTAGTTCCTCCGGTTTTACCTTTGCTCTCTTGTGTTAATTAGTATTTGAGTATTGTTTGTTTTTTCCCGGTTCCTTATATGTATGCTTTTCTTTTTCTTCAGCATGGAGGATTCTTTCAAGTATTTTCTGTAGAGCTGGTTTTGTCTTCAAATACTCCTTGAGCTTGCTTTTGTTGTGGAATGTCTGTATTTCTCCGTCCATTTGAATGGATAGTTTTGCAGGATAAAGTAACCTTGGTTGACAGTTGTTATCTTTCAGGACTTGGAATACATCACTCCACGCCCTTCTGGCTTTTAAAGTTTGTGTTGAGTAATCTGCTGTAATCCTGATAGGCTTGCCTTTGTAGGTAACTTGATTTTTCTCTCTGACTGCTTTCAATATTTTTTCTTTGGTTTGTGTGTTTGGTAGTTTGATTATAATATGGCGAGGAGAGGTTCTTTCCAGGTTTTGTCTGGCTGGTGTTCTAAAGGATTCCTGTATCTGCATTGGCACCTCTTTCCCAATTTGGGGGAAGTTTTCTTCTATGATTTTGTTGAAGATGCCTACTATGCCTTTGGAGTGAAATTCTTCTCCTTCTACTATAGCCTTAATTCTTGTTTGATCTTTTCATAGTGTCCCGAATATCTTGAAATTCCCACTCATACTTTTCTATTAGTTTGTCTTTTTGTTTGTTAGACTGTATTAGATCTGCCACCTGCTCTTCTAGCTTAGATATTCTGTCCTCTCCTTCATCCATTCTACTGGTGAGATTTTCTACAGAGTTTTTTTTTATTTCATTAACTGTGTTCTTCATTGGTAATAATTCTGACTGGTTGTTCTTTATTATTTCTATTTCCTTATTTATGTCTAGTATTGACCTCTTTATTTCATTAAATTGTTGTCCTGTGTTTTTTTTTGATTTTCTCTTTCATTCCTTTGATTTCTTCTTTGACTTCTTTAAACATATTTATAATCATTCTTTTGAAATCTTTCTCATGCATTTCCTCTAACTCGTTTTCACTGGAGGTCATTTCTGATGCATTAATACTTTTTGGTGGATTTATATTGTCTTGATTTTTGGTGTTTCTTGTGTTATAATGTATATATTTTTGCATCCTGATTATTAATGATTGGATTTCCTAGTTAGCTGGGTATTATTAGATGTATCAGTCAATCTGATGGTATATAACTTCAGGGTAGGAGCTTAAGGTGTTAGGTGTGGCTCTCAAGACTCTCAGAGTATCTACAAAAGTGACCCTAGGTGTTGGGTTTGCCTGCTATGAGAGTATTCAAGTAGGCTGAGTGGAACCAAATACAGACAGATTCTGAAATTCAATTAAAAAATGTACGCTTTCAGTGAAAAACAGCTCAGAATATTTATCCAAGAGTAGGTATTATGACAACCAGATCCTCTAACTGTCCCTTAGGGTGTGTGGTGCCCCACCCACAGCCTTAATCCTGACACCAAGAAGGTTAAGAGTTCTGATCTGTTGAGGGTTCCAAGTCAGCTTGTGACCTGGTGAGACCTTTCCCTGGTGTAATCCCAGTTACCTCTGGTCCTGCTTGGGTCCCGCTGTAGGTTCAAGTTGGCGTGGCAGGGTCCCTGGACTGCTGCTCTGTTCGCTGGAGCCGGGCACTGGCGGTGGGGGAGGGGAGGCTGCTGATGCTGCTCTAGTTCTCTCGCTGTTCCATGTGTTCTTCTACCTTGTGATCTGCTCCTCCGTTGTTCACTATTCTCCCTTCATGTTTCTTGAGTTTGCGGAGAGCTCCGGTGTGAGTGGAAAATCCCCTCACCTGGCTTTTCCTGCGGCTCAAGCTGAGCCTGGCGGCTTTCTGGCTGCCACCGCTGCGGTCCGCAGACCTGCCGGAGCTGCTCCTGCAGGCCTGTGTGGGCTCTGGATGCTCTGGATCTCTCCTACTTCTCCACTGGCGTTTCAATTTGCTATTCACCTCACTGTCTAGTAAAAGTGTGTATTTTGCTGCGGTTTTTGTTTTGGCTTTTTCCCCCTTAGGCTGCTTTGGCGTGGTACCTACGCCACCATCTTAACCGGAAGTTTGCAGCAGTTGGAGGCCATGGCATGCCCACTCCATATCTCTGTATCTCTCTCCCTTCCTCTTAAATAAATAAATAAATTTTTTTTTTAAAGTTAAAGAATGCCTCTTGTGAATCTGTGGGCTATGATGCTTTACTTCTGGTAGCTGTGACCATTTTAGTTTTATTCTTGCCATGTAAGGAGGACAGTTCTGATTGGTCAATGTTTGACTCTGGGTGGGCACTGGGTTTATAGGCAGGAGCTCTAGTATTGTCCTGGGTTAGTCCTGTCACTCCTCTGTTGCTTGGCAGGAAAGGACCTGTGATTTTCTTTTCAGATGCATTAGGGGATACTTCCTAGACTCCCATTGTATTGAGGAAATTCCTCAATACAAGGGGGAATTGTTCCCTTTTTGGTTTCTCTATCCTGGCTTTCTTGCTACTAATTTGACTGTAGATGTCCAACCCAGATGTGTACAAATCTTATACCTGGCATGTGAGGGAAAGTTTCAAAGCCAGATATGGCAGGCCATATTTGTAATATGTGAACTATCTCAGGGAGGTAGATGTAGAAGGCTCATCTGTTCCATGCCAGCCTGAGCTGTTACAGTCAGACCCTGTATCAAAAACAAACCAACAAAGCTGGGCGCGGTGGCACACCCCTTTAGTCCCAGCACACTGGAGGTAGAGAGGTAGGAGGATTGCTGTGAATTCTAGGCTGGCCTGAGACTACATAGTAAATTCCAGGTCATCCTGGACTAGAGTGAGACTCTACTTTGAAAAAACAAATACAAACAAGCAAACAAAGAAACAGGGGGGTATAAAGAAACAGCTCAGTTGTTAAGAGTATTTCCTAAACAAGCACAAGGGCCAGCAGAGGCTTGAGACGACTTGAGTTCATTCCCCAGCATTCACATCAACAGCCAGGTCCGGCCATGCATGTCTGTAATGCCATGCCTATAGAGAACAGAGATTCACTGGAGTTTGTGAAAACGGTGAGCTCAGTAAGAGACTCCATCCCAACGAAACAAGGAGGTAAGGGGTGGAGGAGGGACATCTGTCCTTCCATGCATGTGCAAGGGCTGCACACATCTGCACATACTAGTGCATACACACAACGGCATACAATACTACACAATGTACATGCAAAAATGTAAATCCCACCCCCACAAAACGAAGAGTTTTCATTCTGTCTTTGAGTGGGGGGTTGGCCTGTGCCTGTCTTTGTACATAAAGTTTTATTTGAACAGCCACACACATTTGTTCAAGTCTTGTGCGTAGCTATTTTGTGCTAGGATAGCGCCGTAGTTGCTGTGTTTATAATCCTTTGTGTGATAGCGTGAAAACAGCAAACATTCAATATACATCAAACTTTAAATTGTGAATTTTTATCTTTTTCCACAAGGTTGCTTTTCTCCTAATGCTGGTGGTGACCGTGCAGTGAGCTGCCATCCCCATCAGCCCTGTGATCCCCAGAATAAACAGGGTACATCTGCTGCTAGGGCTTTGGATATGGAGCTTCTCATTTTCCTGTCCAGTCATGTATACAACACGTCCATCTCTGTCTCCAGCTCATTCTATCTTACAATTTTCCACTCAACTTTTCATGACTTGTCTTAGGCCTGTTTTTCAACTTTTTAAAAAGTTTAAAAAATTATTGATTTACAAGAGAGACGGGGGGTAGAGAATGGGCAAGCCAGGGCCTCTAGCCACTGCAAACGAACTTCAGATGCATGCGCCACCTTGTGCGTCTGGCTTACTGGAAAATTGAACCTGGGTCCTTAGGCTTTGTAGGCAAGCACCTTAACCATGAAGCCATCTCTCCAACCCTGCTTTCCAACTTTTTTTAGGGGGTTAAGTGATTCTACTAATCACCAAAGGTACAAGTCACCCTTGGGAAGGCATGATAGGACTCACTTCTTCCCACTCCCACATAGTGGTCTTGGGGCTGGCTGGGACCACTCTTCTGCTCCTGCTGAGACTTGTGTTCATGACAACAGGCCACTACTTCATGAGATGATCAGAGTTTTGTCTTTCAGGTAAAGTACTTGGGAGGTGAAGACTCAGATCAGGGTCGTAAGTTGGGGTACAGGCCCATGTCACTTTTCCCAGCACATCCATTTCTTTATATATATGATTGACAACTTCTATACTTACAACAAACCATGGTATTTCCCTTCCCTCCCCCACTTTCCCCTTCATAATTCTGCTCTCTGTCATATCCCCTCCCTCTCTCCATTAGTCTGTCTTTTAATTTGATGTCATCATCTTTTTCTCCTATTATGAGGGTCTCCTGTTATGTGTGGGTCTTGCTAGGCACTGTGAGGTCTTGGATATCGAGGTCAATTTCTGTCCAGACAGTTGTATGTAAGGAGTGGCCCCCTTCCTTTGGCTCTTACATTCTTTCCGCCACCTCTTCTGCAGTAGGCCCCGAACCTTGGCGGGTGTGAAGTGTCTCAGCCAGCCCGTCCATTTCTACCTGAGTCTGCCTCCCAGATGGCTCATGACGTCATTCACTTCTCCTCTTCAATTCCTGCCAGACCACTGCCAATTACTTGACTAACTAACAGTTTCCTAATGGGTCTTCTTAAAGCCCATTTACCCATCTGTCCCTTCCGTCATTCCTCGCATTATCCACCTTTTCTACCATTCATCCATCCATCGTCCCTTCCTTCCTTTCTTCTAGCTATCTTACCATCGTCCACGCATGCATCCATCCCAACATCTTCCCACCCTCCACTGCTTCTGCCACACGTCTACTTTCTGTGTATGTGTCCATTGTTACTATGTCTCAAGCACTGTGTGGGTCCCATGGAAACTATATAGAGGAAGAAAAGCCGAAGCTCTGCTCCTGAACCCGCAGCAATTTTAAAGAAGGCTCACAAGAGAAAGGAACGCGCTGTTGTGAGAGAGAATGACATCCAGGGTCCTGCATGTCGAAGGTTTGGGGGGATGATGGGCCTCGCCAGGGAGGTGTACATAATTTATTCTCAAAACTGGGGCAGGCCTGAAGGACGAGAGGAGTGCTGCTAATAACTGTACTAGGGCAATTGCCACAAACCAGGACCGGCCATGGTAAACTGAGATACAAGTGTGTAAGGTGTAAGGACAGGTGGAGAGAGTCGGGGACAAGGAGGAGAGATGGAGAGGAAAGAAAGTGGGGTGCTGGACAAGAGGAAGTTGGGGAATGGAGGCTAAGTGACTATGGGGGAAAAGTCAAATGTGATGGCTTGGGAGAGAGAAAGATGTAGGCAATATTTCTTTGTACTATAAATTAGGACTTTGCACTGGAGGGATGGCTTAGCGGTTAAGGCGTTTGCCTGCAAAGCCAAAGGACCCAGGTTCTGTTCTTCAGGACCCACGTTAGCCAGATGCACAAGGTGGCACATGCGTCTGGAGTTTGTTTGCAGTGGCTGGAGGCCCTGGCTTGCCCGTTCTCTCTCTCTCTCTCTCTCTCTCGCTCGCTCGCTCTCTCGCTCTCTCCCTCTTTCTCTTTCAAATAAATAAAAATAAATTGGGACTTTTCTTACTGCTATTCTCTGTGTGGGGGTCTGTATAGGCAGGTACATGCATTTGTGTGTGCAGAGACCAGAGGATGAAGTCAGGTGTCTCCTATGTTGGTCTTCTAGCTTATGTTTATGAGACAGAACTTCTCTCTGAACCAGGAGATCACTGCTTTTAGTTAGATTGGCTAAACAATGAACAGTGATCCTCCTGCCTCTGTGGCCTCAGCACCAGGGTTATTACAGGTGTGCCCCATACACCTGACTTGTATGTGGGTGTTGGGGATTCAAGCCCAAATCCTCCTACTTTTAGTGTTTGTTATTCTATCAAAAGATACAAGTTAGGGGGCTGGGGAGGTGGCTCTGCAGCTAAGAGCACCTGCTGCCTGAGCATGAGTGCCTCTGGAAATGGCCAAGTTGAACTCCCTAGAGCCCATATAAAGCCAAATTTGGCATGGCCACTGTGGTGGCTTGAGTATAAAGTGTCCCCCATAAAGAGAGGGCAGAAAGACTGCTACAGCCACAAGTTGGGACATCATGTCCAGAGGCATTGTATCTCCCCAATAACTGACTGCTCCTTCCACAACACATAACCCACAATCCCCATGGGGATAAGCTCTGATCCCAATGAGGAGGGCCCCTTCAGAAAAGGGGCAGATGTGAGGGAAAAGATGGTACCAACACATGATGTTCCCATAGTAAGTATATCCATGATTAATTAAAAAAAAAATGTCTCTTACAACTCAAGTGTTTGTGATTAAGCCTCCTACTTAGTCCCCAGCTGATGGAGCCTTTGGGAGGTGGAGCCTTGCTGCAGGTGGTGTGTCACTGGGTGGGTCTGGGGATTTGATAAGCCAGCCAATGGGGTGTTCAGAGCTAGCTCACTCTTGCTGTTGTTTTCCTGAAGCTGGTGTATGAAGATGTGAGCCAGTTGCTATGATTTCTCCACCATGATGAAAGTTCCCCTCAAAACTATAAGCCTGACAAAAACCCATTCCTCCCATAAGCTACTTCTGGTTGGGTGTTTTGTCTTAGCAACAAAAAGCTAACCCTTCAGAGAATTGGTACCAAGAGTGGGGTAGTTGCTCTGATCAACCTAACCATATAGTTTTGGGTCTTTTTGAACTGATTTGTGGGAAGAATATGGAAGGATTTGTAACTTTAGGCTAGAGAAGCCTTGTGGTACTGTAAGCAGAGCTTGATGGGGCATTCTGGTGAGTGTTTGAAAGACCAAAGTGCAGAGAAAAGTATAGACTGTGAATCCTTGGCCTTTAATGTTTCAGAAGGCAAAGAAAGGACTTTGTCAGAAATGAGCTACTGACAGAGAGGCTGATTGCATTCTACCCATAGCCTGTGAACTTGAGCAGAGTTGAATTTAATGGACTTGTGTGTTTGGTGGAGAAAACTGTAAAATAAAAATAAAAAATAAAAAAAACTGTAAAATAGAAGTATATGAAAAATATACAGCTTGAAAGCCAGACATGGTGGTGCACACCTTTAATCCCAGCACTTGGGAGGCAGAGGTAGGAGGATCACCATGAGTTCAAGGCTATCCTGAGATTGCATAGTAAATTTCAGGTCAGCCTGAGCTAGAGTGAGACCCTACCTCGAAAAACAAACAAACAAACAAACAAACAAACAAACAAAAAACACTGTATATAGAGAGAGTTTGACATAGAAAGAAATTAAGCAGATTTGAAGTTCCAGGCCCAGAGACTGATTTTAAGCAAGCACCACAAAGAAAAGGGCAAATTTTCCAAAGGCTTTTGGAGCCCAGAGCACTTCATCATGGCTCCTAGGTGCTGGATATAAAACTGCAGGATTTGATGTTTGCTCTTCTAGTTTTTGGTTGTGCATTGGTCCAGTCTCTCTTTGTTATGCCTTCTTTTTGCCATGGGAATGTTACTTTGTGCCACTGTGGATTAGAAGTATGCAACTTGCTTTTTGGTTTGACAAGGCTCACAGTTAAGAGACTATCTTTGATCACAGATGAAACTTTGAACCTTGGCTTGGTGTCACGATCAGTGAAGAATATGGGGACTTTTAAGGTTGGATTGAATGTATACTGCATTGTGTGAGAATCACTGGGGCTCACTGATGGATAACAACTCTGGGTTGCTGATGACCGTGACCCTCGAACTCACTCCCCCAGAGAACCTGCTGAGGGCAGCGACCTGCCTGCAATCTCCTGGCCCAGGACACCAGCATCTGGTGTGTGCTTGGCAACAGTTTGCTGTGGAACGTGCAAGCGGGCCCCAGAGAAGTTCATGTGCCCTCTGAGACGCATCTGAGGGCCTGTGTCCTGCTCATGGTTCATCTCTCAGCCTCTGCAGGGTGATGTACCTGCTCCCCTTGGCTTATTTAACGCCAGACTTGATCTTCCTCCTCACCAGGCTGGCCTGTCTCTACATCCATCCAACCTCCAAGGATGTCCAAGGAGCGTCATGGAAGACAATGTCTGCAGACGGGTCCTGGGACCCGCGGGCAGGGGCTGAACATCACATCTAGTTGCCTGGCAGTCTGGCCTCTTCTGTCAGTGCCACTGGGCCATGCGGGGTCTCTGTGCAGACCGTTGACCAAGGGACCTGACCTACCATTTCTGGGCTGGTTCATAGGGGCCTTGGTGACTATGGTCAATATTGGTCAAAATTACAGGCTAAGGTGTGTCTCATTCTCTACTGTCCTCCAGCTAGCTTTGAGATCCTGGGAGAAGCCACACGATCTCAGCCTCAGTTAATTCCTCTGCAAAGTGGCAACATCACAATACCCACTCACCAGGGTGAGATTTATCGCACCATAGTTTGATCAAAGGTGGCTTGACTCAGGGCCAACTTTGGTACAAGCAAAGTCCTCTCTGGGAACCCGAGGGGCTGTGGTGAGGCCTGCTTTTCCATCGGTCGCTAAGGGGTAGGGTATTGTCCAGCCAGGCCAGGTGTCAAAGAACTACGTCAGGAGGGGCAGCTCCCCTGTGACTCAAGAGGGACCACAAAACAACAGCTAGGGTTTTCACTCTACCTGCCCGTGGCTGTCTGTGGCCATGGTAAATGCCTAATAATGGGATTCCCTCCGAGACCAAAAAGAGGTTTGGCTCTGAGTCTCTCCTAGGTTTTATCTTTTTAATATTTTTTTTATTTGCATGGAGAAAGAGAGAGAATGAATACGAGAGTGGGCATGCTAGGGTCTCTTTCCACTGCAAACAAATTCCTGATGCATGCACCCCTTTGTGCATCTGGCTTTACGTGGGTACTGGGCAATTGAACCCAGGCTGACAGGCTTTGCAAGCCAGTGCCTTTAACTGCTGAGCATTTACCTAACCTACTCTTCCCCAGATGCAAACCACACTCTTTCTTGCTCTCTCAGAGCCCAGGAGAATCCTAAAGTGGCCCAGTGAGTTTGGGGAAAAGAAGATGGCTCAGTCACTGGGGTAAGCAAGGTCTCTGGGCCCAGCCAGAGTCTGAGGAGGTGGGAGGGGATGGGAAGATTGTGCTAGGGGCTTCAGGGCTGACAGTCCTGGAGGGGGCTCCAGGGTGTGGTCATAGTTATTCCTGCATTTACCATGAAGGTGGCCTCAGGTCCAACCCCAGGCAGATGCCCCCTCCCCCAGCCCTGCCTGGATGGGCTTTGGTCAGAGCCCAGCAGGAATTAAGAAAGTATATTGGCGTGCGCAGAGCTTGGAAGATGCCAGGTGCCAGACGGCCCCGGAGGATGGATCACACGTAGGAAGGGGAGCCAGAGCGTGGACCACCTGCCCGGAGAGAAGAGAGCCCAGGAAAAACGCTCTCTAGGACTCTTGTAAGAAGCTTCCGCCTACTGCAGGACTCCGAAGCTGGGACACAGGACTCTGATGACTTACGCAGGTTTCAGAGCAAGAAAGGGAAGTGTGTCCATTGGTCCGAGGGTTCTTAGGGTGTCTCTGGCTCAGGCCAGTCCCACAGTGTTTCAGCCCCTGGCATAGAGGCCACGTGGAGCCAATTAGGTAATGGACACAGCGGAACCAGCGGTGTAGGAGACAGAGTGCGGACAAGTGACTACCGGCCTGCAGGTCTCAGGGACTCTGCTGCACAGAATTTTCTAGTTGTGATGGGGAATCTTGATTGTCAACTTGACTGAATTTTGCATCACCATGGAAACACAGCTCTCCGTGTGTCTATAAGGGTGTTCCAAAGAGGTCTCAGTGAGGGGGAAAGAGCCACCCGGAGCCTGGGCAGTACCACCCATGGGCCGGAGTCCTAGACTGAACGGAAGGAGAAAGAGTGCTGAGAAGCGGCCTTCATCTCTGCTTCCTGACTGCGGACTTCATGTGACCAGCTGTCCCTCAGTGCTGTGGCCATGCCTCCTCCTCTGTGGTGGGCTGGACCCCCAAGCTAAGTTGCTTTTCTCGGGCACTTTGTCACAGCAGTGAGACAAGTAGGAAATTGGGGCTCTTATGAGCTTATCTCCTGATTTTATTTTATTTTTTAATGTTTTTATTTACTTATTAGAGAGAACGAAAGAGGCAGACAGAAAGAGAATGAGTATGGGCACGTCAGGGCCTCCTGCCACTGCAAATGAACTCCAGACGCATGTGCCACTTCATGCATCTGGCTTTATATGGGTACTGGGGAATGGCACCCGGGCTGTCAGGCTTTGCAAGCGGTGCTTTTAACCGCTGAGCCATCTTCCCAGCTCGGTCTCCTGCTTTTAAGTTTAAGCAGTGGGATAAGTACCAAGAAGACAAGAATTTTCAAGCAAGACAAGCACTCTCCCCTGTGGGGTGCGTTGAGTAGGGAGTCTCAGGGTGTTCCCTGAGACCTGCAAATGAACCAGCCAAAGCCAAGGGTGGGGTGGTGGCGGGAGCAGGGGTTGGGGAGGGTGGTGTTCAGAACCGTGATCTGCCAGCTGCCTCTGTAACCACAAGTGTCCCCCCCCCACCCCCCCACCCCCCGTCAGCCCGGGTCCGCCGCCGCCCTCTGTCGGTCCCTGTGAGCATGCGCCTTTGTGGCCTTCACCCCCTAGCTGGCTTTTCCTGTCTCCTCCCGCCCCAAGCTCAGCACTGGGCTTCTGCTTTCTTCTCTCCAAAGCAGGGCAAGGAGACCACCACGACAAACATTAGGAGATCACAGCCTCAGCAGTGCCCCTCAGGAGGGTGGAGCCACCATCAGACCTGGTGGGGAGTAAAGTGGAGTGGGAGGATGTGGCAGCCACAGGGGCCTTGCTGTGGGATGTCACCTCCTACACTAAACAGATCCTGGACACCCCCCCACCCCCGCCTGGGTCTTAGCTCTAAGCCTGGCTCCACCCTGGACAGCTCTCAGACTTGAAGCCAGACTTGAAGGGCCTCCTTAGGAAGCCCTTCCTACCTTACCAGCCTCCTGGGTTGGGTACTGCTTCTAGGTACCCCAGACTCTGGAGTCCTTTATACCATCCGCATTCTCACTTCCTTTGCCCGCTCCTGCCCCGCGTACCTGGGCTGTACACACCATCTTGCACATGGACATGGGAGCCTGTAGTGTCCATGATTCTATTCTACTCTTGGCCCTTTGGGCCACTGCCTGATTAATGCCAGCAGTACTGAAGAAGGAGAGGGCATGTGCCAGTCCCTATATTAGGCACCTCTTGCCCAGGTGCCACCCTGTCTCCAATTACTCATGAGGAGTTTGCGGGGGGGGGGCACAGAGATTGTCAAATGGGAAAGGAGGGCGTAGCCCAGCTCTGCTCATCCTTGAAGCTACCACACCGGTCCTGACTCTCGTGACCCAGCCTATGGTAGTCACAGCAGACACGAGGTGACATAAAGGGCCTCGTAGCAAATAACCCGCGCCTTGTGGTCTGTGCTGCATGTCATAGCTACACAATTCCCTTGCTGTCGTGTTGAAGTGGCTACGCAGTTAGGATCCAAGGACACTGTTGTAAGCTCTGGTGGTGGTGGGATTTGGTGTGCACAGACCTTCGCTTATGGCCTCAGCGAATGCTAGTAAACCAAGATGCCAGTGTGTTACAAGACATCCTGGTTTCAGGAGTGCCGTAATGTGAAGAAAAAAATAATAAAAACCACATCTTAGAATTAAGGAGACCTGCCATTTGTTGAGTGGAGAGTGAGTGGCTGGCTGTTGGGAAGGAAAGGGCCCCGGCTAAAAATTCGCCTTTCATCAGCACATGGGGAGATTTAACGCTGGGTGTTCCCCCCAGCCGCCTGGCGGGGGTTTTTTTTCCCCCGGCCCTGCGTTACAGGGCCACGTGTGGGTTTTTTCAAAATGCTGGTTTTTTAAAAATTTCATTGTTTATGTTCTGAATCAGCTTGTTTGTTTGTTTTTAAATATTTTATTTTTTCATTTATCTGAGAGAGAGAGAGAGAGGACGGTGGGGGGCGGGGCGGGGAGATAGAGAGAGAAGATGGGCACGCCAGGGCCTCCAGCCACTGCAAATGAACTCCAGACGCGTGCGCCACTTTGTGCATCTGGCTTATGTGGGTCCTGGGAAATCGAACCTGGATTCTTTGGCTTCACAGGCAAGCACTTTAACTGCTAAGCCATCTCTCCAGCCCCCAGCTTGTTTGTTTTTAGGCAGGGTTGAAATGTAGCCAAGGCTGGCCTTGAACTCCCGAATCTCCTTTTCTACTTCTCCAGTTCTAGAGTGACAGGTACGCACCACCACATCCAGTTCCTCTGTGTCACCTTTTATTTTGTCTATTTTTTAAAATATATTTTTGGGCTAGAGATGGATTGGCAGTTAAGGCACTTGTCTGTGAAAGCTAAGGGCCCAGGTTTGATTTCCCAGTACCCATGGAAGCCAGATGTACAAGGTGGCACGTGTCTGGAGTTTGTTTGCAGTGGCTAGAGGCCCTAGCATGCCCATTCTTTCTCTCTCTCAAATAATAGATAATCAAAATATTTTAAAAATATTTTTAATTTATTTATTTGAAAGCAGAGTGGGGGTTGAAGGGAAGTGAGTTTGCCAAGGCCACTTGCCACTACAGACAAACTCTACATGCATGCGCCTCTTTGTGCATCTGGAGGATCGAACCTGGGCCCTCAAGCTTTCCAAGCAAGTGCCTTTAACTACTGAGCAATTTTTCCAACCCCTTGTCACCTTTTAACAGTGGCAAATGGATACCACATTAGAGTTTCCATGGTGACCTTTTCCATGGTGTTAGTTCATCCTTGATGCTGTGTGACCACTACCGTTGTCCACCTTAGAATTTCTCTTCTCCACAAAGGGGAAATACCTCTGCACCTGAAAGCTCCTGTTTGGCTCAAGTTCAATTCCCCAACACCTACATAAAGCAGAACACAAGGTGGTACATGTGTCTGTGAGCCCAATGTGCCTACATCTATGGGAGGTGGAGCCAGGAGAATCCAGAAGCTCACAGGCCTAGGCTGGTGCATATGAAGCTGCAAAACAACAGGAGACTCCATCTCCAAAAGAAGGTGAGGGCTGGAGAGATGGCTCAGTGGTTAAAGCGGTTGCCTGCGAAGCCTATGGACCCATGTCTGACTCTCCAGATCCCACATAAGCCAGACTCACAAAAGTGAGGCAAGCACAAGGCTGCACATTCCCACTTGGTGGCACAAGCATCTTGTGTTCAATTACAGTTGCTGAGGCCCTGGCACGCCAATTCTCTCTCTTGTTCTAAAACAAAAAAATAATACAAAAGGAGGGGGCTGGAGAAATGGCTTAGTGGTTAAGGCGTTTGCCTGCGAAGCCAAAGGACCCAGATTGGATTCCCCAGGACCCACGTAAGCCAGATACCCAAGGTGGCACATGTGTCTGGAGTTCATTTGCAGTGGCTGGAGGTCGCGGTATGCCCATTCTCTCTTTCTCTCTGTCTGCATCTCTCTTCTCTCTCTCTCTCTGTCTCTGGTTGCAAATAAATAAATAAAATTTAAAACACATTCCTCAGTATAAAAAGAAGGAGGAAGGAGAAGACAAACACACCAAGGTTCTCCCCTGCCCTCCGCATGCATGCTGGGGTACATGTGCCTACCCTCCTCCCCACCCCGACACGGACATACAAATATACACTCATAAATTCAAAATAAAAATGAAAGCCAGAGCTGGAGAGATGGCTCAGCAATTAAGGTGCTTGTCTGTAAAGCCTAGGAACCTGGGTTTGATTCCCCAGCACCTACATAAAGCCAGACACACAAAGTGACACATGCATCTGGAGTTCATTTGCAGTGGCCAGAGGCCATGGTGGGTCCAGTCTCTCTCTCTCTCTCCCTATCTCTTTTTTTTCCTCTCTCTCTCTGCCTCTCTGTCTCTCTGCTTGCAAATAAATAAAAATATTTTTAAAAATAAATACAAAGGAAAAAAGCAGCCATACCTTCCCCACTCCATCCGGCTTGGTGCCCCTAGTCCGCTGTCTGCTTCTTGTGGGTGTCCCATAGAGGCTGGGGCGGCTCGCCCTGTGGCCTTCATGTCAGCTTTTGCTCTGTGTCCCTCTGCACTGGAGCTGCCATTAGTGCTTTGTTTCATTTGGGGGGACGAATATGGTCCCACACAGGGCATGCCGTAGTGTTTGTGGACATTTCATTTACCCATTCATTTGTCATCAGGCCTCAGCGTCCCCACCTTTCAGCTATCATGAATGCTGTTGCTGTGAACCTGGGTATGAGTCTTGGCCTCCATCTCTTAAGACGCCAGGCAGGAGTGCCTCCATGTCTTTTAAACTCTCCCTGCCACCCCTGTCTGCTGTGCCGGTGGGGAACTAGACGAGTGGATGAGGGTCCCCAGTGCTATGGCCAGGATCTCGGCACCTCCCGTGCTGCTGTTCTGCCCTGTCCCGCGTTGGCTTCTGACCCCTTTGTGATGACGGGCAGAACGCCTGTTCAGCCAGCCAGGATCTCATTCCTAAAGGGTCCGGTACAATACAAGCGTGGACCTCGGTGGGACTGCTGTGTCACACGCCCACTTCTCTAGTTAGGGTTGGGGTGAGTGTGACCTGAACTGTGGCCTCCAAGAACAGGTGAAGGTGGTAAAACAGGGGTGCTTTCCAGAGGAAGGGGGACTTGGGTGCTAGGCACAGTGTTCCCTATGTGGGGAGACCCAGGACTGGGAGGAGTGGTGGGTGTGGGCAGGGCAGGGGGGCAACATGGAGAGGTTGACGTGAATCTCTTCATCCCTCAGCCCAGCGGCCTGCTGCTGCCAGCCAGGTAACCGTCCATCACCGTGGAAGCATCCGGCCTTCCTTAAGCCTGTTGTGGAGAGTTCCCTGGACCGTGGCAGTGATTTCTGCTGTCTCCTCAGCTGCCAGGCTGCAGAGCCAGCAGGCTGGGGCATCTAACCCAGCACCATTTCCCTAAGCCCGAGTTCTTGGCAGCTCCTCCTGCCCTCCTGCACGACATTCTTGATTTTTCTCTTTCTAGTCCACAGCCTCACTGTTTTATGTGTCGTTTATCGTAAACCACCTCAAATCCTTTCTGGAAGCAGGCAGGGTATAAATTATAAATAGATTTAATTTAAAAAACTCAATAGGGCAGTTTCTCTGTAGGGCTCCTAGCTATCACTTTGGCTGACATTTCTCTCATTACCCCAGTGGGGGGGGAGGGGCAGAGCAGGTGGCAAGGGCTTAACCCTTGGGATACCACGACTTGGCCTGGGCTGAGGGAGGACTACTGTCCTCATGACACAGAGGGTCATTGTGGAGGAAATGGCAAACTCATGTGTGTCTGGCTCCACGCCCCTCCTGGGGGCCTGCCCACCCCCCCAACAGCCGCCCCTTGGCACGGGGTCAGCGCCTGCTGGTTCTTGGTTACCGATCTCTCAGGCCTCATGTCTCCACGGGGCAGCGAATGAGGTCACTAAACTCTGGAGCCATGGTGATGGTGACGCCATAGCTGTGGCCAGCATGCAGGTCAGCTGCGGGGGTGGCTTCCGGCTTTCACGAGCCCTTGGAGTCATGTAGATGTAGGCTTCAACCTATGCTGCCTAAGGGTCATGGGGTCCCCTATGTGGTCTGGCCGTGCTGGGAGGAGGTTGATGCACTAGCACAAAGTGTGCTGGTCATCAGGGCTGTGCGAGCTCAGGTGAGATGCTCAACCTCTCTGAGCCTCAGCACGGTCACCTCACCATAATAGCAGCGTCTACTACAGAGGGTGGTCGGGTGACATGCACGCACAGTGCTCAGAAGTCGCTCAGGCTATTGAAAGCACATAACCCGTCTTCATTGTGCTTCCCTCTGCAGAAACACGCCTCTTCTCAAAGGAAATCATTTTTTAATATTTTTATTTATTTATTTATTTAAGGCGGGGGAGAATGGGCACACTAGGGCCTCTAGTCACTGCAAACGAACTCCAGCTGCATGTGCCACCACATGCATCTGGCTTATGTGGGTTCTGGGGTGTCAAAGTGGAGTCCTTAGGCTTCATAGGCAAGTGCCTTCACCATTCAGCCATCTCTCTAGCCCCAGAGGACATTCTTTCTGCAGGTTTGATTTCTTCTTCCCTGGCTTTGCCCTGGTCTCACTCAAGGCAAAGTCACAGGCTGTCCGATCTGTCCCATGTGTGCCCCGAGGACTTTCTTTGCTCTTGGTACAGTAGGGTGTGGTGTTGACAGGGGGCAGCCCCAGTCCTCCTGCAGGCTCCATTGCAGGCCAGGCTTATGAAAACGATTTCAAAAAATAAATAAGTAAGTACATAAATGCGCCCGAATAAAATCAAGGAGAGTGAGGGGTGGGGAGTGAGGGCTGCTGGTTTGGGGGATCACTCCAAGGTGGGGACATTGAAGCTTGAGGCACTCTGGGGCGGAAAGGCGTTTGGTGGGTTCGCAGATGGAAGGTCCCACAGGGCTGGAGCAGACTGAACTGGAGGTGGAGAGGAAGATGGGAAAGTAAAAGATGTAGGTAGGACTGAATCCTGTGGGGGTCCTTCTCAGCCTACCCTGCCTGCAGCTCCGGAGGCAGCCAACCACGAGGCGAGGCGTGGGAGAGACAGCGGCGTCGGACACTCTTTGAGGCCTCACCTCTGTGAGCCCTCTGCTCATGTGGGCTGGGAGGGGGCAAGGGGCACTCTTGCTGCCGGGCTGTTCACAGCGCTAATGAATAGCAGTGGACCTATTGACGTCATTGGTTTGCGTTCCCTCGGTGCAGAAAGTTTGTACCTCATTAAATGTACATACACCTCATATTTTCCGAGGGCAGTGCGTCTCTTCCCTCCCCACCTGCCCCGAGCCAGCTTTAGAACCTCACTGTTTCCACAAACGGTGAATTGATTCATTTGCTTCTCGGCGAGATGTGCTCCGCTGCCCTCCTTGGAGATGGCAGAGCTGGAGGGCATGCGGGATAGAAGAGGTCAGCTTTCCTGCCCTCAAGAAGCCTGCTGCGAGGGTAGGGAGCAGACGCCATTAACATAAGCCCGTGGAGAGCAGCGCCCGTGGGAGATTCCGCTCATGGCGGCTTCCAGACAGACATGCTGGGTTAAGCAACAGTGGAAAGCCACCTGCCCTGCACGGCGGGTCAGAGAGCCCCTGCTGCATGTGCACAGGGCTGCGCTCCGAGGGGAGGGTGTGGGAGGACACGGTGCTCCCACTCACCCCAGTCCACCGAGGGTGAGCAGCAGCCCCACACGTAGAACACACCAGACGCTGCGAGCAGGGTGGGGCAGGGAGGGGCTCTCAGAGCACGGCAGTGTCCCAGGTCACACAGAGGGGAAGAAGAAGACAGGCATTCAGAATTCAGGCAAGAGTTTTGGACTCCAAAACCCAGAACCTCAGCAAGCCTCTACCCAGGAATGCCATGCCCCCATGGTCTGTATTCAAAGCCAAGGTTCCCCTTGTCCCCATGATCTCAGTGTGACCTTGCATCCTGTTGTCCCCAGCCCCTTAGGTCTGTGAGGACTTGCTGGTGAGGCTGGAAGGTAGACTATGGAAAATGCCCTGATCTACCCCCTGCAAGTCTGCAGTGTGGGTTAGGACCTCGTGTCACCAAAGCCTGTTCCCCAAGGTCCCTGGTCAGTCTCTGAGTGTGGAGTGTGACTGGGGGATGGGCAGGGATGTTGAGACAAGTCCCTTTCAAGCTATTGGTTGTCACTGGAAACTGATGGTCCAGGGGTACACCCTGATTCTGGCAGAAGACGTGCCACGTTCTCCATACACAGAGGCCCGTCACCCTGGCACCCGGCTGTCTGCCTCTGCAAGAGCAATGCTGGGCCCCAGGAAACATGAGCACACCCCCAGCTCTCTAGACAGGGGAGTGGGTTTGGCACCAGACAATCTCACACTAGAGCTGCCTCTTCCACTCACAACTGTTGAAACCTGTTCAAAAGATGATGGAATCTTCCAACGAGTTCCACACATATGGCCCATCCATGGCAACCATCCACACTGCCAAGTCAGGGTCTTCTCTGCTTATCCCATGGCATATATTAGATGGTGGCTCAGTGCCTATGTGTTGGCTTTACCCCTATGCCTATCATCTACCCAAGCACCTATCACCATCTATCACCTCCCTGTCAGTTCTATCCATTGTCTATTGCTTATCCATCTTATCATCTACCTGTCTCTATCTATCTATCCACCTATCTACCTATCTATCATCTGCTATCTATCCATCTATCTATCTATCCTTCCATCCATCTATCTGGCATCTATCTACCCATCTACCACCCACCATCACCTCCCTGTCAGTTCTATCTATTGACTATTGCTTATCTATCTTATTATCTACCTATCTACCCATCATCTGTCCACCTATCTACCATCCACCCACTATCACCTTCCTGTCAGTTCTACCAATTGTCTATCGCTTATCTATCAATCATCTATCTTGTAACCTACCTGTCTAGATATTATATGACCATCATCCTTTTGTCATTTATCTATCATCTATTTATAACCTATCATCTATCAATCATCAAATATATATCATCTATCAATTGTCTATCATTATAAATCATATATCTATCATCTACTATCCATACATTATTTATCTGTCCATATGTCATTTATCAATATCTACCTAGCATCCATCTGTCTATCCATCCATCTTCTCTGTGTGTTTTTCCTTGAAGTACACACACAACTAGGGCTTCTGCCTTCCTGTGGGCACCCCGCCTCCACCGCCTTGCAGCGGGACAGAAATACAGCTGGAAGGATCTGAGGCTACGGTACAGAGGGTGACTCTTCTTCCACCAAGATGGAGGCTGAGATGTTGTGATGCAGAGAGTGTTTCTGGGGACAGCACAGAATCGCTGCAGACGTCTGGGCAGCCTCCGCTCTGCCTGGGTTGCTAAGCAAAGGGCTGTGGCCACAATCGATTGGTCTGTGGGGACTACAGTGTTTATGCAGAGAAGCATGACCCAGTGGTCTGCAGAGCTCCTGTGTCCATAGGCCATGAGGTGCCCAGGGAGGTGGAGGGCCAGGAACCTGGCATGGCTATGTGAAGTGCCCAGCCTCCAGACTGGCTCTGCTGAGCCTCCTGTCTGAAGACTACCAGGTCTGGCACTTAGCAGCCCTTCCAGGATGGCTAATGTGGCATCCTACCTATAATCCTAATGCTCAGGAGGTAGAGGCAGGGGATTCCCGGGGTTAGCTGGCTACACTGTCATCTGAGTCTCTGTCTATAAACTCCGAGTTAAGAGAAGTGGGAAGGCCTGGAGCTGCATGGATAAGCCCAGGTCATGCCAGTCTACTCTGTCCGCCTCGCTAGACCCTTTCTCCACCTCTGCATCCACTATGAGCGCTTAGTTTGTCCCTTCCTCTGCCGCCATTCTCTCCTGCGCACGCCATTGTTTTCCTAATGGGATTGGTCATGTTTAAACTTACTGTCCGTTTTCTACTGTGTGTGTGTGTGTCCTGGACCTCAGGCTGGGGGGCGGGAGGGCAGCTCTGCTCCTTTCACACTGTCATCTGTCATCTGTCACTTTGGTGTGCTGAGGTAGCCTTGGAGCCTAGCTCTGGACAATTGTGACCTTCCTTGTGGGTGGCTGGAGAGCTGTCTGTTGGCTAGGTTATGCTCGTCCTGGTTCTGGGAACGCACCTTCCAGATGTCTACTGAGAGGAGAAGGCACGGGGACCCACAGCTCCTGGCCTGGCTTCACCCCAGAAGGGGAGCAGAGGTCCCCCCTCTGTATTCCTCCTCCTGGCCCCTCCTTTTCAACTGCTTCCCAACTGCTTCCTAAATCTAATGTTGACACTGTTTTGGGCTTTAAAAATTGCTCCCTAATTATGTTCAAAGAACATCTTTGGAAATGGGATGCTTAATGTCCTAGGAAAATGCACAGGTGCCTTGGATAGTCTCAAAACCCTGGGCACTGCACACTCCTTAGCCATCGGGGAAGCCAGGCAAAAGCAGAGTTGCTTGGGGGTCACCTGGCCTTGGAATGCTGCCCTGATGAATGAGCGGTGGATGGACAAAGGAAGGAATGTGTGTGACAGATGAGTGGCTGAATTGTAGAAAGATGTGAGCTCTGGCCCTGTCCGTGGCTCAGGTCATTGTGGAGAAGTAATGTTCTTTGGGCTGTGCTCCCTGACATGCACACTACAGGCCAGAGGTTCACAGGTGTTACTACAGAGTACACAGGGTGTGTGTGTGTGTGTGTGTGTGCTTCCTTGCTTCCTGAGGCCAGTAGTTTGGAAAATAGTGCTGCTCAGCAACGTTAAACAGACTTCTTTTGGATAGAACGTCTCAGCCCTTCCCAGCACGAATACACAGGCTGGGGACGCAGCTTGCTCGCGGAATACTGTCCTGCATGTACCAGTCTCTGTCTAGCTGACCAGCAGGTCTCTGAGAACCCCTGTCTGTGCCTCCTGAGCAGCAGGATGACAGGCAGGATGCCGTGCCCACCCTACATTTTCATGGATGCTGGGATGGAAACTCAGGACCTAGTGTTTGCATAGCAAGTGCTTTATACATTCAGCCATCTCCTCAGCCCTGTTCACTTACCTGCTTTTGTAAATAAAGTTTTATTGGCACACCAGCATGCCTTTTCGTTTACATTCTCCTGAGGTTGTCTTGCTACAGTGACAGTTGAGTAGTTCTCAACAGAGACCCTCCCCTCCCCCAGCTCACAAAGCCAACGAGTTTACTATGTGGTCCGGGGCAGCACAAGTGTCGGATGACGTCCAGGTGGTGCTCACTTAGGACATGAGGTCTGTCATGGAGTTATCACCACTGTCACTGCCCAACATGGCCTCTGGCTGTTCAGCAAAGTCCCAAACATGTGAGAGCATGGGATGGATCAGGAAGCAGGGAGAGGTGTGGCCATCAGCGAGCATGGGCTTTCTGGGAATGTGGGTTGAGCACCACTCCTAAGGTTCCTGTGTGTGGCCAGAGGTCTGGTACGCACAGAAGAGTGGATTAGACCCCCAAACCCTGAAACAGAGTCTACTGTGGATGTTTCAAAATAGCCAAACACCTGACAGACTAGAGGTGGCTTGGGAGAGTAATTTGACCGGCGGTAGTTATCAGAGAAGTCTGTTTAAAGTCTGCTCACCAGAGACAGGCTAGAGCAGGAGACTTCACTTCTTCTCCCTTCTACATAAGCAGAATAAACCTGGGCACAAAAGCACCCAAAATAAAGGCTACGTTTCCCAATATTCCTTGCAGTTTGACATGGTCATGTGTAGATTTGGGCCAAAGTAATGGAAACATGACTGAGCCATTTCCATACTGCGCTCTCAAAGGAAAGGGGCAAGCCCACTTCTTGTTCCTCTGTTCCTTCCCATTTACTGGAGTACAGACGAATGGCAGGAATGGAGCAGCCACTTTTTATTTTTTTTTAATCTTGATTTGAAAGCTGTGTGCATGGGATACAGAGCAGTGAGGTGGAAGAGACTGGGGTCTCTGATGACAGTGAAAATGCCCCAGTAGCCCATAAAGTGAGAGCATTATGGGAGAAATAGATTTCTGTGTTGTTAAAGCTACAGTTATTTTGGGTCTTTTTTTTTTCTTCTGTAGCTGCCAAACCTATAAAAGACACCCCACAGACCCTCCACATAAGCACTCAACCTAAATTAAAACAGTTGTGGCCAGGCGTGGTGGCACATGCCTTTGATCCCAGCACTCGGGAGGCAGAGGTAGGAGGATTGCTGTGAGTTCGAGGCCACCCTGAGACTCCATAGTGAATTTCAGGTCAGCCTGGGCTAGAGTGACACCCTACCTCAAAAAACCAAAATAAATAAATAAATAAAAATAAAAGATGCATAATAACCTGGGCGTGGTGGCATGCCTTTAATCCCAGCACCCTGGAGGCAGAGATAGAATTGCCATGAGTTCAAGGCCACCCTGAGACTACGTAGTGAATTCCAGGACAGCCTGGGCTACGGCAAGACCCTACCTTAGGAGAAAAAGAAAGAAAAAGAAACTTAAAACAACTGTGTACACAAATGGGCTCCATGGCTTCTACCACTTGGGAACTCTGGGGCCTTCTCTGACCAGCAGGGAGGAGCCCTTCCTTGTCATGCCTGCCCCCAGCTCCCTACCATGGCTGGGATGCGGAAGAGACCCAGGGGAAGGTGTCCTGATCCTTGTCCATGCAGAGAGGCCAATGGATACTGGCAAGGCAGCCCCTGACCTCTGTCTTGCTCTTCCCCTCCCATGGAATGAAGTCGGTGAGGAACGTTGGGGCAGCCACGTGAGGAGCCACTGGGAACCCAACACTGGGAAGGACTGTGGATGGGCCTATCAGAATGTCAGCAGAATAATTCACAAGGCTCATCTGGTCCCCAAGGAGAGGGCGGCGGGTGGGGTGGACTTGCTGTGATCTGGACCTCCCTCTCAGCCTGTTCTCAGAAAATCACAGGAGCTCTGCCAGCAAGGGGCCTGCGGCCGAGTCCCCTTGAATGTAATCAGCCTTAATAACTTAATAGGCTGGAGTTGGGCCCTCCTTCTACAGCCCAGCATCTTCACCCACCACAGCATGGCTAGTCTGACGAGCCTCCCTCCCGTCCTGCCCTCCCCATGCCAATTAGCTCTGCTCTCGGGGACGTCTCTGCTGCTTCAGGCTTCAGGGCTGTCATCCCCCGAGCCTCCCAGCACACGCTCCTAAGTGCAAAATACAAAAGGCTGTGCTCTAATCATGTTGACGATGCATCTGGAGCGATGGGAGAAAGCACCCACTGGGTGCTGAGAGCCGGGGCAAGCAAGCAGGACTGCTGCCAGGCTGCGGACCCAATGCACAATACTGGATTAAGTGTGCTGCACAGCTGAAAATGGAGGCTGGAGCTGAAAATCGAATGTTCAGATCTCCTCGTGGGTGACCTCCAAGTTTCCATGGGCTTCTAACTCCTCGGTCATAACTCAAGTTTGTTGGCTTGGAGACCATGGCATGGTGGCTGGAATTTCATGAGTCCGTGGTTCTCCCAGGCAGCCATGGTCCCATTCTGGAGCCAGCACACTGACATGTTTCCCTAATGGGGTGGAAACCCGTGTTTCCATTTGTCTGGGCAGAGAACCACCTCTGAGCTCATCTTCCTAGATCTCCATCCATGTGGGCAGGAGAGGGAGGGCGGGAGGGCCTGTCACAGAGTCAGCCAACAGAGGCCACATCCTCAGAAAGAGCTTGCCTTCGGGAGACAGGGCGAGGGTCTGTGAGGTGACCGTTGTGTGTCTGGTGTGTGCACATGTGTGCAGAAGCCAGAGCAGGACACTGGGTGCTCTCCTCTACTGCTCCCCACCACGACTTTTCTTCAGTCAAAGTGACTAATCAGCAAGCCTCAGAGATTCTCATGTCTCCCTCACAATGGGGATTACAGGCCTGCATGGCCACACCAGCTTTTTACAAGGGTGTGGGAATCAAACTCAGGCCTTTGTCAAATCCTCTTAGTCACCAAGCTATCACCCTGGCCTCCTTTCCGGTGATCTTGGCAGGACCAATGTTAAGCAATGGGCCACCTATCTTCTGTCAGTCTATCTAGTCATTCATTCATTCATTCATTTGTTCACTCAAACAACTATCTCCCTCAGCTAGTCTACTATCTTGATTACTCAGAAGCATCTAAAACTTCTCATGTCTTTAATAAAAAGTTATCCCTTCACCATCTCAGGTGACCTCTAAACTGACTCCCAGCCATGCTAGATGTGAGCAGGCCCCTCTCCTACAGGAGTGGCACCCAGAAACACTTTTCCAAACCCACAGGATAGGGCAGGAGCGATGGGGGACATTTCTGAGGTCAGGTTCAGAAGCTGGGACTTCATTTTGTTCTTCCTGTGGCCCGTCTCATGTACTGGCTCTGATGAAGCCCAGAGACCCTGGGGCCAGAGACCATCTTCTCTCTCCTCTCCTCTCCTCTCCTCTCCTCCCCTCCCCTCCCCTCGCTTCCCCTCTTCCCATCTCTCTCTTTCTCCTTCCCATTAAGATGTGAGCTCCATAAAGGTCAGAACCCCTATTTGTCTTGTGTATTCGTTTCCCACTGCTGCTGAAACGAATTACCACAGCCCGGGTGGCTTATGACTGTCACGGAGTCAGAAGCTTCTGAAACCGGTGTGTCTGCTGCCCGCCCCCAGCTCTGAAGGAAAACACTGTTCATTCCAGTTTCTTCCGGCTTTAGGTGGGCTTAGCCTGCAGCTGCAACCCTCCAGCCTCCACCTCCTTCACTGTTTTCCCTCTTCTGGGATTTTAAGGACATCTGTCATTAGATTTAGGGCTCACCGAGCTAGCCAGGATGGTCTCATCTCAAGATTCTTAATTAGAGCTGCAAAAATCCTTTCCCAAATAAAGCCGTAATCACGGGTCTCTGGGGATGGGTCATTTGGGGGTTGCCATTCAGCCCAGTGCATGTTGTTCTCCAGGTATCTTACCCTTGGTCTCTAGCATTTCCAGGCATTCTGGTAGCATGTCATATGTGTGAATGGATGGATGAGCAAACCCACCCATTAGTTCAGTGGCTTTTAGATCCCAGGAGAATTTCCCGAGGGCTTCTTAAAACACATACTGTTGGGTGGATCCTGCTCAGAGCTTCTAGCCCAGGGGTCTTGGCTAAGGCCCAGGAATTCCCACAGGCACCAGGTTTATACATAAACTTCTGGGAGCCACTTTTCCAGTATGTTGGCCCCAGGTAGTCTGCTCCTCCATCCGGCCATGAGCAGGACCTGACTTGGGATGAAGCTGTCCTCCCCCCATGGCATCCAGCTCTCCCAGCTGTTCCTGGTTCTTCTCTTTTGGGGAAGAACCCAATTAATCAGCTACTCTTCACCATGAGCATGGTGCCTCTGTGCTCCCAGGGGGAACTGCTGAAGATGGCGGACTGGAGAAGCCAGGGTGCAGCTCAGAGCCCAGCCCGGCTGATGGGACCCAGCCGGGGATGGAGACCTTTGTGGCTTCAATCCTACCTCCAAGGACACCTGAGAGCTGTTCAGTCCATGACTGGGTCAAGATTCATTCCCCTAAAGTTTCTGGGGCATGTCTTCTGGATGTACAAAGAGAAGACCTTGAAAGTATCACCATAGCGATGGGGTTTTAGGTCTGGGACTGTCTGCTTGCCGCACACGCGTAACTACTTGAGTTTGCCTCCTAGAAGCCATATCAAGCCGGACTCTGTCATGGGCACCATCTCAGCACCCCTATAGGTAACCTCCCTGAGAAGCTCTCAAGCCAGTCAGCTTGCTGAATGCATTGGTGGACAGTGAGAGCTTCTGCCTCAAACAAGGTGGAAAGTGAGGACACGCCCAAGGTTCTCCTCTGACCACCACATGTGTGCCATGGGGCTATGTACCTCTGTGTTCGCAGGCATGCGTGCGCACGCACACACACACACACACACACCTGATTTGTTTTTGCACACACTTTAGTTAAGTGTGGTGGCACATGTCTGTAATTCTAGCACTGGGGAGGCTGAGACAGAAGAATTGAGAGTTCAAGGCCAGCCTAGGCTACATTGCCTGTTCCAAAAAATGTTTTTGTTGTTGTTCATAAAGACATGGGGTTGGCAGGAATCTTAGCACTGCCATGCACACAGTAGCCTTACCATGCCGGACATCGGTTCACCACCACCGTCTTCAGCCTAGCGCCTCCTTGCCTTCTCTTTCTGCTTTTCCTCTTTTCCATCTCTCTTGCCCACCTTCTTCCTTCCCTCCTCTCCTCTCCCTACATCACTTCCCTCTTTTTCTCACTCTTCCTTCCTTCCTTCTTTTCTTTTTCCCCTCTTTTCCTCCCCCTTTCCTTTTTCAACCAGCTCAACTGACATAAGATTCACACACTGCACTGCTTACCTATTCTAAATTGTACAATTCTGTGGTGCTCAACAGATTTGCAGATGTATGCAAACGGCGCCATGAATTTTAACACATTTTCAGTACCTCCAAAAGAAATCCCATAAAAGCCGAGGAGATGCTGACCACACAACCATGAGAACCTGAGTTCTCAGCCCCACAGCCTCTCATCTTCCTGTGATCTTTGCACATCTCCCTTGATATCTACATGCAAAACCTGATATCAGACCCTGTTGTAGTCAGGTTCGCATTGCTGGCAAAAATCACCCAACCAAGAGCAGCTTATGGGAAAAAAGGGGTTTATTTTGGCTTATGGGCTTGAAGGGAAGCTCCATGATGGCAGGGGAAACGATGGTGTGAGCAGAGGGTGGACATCACCCCCGGGCCAACATCAGGTGGACAATAGCAACAGGAGAGTGTGCCAAACACTGGCAAGGGAACACTGGCTATAACACCCATAAGCCTGCACCCAACAATGCACTGCCTTAAAGTGCTGTTAATTCCCAAATCTCCATCAGCTGAGAACCTAGCATTCAGAACACCTAAGTTTATGGGGGACACCTGAATCAGACCACCACAGACCCCCTACCTCACACCACCTGCAAAGTCAATTCAAGATTAAGGATCAAAATGCAAAAACTGGAATGGTAAAACTCTTAAAACATAGGAGCAAATCTTTGTATTCTTGGCTTGGCAAAGTATTTTTAGACAAAATTTCAAAATAAAAAAATAGATAAATTGGATTTCTTCAACATTTAAAAACCTGCCATCAAGGTAGGTGTGGTCGCCTGCGGTCATGGTGCTCAGGAGGCTGAAGCAGGAGAATCACAGCTTTGAGGCCAGCCTGGGGACATAATCAGGTCATTCCTCACAAAACAAACAAGAACATTGTCGCTGTCCTTCAAAGGGTATTCGTCAAGAAATTGAAGAGACAGCTTGTGAGATGAGAGAAAATGTTTACAAATCGCCAAACTGGTAAACAACTTGACAAAGAATGCTCACAATTCAATAATGAAAAGAAACCCTGATTCAAAATCTGCAAATGGTCTACATGCTGTGTCACCTTGGAAGACAGACTATGGCCAGTACACACATGAAGAGATGGTCACCGTTGTCTCCGAGAAATGCCAGTCAGAACTACAGTGAGATGCCCCATCACGGGCACTCCAGTGGCTCAGTCCGAACAGCCAGTTCTGACCCCTGTTCATAAGCTGGTGCCGCCCATTCCTTGAGGTTGTGGGTATGATAGAACCCCCCAGGCCACTGCTGGGAAGCGCTGAATATGGAGTGTTGTTCTCCACAGCAGTCTACTGGGTCCTCATGTGACTAAACATGGTCACCACATGCACCGGCCATTCCAGCTGCAGGCACATACTCAGGAAATGAAAGCTGTGATCACACCAAACCTTGAACCCCAATGTTTGCAACAACATTATTTCCAGAAGCCATAAACAACCCAAGTTTCCACCAGCTGGCAAATGGGTGAGCCAAATGTAATCCAACCAAACTGTAGAGTCTTCACTCATTAGTCATAGGGAGAGACAAGGTGCTAGCCCCTGCCCCAATATGGTGGACCCCAGAAACAGTGAATGGAGGGAAAGTAGCCAGACATGGCAGACTATGCATGGAGCAATGTTGTGTCAGTAGCTGGCCGGGAGAAGAAAGGGGCAGAGACCACAGGAAGATGGGGCTGGGGCTGAGGGAAAGTGTGGTAGGTAGCTCAAGGTTTCTTAGTTGACTTCACAGAGTGCATCTCTGTCCATCGCCTCCTCTCTCCTAGTCGTAGCAGTGTCTGCGGAACTGCACCCACGATCTGCTGGGGATCATGGCTTATTTCCAGGCTGAGCAATTATCAATAGGCTTTTATAAACATCCCTGTGTGTAATGGATAATGTTCTCTTTTTTTTTTTTTTTTTTTGAGGTAGGGTCTCAGTCTAGCCCAGGCTGATTTGGAACTCACTCGGTAGTACCAGGCTGGCCTTGAACTCAGGGCAATCCTCCTACCTCTACCTCCCTAGTGCTGGGATCAAAGGCATACCTCTTGGCATAGCTCAGCCTGGAAATAAGCCATGATCCCCAGAAAATGGACAGAGATGCACTCTGTCAACTGAGGGGAAGAGACTCACCCTGAACATGGGTGGTACCATCTTGTGAACTGGGGTCCTGGACTGAATAAGTGAGCTGAGTGCCAGGTTCAGTCTCTCTCTGCTTCCCGACTGTGGACTCCATGTGACCAGCAGCCTCATGCTCCTGCCACCAAGCCTTCCCCACAGTGAGCCAAATAACCCTTCCTTCCTTCAGTGGCTTTGGTCAAGGATTTTGACGTAGCAATGAGGAAAGAGAACTAAGACACCGTGAGCATGCTGTCGTTTCTCTCAGGTAAGTACCTGCAGGTGGGGGTGTTGGATCACAGGACGCGTCCATTTATGAGGCACTGCTAAACCTCTCCCCAGCGCGGTTACACCACTCTGTTTGCACCTGTGGTAATTGAGGGTTCTGGGCCCTCTATGTTTTTGCCAGCTCTTGGTATTGTCAGATTTAAATTATTTTTTCTATTCTAATAGGCATGGAAATATATCTCAATATAGTTTTAATTTGGATTTCTCAAATGACTAACGATATTAAGCATATGTTTATTGTCTACTCATATATCTTTTGTAAAACGCCTGTTCAAATCTTTGGTCCATTTTCTTGAGTTCTTTCTGTGTTGATGACTGTGCGGTAAGGCTTCCTCATATATTCTGGGCACTTGTACTATTAGGTACGTGTCTGACAGTCACTTCCTCCCAATCATGGGCTGTAGTATTAATTATCTACCACCACATAACAAATTGCTCCCAAACCTAGCAATTAAAATGATACACATTTATTATCACCCAGTCTCTGTTAGCCATATGTTAGAAACAGTTCCTCCAGGGCTCCCGGTATGGGGGGGTCTCTTAGGAGCTTCCCATCCAGGCGTCAGACAGGGCTGACATCCTCTAAGGACCTGTGTCACCTTCACACAGTGGGTGCTGGCTGTTGGGGGGGAGGGGGCTACAGGTCCTCCTAAAGGGCCCTGCAGGGAGCTGCCCAGGGGTTCCAAGGCATGGGTGCTGGCTGTCCACAAGAAAAGACTGACTGATGTCACAGCCAGATCGCCCTCACATCCAAGAAAAGACTGACTGAAAGCCCCGTGGAAGCTCAAGCATCTATTACGACCTCACCTCAAAAGTCACACACACACTCTTTCTAGAACGCCCACTCGGGTCGTCCCTCTGGGCCATAATGGGAGAAGATAGAGGCTATGATTGAACAGTAAGGGCAGGAAGCTCCGGGGACCCTCTCGGTGTCTGGCAACTCCCCCTCTTTATGTTTTCATTTTCTTACTGTGTCCTTCAAAGAGCTACCTCAGGTCATTTGACCCTCTATCTGGGACTGTTTCTTATCTGAAAGGGGGTGACCACACCCCTTCAAGAGGTGACCTCTGAAAGCATGGTGTGCGTACACCTGCTCACTTTCCCCTCTGGTAGCGCTTCAGTTCTTCTCCCAGAAGCTTGTCTGGCCAACTCCTAGTATTGCTCCTTACCACTGCAGTACCCCAGCATAGCTCCTGACCACACCAGCACCCCAGCATAGCTCCTGACCACCCCAGCACCCCAGCATAGCTCCTGACCACACCAGCACCCCAAGCATAGCTCCTTACCACAGCACCCCCCAGCACAGTCTTGTCACCTAGTAACTCCTGCACAGCCCTTATCACCCCAATACTTGCAGCAAAGCTCCTTAGCACTCTAGTACCCCCAGCACAGCACCTTAGCAGTCCAGAACCCTTCAATAGGACTCCATGGCACCCCAACACTCCTAACACCAGATCCAGTGGAGCCCCCAGCCCAGCTGGCACCTGGTCAGGGACAGGCTGGGCTACTAGAGCAATTGCATTTCATGCAAGACATGACCTGCTGGGGCAGTGGGGGCAGCGGGGGGGGGGGCGCTGCTTAATTCGATTCCTTCAAATTGAGGGTTCTTTGAGAAGAAACAGCCTGAGGGCTGCAGAGTGTCATGGGGGGGGGGGGTGTTCACCTTCCCAGAAATGAGCCAGGCTCCGGCTTAGAGTGAAAACAGACCCTCCGGCTGCCTGCCGCCCCTGCAAAGGCATCTGGCCTGGCTCCCCACGGCCGCAGCTCCGACTCTGCTGGCCATCTGGCCACCATGGGCGGGAAGCGGCCCCACAGGGGTAGGGAGGGCCATTTCCCGCTTGGCAGATGCCAGGTGTTTACATCTGAGCCAGATGGCCCTGCCTACCGGGAAGGTCTGCCTGGGGCATGGGCTCTACCCAAGATTCTACCAGTCTCCTGGGCTTTCATAGGCACCACCATTGGCATACCCCTCAGTTCCCCACCTGAGCAAGCTGGTGGTGAAGTTCATGGTGCAGCTGGGTCTTGTGAGGACACCCTCACCCGTGTCCTGATGTGAAGTCAGGAGCATAAAATTGAGGGTGTCCATCTGGGGGGTCATAAGAAACTGCCTAGTGAGGGCTCATGAGGGCACCCACGAACCACTGGAAGAACTTTTGTTCTCCGGGCATCCACAGCACCTGGGTAGATGGTGGGGCAAACACAGAATTTCAGCTGCATCCCAACTTCAGATAAACACAAATGATTCCTGACATATGAACACTTCACAAAGTACTTGGGAAATAATGCTATAGTGGTTCATTAGAAATTCAACAGTAACAGTGTTCTGCATTTGCATATGCAAAATCCCTATACCAGGAGGAGCAGCTGCCATTCAGAGATTCAGTGTCCACCAAGGGATCAAAGCCCCAGAGCCTACATTTTGACATCATTCCCTCAGCTCAACACAAGCATGGCTTTGCCCTCACTCGGAGAAACCTACAGGGTCTCATGGGGCCAAAGTCAGAGCAGAAGGAGGAAGGGGGAGCAGGGGTGGCTGTGGGGAGACAGGGTGGGTGGTATTTCTGGGCAGCTCCACGGAAAGGCAATCCTGGGTTCAAGGTCTGTCTTTTCTTCCTTTTTTTTTTTTTTTTTGTTTTGTTTTTTTTTTTGAGGTAGGATCTCCCTCTAGTTCAGGCTAGACCTGGAATTCACTGTGTAGTCTCAGGGTGGCCTCAAACTCATAGCAATCCTCCTACTGCTGCCTCCCAAGGGCTAGGATTAAAGGCATGTGCCACCACGCCTCTCTGACTGTGTGGCCAAGCAGGTCCCTGAGCCCCATTTTTTTTTTACTTGACAGAGAAAGAGGGGAAGAGAGAAAGTAAGAGGCAGAGAGAGAGAGAAAATGGGTGTGCCAGGGCCTCCACACACTGCAAACAAACTCCAGATGCATGTGCCCCCTTGTGCATCTGGCTATCGTGGGTCCTGGGGAACTGGACCTGGGTCCTTTGGCTTTGCAGGCAAATGTCTTAACCGCTAAGCCATCCCTCCAACAACCTGAGCCCCATTTCTTACAGAGGTGGAGACAGAGTCATGTGCGCACATCTTGTCACAAGGATGACTTGTGGTGATATGGAAAATGCTCCACACAGCGCTCAACATAGCCATGGCCGCTGCCGGTCAGAGGGGACCTAGAAAGACCCAAGCTGCCGTGTGGGCACCCTCGCCTCTGTCCACATCACCCCCAGTCCTCTGCTCCCGTCATCACGGAGTGTTCTCCTTCTCCATTTTGACACTTCTCTGTCGGATGTGTAGCTGGCAAAGATTTGCTTCCTTTCTGTAGGATGCCTCTTTGCTCTATTCACAGTGTCCTTTGCTACACAAAAGCTTTTGTTTTATTTATTTGAAAGAGAGAGAAAGAAGCAGAGAGAGACAGACAGACAGACAGACAGAGAATGGGTGGGCCAGGGCCTCCAGCTGCTACAAACAAACTGCAGACATATTTTGTGCATCTGGCTTACATGGGTCCTGGGGAATTGAACCTAGGTACTTTGGCTTTGTAGGCAAGCGCCTTAACCACTAAGCTGCCTCTCCAGCCTGACACAAAAGCTTTTTTAATTTCATGTACCATTGGCTGATTAATGGTCTTGCCCTCTGAGTGACTGAGGTTCTATTCAGAAAGTCCTTGTCTTAGATAGACCTGTATATTGAAGTGTTTCTCCTACTTTTTCCTCTAGCAGTTTCAGAGTTTCAGGTCTGATGTTAAGGTCTTTGATCCATTTGGAATTGATCCTTGTGCATGGAGAGAGATAAGTATCCAGATTCATACTTCCATGTGTAGATACCCAGTTTTCCCAGCACCATTTGTTAAAGAGACTATCTTTTCTCCAGTGAATATTTTGGCATTTTTGTTAAAAATCAGGTGGCTGTAGCTGGGTTCTCTGATCTGTTCCACGGATCCATATGTCTGCTTTTGTGCTGGGGCCATGCTGTTTTTGTCACTATGGCTCTGTAATAGATCTTTAAATCAGCTACGGTGACACCATCAGTCTTATATTTGTTGCTTAGAATTGCTTTGGCTATTTGAGGGTTTTTTTTTTTTTTTTTTTTGTACTTACAAATGAATTTTAGGGATTTTTTTTTTCTATTTCAATGAAAACTGCCATTGGAATTTTCACAGGGAATGCATTAAATCTATATATTGCTTTGGGTAAGATAGCTATTTTCACAATATTGATTCTTCCAATCCATGAGCATGGGATGTCTTTCCGTTTCCTAGTGTCTTCTGCAATTTCTCTCTTGAATGTTTTAAAGTTTTCATTGTAGAGATCCTCACTTCCTTGGTTAGGCTTATTCCAAGCTAGTTTTTTTATTTTTTTTGAGAAAATCTTTGCCAGTTATACATCTTACAGAGGATTAATATCTAAGATTTACAAAAACTCAACATAAATAATAATAACAATAATAGCATAAATAATAAATCAAACAACCCATACAAAATGGGCTATATAATTGAACAGAGAGTTCTCAAAAGAAGAAATACAAATGGTCAATAAATATCTAAAGACATGCTCTACATCCTAAGCCATCAGGAAAATGTAAATTTAAACTACTTTGAGATTCTATTTCACTCCTGTCAGAATGGCTACCATCAAGAAATCAAATGACAGTAAATGCTGACAAGGGTATGGGGAAAGAGAAACCCTTCTACACTGTTGGTGGGAATGCAATCTGGTCCAGTCATTGTGGAAATCAGTGTGGAGGTTTCTGAGACAGCTAAAAATAGATTTACCATATGACCCAGCTGTACCACTCCTAGGCATATATCCTAAGGACTCTTCTCATTACCTCAGAGATACTTGCTCACCCGTGTTTATTGCAGCTCTATTCCCAATAGCTGGGAAATGGAACCAGCCCAGATGCCCTTCAACTGATAAATTGATAATGAAGATGTGATATACATACACAGTGGAGTTTTATTTGGCTGTAAAGAAAAATGAAATTATGAAAATTTCAGGAAATTGGATGGATCTGGAAAAGATTATACTAAGTGAGGTAACCCAGGCTCAGAAAGTCAAACTCCATATGTTCTCTCTCATATGTGGATCCGAGCTACAAATGTTTAAATGTGTAGGTGAGTCAGAATAAAAGTCAGTAGTAGAGGCCAGGAAACTAGAAACGGACCAAGAGGGAGGCAGGAGACGGGAGGGCTTAGAAAGGTATAGTAGATATATAAGAAGAGGAGGTGAAAGTGTCTAATTGGGGTCAGGGGTGTGTAATGGAGAAATCTGTGGGAGGAGAGCTAATCAAAATTACAGATGCTGCTGGGTGTGGTGGCACACACCTTTAATCCCAGCACGTAGAGGCAGAGGTAGGAGAATCACATGAGTTTGAGACCACTCTGAGACTACACAGTAAATTCCAGGTCAGCCTGGGCTAGAGTGAAACCCTACCCCCCAAAAAATATTAAATTAAATTTAAAATGCTATGAATAAACCATATGGAAATCTCTTTGCTAGCTAATAACACTTATGTGTCAAGAAAAAGAGTTAGAGCAGGAATACCCTGTAGAGGCGGATAAAGCTACCTATACAAACCTGCATCATGAAAAGCGTATGAAAAATGATGACATCAGAATAGAAGATACTAACTGAAAAAGGAAGGGACTCAGTGGAGGGGGACTTGGAAGGGGAAGGGGGTGTTGTGAGAGGGATTATGATCACGGTATATTTCTCATTTGTACAGAAGTTGTCTCTAAGAAGTTTGTTTTTCAGTGTCTGTAGTTGGGCCTGCAAGCCTGTCATCCCAGCTGTATCTGGAGGCTGAAGCAGGCTGATCCTAAGTTAAGGTCAGGTATGGACTACAGAGAGTTCAAGGCCAGCCTGGGCACCTTAGTGAGAACCCGCTTTAAAACAAAATGTGAAGAAAAGAGGGATTGAGATGTAGCTCCGTGGTAGAGTGTTTGCCTAGCATTGTGTAGCTCTGAATTTAAATCCTCTGTATTGACCACAATAAAATAGTGCTCATGACGGTGAACAGGGCTGGCAGAGGCATGGCCGCCGGCTCGAGCTGGGGTCCTGTGCCGCACCCGGAACTTGCTTGGCATCCCTCATTCTTGTCCCTTCTGAGTACTCAGTATCAAAACAGCTGCTAGCTGTAGACCTAATTCAAGGGCCTCTCCCACCAGTGGACGTGTAGCTTTGGTGCAGGAAGCAAGAGCGTCTCAGGAACTCCAGGGAAGAAGGAAGGGGGGCAGGAGTAGAGGAGAAGGAGTTGTCTGAGGACAAGGATCTGTGGATAATCCCCACAATCCCAGAGAGTCACTGTGTCACATGGGATTTCTGAAGGGTTTTGCCTTGAGTCACACCATTCATCAGCCTCTTCGAGGATCCTGTGGACTGTTACCCAGCACCTCCATCTTTTAGGTGACATTTCTCTGCTCCTCTTCCTTGTTGGATTTTTAGAGGCCCATTTAACTGCTCAGGGTCATTCACAACTCTAAATGCAAACCAAGGGGAGCAGGCACACCCTAGGACCCCAGTCTAGCCTGGAGTCACATCTGATCTCTATCTCCTGTGACTCTGATTCTGTGAGTTCATCCCAAGAGACCACTGAATCCTGGGGCACCTCTAAGAGCCTTTTTTTGTTTTACATGCAAACGTATGGTCTCCCTTTGTGGGTTCTTGGTAGCCAGACTCCCCTCCCTCAGACTATGGTTTGAATGTGAAATGCTGCCCCTCCCACACACCGTAGGCTCATGTGTTTGAACACTTGGTTCCCAGCTGATGCTGCTGTTTAGGAAGGTTGTGGAATCTTTAAGAGGTGGAGCCTTGTTGGAGGAAGTGGGTCACTTGGGGCCCACTTCCTGCTCTTTTCTGCTTCCTGGCTATCATTGTCATGTGGCTGCTGGGCCTCCTGCTCCTACTGCCAGCCTTTCCCACCGTGATTGAATGTACCCCTTGAACTAGCAGTGGAAATAAATCCTTCCTCCCTTAAGCTGCTTCTTGTCAGGTATTTGGTCACAGCAATGAGAAAGTGAGTAATCCATCTCAGGATTTCAGGGATCAAGCTCTGGGCTTTATTTCAAAGAGAATTCCACGTGTAGCTCTATAAATCATGTCTGTGTCATGCTAAGAGTTTGCTAAACATTTTCAGGCATAGTTTTTTGTCGTGTCCTTCAGGGGACCCTGAGAGCATTTTTTGTACTTAAGTGTGTCTTGCTTTAACACTGTAGCTCACACATCAGTATGACCATGTTGAACATTAGCAAACAGCTAATTGTGGACTTGGGTTAACCACACGTATGGTTCCACCAGCTCCGGCCATCATTATCCTGGGCAGTAACCAGAGGCCAGCCCAGCTTGCCTTATTGATGTCACCTCCATAAGACTCAGAGAGGTTAAAGGTGTCACTCAAGGCCACTTGCTCTCTCCCAGCTTCCATCTAGCATTGCTTTGCAGTAGGGACTCCTGCCAGCTTTGCTCCATTGGAAGGATCTGGGCCACACCAACACTGGCCAGCGTGGTGGTCAGGATGGGCTCTGTAGGACTTGACTTCCTGTCTGGAAGGCCTCTGGCTGACACAGCCCCATTGTTCCTTGGCTCTGGGTGCTTCCTTGGGCCATAGGGGCCCAGCAGAAGGGCTGGCTGTTTTGGATGCTGGGTGTAGGCATTTTCTTATGAGGAAGTGCAGGAGGCCCTTCGTGGGAGGTATATGAGTCCCCTTGGCTCTGGCTTCCACCATGTTCCCCACTTGCTCCCTGCACAATGCCAGCCAGGGGACACTGTCAGCCACAAGGCTCATTGTTGGGTCTCCAGGATCCCAGTGCTACTACAGAAGCATTTGTGCAGTTACAGGAAGCCCCACTGCAGAATCCTAGAGTCCAGAGGTCCTGGGACTTGGTGAATTCCAGGCCTGTAAGAGTCCTTGTCTCAACAGAAGGTGGAAGATACTGAAGACTGACACCCACGGCTGCCCTTTGGCCCCCATGGGCGTGCACAGCTGCTGCATGTTTATGTGCACCTGTACATACATGAACCCACACCCTCACGGGCACACACACATGTACACACAGTAACTCACGGGACGGATTTCTCATTAAACATCATTCTGTCTGACAGCAGGTGTCATAGCAAGATGGTTAAGAGCTTGGTCTGAGGAGCCACTTGCTACCTTTTGAAACTTGAGAGAGGTGCTAGACTTCTCTGTGTCTCGGTTTCCTCTACGTGGACAGTGAGTTTGAGGGCCTGTCTCGTGTGGTTTGTGCAGAGGATTGCGCATGTCAACACGAACAACTGCTGTCTTCACTGAAACCTTTGCTTGCTGCATGCGCGAGGAGCTCTTGGCTGGCGCTGGGGCGGATTGGCTGCTGGCTGGGGGGGGGGGGGCGGTGCTAGCTTAGCAAGTGAGACACTTTGCATATGGATTTATATACAATCCTGGGCCCATAGGTACTAAAGGAACAGCCCTGTGTGACACAGTGGCTTCAGAGTAAGGTATCCTCAGTAAATAAACCAGCTGTTACACGCAAGCAGCCAGGGGTTACCCTCCTCAGCCCTCCAGACACTGCGTCCACCGATCTCCTTCCGCTCTCCACTCTTCCACTGCCCAAGGCAAGGACACAAGAGTTTGTACTCTCAGCACATACCCGCAGCTGCATGGCGAGTCCATTGTTTCCTGATTTGTGCCCACAGCCTGGTGGAAACTCACATGGCCCAGCCTTCCTGCCTTTCTTACCTCTTATACAATGCTGACTCAGTGCCAGGAGTCCTGCCTCGGGGCCTTTGCACATGCTGATGCACGGCCTTGAACTCTCTCCCCACAGCTAGATTCTGCCTCTGCAGAGCCTCCAGGCTGAAGTGGACTTGCCATACCTCCCTGCTTACTTCGTCCCCTCTGTGTGCTTCTTTCCTGGGTTGCTTTGAAGGTGTGTCTTGTTCATGACCCAGGAGTCCCTCAGGACATACTTAACCCAGCACTTCCCTTGTCTTCTGTCAGATGTTATCTTGTTCTACAAATGCAGCTGGTAACAGCAGATTCCTGTGTGTGCAATGTTGCAGAGAAGTTTCTAGAACTCTCACCCAGAACTTAATTAAAGGACTTCCAGGAGGCTCCAAAAGCCATAGTGAAAGGAAAGACATCTAGGTTCTTGGCATTACTTTCCTACAATGTCCCTGTTGCCTCTGGAGGGGTATGCAGGGTGATTGAGGCACAGATTGGATTAGGTGGGAGGAACCAAACAGGACAGGGGCAGGTATCCCCCATGAACACTGCTACCTGGATAAGGCCTTGGAGGCCTTTTGTGAGCACCAAGTGCATCTATGGACCCTGTCATTTTCCAGGGCCCTGGACGGGGATGGTGAGTGTGTACTGGCCCAGTGACTACTATCAGCAGTGGACTTTGGTGCAGGCCTGGGCTGGGCTTAGAGGGCCTAGGAAGTCAGTCTCTGTACTGCAGGCAGGTGTGGCTGATTCAACCCTGCACGGCCTCATGATTAGATATGGCAGGATGCAGAGCCAGCTTGGATGCCAGATGCCTTCTCACCATTGCCTCTGAGCACTTTCCTTCTGTGCTTAGAACACCCGGTGGCTTAAGAGACCCACCTGCCTCCTTCCTGCCTACCTTCCTTACTTCCCTCTCTTACTCCTTCCTCTCCTCTCCCCTTCCCTTCTTCCTCTCCTCTTCCTTTCTTCCCTCCCTCTCTTCTTCCCTCCCTCTCTCTTTCTTTCCTTCTCTTTATCCAGCTGCCTACCTTTCTCTTTTTAATTGGCAAGTGGCTTAAAAGATTGACCGATACATTTTGACTGGTTTCCCTTGGTCTGTCTGCTCCCCAGTCCCAACACAGGCCAGAAGTGCCAGCAGACGCGGCCCCATGTCCTCTGACCAAGCAGAAGACCACTTGGAGCCTGCTTCAAGGGGTTTCGGGAAGAGAAGGGAAGGTTTCCACTTCTCTTTTGTTTCAGCTCATGACACCATGGGCACCCACATTGCAGATGCACAGCCAGCGGGCCATGCTCTGGGCTCTGGCCCCTGAAGATCGCAGTCACTGTGGGACATTTCCTAGGAAGAAGCAAGAGAAAGAATGAGTGCTTTGAGGAGAAGGGAGATGAAGCTTGTGGAAACCTGGTTGGAGCTGCAGTCAGGAAGGTGAGCAGGAGAACTGCTCAGCACCCCTGCACCTCATTTCTATGGACAGTCTCCTTCTGCCCCAGTCAGGTCTGCAGATGTTTAGATCTGGATGTTTCCCTCTGGATTGCCTCCTTGGTGACGACAGCAGTTCCATGCAGCTCCCTGCTGCTGTGTGTTAAGTCTTCATCTGCCAGTTTCCATACCTCAAACGTTGTCATATGCGGAGGTTACTTTGTTTAATCCCTCCCTCCTTAATCTCTCACTCTACTCAAGGGCTGGAATGTGAGATTGGGAAAGGGGTGAACACTTCCCACCTCTGGGAGAGTCAGCGCTTGAGCAAAGCACACCACCCCATCCATGATCCAATTCTGGATTTGGGCCAAGCGCCACTCTTTATACAGTCATGTACAAAGGCCTCCTCTGCCCTTCCCCCACCACCCACTCATGATGTCTACATTTGCCATCTAGTGTACACACCTGTTCTGTTTAGGACTTGTGATAGTTAACATTGATTGCCACCAGGAGACAAATCTCTGGGAATGCCTGAGAAGGGGGTTTCCAGGTTGGGTTAATAAATGTGGGAAGACCCATTCTGAATGCGGGTGGCACCATCTCATGGACTGAGAGTCCTGGCTGAATAAAGTGGAGAAAGTGAGCTGAACACCCCAATTCATCTCTCTCTGACTTCTGACTGTGGCTGCCATGTTCCAGCTGGTTTCCCAGTCCTTCCCCACCCAGATGGACTGTATCCCCTTGAACTGTAGGCCAGAATGAACCCTTCCTCCCACAAGGTGCTTCTTGGAGGACATGGTCACCACAACAAAGAAAGTACTAATCCAGGGCTCCTATGTGAAAAGTGGGTCTGTGGTGTGTGGGAGAGATGCGGAGGCCTTTCTTTCTCATGTTGCATTAAACTACAAGTGCTCTGTTGGAAGTGGTACCTTGAACAAGTCAGAAAAGAAAACAGTTCGGCCAGTGGGGATGTACAGAGGTGAAGGCCACCAGAGGCGGTCTCCAGCCATGGGCCTGAAGGCCTGGTGGGGCTGTGGCGAAGGCCATACAACTCACTAATTATATTTTGGGACTTGTGCAGCCCCAGCACGTGGGCTGGAATTCCAGATAAGGTCTGACTGTTGTTCTCAAATGAAGGTCCATCTACCCTAGCCTGGGTACCTGGGGAAGGAGGCTGGGCACTGTTCTCCCCCCTGATCAGCACTGGTAGGGTCAGACACCTGGCAGGTCCCAGGCACCGTCCCCCTCAGCAAGGCAGAGCTGGCGTGGTATCTTGCGCCCTCTCTGACCAAACTGCAGCGAAAGTTCTTCAGTCATCTGGCATTGGTGTTCACCTGACCTCACCAATTCCAGCCTCTCAGGCACTGGAGAACAGTGATGACGAGCAGATATGACAAAGCCCTCTACTTCAGCCAAGGTGGCCGCAGGTGGCTGAGTGTTTACGGAGACCTCAAGGTGTGGGACAGACCCAAAATAGTCAAAAACAATCATTTTCTTTTCTTGACTTTCTTTATTTTGAGACAGTTCTTGCTATGTTGCCTAGGTTGGCCTTGAGCTCTCAATCCTCCTGCCTCAGCGTCCCGAGGACTGTGGTCACAGGTTCACTCCATCACACCGGTGCATAGCCATGGTTTGCATGCGTTCAGAAACTGTACACACATGGCCTCTGTGGGGACTGACACGTTCAGTGCAGGCAACCACGCACAGAAGTGCTACGGGCACTTCCACTTTGCAGACGGGAAAACAGGCACGGAGAAGCTTAGCGATGTCCCACAGTCTATAGCCTGGACAGAAGAGCCAGGGCAGTAGTGGCAGCAGGTGTTCCGCTTTCCCAAGCCTTAATGTGTTCCAACTGGTGACATGAAGGCCTTGAGGTGCCCCTAAACATCCTTATTAGCAGGAGCCTCCAAAGGGGCCTCCTCTACCGTTCACCTTGTCCTTGCCTCTCATCCTATAGCTGGAGCCCCCCACACAGGCCCCAGTGAGGCCCTAGACTCCTGACCTAATGATGTCACCCATGGCCCCACTGGCTGGCGGCAGGCAGGCCGGGCTGGCTATACCAATATCCTTCCAGCCCCATTCTAAAACCAAGACACGTGCAGGGCTACTGAGGACAACTGTTCTTTCAGACAGACCCCTTTGGGTAGTTGGGAGAGTTTTGTGTCTTCCATGTAGATTTTTCTGTGCTTGGGGACCATGAAATATGTTAGCAAACAAATAGGAAATCTCACCTCCTGGAGCCAGGAGACCGAGACCACACTCCCTCACCCCCCAGCAGAAGCCTTGTCCCTGAACGGACGCAGGCAGGCTCCTGCCTGGCCCACACCAGCGTCCCAGGGGCCGCAGGGCACAGGTACAACATGTACTTGGCAGCTGAGATCAGACAAGAGCTGGGAGAGAGCTGCGCCGACAGCTGCCGCAGCATCTGGAGTCCCTGTCTCTGGTGCCCTCGGCGGAGAAGTGCACAGGGCTTGGGTGTCTGCTCACGGATTCTTTCCTCTCCCCAGGTCCCCACTCAGAGTTAGAAACAGATTGGAGGGAGCAGGCTAAGAGCATCTTGGTGACAGCCCGACTTCTGCTGCTTATGGAAGGGCCTCAAATCCCCTCTCAGTCCCAACTTCCTCCTCCCCAGAGCAATCCTCTCTGCTTCAGCCTGTCCTTTCCAGCCTCCCCCTACCCCCGCACAATCCGAGGACATGCAGGCAAGCCAAGGCCGCTCTGCCTCCACCTAGCTCACCTCGGCCCTGGGCTCGGTGGCTCTGCCTGGCCAGGAAAGGATTTCTAAGAAAGGACACATGGAGATGAGGCCACTGGCAGCTCAGGACTAAAGGGCACCTGGAGACTGCTGTACGCTCAGTCCCCATTTGCCTGAGAGCCCCTGCTGCAGGTCCCAGGCAGCCTTACACCACTCCTGGTTCTGCCACGGCTCAGGGGTTCCACTCCATTTTTCTCTTCCACCAATCTGGACAATGGGTTGAGCAGTGCTTGTCTGGGCCAGGGCTAGGGTTAAGATTAGAATCAAGTGAGGTTCAAGTTGGATTTTCTTGGGTTGGTTTCTAAGCTTTTTTTTTTTTTTTTTTTTTTGCTAAGACAAAATGCCTGGGGAAACCGACTTAAAAAAGAAAGGATTTTAAATTTTTTTAATTTGTATTAATTTTAAATGCTGTTAATTTTTATTAATAATATTGCATATTGATCATATTCTCATCAGGTTATACTCTTATGTTTGCTCTCCCTCCTCAGTGGAGTTATCCATATTCACTGTTGGGTCATGAACGCAGCGGTTGCTCTCTGGTGTTAGGAGAAACGATGCCCCAGGATTCTCCTTTCCACCGTGTGACTTTCATTCTTTCTGCCCCCCTCTTCCACAATGTTCCCTGAGACTTGGAGCATATGTTGTAAGCCTCCTTGAGTGTTGAGCTCTCAGCAGCCTCTGATTTTCTGTTTGGATGAGTCTTGAGTGTCCTCAGCATCTCCCGCCATCTCCCTAGAGGGGGTTGTCAGGACAGCACTGAGAGCAGCAGCACTCATGTTAATCTGACACTTCCTCTGTGGTGTCTGCTGGTCCCTGGCAGATGTGATAGAGATGACTCATCTTATGATAGGCAGTTGGCTTTTGTTTTCTGTCATACTAATGGTTCTTGGGTCTCCTCAACATGCACTGCCATCTGGGCCCTGCTCAGCCGACCCTTCTCCAAGGATTGTTGGTTGTTGTTGTTGTTTTTGTTTTGTTGTTTGTTTTTTCGAGGTAGGGTCTCACTCTAGCCCAAGCTGACCTGGAATTCATGTAGTCTCAGGCTGGCCTTGAATGCACAGTGATCCTCCTACCTCTGCCTCCTGAGTGCTGGGATTAAAGACGTGTGCCCCCACACCAGCTTCCAAGAATTGATTTTGACTCATGCTTTCAGTCTACACTTGGCTGACTCCACTGTTATCAGGCAGGGGGCGAAGAAGGGGCATGGCAGAAGAGAGCTGCTCACCTCACAATAGCCAGAAAGGAGGGACAGACAAAGGGATGAGGAACAAAATGGACCTCTTAGGGATATGTCACCTATTGCCCTACTCCCTCAAACCAGGCCCTACCTGATACTCTACTCAGCTGTGATGCCATTGGGTTGATGCTTTGATGAAGTTAAGGCCACATGGTTGGCATTAGTTAGCTCTCTTGTCACTATGACAAAATGCCCAACAGAAACAACCTCGGGGAGAATGGAGTTATTTTACTCAGGTTCAGTGAGCTCAGTCCACAGCCGTGTAGTGCCGTGTTTCTAGGCTTATTGTGAGGTGAGGCAGAACATCATGGAAGCAGGGGCATGTGGAGGACAACGGTCACCCTGCTGTGGACAGGAAATGGAAATAGTCACATTATTTCCACTGGAAGCAAAGTGGAACCCAAATAGGAAAAGCCAAAGGTGTGCTTTATGAATCTCTTAGACTTTTCTCAACCCAATCAAGTTGATAACCAAAATTAACCATCACAAGTGTACACTTTGTTAACTTGCCATTCAAACCCATCTCCCTAAAACATATCATCACAGGGGACTGGGGAGATTTCTTAGAGGTTACAGCATTTGCCTGCGAAGCCTAAGGACCCTGGTTCAATTCCCCAGGACTCACGTAAGCCAGATGCGCAAGGGGGCACATGTGTCTGGAGTTCGCATACAGTGGCTAGAGACCCTGGCGTGCCCATTCTCTCTTTATCTCTATCTGTCTCTTTTTCTCTCATAAATAAATAAATAAAATATAAAAAAACATATCATCATACCCCTCCTTGGCCCTCCCCCAAGCTCATGTCTATCTCAATGCAAACGCATCCAATTCTTCTTCAAGAGACTCAGTCTTAAAGGGTCCACATTGTCAAAAAGTCCCAATTCAGTTACCTCTGAGATCAGCACAAATTCTTACCTGTGAACCCCCATAAAATCCAACAGAAAGTTACACGCCTCCAAACTACAGAGGCACGCGACAACATTCCTGTTCCAACCGGGAGGAACGAAGACGCAGAAAGGAGGATGGAATCAAAGCAAAACTAAAGTGAGCAGGGCAAATGGCAAATCCTGCTGTCCCCTAGTTAGCGCCTTAGACATGTGATAGCAAGATGTGAGCTCCAGCAAGCTTTGGTGGCCCCAGCCCTGTGGCCACGCTGGCTGTCGGTCACTCGGCCTCTCTCCTGGGCTGGGTCCACTCGCTCTCTGCCGCTTCCCTCAGCAGTCATTCTCGGCCTCGCTGACTTTCTGCATCTCTGTTGTAGCTCAGCCCCATCCGTGCAGCTCTAAGCCTCCCCTCTCAGGAGCTGACATCCACCACTTCCATGCTGCCACATGCTCCCCGGGCTCCCTGGCTTTGCTTTGCAATCCTAGTGGAAGCTTTCATGATTCAGGAGCCCTTGTATCCTGTATCCCCGCAAAACCACTATGGTATAGACAACGCAAAGTCCGCCGTCAGCTTGAGTCGTGGCCAGCACTCCTTGGATCCTTACCACGTTGTTGTCCATGTCCTCGAGAAGAGAGTACGGTCGCACAGGTCCCGGGGAAATGACTTCCTAGGTGAGCCTGTGTGAGCAGGCTTTCCCAGAGGGGCTCTTCTTTCTCTAGGACAGCCTTTCGGGTGTCTTTGCTCCTATGTCCTGTGATGTGCTGGATCTGCCTAATTCCTGAGATACCCCCAAGGGATCTTCCCCACTTCCCCAAGGCAAAGCAGTTGGCTTTTTACAAAATGGTACTAGGCTGGGGAGATGGTTCAGCCGGTAAAGGTTCTTGCTTGCAAAGCCTGATGACCCAGGTTCTGTTCCTTACTACCTACACAGATCCAGGTGCATAAAATGGTACAGACATCTGAAGTTCTATGCAATGGCAACAGGCTCTGATGCACCCATACTCTCCCCACAAATTAACTAAATAAAAAATGATACGAATCTCTTCAGAAACTATGACTTCTTTAATCCCAACTTTATACTGGCTTTTCTGTCCAAAATGTGTTTTTCAAGTCTTTCTGCTCTGCTTCTGGCTTATAATTCTCACTGCAAAACTGGCTAAAAAACAGCCAGAAATATCCATGCTGCAGACTGAAGTTTGAACTGCCTTGAAATTTTCTCTGCCTGATTAATTAATACATAACTTTTATTTTAAAATACTTATTTATTTATTTGCATGTATGTGTGTGGGGGGAGGTGACAGGATTTCTTGCCTCTGCAAACAAATGCCAGATGCTTGCAAAATTTTTTGCATCTGGCTTTACATGGGTTCTGGGGACTAGAACCCTGGGCAACAGGCTTTGCAAGCAAGTGCTTTTAACTGCTGTGCCATTTCCCCACCTTTAATATATTACTTTAAAATTCCTCCTCACCCAAAGACTCGGGGCATGGACAAAATGTAGGGATATTATTTGCCAGAACATGCCATAAATGGCTTCAATTCCCAGTGGAGTTTTCCTTCGCACAGGGAACCTCATGAACTTTCACCGTGCACGTTCCTGTCAGCATCGGGTCTTCCATGTTCACTTCAGCATCGCTGGGTAAGCTCTGTTGATGGCATTCTAAGCTTCATCTAGCCCATGTCTCCAAACTCTTCTAAATTTTTCTTGCAAGCTAAGTGTTCCTAAAGCTTAAGAACCATGTGGTCAGGTTTAGTCTCAGCAATGACGCCACCCCTGGTATCAGTACCTGTATTTGCTAGCTTTCACATTACGTGACAAAATACCTAACAGAAGCGATTGGAGGGGAGGAAGGAGCTACTCTGCTCATGGTTTCAGAAGGTTTGGTCCATAAGCAGTGAGCAGCTCTATGTTTTGGGCTCTGTGTGAGAAAGAACGTGATGACGGCGTGAGCACGGGCATGAGGAGGAGGAGGTGACGGCTTTTCACCTCAGGTAACAGGAAGCAGAGAGCACTCAGATCATGGCGTCTGTGAAGCAGAGAAGAATCCTATCAGGAAGGAGCCAGTGCAAGATGGAGCCCCCTAGGACTGCCTCAGACCAGGCCATCTCCCATATTTCTACCATCTTAAGAATTTACTCAAATTATGAATACTTTTAACCATTCATTAGATCAGAACCCTCATGATTGATCTTTGAAATGTCTCCACAAAGCCTCACAGATATGTGTTTTACTCATGTTCCAGACATTTCTCAACTAAATCAAGGTGACAGTCAAATTAACTATCATATGATCCAATCACCTCTTAAGACCCCACTATGGAACACTGGAGGACCAAGCCTCTATCACATGAGTCTTCAAGGAGTATCTTCTGTCCAAACCACAATTGGTTGGGTTGGGGTTAAATTTGTATTCATTTAGGATCACAGCAGAGCTGAAGCCAAAAGCTATGTGGATAGATAGGGTTGTGGTCAGATTTCCTGCTGGGTTTGGATTGAGGTTAATGTGAGTTCAGAATTCAGGGGCCATTTTATGTATAGCGTGTACACTAATGTGAACAGTGAGTGTCCAATGTGACTGTATGTATATAAATGAGCACAGTGAATGTACGGTGTGCCCATGTGTATGTTACTGTGTGTCGTGAGTGTACAGTGTGTGCATGTGAGAGTGTGGTACAATGTGGCTGTGTGAGTACACTAGCATGCACATGAGTGTACAGTGTGCTGGTGTGAATGCATGACCGTGCAGTACCTGCACAGCACGCTCACATTTGTGTGAACGGGTGCTTGCACAATGCCCCCAGCCTGCCGTCCCTGTTCTCCAGGCTCATCTGTCACTCTGGAGCCTCATTAATGTGCAGAAGACGTCCAAGCCCAGCCGGAGTGACTCACCGCTGAGCTGCAGACAGTGGGGGCCGTGCTGGGCACAGCCTCCCCGCTGGCCTCTGTTCTCAGCCAGCGAGCTCACCAAGTGCCCACGCCTTCCCTGGGGCTGCGTCGTGTCAGCCTGGCTGTTCTGTTGGGGGGGAGGGAGGGTGGCTGACGCCAGAGGCTGAGGCTGCTTTGCTCTCACTGGAGGGTGGAGGGCGAACACTGTGTCCAAGACCACCCTTCGCAGATGCCCTGGGGGAGCTCAGCATCAACCCCTGTGTGCAGTTCATCTCTGTGGGGTGTCTCCAACATGCGAGCATTAGGACCCTGCTTGACACTGTCGCTCCTTATGGGGGAAGCTGCCCTCTCCCACCAGCATCAGTCCATCCTTCCCTTTGCAGCAAGCAGCCATTCTGGGCAGGGTTCAGAAGCCTAAGTCCAGGTCTCATGATGATGGGCATGTGGGGTAGGGGCAGGACACCAGCCTGAGACAGGAGCTGCTTATCCTGTCTTCCTGGACGTTCCACTACCTGAAATGACCATCCACATCCCCCATATGATTAGGAGTGGGTTGATTTTCAGGTCTCTATGACCAGCACAGGGCTTGGTGTACAGTGGGACCCCAGTAGATATGTTCTGAGTGAAGGCTGGGTAAATAGCAAGGCAGACGAATCGGTGGGCTGATTCAAGGGGTGACTAGGAGAGCTACTTAAGGGAGGAAGTTGTTAGTACAGAGGAGAGTAAGTGTGAAGACCCTGGGCTGGGAATGACCTGTGCGCTCTGAAAGGCTGTGGGAAGGGACTGATGGAGAGGGAGGGAAGAGGTTGCAGAGTTGGGCCCGTAGCTATCAAAAGGAGGCTGGATTCTGGCCTCAGGGGGTGGGAAGGCAGGAGAGGGAGACAGTGGTATGACTCACACTCTGCATGAAGGCTTCCTTCAGGGAATGAGAGGCTGCAGAACATCTGCCCTGTTGAAAACAGTCCCTTACTTTTCAGAAGTGACAGCTTCACGATTCTACTGTGGGCATACATGTGTCATCACTCAGCAAGGAGCAGGGCATGATGGCCACCCTTCACCTCCCTTAGGCCACACGCTCTTCTCCCTCTCCCTACACACTCCGAAAATGATGCAAGCCTTCCAACCTGACAGTCAGACTCTGTGACATTCAAGTTCATGTGGGGCACAGCATGCCCCTCTGTGATTTCTCCTCCTCTCTTGGGGGGCTTGCTCCATAAGACAGAATCCATATCAGTGTTATTCTTCATGGTTCCTACCCTGCACCTGGTGTGATGTGTGCTGTCAGTGAATAGCTACCAATTTTTAAATTTATTTTTATTTGAGACAGAGAAAAAGGGAAAAAGAAAAAGAGACCGAGAGAGAGAGTGAGAGACAGAGAGAGAGAGAATAGGTGTGCCAGAGCCTCTAGCCACTGCAAACTAACTCCAAACGCATGCACCACCTTGTGCATCTGGCTTATGTGAGACCTGGAGAATTGAACCTGGGTCCTTAGGCTTTGTAGGCAAGCACCTTAGCTGTTCAGCCATCTCTTCAGCCCACAGTCACCAGTTTTTATCCTCATGCTCCATCTCTCACTACCAGGGTTAGATGCCCATTGTGGTGGTAAATCTTGATTTAAGCTTGAGATTTAGAATTAACTAGAAGACACATCTACGAGGGAGTTTCCAGAGAGTTTTAATAGATGTAGGAAGATCCACCCTGAGCAGGGGATGGCACCATTCCGTGGGTAGGGTTCCTAGACTGAATGAAAAGGAGCAATCAGGAGGCTGGGAAGATGGCCCCATGGTTAAAGGCACTTGCTTGTAAACCTGCTAATTCGAGTTTGTGAGGATGACCTCAGCACCCACATAAAGCTGTATGCAAAGCAGCACACGTGTCTGTGATCCTGAGGAGCCTATGACAGTGGGAGGTGAAGCCAGAAGAATCTGGAAGCTTTCAAGAAGTGGTGTCAAGAGAGACACTGTTTCAAAAGAAGGTATAAGGAAAGGAGAAACACCCTGAGGTTGTCTTCTGTGGTGGTTTGAATCGGATGTCCTCCATAAACTCATGTGGTCATAAGACTTCTCCTCATTATTATAAAAACAATCAAGTGTTGGTAGGGAGCAAAGTCTCTGGTGGAGCTGACTGCGAGCGATTCAGAGGGCTCCAGGGCTGCAGCTTTCGTAAGCTGTCACCCACCCGCGCGGGGACGGGATTGTTAGTCGTGCAGTTGCTTTGTGTCACCTGAGATGCTCCCGTAAGCCACCTCAGTAAACTTGCTGGTTCACTAAGCTCAGCACAGGTGGAGCCATTTCTTTTGTTGTGGAAATTATCTGGAAAGATGAGTATGAATGAAAGTAGAGGAGTTTATTTACCTGGGGGCCAAAGAGCTTGAGAAAGCTCTCCAAAGAAGCTCTGACCCTGAGCTGAGATTTTTATTTCCATTTTATAGTTTCATAGCCGAGGGGAGGGTTAAGTGAATAAACAAGACACCAGCAATTTACATATCAACCATTTCTTTCATCAGACCACCCGAACAATGAACTCCATTTTACTTTGTTTTAACCTAAACTGTCTTTCCTCCTTATCATCCCTCTGCATCCTTTCTGGACAGTTGCTTCTTTGGGATTTTTCCATTTGCTAAAAAAGATAAGTTTAGGTCTTCGGCAACTAACTCTTACAGTAACTCAGTGAATCAGTTCAAATTTTAGCTTCTTTTCTACACTTTGGTTTTCCATGGGTGCTCTGTCTGAGGCAAACAGGCTTTTGTTCCAGAAAATGTCACACAACACATAAACACCATTATTCATCTTTCTTTTCTTCCTGACTGTGGGTACAATGTGATCAGATACCTCATATTCTACCACCAGAGCTGCAATTTCCCCACCATGATGGACTAAATTCCCTCAAACCAGGAGCCAAAATAAACCTTCCTTCCTTAACAATGCTTTTGTCAGGTATTTTGTCACAGCAATGAGAAAGTAACTCACACAGAAAATAGGTCTGAAGGCATGGGGCTTGCCATAAGGCCTTTAAACCTTTGGTGTGAAGGTGTGGAGTTTGACCATATGACCCTTAAACCTTCGGGCTGTTCTGCAGTATGAATGTGAAGGAGTTTGGAGCTGTGATCTAGAGAAGCCCCAGGATGTGGTAAGTAGAACTTGGTGAGCCATCCTGATAGGAATTTGGGACACCAGAATGCCAGAATAAATGCAGATAGTGAAGTTTCAACTCTTGAGGTTTCAGAAGAGACCAACGACTCTACCAGGAAGTGGGAAAGAGGAAGTTCATAGTGCATTCTGGGAAAGAATCTGCCTGCATTCTGCCCATACGCTGAGATTGGAATGATGTTGAATTCGAAAGTAATGAGCTAATTTGTTTAGCAGAGGATCTTTCAAGACAACATGACATTCAGGCTATGGAACGGTTACTACTCACTTCTTTTAGTCAGCCATACCAAAACAGAAAGATAGAGAGAGGAGATATTAAAAATGTAAAAAAATATATATACATTTGGTAGAGGAGAGAGAAGTATGAGGTTAAAGACAAAGTATAGAAAAACGTCTGTAATTGTTAAAGAGATTAGTGCTATTAAAAGAAACCTCATACTCATCACTGGACACCTAATGGCAAGACTTCACCTATCAAAGGCTCCAATTCATGAAAATTCATTTGAAAGGAGAAAGCCTGAATTGAAAATGGCCCTGAAGGGGTTTCCTGATCAAAAGCAACCACCAAGGAAAGTGTTTTCCCATGTTAGGCAGTCAAGGCACAGAGGTCACCAGACCTTTGGTAGGAGGGGCCGGACTTCCACTCAGATAGGCAACAGGTCTTTGCAGAATCACCCTCATGATGCTGTTTTCACAGACACGCGTAATGCTACCTGATGGGGTGTGGAGGCTCACACCATGGTTCCAGAAAGGTGCTAAGCGGAATCTCTACAAGGAGGCACTGATGAAGTTGTGAATATGAAGCCAAAGTTGCCATGGAAAATCCAGGATATTGGAGGTACCAGATACCTGCCAAGGACAGCTCAGGCATGGAGTGAAGCTGGTCTAAGTAAGAGGGAGACTGTGTGTGCCCCAGGCAACAGAACTGGAGGTGTGAAACTACTGTATGCCCCAGATATTAGACATGAGACTACAGGATTTGATGTTTGCCCTGTTGTCATCTTGCTTCGCTTCTATCTTTCCTTGAAATCCTCCTGTTCCTCCTTATTTAAAAAAAATGAAATTGTCTATGTGTGCCATCATATATTAAAAACATGCAGTGTACCTTGGGTTCATAAATTGCCTTCAGTCTCAGAGTAGATTTTGGGCTTTGCACTTTTAAACAATGTTGGTTGGTACCATTCAAGACTATGGGGATTTTTTTGTTTGTAATTTTATTTTATACATATTATAACAGGTATATATATATATCCCCTCACCCTTGCTCCCACTACCCTGGGGTTCCTCCTCAGTGGGGTTATGGTATTCACTGTAGGGTCATGAAGTCCTCAGTCAGTCACTGTGAAGTAGTGGAGGAGACTATGTCTCAGGGTATTGCAACCTACTCTGTGGCTTTTTACACCCCTTCTTCTGCATTGTTCCCTGAGTCATGACAGATTGTCTGATTTAGTATTGAGTTCTTTGTAGCCTCTGGATTTCTGCTTTGATGGGTTTTGATTGATCACCTTATCTGTCACCATTGCTCTAGAGCTGGTTGTCAGTCTAGCAGTAAGAGCAGTATTCATGTTGCCACTTCCTCTGCAATTTCTCCTGTGTCCTGTGGGGACTTTTGAAGTTGGACTGAATGCATTTTGCATTATAAGATGGTGATTACAAAATATTCATGAACTATCAAGATATGCTTGTGTATCAAGTTGACAAGAGACTTACAATGTTTAGTCTTTTTTGTTGTTTGTTTGTTTGCTTTTGAGGTAGGGTCCCACACTAGCCCAGGCTGACCTGGAACTCACTGTGTAGTCCCAAGCTGGCCTTGAACTCATGGCAATCCTCCTACCTGTGCCTCCTGAATGCTGGGATTAAAGGCAAGTGCCACCATATTCAGAATGTTTAATCTTGTTTTTCAATTTGACAGGATTTAGAATTGTCAGGGAGACATACCACTAGACTCTGGGCATACCTGTGAATGTGTTTCCAGAGAAATTTAACTCAGGTGGGAAGACCCTCTCTGAATTCAAGCAGTATTATTCCATGGTCTCAGATCCTGGACTGAACACCAGCACCAATTTCTCTCTGCCTCCTGACTGAGGGTGCAGGGTGACAATCTGACTCACATTCCTACCACCATCCTCTACCGCATAATGCACCGTCCCCTCAAAACAAAACTATGAGCCAATGACCTCTCCTGCCATAGGTTTTTGACTAGGTTTTCAGTACCAGGCATGAATTCCCTCCCATGGAGCGGGCCTCCAGTCCAATTAGTGAGCAGTTGGTTTCCCCCATAATAAACATGCTACTATTACACCAGTTGGTACATTTGGCCTGGCTGGCCAGTCTTAAGACTTTCAATGTCCATTGCTGTTTACCAACCCTGATGACTTCCCTGTTCCATAGGGCTGCATGCAGCATAGCTTTTCCAGATTTCTGTCAGCTGGTCCAAAGAAAGGAAGTTTTCAGCTCAGCTCCAGCTTGATTTCTCAGTGACTTACAGCCCAAGCATGTGGAGTCTTCAGCAATAGGGTCCTACCATCTAGTTCTGGTGGGAAACCAAGAGCCTTGGCAATGGCCTGTAATGTTTTGGGGGTAGCAGGGACCTCCCTGGTCAACATCTCCCTGGAAGATATCCCATCACTGGTACTGAATTTTTTCTGATAACAATCTATGGATTCTGGGTGTGCCCTTATCCAAAGGAGTAGGTTTTCATATGGCTTATTCACAACATCTTAAATTTTGATTAACTCTCCTCCCACCCTTCCTTTACTTAATCCCTTCCCATGATCTCACTTACACCATTGCACCCTCAGTAATCTGTTCATCTACTTACACACACACACACACACACACACACACACACACACACACACATATTACTCTCCCCTTAAATTCTCTCATCTTCTTCCTTCCTTACAGCCCCTTTCTAGCTTCCTAGCCTCTAGTATTGACTTTTATACCAACGGACATACAAATCTAAACATTTGTAGCTAGGATCCACATATGAGAGAGAACATGCGGTGTTTGGCTTTCTGAGTCTGTGTTACCTCATGAGCCCTAGGAGAATAATGCCTGTTGTTTGGCTAAATGTATATATTATGTCCACTAAACTGCCCTGTAAGCACTTTTCTTACTGTTTGTATCCTTATATTAATGCTACTCTCACTTTTGTTTAGAGAGGCTTCACTTTTCAGATGGTGGTGGCCACTGGGATGGCTCAAAAGTCACTGTAGAGCTGAGAAAGAAACAACCAAGGAAGCCGGGCGTGGTGGTGCACGCCTTTAATCCCAGCACTCGGGAGGCAGAGGTAGGAGGATCGCCATGAGTTCGAGGCCACCCTGAGAGTACATAGTGAATTCCAGGTCAGCCTGGGCTAGAGTGAGACCCTACCTCGAAAATCCAAAAAAAAAAAAAAAAAAAAAAAAAGAAACAACCAAGGAGTGCTCAGCACTGAGACATCTCTAGCACACCTTCCAAGGCTCAGGGCCCATTGCCACCAGAAGAGGTGGTGGAATGAATGTAAGAGCCAAAGGAAGGGTAGGACTGCTTACAATGTGCTCTTCCAGACACAAAATGGGCCTGGATATCCATGACCTCACTGTGCCTGGCACTACCTACCCTGATAATAGGAGGAAAAGATGATGATATCAAAATAAAGAGATATTAAGCTGGGCCTTTAATCTCAGCCCTTGAGAGGCAGAGTTAGGAGGATTGCTGTGAGCTCAAGGCCACCCTGAGACTATATAGTGAATTCCAGGTCAGCCTGGGCTAGTGTGAGACCCTGCCTCGAAAAACAAAAATAATTAATAATAATAAATAAATAAAGAGACATTAACTAAGAAGGGGAGGGGGTATGATGGAGGGTGGATTTATAAGGGGAAAACTGAGGGCATTATCATGGTTTATTGTCTATAGTTATGGAAGGAAGCTGTCAATTTAAAAGTTAAAAAAAAAAACTATGAGCCAAAATAAACCCTTCATCCTTTAAATTCCTGTTGTCATTTATTTTGTCAAACCAGCAAGTAAAGTAGCTAATTCACAGAGGTTATAAAATTCAAGGAGGCAGGCCGGCATGGTGGTGCACACCTTTAATCCCAGCACTCGGGAGGCAGAGGTAGGAGGATCACTGTGAATTCGAGGCCACCCTGAGACTACATAGTGAATTCTAGGTTAGCCTGGGCTAGAGTGAGACCCTACCTCGAAAAACCAAAAAAAAAAAAAAGTTCAAGGGGGCACTGGCCCTCCGATGATAACCAGCCAGCCAGCACTAGGTTGTTGTGTCACCTTAATCTGGTGCCTGGCTTGCCTCATTGTAGACCAACCTTGGATCGCAACATCTCCCAGAGGTACCTTTCTGCTCAGGGCTGCAAGCTAAGCTCACTTTGACAACCACATCCAAATATCCACGTGTACAGGGAGCAAGAAAACAAACTGTTTCTTCCGTGAGCTTGACTTCAAGGGTCTGGAGGAGCTGTTCACACTAGGTCCCTTTTACAGATCATTTTGTATACACTGATGACAGAGAAAGAAATCATGCTTTTAGCAGCAGAAGCCTTAAAAGGCTTTTTGGCATGGGCACTCTGATCCAGCAGGCCATGTTGGGAATAAAGGCTATGTGTCCTTGTCATACCCCACGAGGAAGCCCTCTGTTGGCCCTTCCTACCACTTTGACTGAAAACTTAGCAAATGTCTCCTCTGCAGTCAATCCCAGGGCTCCCAGGATGGCGTGATTGGGGTTAGGGTGGTGTCCAAGGTTTGCCTAGGAGGAAGGCACCATTGACTGGTCATCTGATGTTTCCCTCTCTAGTCTCTTCCCCTTTCCATTGTCCTGCTATCACTCCCTCTGGCTTTGCTTTGGACTTTGTGCTCTGCTCTCCCCACCCTTCTCTGTTGATGGTTCTCTTCCTGGCCTCGACCTCGCTCCTCTGTTCCTTCCTCTCTCTCCTGAAAACGCCACCTGACTCTAAGCACTCGAGAGGAACTGGTCCCTTCGGGGATCTGGCTTTTCAGTGAATTGGGCTCCTTCTGAAGGCCCATCGCCTCTGCATACAATTCTTTCCTTGAATTCCCTCCCGTGACCCCTTTTCACCTAAGAAATGGTCAAGCAATCCCAGATACATAAGTATGTAAAGTAGGCATACAAATCAAACACTTACTGATAATAAATCCATAAAGAAATTTGTTTTAAAGCAATTCTTTGATATCATTTTACCATTTATTAAAGCTGAAAAATGCGCATACTTATGAGCTGGATGTGCTTGTTTATTTTTACATAAAGAATTAAATCTTGCTTGAGCATTTGCTACTGCAGGACATAGAGCATCCTTAGTGTTTTCAGAGTTGATTGACTTGCTGATTTTATAGTCATCAATGTTGAAAAACACTGCTTTGCATAAATATAAATACAAAATGCAGAAGTGTGTTTAGGGCCATTTCATAAATTGCTGGAAAATTCTGTCCTCATCCCAAGCTTCAGCCCCATTTAATGATTTTTTTTTTAATGAAACGCGTCAGCAACTCAAACAGTAATTTTTAAAATCAAACATTCTAACACAATACAGTCCAGAGATACGCTAATCTGATACTTACACGCTGAGGAATGACGGTAGGGAAATATTAAAAACCTTTGTTTTCTGTAATTACACCATTCTGTTTTGATGAGGGCAGATAACTTCGCATGTGCAGTCAAAACACTGCTTCGTGACCCACAGTAGTCTAGAACGGGAGCCGAGGCATCTCTGGTTGCAGTCATTAACCGGTGGCACAGCGTGCTGTGACGGCACGTGCGCTGCAAACGGTATGTGTTCCAAGGCTGCAGGGAAGTTGCAAGGGGCAATGCGAGCGTGACACAAAATGTTGGGTTTGGGGTAAACTTTTGGTGATTGCATTTTCAGAAACCTTTTATTGTTGACAAACTTTTTCACAACCCCAAATTCAGCTCTGTGGCCCCATTACGAAGCTGGGTTCTAGAAAGATCTGTAGGTCGTACATGAAGTAATGGAAGACGTGCTCATCCAGGACATGGGACTGCTGCGATTCGTAATTCCACTTACCGCTTGGCTCATTTTCTTGGAAGGAAACCAGACACATCCCCAGCAAATAGGAGGGCAAAGCCAGTAGGATTGCAGAGGATCCCACTGGGGGAGTCAAGATGGCACTGGGAGGAGGTCACATTGTAGGGATCTATGACCGAAGTGGACCTACTGCCTGCAGTGTGTTGGAGGCGTTGCGGGAGAACAATACATTTTAGGAGATCAAAATGTGTGGTGTGGTGTTGGTGGTATAATGGTGAGCAAAAAGTAACGTGGGTGCCAGGTGTAGTGGCTCACCCCTTTAATCCCAGCACTTGGGAGGCTAGAGGTATGAGGATCACTGTGAGTTCCAGGCCAGGTAAGCCTGAGCTAGAGTGAGACTTAGGCTCAAAAAAAAAAGCAACAAAACAAAACCACAAACAATGAGGTAGGTAAGAGAATGGAGATCTGTACTTCAATCAATTTTGGCCTCCCTACTTTCCCCACTTTCTTGGGGAAGTATCTTTCACTTCGAGTCTGAAGAAGGACCTGCCTCATGAGAGGATGACATGAAGCATTTCTCTTTTTCATCTTCATTCATTTAATTAATTAATTTTGTGGGGTTTTTTTCCATTTTATTGACAGCTTCCATACTCACAGACAATAAACCATGATAATTCCCTCCCCTTCCCCACTTTCCCCTTCACAAATCCACACTCCATCATATCCCCTCCCTCTCTCCATTAGTCTCTCTTTTATTTTGATGTCATCATCTTTCCCTCCTATTATGAGGGTCTTGTGAAGGTAGTGCTAGGCACTGCGAGTTCATGGATATGGAGGCCAATTTCTGTCTGGTCGCTTGCATTGTAGGCAGTCCTACCCTTAATTTGGCTCTTACATTCTTTCCGTCACCTCTTCCACAATGGACCCTGAGCCATGGGAGGTGTGATAGGGATGTTTCAGTGCTGAGCACTCCTCCGTCACATCTTCTCAGCACAATGGCGCCTTTTGGGTCATCCCAGCGGCCACGGCCATCTGGAAAGAGATGCTGAAGCATTTCTTGAACTCAGCGTGTGCTTTGAATCACCTTTATGAACCTGAGTGGTGGGATGCCCTGCATGAGTGTGACTGGCTGGAGAGGGGACTCTAACCCCCCATACCAAGAGGCACTTACTGCAAGGCACAAGCACTATTCTACCAGCCAGTCAGCTTCCCAACAGGAGCTCACGGCCTTCACCCTCCCATGGCTGAGGAGGCCGCCCTTGCCTGAGGGGAAGTGGGGCCCAGCGAGCACAAGGAGCTGGCTTCCTGTGGCCGTCTTCAAAGCTGTGCTCTCTCCTCAGGGTTTACTGCCGCACCGCAGCAGAAGGGCTTTGACCACTCGTATTCTGAGCTTGGACTCCTTGATGTTGCATCTCAGTTGTCAGCTTGACTGGATCGACAATCGCCTAGGAGACCAGTCTCTGGACATGTCTGTGAGGGAGTTTCTGGATGAGGTTACCTGAGGTGGAAAGGTCCAACCTCACCGTGGTTGGCCCCATTGTATGTGCTATTCAGTCCTGGACTGAATAAAAAGAAGAAACTGAGCCGAACACAGAAATCCCTCTCCCTCTGCTTCCTGCTGCAGCGCCATGTGACCAGCCGCCTCCCGTTCCAGCCACCACATCTTCCCCACCTTGATGTTGATGGACAGTGTCCCCTTGAACTGTAAGCCAAAATAAGCCCTTCTCCCTTGAGTTGCTCCTTGTCAGGCATTTTATCATAACAACTAGGAAATGAAGGAATGTAGACTCCATCCCCGTGCCAGGGACAGTGATGGGTGGACTCTAGAAGAGTCTGCGATGAACAAGGCACAGTCTTGTGGAACTGAGGATCTCTGGGGCTGTGGAGGGGTTTCTGGGAACACTCCGGTCATAGCACACGTTGTAGGGCAGCATCCAGCGTGGAGATCTCTGGAAGATTCTCCTTCTCTCACTACCATCCAGGTTCCTGTACTGGTGGTATTGTGTGCCAGGGGGCTTGTGAGATGTTGTTTCCTTCCAAGAACTCAAACAACTGATGAAATATTTAGTGACATCGCCTCCATAAGACCTATCCCCCAGAGAGCCTGTCTTTGAATGACTGCCGGCTTCTTCAATGCCAAGGCTGCCTTCCTTGGGGACCATCAGCATATGGAACTTGTTTTTAATTTAAAAGAAAACAGATTCCCTACCCCTTCCCCTCCCCTCCCCCTCACTCCTGCCTCCCTCTGCCACTCCTGTCAACATGGGCGTGCTACTGCCTCTGAGGCTTTGCCATCGTGTCCACACTGAAAATCATTGTCCCCTCCCTTGACTGGACCATGCTCCAGGGGTCAGGGCCTTGCCAGACCCATAGCCACCCCTGCCTTCACCCTGCACCTCGACTTGTAGGCAGGGGAAACTATGCCGTTCAAGCATCCACCCTCTCTCCTGCTTCTGTGAGGCTTGGGGAGAACTGTGGCCTGAATCAATGGAGAAGCTCTGGGTAAAAAAATTAGGGAATTTGGGCTGCAGAGATGGTTTAACAGTTAAGGCGTGTGCCTACAAAGCCAAAGCACTCAGGTTTGATTCCCCAGGACCCACATAAGGCAGATGCATAAGGTGGCACACACGTCTGGAGTTCATTTGCAGCCGCTGAAGGCCCTGGCACTCCCATTCTCTCTCTTTCTCACTCCCTACCTCTTTCTCTCTCTGTCATTTAAATAAAGAAAAATAAAATATTTTTTTTAAATCAGGGGATTCATTTCAATGACAATTTCCTGAGTAGGCAGGTCTTCACCTGTTGATGGCAGCCCACTCAAAGCTGGTACGGCCACCTGCACACTTGACCGGGGCACTGCACCTCTAACCCCTGGTACAAGATATGCATTATTCGATTTCACCTTTACCACAACCCTATTTTATAGGTGAAGAAACAGGGAGGGAGAGTAACTCCTCCAACAGTTCAGCGATATATACGCATAGAATGTGGCCCTAATTCTTACCCCAAAGCCGGCTGGCTCTTAACTCCATGAGAATATTCCAACCAGATTCCACAGTGGCCACCTAAGACTGCCTTCTTTGGGTGGGGTGCTGCCCTTGATCCCTTGCTTGGAGGACTTACGTGTTTGTTCAGATGTTAGCTTATTCACAGGGGTTCAAGTCCATTAGCTTTGGAGGACAAAGAGGACAGGGTGGGAGGGAGAAGGAGAGAGAGAGAGAGAGAGAGAGGCAGAGAAAATGAGAATTCAGAGTTAAATCAGCACCCAACTGAACGCATTTCTCTCTGAGCTTCTCCTGGCTCCAGAAGCCCCCTCTCCAGCTATGATGTCACCAGACAGCCCCCACAGATGACAACCCCATGATCCATCACCAGCCATCTGCTTTCTCACCACTAAGAACAAGAGAGCCCGGAGCCTGCCCCACTGGGCCAGGAGGCAGCTGCACACTGCCCACCGAGGCCCATGAATGGCTGTTTGCATTGTGGCCCTACCCCTGACCCCCCTCCCCACCAGCAGCATCTTTCCATCCAGGGCTGGAGTTTCTAACCCGTCAGACAGCCTTGCTCAAAGAGGCAAAGCCTTCACATCACTCCCAGAGAGCTTGAGATCCGATGAGATAAAGCCCCCGGCATCCATGAATCAACTCGTGATACGAGCCATGATAAAAGGACTGCCTGAGTAATAGATACCCCAAACCAAACACCACCCAAGGCCCGAGAGCTTCAAAGAAACTTCTCTACTCTACCCTCTTAAGATTTCGGGCAGAATCTAAACACTTGTCAGCCTTATCATTCCCCGGAGAATGATGTGTTTTTGCAATGTGACATGGAAACACTTGCCAAGGGAGAGATGCCCCAGCTGCTTTGGGGGCTCCAAGCCAGCCTCCTCAGCCTTTGCTTCCATAATGCAAACCCTGAACCCTGGCCCTACTTTCCAGAAGGGAGAGCCAGATGCAGGGTGAGTCCCAGAGAGGTTTAAAGGCTGGAAGGGAAATAAATATTGAGCTTTCGTGGGCTCCTCATTTCCTTGAACTAGTTGGTTTCCTGAAGCGTGTGGGTAGAGTACAGCGATGGATAGCTGAACATCAGTCAAACTTTCTCCTTAAAAAAAAAATAAATAAATAAAGGTTCTTTTCCAGCTGTGGGACAGTGACCTCCACAGACAGCAGCCTCAAAGGCCACCTTCAAAAGGGCACAATTACTCCCCTAGCATCTGTCTGTTCTCTCTGACTTGGAGAAATGGCTCCCTCCTCCAAGTTCCTAAAACATTTATCATCCCCACGATTCGCTGGGCAATTAATCACCGGCTGCCTTGAATATCGCTCCTATTGTTGTATCGAGCGGCCGTTTAACCCTTATCAGCAGCGGGGCTTTCGACAGCTTGTCTTTCTAACTCACAGGGAGCTTCCAGAAGGCTAGGCAAAGGTCCACCCATCTCTGTCTCCAGGCAAAGATGCCTGGTCCCATCAGCATCCATCTAGGGAGGCTGTCCGCTGACAAGCAGCATTTACATGCAGGTGCTTAGCACAATGCGGAGTCTCAGAGGGCCCAGGAAAGGGCCATCTGCGCTAGCTTTAGTGTAAACATGGCGGCTGTTTGGTTTGCCTGAACGTGACCCGGTGTCTTCCATGTGCCCGGCACTGTGCAGGGACGGTAGCGGGTGCCTAGGAGCCACATGCGTGCCTTTTCATGAAAAGTTCTAGAGTCTGGCTGGAAATGTCAGGCTCTGTTCCCTAATGTGGGAACATACTTATTCCCTAGGCAGAAAGTTGTTTTCCTCAAAGGCCCTCAGACAGGATGGTGTCAGGGACCTTTCAATCTGGATGACGGTAGTTGCTTGAATCTCCAACACAGAGTGGGGCTTTCACAGGACAGAGGGTTTGTGGATAGAAATCTCCATCCACTAAATGCATATATTACTCTTACCAAGTTGCCCTGAAAGCACTAAACTTAATGTTCATACTCATATATTAATGCTACTCTCACTTCTGCTTAGAGAAGCTTCTCTTTTCAGATGGCAATGACCACTGGGATGACCCAGAAGGCAACATAGTGCTGAGAAGAAGGGACAGAGGAGTGTCCAGCACTGAAACGTCTCACACTCTCCAAGGCTCAGGGTCCATTGCGGAAGAGGTGGTGGAAACAAAGTAAGAGCCAAAGGAAGGGTACCACTCCTTACATACAACTGTCTGGACAGAATTTGGCTTCGATATCCAAGACCTCGCAGAGCCTAGCAATACCCAAACAAGACTCTCATCAATGGAGAAAAAGATGATGACATCAAATTAAAAGAGAGACTAATGCAGAGAGGGAGGGGATATGACAGAGAGCAGAGTTATGAAGGAGAAAGTGGGGGAGGGGAGGGAAACACCATGGTTTGTTGTCTGTAAGTATAGAAGTTGTCAATAAATAAATAAATATATTTATTTATTTAAAAAAATAATAGTAATAAAGTATATATGAGATTGTGAGGATAAAAAAAAGAAAAAAGAAATGTCCATCCACCCAGGTCCCCTGGAGAAGTCAAGAAGTGGGAGGGGTCTGTCCTTCTGTGGGATTCAAGAGAGCCAGTGTCCACTGTAGCTGGGAAGTGCTCACATCTCAGCCATGTGTCTCCCTGGCCAAAGGATGGGGAGACACCAGGAGGCTGTGGGGAGGGGGAATCCAGGTAGATCCCAGGTGGTTTGTGTGACGTAGCTGAGGTCATGCTGGGGAAGGCTGGGCCAGTCCCTCCCCTATTTGCAGGAGTTCCTGCCTCCTATGAAGAGAATAGGGGTGCAGGAGGACCCTGGGGAGGAGTGTTGCGATCATCCACATGACACCAGCCTGCACTACAGGTGGCAGGGGGCAGGGGCAGGGGGAGAGAAGTCTTCTTTCCTGACTTCTGGACCTGGCCTCCTTGCCCCTTCCTGATCCCTGCACAGCCCACACCCTCCTGGTTCTTCCTCAGCTGCGCCGTGGGTTCCCATTTACAGGTTTGCTACCGATGAGCCAGAGGCTGCATCAGGACAGAGTCCCGACCCCGCCAGCTCCACTCACCGAAACGGGAGAAAAGGAGACATGTGGATCCCTGGGTCCCTGTCAAAAGTCAGGTCTTTACAGAAGCCCCCTTGGGCCTTGTTTCAGGCAGTCAGACCCTGGAATTAGAGATGAAGCTGGTCTCCTAGGCTGCGGATTACCCCATCCAAACATGTGCATTCGAAACATGTCTCATTCCTGCCTGGGGTTTATGACTCTCATGGGGTCCATTCTACAGCCCATTTCCCAGCCAAAGCCTGATTCGAGGGCAGCTGAGACCAGCCCTAGGCCCCAAAAGGAAAGAGACCGACATCTCCCCAAGGACCACCAGCCAGGGACAATGGCTTCTCTGTCATCCGGGAGTGCACATTATAAGTACCTAAAGATATTACCCTGGCCCTGGTGAGACTTCCAGGAAACAAAACAGATTTTAAAACTCACAAGCACAACGACAAAATGAAGTAGAAATTGTTGCTGTTGACGAGGAACTCCAAGGTGACCTCACCTCCGCCTAATGAAGAGGGACTCCAAGGTGACCTCACCTCCGCCTGATGATGAGGGCCTCCAAGGTGACCTCACCTCCTCCTGATGAAGAGGGACTCCAAGGTGACCTCACCTCCGCCTGATGACGAGGGCCTCCAAAGTGACCTCACCTCCACCTGGCTCCAAAAAAGCAGCAATGTCTGGTCATTCTGGAAACCCATATCCATGGACAGAACCAAGGGGTAGGAGCCTGTCCCAACCAGGGTGAGACAGATAATACCACTGGTTAATACCCTCCTGAGGAAGAGTGGCCCAGACAGGGCTCTGTGTTCAATACCATTCTGAAGCTATGTGTGACCTTTGATTAACAATGTCTGGAGATCACAAGTACAGAGTGGGGAAGCCAGGGTTACCACATATTTGCCATCCTTTGTAAGGCTCCCCCTCCCCAAGCCCCATACACTTTCCCTCAACCCAGGGGCATACATGTGATAAAATGTTGAAAAAATATTTGTTTGATCAGTTGTCTAATCTTCGGGTATTTTAGAGCCTAAGGGGGTCACAGGCTAGGTAAGGAGATGAGGGATAAGAGAGATAAGAGAATGGAGAAGGAGGGAAAAGAGAGTGGCAGCATTGAAAAACGTAGCTTCCAGGTGGAAGATGGGAGATGTCAGAGGAAGGTCACCGTCTTGCCAATCTGAGCACAGGAAGTTGCTCCTCCCAAGCCTCTAAGCATCCACACAGTGCCAGGGGCTGCAGTGCCATGGTCCCTGCCCAGGAAGGTGCCTTTCTTTTCTAGGGGGAAAGAGGTTTGAGACAGGACCTCATGTAGCCCAGGCTGGCTTTGAATTCATTCTCCTGCCTCTGCTTCATGAGTGCTGGGATTACAGGTGTGCACCATCAACCACAGCTTTCTGTTCTTGTTTTTATTTATGTATTATTTATTTATTTGCAAGTACACACACACACACACACACACACGGGAGGACAGAAATAGGCACACCAGGGCCTCTAAGCGCTACAAACGAACTTCAGATACATGAACTCTTTTGTTCATGTGTGTACTGGGGAATTGAACCCAGGCTGTCAGGCTTTATAAGCAAATGCCTTTAACCACTTAGCCATGTCTCCAGCCTGTGCTCTTGTTTTTGAGTCTTCACACTGTAGCACAGGCTGGCCTGGAACCTACTACGTACACCAGACTGGCCTTGAACTTGTGGTCCCCCCCCACACCGTCTCAGCCTCTTGGGTACTGGGGTTACAGGCATTCTCCTCACACCGAGATGGAACTCAGATCCTGAATCATAGCAGGCAAGTCTCTACCACGGAACTCTGCCCTCAGCCCCACTTTTCTTCTTTACTAAGCTTGTGAATTTTTTTTTTTTTTTTTTTTTTTCTGGAAGCTTGCTTGCCTCCTCTAAGATGGATCTCTCAGAGTGGCGACACATTCCAGCTTAGAGCTCTGCCTGCAAGCAGAGGTGATTTGGGCTCCACTGGACGAGAGCCCTCAGCAGGCCGGACAAAGGCCATATTTCACGAGGCCTTAACAGAACGTCCAGAACTTCAACTCTTTTCCTAGGAAGGAAAATTCCCCATAGGCCCTGCCCGCCAATGCACACATGTATGCATGATTTATTTTCCCGCCTGCTGGCCAGGGGTTCCTCCAATTACTGTGAATTCTTTCCTCCTCTCTGAGCAAGGCAGCTATGGGATAGTCTCTGGATATGTTTTCCCACTTTTTCCGGAGCCAAGAACCAGGACAGCATGAAAAATGAGCGTGTAAGGAAAGTGAAGGGCAGGCACACCCACCACAGCTTGGGTAGAGAGTGCCTCATGGAGTCTGCTAGGCCCCAGACATCCAAAGAGCCTGCACTTCCTAATGTGACCCGCCGGGCTGGAAATGCTCCCCAAGTCTCTGCCGCTCAAATGCATGCCTTCTCACTGTGGGGATCACAGGACACACATTTCCGAGGTGTCCTTGGATACCACAGCCTTTCTGAGTAACCAGAGGAGGTGTGGGTGACCAGTGCAGGGGCCAGGTGAGGGGCTGCTCGGTTGTTCCAAGATGAGACTTTGGGGCCCACAGTGTGGAAATCTCCCAGCCTCAAGACACCAACAGCTTCTCACCAGGTCTGGAGTATTGCTCCATGGGGCACTGGGGGAGGACTGGTGGTCCTCAGCTGGCTGAATGAGCCTTTTGGGTTGTGCCATGTGGGAGCATGCTGTGGAATCCAGCAGGTAGAAGTTGGGGTGCTGTTATATCCCCAAGTGCCACCAGTGCCTACTGGGAAGCCCTGGGCCACAGATACGGCTCTCCTACCCTGGCTGACCCTTAGGCACCTTTCATTCTGTCTCCTAGATTCTCCAGGGGCCATGGACGGTCACACTCACCTGAGGTATAAACTGACCAACGATGGCTGCTCCCTCCTTCTTCACCTTGGCTTTCTATTTTATTCTCCTGTGTGTGGCCTGGTACACCTTAAAAAATAAAGTGGGTGAAGAAAGAATATCAAACATTCCTGCCTTCTTTTATGTAGAAGAGACAATCAAGTCAACATGGGATGCTTTGTTGAGAAACAAAAGAAACATCAAGGCTGGAGACATGGCTAAGTGGTTAAGGTGTTTGCCAGCAAAGCCAAAGGACCCAGGTTTGATTCCCCAGGACCCATGTTAGACAGATGCACAAGGGGGCGCACGCATCTGGAGTTTGTTTGCAGTGGCTGGAGGCCCTGGCACGCCCATTCTCTCTTTCTCTCCTTCTTTCTCTGTGAAATAAATAATTTTTTTTAAAAGAAAGGTTGGGAGGAAGGCTAGGAAGAAGGGAGAAGGAGGGAGGGAAGGAAAGGAAGTACAGAGGGAAAGAGGGAATAAGGGAGGGATAAAAGGGGGAGAGAGGATGGAGTGGAGGAAGAAAGAGAAGGAAGGAAAAGAGGAAGGGAGAAAGGGAAGAAAGGAGAGGAGAACCCAGGAGGGAGAAAGGAGGGGAGAAGAGAGGGAAGAAGGAGGAATTCTGTCTGGCCCTCTGAGCATATTTCGCATGGCTCTGTAGACGTTCTGCAGACATTTCTGGGGAAGGGCTCTGCAGTCTTTCCATTCTGAGTAGCAGGCAACCACAGGGATGTGGGAAGGAGACCACCCAGCTGGTGGGAGCCTGCCAGCCCAACACTGAAAGGCAAGGCTGCCTCAGAACCTTGCCCAGGGTGGTAGCTTAGAAGGCCCGCGTTTCTGTTTCTAGCCTGGAGGAGGACTTGCTCTCAGGCAGCTCAGCCTTCTCGGGTCTCTGAGCATTTCAAAACCAGAGAGAGCCAGCAGACAGAGAGTCCAGGTACAGGCAAGAACAGGGCTACGCCCACCACATCCAAAGTCCTCCAGCAATGGCCCTGCAGGCACCTCACCCTCTGGCCTCTGCCTTGCACCAGCCTTCCTCTTTTGACCTTCTTCTTCCTCATTCCTGTTCCCCCTCCCTGCCACACTCCTGGACAGTTGCCTGGTCTCTGCCTCAATGTCACTTCCTCCCATAGGCCTTCTCTAAGCTCTCTCTCTCTCTCTCTCTCTCTCTCTCTCTCTCTCTGCATTTGTGGTATGGTAAGATGCCAGGACCTTGTGCCACACTGGTCATCAGGTCTCAGCAGCCAGCTTCATCCCTGGTTCTCAGTAGTCACCCTGCCTGTGCCTTCATGCTTGGCTTGACTTCCTACTCCTGGAGCATCGATATCCTTGTGGATGACATGGACAGCTCCACAAATCAACCACACCACACCACTGGAGAAGGGGTCTCTGGAGCCAGCCAGACCTGAGCTCTATCTTGACTCTACCTTTGTCTACCCAATAGGAAGACAGGAAAATAAAAGGTTCAGGGAGATTAGTTATTGGGGTACAGGACCCTCAACTCATAGCTGCTCACTTGGTCTTCAGCACAGGGCCCCTCTATCCCCTGCTCCTGTGGAGATGGTCTCCAGCCAGGCTAGCCTATAGGAAAGAGACACCGCCCTGTGTCGCGCCAGCCTTACTCAGTCCAACCCCGACTCAACAGAAATGGCCATCCACACTCCACTCGGGCAGGGTGGAAGTTCAGATTTAAGGAACGAAGGACATGATCACGCTCTGGCCACCAGGTTTGACAGGAACAGCCCCTCTATACCATGCTGCACCCTGAGCCTGTGCCATCCATTCTCTCATGGCAGCTCACGTGCCACCCTCTGAAGCACGGTGGCAGGAAGCCAACAGCCTGCCGTGATCCGCACACCGTCCAAGCGGTCTGAGTGCCCAGGATGGCCAGGTAAACCAATCATGTCTCCTGTGGTTTGCACTGCTGCCCCCGTAACACTTGGTGTCATGGTGGCTTTATCCCTACGGCGAGGACTGCCTTTATCTCTCAGGAGGTTCAGTCATTCGATTACTATTCATTTATTCTTTCATTCACTCAACAAATATTTACCAAGCCCTTGCTCTGGGCGAGGACAGTGCAGCAATGAGCTGAGCACACATGAGCTCTCGAGGTGGTGCTGAAAGGAAGATAAGAAAATCGTGTTGGTGGCTCATCATGGGACGCACTCTGCTTTTTGCTGGAGTGTGCTGGTAACAACACCCTGCTTTTTTCTGGGAAGATGCCCTTCTCCACCCTGCATGTCTTGGGGGAGAGGCTGGCCTAGCAGTAGCTGACTCACTGATGGTGAACCGGTCAAGGACACGCTTCCTGTCCTGGTTGGGGTACAGGACTTCAGATCCTCAGGAACATCTCATAGCTACCTGCTTGGCCTTCAACACAGGTGAAAATGGTCTCCAGCCAGGCTAGCCTACAGGAAAGAGATACTGCCCTGTGTCAGGGCATTGGTCATGGGTGACATGGCTCTGTTCTGGGACCTTTCCAGGGATGACCTGTGAGGCGAGAGACATCACAAGTCACTAATACAACTGGCCAAGGAGTTGTTCACTGTGTAAATGGCCCTGGAAGGCTTCCTGAAGGTGGGGTTTCCTGTCTGACATGAAGAGGAGAGAGCGCAGCCAGCACCGGCATGTGTCCCTTGGTCACCTGCTGAACATCTGTCTGATGTTGGGTGAAGACCTACTATGTGCCAAGTGGGCCAGAGTTTTTCATCAGCCTCCAATTCACATGGTTCCCTTTAACCTGCCTCCACCTCCATTCCCCACACTCTTGGACTAGAACCAGATCTAAGTGACTTTCCCCCAAAGTGATAAGTGATAGGTAGTTGGGTAATGGCCCTTGAGAGGTTGAGACAGGAGGATTGTGAGTTTGAGGCTAGCCTAGGCCAATTACAAGACTTTGTCTCAAAAAAAAAAAAAAAAAAAAAGACCAATTGTCCAAAGAAGTAAGTAATGAGATGCTTGTCTTCATAAGCATGGGGAAAATAATAAGATCATGATTATCCATAAACACATGTGTCCTCCATAAACACATGTGTTTAAAATGCTTGGTTCCCAGCTGGTGGCAACTTGGGAGGTAGAGCCTTGCTGGAGGAGGTGTGTTGTTAGGGGCTGGCTTAGGGGTGCTATAGCCAGCTCCCTCTTTCCAGCGCTCAGCTCACTCTCCTGCTGCTGTTTTCCACCTGCCGTGGCAGAGGTGATGTCCACCCTCTATGTCATGCTTTCCCTAACACCACGGAGCTTCCCCTCGAGACTGTAAGCCAAAATAAAAACTTTCCTCCCATCAGGTGCTTTTAGTTGGGTGCTTTGTCCCAGCAACGAGAAAATGACCACAGTATCTTCCAAGATGCACTCGGGGATGCTCTGGTCATCCAGAGAGCTGACTTCAAAAACTAAACCAGCACTGAGCCACTGTGTGACCCTGTCACTGTGTGACAGATGTCCAATAAATTTGTTATTTCTAGATCAAGTAGATGGAAATGCTGAGGTCAGGAGACTTGTAACAGGAAGTAGAGTTTGTGGGCTGACCAGAGCCCCCTGGGAAGATGGCTGTCCACATCCGGTCTGGACAGATTACCACTCTGTGGAGCCCCAAAGGACCCTCCCTGAAATGGCCGCTCCACCATTTCCAGCTCAGCTTGCCAACACTGTTTCTCCCTTCCCTTTTCTGCAGTTCCAGGCAGAACAGGGGAGGACATAATGACAGAAATGCTTGGTGTTGGTAACTGCCTCCAAGGAAATGAAGTGCAAAACCCCAGGAGTTAACTCAGCTCACATCATGCTTTTACCAGAGGTCCTGGAAAGAACTTCTTTGTGGGCGGAAGCCTGAATTCCTTGGAAAGATGGGATTCTGGTGTGGCCAGTCAGGAGCTGGGTCTCTTGACACAGAGGGGAGCCAGAAAGATCCCTAAGTCAAGCCCAGGAAAACACAGAGGCATCAATTCTTTTCCCAAACTTTCACACAGATAATGAGAGGGCAGAGGAGGGGGAGAGAGAGAGAGAGGGAAAGAGACAGGGACAGAGAGAGAGAGAGACAGAGAGAGCGCCTGTTATACCCTCACTTTCCAAAGGGAAATCTGTGTGGCTTTCTTGGCGCTTGTTGAAAGCTGCCTTCACCGTGGCATGTTCTTAGAGTCAGATCCAAACTCCCTACAGTGACTTCCAAGTCCAACAAGGTGGAAGCCAACCTTGAGCTCCTGCCTGCTCCGCAGCTCTCCCTCCTTTGGTCCCCTCGAGCCTGTTTGCCCTCTTCCTGTTCCTCAAAGACACTAACCCTTGCCACTGCAATGCCTGCCTCTGAAGTACCTTCAGTCAGTGGCGCTTCCACACAGTTACTTGCTCCGAGAGGCTTCCTAAGCCACCATGGCCTGCACAGGCCGCTGGCCTTCTCTTGGCACCTGGCCCTCTCGCGGGTCTCATTGTTTGCTACTTCTCTTCTGGTCAAGAGCGGCACCTCGCCCTGTCATGATGGGCATGACTTCCACAGAAGCAGCAACGGGATCTATGTATACGTGGATGTGCCGAGGGGTGTGGTGTGGACAATCGGTGCGCACAGTGGCAGGAGCTGGTTAGGGAATGTCTGTAAGACATGTGCCTCGGGGCTGCTGTGAGTACCTGAGGCCCACAGGACAAGGCACTGGGAGGGAAGGTGGATGTGAGGCAGGAAAACCCTGAGCTGGGTAGAGACCAGGACAAAAAGAGTAATCCCTGCTGTCGTCACTGCCCCTGAGCATGGGGACCAAGGGCGAGGCATGCTTACGCAGCTGGGAGCCAGATAGCAGGAGCGGGCCCAGGTGGAGGCTGCAGGTATCTGTGCACCCGCCTTTGGCTTCAGGTCAGAAGCCCAGCAGCAGTGCACGTCAGTTACAAAAAAAAAAAAAAAAAAAAAAAAAAAAAAGGCCATCACCTCCCTTGCCTTCTGCATATTGCAAAAATGTCCCTGGTGGCCCACTGCACAGTAAACATACATGGGACAGAATTCCAGGAAATTTATCCGCGCCAGCCAAGGGAATACATTCCGCAGCCATCACCGCAGGTCCTCAGCTGCCCTGATTCATGGAGTGAGGAACAGCACTGGGCTCCAGTGTGATCTCCTGAGACTGACAAACAACCTCCAGATGGGCCAACTTTTGCTGCCCGCCCCCTAACTCACTCTCTCCCAACATCCCAGGCCTGTGGGCTGTTGCTTTGGTCCACACCACTGAGCCTCGCCCACCTGCCCTCTCACCACAGCACCTGTAAAGACAGCAACTTCGTGGGGCACCTCACTGGAACTGCCTCACAGCACAGCTCAGTTGCAGCTGCTCCCGTGCATCCTCTGGGGGGCGGGGAGCCCATTATCCCACACAGAGCCCGCCTAGTCACTGACCCATAAGATACACATTTCTTATTTTCTCACGTGAAATTCTGGATCATGTTTTTAAAATCCTGGATCCATGACAGCTTTCCAAATCAAAGTGTCAGGTCTGCATTGTACTCTGATGATTGCATGGGAGTCCATAGGGATGGACCCCATTTAGCTTGCTGCTTTCTTTTTAGCTTGGGGGGGGGGTGTATGTGCGTGCATGCATGCATGTGTGCCATGGTGTATGTGTGGAGATCAGAGGACAATTTCAGATGTTGGTCCTTCCCTTCCACCTTGTTTGAGGTGGGGGTCTCTCATCGTTCACTGCTGTGTTTGCCAGGCTAGCTGGCCTGTGAGCTTCCACCCCACCTTTCTCACCAAAGGCACTCTGGGATTGCAGATGCTGGCACTGTAGTGTGTGGCTTTACGTGGGTTCTGGGGATCCAAACTCAGGTTGTCAGGCTTGTGTGGCAAGCAATTTACTCACCGAGCCATCTCCTCAGCCCCTAGCTTGTTCTCTTTATTGGTCGTTTAGATTGTTTCTGTTTACACAAGGATGAACAATGAATGCTGCAGTGAACATCTTTCTACGTGTCTGGATGGCGTTTCTGCCCCTTCTATGCCTGAAGGAAGGTCATCTCCTCCAGGAAGCCCACCTACATCCTTAAAAGTTACATTGTGTCATGGTTTGAAGCTTTCTAAGAGCGCCCCTTCGCCCACTGCTCCAAAGGCCCATATACTATCTTCTTGGTTTCCAGCCTGTGGTGCTACTAGGAGGTGGTAGAACCTTTAGGAGATGGGGTGTGGTAGGAGGAAGTGTGGTCACTGGAAGTGCACCCTTAAAGGGGATGCGGGGACCGCAGTTACTGGAAATACACCCTTAAAGGGGACGTGGGGACCCAGCCCCTCCTCCTGATTGTGCTCATCTTTCTGGTCACCATGATATAAGCAGCTTCCTTGGCCAAATGTTCCCTGCTTTGATGTTCTGTATCTCCATAGGTCCCAAAACAGCAGCGTGACAGAGCAAGGAGAGAAACATCTGAAACCATGAGTCAAAATCATCTCATCCTTGAAACTTTCTTTGGGGAGATGCAGAGACGTCACCTTGGGGAGGGCAGACCAAGGGAAGTACTCCACCAAACACAACTTGGTGAATCAGTGAGTCTATTGGGGTTACTTACAGAGCAGGGTAAGGGGCAACTTACAGGATCACGCATGACTCAAAGGCAGCTACTTTACGGAAAAGCCCACCCCCGCACGGGGACCACTCCCAGACAGTTGCTTCCCTGGGTTCTCTTCACAACCAGCAGGCAAGTCTACAGGCTGGACAGTCTCCTCTCCCAGCTACTGTTCACTTGTCTGTCACCTTGGGGTGGGGGCTTGTGAATCTTGTAAGGTCCAGGAGCTTCCTGAGATCTGTGAGTTGTTTACTTCCTGAGTCTCCTGAGCCGCCCTCCAGGAGGGAATGTTTCAATTTGGAGGAAATTGCTTCAGAACAGTTGATGATTTCTGCTATTTTATCACAGGAGGGAAAGCTGACTCACACAGGTTAGCTGCCTCTGGCTTCCAGACGCAGCAGGCACACCTCCCACCGGAAGATTAGCTGTAAGCCGCTGGTGTGCCTGCCTCTCCTGTGTCTGGTTTATCTGAGCCTGCAGCACAAATCACAGTACTTGAACACACAGTAGGGCCTCAGCAGATTTGTGAACTGAATGGACACAAAGTGTCACTGGTTGATTTTCAGGGGCTCTGAGTGTCCCTCCTCTACAAATCCCTGCTACTCCACCGTGCTCCTACTGACCCCTTCCCTCCCCTTCCAGAAAGAAGCCCTTTCCCATCCTTCACATCCCAGCCTGCTATGCAAGGAAGCTTCCGCTGAAATACCATCTCATCCTTTCCCAACTGCTGTCACCTGTATAGTCACTTTGGCATATTTTTTCAAGCTCCATTGCCTGCTAATTGTTTCCCGTCTGTTGAGTTTTTGTCCCGGCTAGACTGTGTATTCTTTGAAAGCCAAACATCTCCTGTAATTCCATAGCATTTCCCACAACGTGGGGATTGTGGAAGCAGTTTGATCCTTCAATAGATTGATCTGTTTCTCCATTGATTGGGTCAAATCCCAATAGTGATTACTGGACATTGTCCCTGGGCAGCCAGCAAGTGCTGAAAATCACAGTGTTGCTGTCACATGAAGGACACACCTCATCCAGAGAACTCAGCAGCCTCCTTATTTGTCCTCCTACCCCACCATAGCAAGGCTGGGGGTCTTGTGTCAGAATGCCATTCTGTTCTGTCACATTTCATCTTCTGAGGTCCTGCCTGAAGACCATCCCTCCTTTAGAAGTCACCCATTGTATCCCCGGCTCCTGGAACCACTGACACCATGGAAGAAATGGAGCCCCTAGAGAGGATGGAATGAACCTTCAGCTAGAACCCAGGTCCACCTATGTTTCCAGTCATAATTTGATACAAGTCCTGTTCAGTCGGGCTTTGTTTCCATCAAAAAGACACAAAACAGGTTGTCAATCCCATCAGGATACAACCAAAGAGAACATTTAACTGAGTTTAGAACTGAACTTTGGAAGGAGCAAAGAGAAAGAGGAAGATGTGTTTATCACAGACAACCCAAGCTTGAGGCACACTTTGATTCAGACTGCCAGCCAGGGATGAGATGGCCTTTCAGAAGAAGAGACACAAAATCAGTTTACACAACCTTCTCATTAACCCAGGTCTCCTCAAGGCATTTAAGCTCTGAGATGGCACTCGGTGACAGGTAGCAGGTCCTAAGTACACACGTTGACCACTCCCCAGAGCAAGCACAGGTGCAAGTGGCCCCCGCCCTCCACATGTCCCCTGTCTAACAGAGGGGACACTTGTTAAACTCAACCCAAGACGGGTCTGCGTGTCCTGCAAGCCATGTGTGACCCCAGTGCTGTGTTTCAAGCAGCAGAAAGACTGATACCACCAATATGGTGGGAGTGGAAATGGGGAAGGTCCCTCTAGTGACACAAGCTTGATCTTGACAGATGGCTGGGAATCTTCCAGAAGATGATGGTGTGGGGACCAGGGCACATGCGAGGATATCACATCTAAAAGGGACAGAAAGGGCAGACAGAGTGTAGGGAGACAAGGATTGGGGTCGGCGGTGGCAAGGAGGTAATAGGCACTTCCTACTTGTTAAGGCCAAATCTGAATGACTTTTAGTAAGCAGGGGAAAGAAAAGGGAGAGATCTCGTCAGCAGAGGCACACAGACAGACTGATTGTTCTAGAAAGTGGTTTCATAGCATCCTGCAGTGGAGCCACTGTTGAAGTCACAGCAAGCAACTGAGGCAGCCATTGTTGTACTCCCAGAGAAACAGGACAGGATGGGTACAGCGGCAGTGGGGAAGGACAGGAGGACGGGCAGGTGGTCAGTCATTAGGACCCAGGATCTTCCCCACTCTGGGCACTGATGGGACACCAGCAGTGGCAAGGGCAGGGAGGAACAGGGATGGTGGTGGGATCTTATGGGAGTTTCGGGTACAGATGGGGAACAGAAGGGGCACACATTCAGGACAGAAACCAGTGGCTCATTGGACCCGCAGGACTTCCAGACAGCTCCGCGCAGCTAGAAGCTGGCGAATCACAGGGGGAAAGTGAGGGCCCAGGATGAAGTGTGTGGAGATCGCCCAGAGACGGGCAATGCCAAAACCAGCTGGGACGAACACTGAAAGGGCAGCAGGGGGAGAGTCCTGCAGCACAGACACCCTTGGGGGTGGGCCAGACAGAGACTGGAGGGTAAGGAGAGTCAGTCAAGACCATAGTCAAAGAAGCCAGGGGAGGGAGTGAGAGCTGGGGAGAGGCAGATGGCAATGTGTAGGCCATAGAGTGGTTTGAAAACGGGCTGGGGCAGAAATCTGGGGCATTTGAACACCGACACCTGTTTTTGTTTGTTTTGTTTTGTTTTTAACACACCGGTTTCTACAAAGGGAACCTTGCAGCTACTTGTTGGTGTCACCACTGTCACCTTCCTGAGTTGTGTTGAGAGGTTGCAGGCAAGGGGTTTGACTCCGGGGGTGATCACGACTTTCCAGCCACAGTTTGGGGTCAACGGAGTCAAAGGTAGGGGGCCTTGTTGAAGACCACTGGGAAGAGAAGTGTTCTACCTGTTGCCAGGGTGGCGGTGCTCTGGGACACCAGTACAGAGCTTCCAGAGAGCACCTTGTCACACCCCAGGGGGAGCTGGCTTGAGAAAGACAGCACGGGGGAGCAAGAGAGGAGACAGCCTCTTGAGGTACAGCTGATCCTCTGGGTGATTTACTTGTGCCAACAAGTTTGCTCTTAAACTTAAGCCAATTTGATTTGGGTTCTGTTATTGACAACCCAAGGAGGGCTGACCCACGCACAGCCGCTTGGCTGCGGAGAGGCTCTGGTGGCCTCGTGGCCTCTGGAGAAGACCGTCACCCAGCCCTGTGCTTGCACATCGCTCACACTTCCAAAGCAGGTCAGTAGTTACAGCCACGAGTGGGGGGAAAGAGAACTAGAAATTGACAAGCTGGCTGTGTCTCAATACCTACCGGTGTGAAAACACAATGGTCTCCTTTATACTACAAGGAGTGAGTCACACTAGTGAGCGCCGGCTTGGCGCAACGACTTCGTGTTCCTGCCAAGGGCGATGGTTGGGATGGGAGCTGATTTATTTGAGGACACACGTGTCAACATCATCCTGAGGAACAAAAAAAATAAAAAAGAGAGAGAGAGAGAGAGAGAAGACAGATATGCTTTGCTGGCGTGTGCTGTTCCAAAGAGGCCTCTTTCTTGGCCTCAGAGACCAAGGCAGGATGTTAGACATTGTGGGAGTTTTTGAGGTTGACCAAACACGGGCCCTGGAAGGGAGGCTGATCTGTTTTCTCCAACATGGACAAAGGAAGGGGGGCGGCTTTACATCCAATGGACCAGGGTTATGCAAAGGAGACAGTCAGATGATGACCTCTCCCACCCTGAAGGAGGGGACAACAAGCGTTAAGGTGGCTTGAACAGCGAGAAGGCCAGTGTGACTGAAGAACTACACTGGCCGTGGATGGAGGACCACTACATTCTCTGTCCATGCTGTACATCTGCAGCCTTGCCTATCTGATGTTCTGTGGCACTTAATACAGTCAGTCTCTTCTTCCCGTGTACGAATCCATCCATTCATCCACTGCACAAATATGTAGTATAGCCAGCAGAAGGTGGGTGGGCGGAGTTGGTGCTGTCGGGAAGGCAGAGTTCCCCAAGCACTCTGGAGGAACAGCCTATCCTTGCAGAGCAAAAAGCCCTTGAGGTAAGTCCTGGGGGTCCTGGGGTGGAAGCAGCTTTCGCATTGGGGCCCATTGAGAAAGCCTTGCTGGCCTTCTATCCTGATATCACACTGAGTAGAGAATGGAGCTTCGTCAAGCCCAACACCAGGCAGAATGGAGACATGAAAAAACTGATGAAATGCTTTTGGGATAAATTAGGTGGCGTCCCACACCGCATTCTAATAGCCATGTGGTAGCAGGGACTGATGCTTTAAGAGAAAATGAGGAGAGAAACACTTAAGATGGAGACTAGTCCATCCATTAGCTTAATTTTTTCTGCCAACCATGAGGAGACCATCATTAGTTAATATTAGTGACGGCCCAGTTGAGAGAGCACCTGCTCCACCACTGAGCCTCGTTCAGGACGGGCTGCTGTGGCCAGAGGGTGCTGTCTCGGGGCCTCCATCAGGCAGTGACATGATCCGATTTGTGCTCTGGAAAGGTCACAGTGGCTGCAAGGTAGAGGATGGATGAAGGAGAAGAGATGTGTGATTGTTAGGAGTCTGCTGAAAACGTGCATGATGACAGCCAGAATTTAGGCATCAGGAAAGGAGATGCTAATCCCTGGAGGGCAAGAGTGTGGGTCTGTTTTCTCCCCTTAGACTATAGCTAGGTACGGCCACCAACAGATTTTCACAAACACAGCACTGAGTTGTCTGGGGTAAAAAGCTAGCAGGGAGGGGCTGGAGGGATGGCTTAGCAGTTATGGTGCTTGCCTGAGAAGCATAACAACCCAGGTTCGATTCCCCAGTACCCATGTAAAGCTAGATGGAGTGGAGCATGCATCTGGAGTTCATTTGCCTTGGCTGGAGGCAACCATTCTCTCTCTCTCTCTCTCTCTCTCTCTCTCTCTCTCTCTGTGTGTGTGTGTGTGTGTCTTTCCTCTCTTTCCCTCTCTCTCTGCTAGCAAATAAATAATTAAAAGTATTTTTTTTTAAAAAGCTAGGAAGGTCGGCACCAAACAAACTGATGCCTCTCTGGTGGGGAGACACCCATTCACTCTGAAGACAGACAGTGGGGTTTTGAGGAACAATCTAGGTGGACAGAGTACAAAAGCTGCCATTTCGCGAATCTGCCAGTCCTGTCAGCTCTGTGCAAAGGAGGCATTTCTTAGGCTTTGGGACATACGTTGCTCATCTGCGTAAAAGAACAACCATCTGTCTTTCTAAGGTACCAGAAGTTCAGAGTTCAATGGTATCCATTTGGGATTGGATAAGCCCCTCTTCCACCAGAGTACATTGTAAGCACATCTGGATTCCACAGCCACTGAGCAAGAATGTTGAAAATGTGCTTGGCTAGTATTCTGTTCCCACAACCATGTCCTTCCCTTTGGAGGTTCTGGTGCATTCCAGTGTGAGCGGAGCCTGCGCATGAGCTTTCCTACAAGAGGATCACTGCAGTAATAAATCACACCATCATTCATTGTGTGCTGAGCCAGGATTAAGGGTCTGCCCAGCCCTATCTCAATTAAACTTCTTCCCCAAAGGCCGTGTCAGTCTCACACAGCTAACCCTCTTTGTCTAACCACTAGCTTGTTTGCACTTCAAAATCTGCCTCTGACAGCCTCTGGCTTCTCCAGGAAAGTCCATGTTTACATTTCCCCTCTTCACTGATTAGGGTGACCAGTGGACAATGAGACACTTGTTCCCCAAAGGGACTTCTTGGATCCATTGGCAAAATGTTAGAAAGTGGGTATGAAGCCCAAGAAACAGGACACTGAGACTGTAAGCTTGAGAAGTGTTGCAGAATCCTATCCCAGGCCAAGAATGAGTCACAAGGAAAGCTTTTAAAATATAAAACCATCAACCTAGATTTCAGCTCCAAGGAAACACATACTTGGCCATGAGGGAATGCTTTAAAAAAAAGAAAAAGAAAAAGAAAAAAGAAAAAAGAAAAAAGAAAAAAAAAAACTTAAGCCACTTGACAGGAAAATAAAATGGCTGCGGTGGACCAGGGCATACATGAACGTGACTACAGAGTGTGCGCGTCTTCTCTGGGACTCCCTTCTTTTTACAGCATTAGTTCATGCACAGAAGCCCATGCCTGGGTGTCTCCGGCACTCAGCTGCACCGTGCTGCCTTCGGCTGCTACAGCTTAGATTCTTCCAACATCTCCCTGCTTGTGGGCTCTAGTGTTGCTTGAGGTGTCTGTTTTGAGAACAGGAGGATTCTTGTTCCATCACTGATGTGTGCAAACACTGCTCATTTCTCTGAGAAACAGAATCTTGGTTGATTTCCTAAATGTAAGAACGAGATTGTACAATAAATATTTAAGACTAACCAGGAAGGTTGACTCCGACCTGCTGGAAAAAAAAAAAAAAAAAAAAAAACCAAACACACACACACCCCAGAAATTACTTTAAGCTTCCTGAATGGAGGGAATGAATGAATAACCATCCTATATAATATTTGTCCAGCTTCTGATAGTTTACAAAGTGCCTTCTTTTATCTTATTTGATTTTCAGAGAGGTAGTCAGGGCACACTGATTGCAAAGATTATGAAAACCATACATTATATTTTTTTAAAACAGGGCTCTAAAGGCAGAGTCGCTGGATGGAGGTCAAAGCGGCTGAGAACGAAATCTCGGGTCTCTAATATTCATGCACATATTTAAAAGCCGTTTATCCAGAGCCTGTACAAGCCAGATGAGATGGCAGTGGGTACAAAGATGACTAAAACACAGCCACGCATACGAGGAATATCAGGTTCTAGCCAGAAGTAAACAAGCCCCTGCTTTGCAAGGGGCTGTACGCTCCAGAGAATGGAGAAGAATCAGGACCCAGATCTAATCTGATGTTCCCGCCGAACTGCAGCGGCTCGGCTGGCTGGGTTGTTGTTTACAGACACTGGTGCCCTGGGAGGAGGAGGAGGAGGTGGAGGAGGAGGAGGAGGAGGAGGAGGAGGGGGTCTGCCCACGTGACTGGGGTCAGCTCTTACAGGAGGGGTTAGTTTCGGTGTGCTAACAGAAGAGATAATTTCCCAGCGTGCCCACGATGCTCAGGGGGTCTACACAGGGCCCCTCGCATTTCGTTCCAAGAGATCAGACTGGACCCTGGTTTTGGAGAGGCTGTCCGCAGCCCTTCGGCCGAATGCCGGGCCTGAGCTCCCCGCGGCCGGGGCCGGGGGGCCGGCGGTTCTTGCCGTCCTTTGCATCGGCGGCGCCTAGCTGCTCCTTACACGCATTGCGTGATGCACCTCAAAGATGTTTTGCACACGAGTGATTAGTGACACGAGAACGCACGAACACGCTCCCGTAGAGGAAAGGCCCCCCGGGCTCCCAAGCATAGGTAGCCCCAGGACCTTCAAGTGCAGGGCTTCGCTCGGCCCGCACCCGGGAGCCACGGTCACGCATGTCCGAGGCAGACCGGCAAGTTGGCATGCCTGGCCCGCGTGCCACACAACCCCAGGCACCGCTGCCTGCCGCTGACCTCGGCCTCGCGGGCCTAATCTCTGCTGGAGCTGCAGAGTTTGAGCCCGAGGGCCTCGCAGAGCCTCCTCGAATCCCCACCGAAGAGCCTAGCCGCCAGGCGAGCGACCCGGGCCCGGGGCCCAGCTCGGTGGAACGCGGGCCCAGCCAGACAAGTTGTTGCGGAGGGGGTCCAGGGGGCTAGGGGGTGTCAAGTTTGCAGGGGCATTTCCAGTGGAGATGCCCAACTCTGCAGTGCCCCCTACAGAACCGTAGGGCGGGCGCCCCGACGACCCCTGGCTGCCCACTGCCTTGGGCTAGACAAGTCTGGAGGCAAGAGCGCGTGCTAGCACCTTTTTTTTTTTTTTTTTAAATCCTCTTTTCTCTCCTGGTTGTTTTTCAGATACATTATTTTTTTATTTTTTTTCCACAGTTGAAAAAAAAAAAAGCAAATCTCCTCGGCTCGAGCGAGCGAGGCGCCTGCAGTGGAGCGTGCTCGGCCTGCAGAGGCAGTCGCCGCCCACTTTTCCTCCCGCCCCGGCGGAACCAGACTCGGCTCTGCAGGAGCCCAATTCTGCCTTCCGAGCAACTTCCACTCTATTGCGCGCGCGCCAAGGCCCCTGGCCGCAAACTTCAACTCAGGGGCCACACAGTCGAAGCTCCCCTTGTCAGTTTCACTTATGCCAAGTCCCGGGCTCACTCCGGGGAGTGGAAAAACCAGGCACCCCGAGAAACACCCCGGGACAGGGCGGGACTCTCCCGCTCCGGGAGGCTCAGGAGCAGGGAGCTCCCGCGCCCGGAACGTTGCGAGCAAGGCTCTGCGAGCGTCGCGGGGGGGCACTCGCGAGGGACGGACAGGAAGAGGGCCAGGGGGGAACGCCAGAACCCGGGACCACAGCACGGAAACGGCCCCTAGGGCTGGGCTTTGCAAGTCAGATCCGGGGATGGAGGGAGCCGGTGAAGAGGAGTGAGAAGGCCGGGGAGGCAGGCCCTGCTGTCCTCTTGGAGGCTGGCAAGCCTGCTGGCAGTGGAGGAGCAGGCCCTGCAGGAAAGGAAGGGGTCAGGAGGTCGAGGCGCGCTTCAGCAAGCTCAGCCTCTGCGCTGGGAGGGAGCTGCAGGCGCTCAGTAGTTCAGGGCTCGGGCCTGCTCCAGGTTGTGCGAGCAGGAAGCAGTTTTGAGTTCACTCTCCCGTGTTGTGGGGAGTGAACCAGAACCCGGCGTTGGAGCCACAGCTTAGCTTTGGCCCAGAGGCCAAGTTTAGGGGTAGGGGGTGAAGACCTTTGGGGGGGGGGGTCTCAGGGATTGAGTGGTAGGGGGCTTCAGGGTCTTTGACTCACGAGTGTGATTGGCGAGTTAGACGCTTGTAGATCCAAGGTTGGATTGGGGAGGGGTCTCAGGGACGTGGGCTCCTCGGCAAGGATTGGGGGGATTCAAGTGCTTAGAGATCTTGAGTCAGGTGTTGGGTAGGGGGAGTCAGACAATTGGAAAGCCTAGGTGGTTATTTGGGGAGGGGTCTTTGCGCTTTGGCGAAGCGCAAAGCTGCGCCTTTCTGGCTCGAGGCCTGGGGCCTCGTCGAGAGAGGCTTCTGTGCAAGGGTGGGCCGGCTAGGCCGGGCCACGAGAAAGAAAAGTGAATACATCAGGAATATAAGGGGGGAGGGGGACCCTGAGAGGGGGGTCACAAAGGGTGAGACATGGCCACCAGGCGTTTAACCGACGCTTTCTTGTTGTTGCGGAATAATTCCATCCAAAACCGGCAGCTGTTAGCCGAGCAAGTGAGTAGTCACACCACCTCCAGCCCTCTGCATTCACGTAGCATTGCTGCGGTGAGTCTCCTGGCGGCCTCTCCACACACGCACCGTGTGCACTGCGGCTCTGCCTGTCTGTCTGTCTCTTGTCTGTCTCTCTGTTTAAAGAAAAAAAAGAGAAAGAAAGCAAAAGAAGATGATGATGAAGACTAGGAGTGATACGGAAGTGGAAGGTCTCCTGGCCAGGGTCAGGGGGCAACTTCCACCCTGGCTCGGGGAAAGCAGCGTCGGGCCTGCTCCACCTCCCTTCGCACTCCGAGGCCCTCCAGTGCTCCCCCCTCCTCCCCGCGTGGCACTGCACGACAGGCCGCTGCAATTTACATATGTTTTAACACCAGGATTTGAAGCCCTGGGCCTCTCTGAAACCTTTTTTTGTTTTGTTTTGTTTTGTTCTGTTCGGTCCCCAGCTTCCCGCTGTCCCCAGTCTTGGGCCTCCCTCTGGCCCTCGTGGCCAGGAAGTGGGCTAGCCTGCCCAAGGCCTTGCAAAGTGAAGGACTCCCTCCCTCCAAAGAGGAAGGAGTTTTGTCAAATATGTGTGTTCTGTTTTATTTATTTATTTCATTTTCCCACCTTTTTTCTTTTAATGGCCTCAGCTCTGTGTGGCCCTCCTGTTCCCTGTGAATAATTGCTTTGCTTTTTCCTGGGGGCTCCTGTTGTTGAGGCTGTGAGGTGCTAGGCGCTTGTTTTCCATTTCCCACACAGGAAATTAAGCTTTTCCCTCTGTTCGAACTTTTTTTTAAAAAACATGATGTGTATGTGAAAATTAAGCCCCCAAAATAGCACATGGTTTTTGATTTTTATCGACTGAAACTTCACTTAATCTAGCAGTAGAGTTGGTTTTTAAGCAAGGTTCTGGAAAGATCTCTGTGGTTTGTTTATGATGGAGGCTAGCTCCCTTCCTGAACCTCAGTTTACTGCTGTGTTACACAGGGGTCTGGTGTGGAAGAACCAATCAGGGTGAATATCATTAGCTCTGTGTTATCTTTAATTGAAAAGTGAAATTATGGAGAGATCTGTCCTACACAGCTTGGTTTGCATCACAAGGGGTAACTGGTGACCCCAAGACTTGATGCTGCAGGGTTTTTGTTTGAAGTAGGGGTTCTAAATCCCACACTTACCTGACCTCTTTGGTACTGGATTGGTTTAATCTTTGTCATTTACCGAGATGCTAAGGAAAGTCTGCTACGTGCCGCTTGTTTTCAAGGCGCTTTTACCGTTGTTGTTTTTTTAAAGTCACTGTGGAAAATATCTCTGGCCATGTTATCAAAAAAAAAAAAAGTGATTTTTAAGCCATGTGAACGGTTTTAGGAATAAAAAAATTTTAATTTTTGTCAGCATAGAAAAGTAACATGAAGTGTGTTTGGGCTTTTATTTACATATGACTTTGAAGGATTTTTTTTACATTATGAATGGAAAGAAATGGTATTATGTAGAAATAAGTAGAAAGATTTGGTTAGCGTGGAAACGAGCTGGTTCTGGCGCTAATTTTGAAAAGGATATGCTGAAGCGAGTGTAGAAATAGTGAGTAGAAACTGAATGAATAAAGTCCTGGATGGGTCTTTAGTTATGGTAATCAGATGAGTTGCTGGGTGTTTTAAATGACTCAATTTTATGCTTCCTTGTCGGGGGAACAAAACAGAACTAAACCGTGTGCTAATGCTTCTAGGGTCTCAGTTTTAATCGATTGAAAAAGATACCATTTAAAAAAATTTTTTAATTGTATAAGGTTTGATGCACCCTGCACCTTTGGGCAATAAGAAAAAAAAAATGTAGCCATTAATTCACACAATTTAAGAACATGTTGTCTCAGACGGGCAGCTTTTCCAGAGAACATCTCTTGAGCCCAGCTGTTTTAAAAAAATATTTTTCCAAGGTATACAAATTTTTTAAATACATACATAAGCTAGGTAAAAGAATTAAAAATGGTTGGGTAAAGTACACCATTTGGAAAAGCAGGTAATAGCAGAGACTGTGCCGATTTATTTACCTAATTCGGACAGTTTCTTGAAAGCATTAAATTTCTGAATCCAGCTAAAATACATGTCAAGTCAAAAATATTAAAAATATTTTCACAGGTTGTACTATTAAAAATATTGCATGCCTGTATTAGCCTGACATCTTGGTTGGATCAGCAAAAGCCCTCAGATCACTGGAAGTCCTCGGAAAGTCAACTCGGACCATCTCACAAACACCACGGTGTGACAAAAGCAGGTTGCCGGAGTTCGAATTAAAAAGAAAGCACACTTACACACCTCAGTTGTGTACACGAGAAAAACACAAAACAACAAACAAACACAGCACCACACGCCATAAATTCCTCCAAGCATTTAGAGGTGAAGCGTTACATTTTCAGTTTGCTTCGTAGTTGTTTTTTCCACAGAAACTACTTCTGCACCCAGAGTATTGTAACACGGCAAGATGTTAACAGCAAAGATGATAAATTTTTTTTCAACTTTTCCAAAAGCAAGAAAAGCATCATAAGCAATTTAGAGAAAAAGACATGCTTAATAAATTAAAAAAAAAACTTTATAGGGCCACATGTGCAGTGTTTCTCGCTGCTTCGAAAATCTGAAGACTTCATTTCCGACTTGTAAATTGCAAATCCAAACCGTAGCTGTCAGCTTTGAGTGAGGACTAGGTACTAGGTATACCAGATCATTAACTAACTAGAATTACATTTGTACATTTGCTTGAAGATGCCCGTGAAACTGTCACATGCCTATTATTCTATTTAAGTACTTAATTCCCATAAAAAATATAGGAATCAAAGCATGGCTAGTTACTTAGCTTAGCTGATGCAAATGTATGGAGGGTTATTTTGCCATTTTACATTTTTTGTGTGTTTGGAAAATTATAAATAAAAACTTAAAACGTATATTTTTCATAGTAAAATAAAGCAATATAATAGAAGACAATTTGTAAATAAATATCTAAATTTAAATAATTAAAAAGTAAGTTACTAAACATGAGACTAAAAAATCATAACTTGGAATTTTAAGTTTTGAATTAGAATGAAACACTGTAGATGTTGATTTTGGTGTGTTTTTAAATCTCATGTATAAATAAAAATACCTAAAATAATAGATTTTTGAAAAATGTGTTCCCAAGTTTTCACATCCTCATTTGAGGAAAAAGCTCCTCAAAACAAACCAAATTCAATCCCCAATTTTTTGAATAGGATTTTAAAGAAAATACTAGGAGTTTGTTGGTGGTGGAGGTTATTTATTGCAGGCACAAATGTGTATTTGTGTATTATGTATACAGGTAGAACAGCATTCAGGTAAATATTTTACAAATAAGGCAGGATTTAAGGAGGATTTTCAGCTGAACAGCAAGCAAACAAGCCAATATAAAACCTCTAGGGCAGAGGAGACCCGCAGGTCTTTTGGTTCGGGGTCTCTTCCTCTGAAAATTTTTCATGCCTCTTTGCTGGACACTGACAGGGATAGGCGATTCCAGCTCAGCTGCTATCACTTCACACCTTTTATTTCTGAAATGTCTTTTTTGTATTGATCCCAATCAATTCGCTGTTTCCCACCCTGTGGTTATATCCTGGTGCTACTCTATTCCTTTGGCTCGGAGACATAGGCAGCCTGTTCTCTCTGCATGTTGAAGTTGCTTTTTTTTTCCCCCTAGGTTCAGCATTCCCGGCTCGGACGCATAGTTAAGTTTTTTTCCTCAATGAATGGTGTCTTTTTTCTCGGTGATTTTTTTAAAGCTCAGCGCTCACAACTGAGCAAAATTCTAGCTGGTTATAGTTTTGATTGTGTCAATATTAGCAAAGTTAATTGTTTAGTTTCCAGGTAAAATGTACTTGTTGTTAGGCGGTTCTTGTGAGCTGGGTTTTGCCCTCAGTGTTGGGTGTCCATCATGTCCCTCAGGGCAGAATGAAATAGAGGAATGAACTCATTGGATGTAAGTCTGGGAATTTAGGCTAAGCCTCGGTGTGCTGTGGATGGAATCTTTGTGGATATCTTTTGTCTCATTGCTAAATTGAGGGTTTTGAGTTGGATGATCTCTGTGGCCCTGTCAGTTCAACAGTGGCTTTCAAGTTCTGTTTGGACGGGTTATTTCTCCTGGTAAAGCACACAGCCTTAGCTTTAAATTGAAAAGGACAGTCCGTAGTCAACAACAATGTTGGGGCCGTCAGCCCAAGGTTATTGCAGAGGTACTCAGAAGTAACCCCAGCCCTGTGCGCAAGTAACTTTGCCATCCTGTTTGCCAAGTACAGATTGTAAAGGTGGTGCATTCAAGCAATTACAGCCATTTGGCTTCAGGAGCAGACATGGATTTATGAAGCTAAATAACCATTTAGAAAATGTAAAGCCTTAATTAAAAGAATGAGTGAAAGGTGGAAGTTGAGTTGGTGTTCTGATCTAACCATGCTGTGTTGGTCTGTGTTCTTAGATCTCAAGGTGAATCTAATACAGGGCCGGATCCACTGTGCTGGTGTTTACTGCCTGATCTACACTGCTTTCAAATAATGGGTCATCTGTACACAGAAATTGGAGTTCATTGTTCTTAGATTAGTTTGGAACTAGCACATTCTTTTTAATAAAATGTGTGCTTTAGGGGAAAAAATAAGGATTAACTCGTTTATAAGAAACGCGGAGTCCTTATTTAGTCTTGACTATGATGTTAGTGAAGATTTGTTGCGGGCTTGCTGTGTGCAGCCAGTGCTGAGCCCTGTGTGCGACCTCACGCCATCCTGGGTGAAACACGTGCCCACCGCGCAGGAGGAAGGCTGTGGGTAGAGGAGCTGGGAGCTGACCCAGCGTCGCCCGCTTATGAGCAGGGGCTGCAGGTGGGCACCCTGGCGCTGGCTCTTTTCCAGGGTTTAGGTTGCAGATCTGGGACAGTGGAAGGATTTAATTGTTCAATTACAATTTTTTTTTCTTGCAATAGGAAACACCTTTCCTTATTTCTCTTCCATAGTCAGTTGTGATTTGATCATCAAAGGATCACTTCGATTTCGTCCAGGCCGAGTCTACTGGAAAATCAGTTCTTTGCCTTTAGGGTCCAAGTATGAAATCATTGTATGTTTCTCTTTAGATCTATTTGCTTTTCTGTGTTTCCAGATTCCATGTGAGCAGGGAGGCTGACTTGAGAATAAGGGTACTTTGTTGGATGAAAGTGAAGCAAACTTGTATTTTGGCAGTGACGGAAGTAAAGTCAATATCGGCATAGCATAGACCTGTGTTTCCAACTTATGTTGCTCAACTTTTCCAGACTTCCTGAGTAAACACAGATGGGTCTCCACTTAGTTTTCAGTGCTATGTGGAAAGTTCTTTAGACTGTACACTCCAAATGCTCCTTGGAGTTTTCAATGTTTGCTTGATTGCGTGCCATGGGCAGGTCAGAACCCTCAATTTAGACGTTACGAAGATTGAGAAGGTAGTGATGTGTAGTAACGTATTTTCATTTGGCTGTATTTTGATCTTTCCTGATGGTAATTCTTAATGTTTTAATTCAGGTTTTGACTAAATTTCCTGGTAATTTCGTGGCATAAGGAATTTTGAAAAGCTTCTATTTTTAAGTAGCAGAACGGGAGGTGGTCTTTGAAAAGATAGTGTTCTGAATTTATTTCCTGATCTGCAGGCAATTCTCTGAATTGTGAATAAATTTACAGAGGCTAGAAAGTGGATGGAAAAGAGCTGGGTCCCCAGGACTGTCCCCATCCTAACCATTGTCAGAGGTCTGTGGATTCAGAAAGCACCTTTGTATATTATTCCAACCCAGTTTTCAGGTATTGGTAAGAATGTAGTCACTGTATCCCTAGGGTTTCACAATTGTAGTTTCACTCTTACTATCTCATACTTGTGGAGATCAGAAGCTGAGGAAGAGTCCCACTGCTGGGGCTCGGGTGCAAAAGTTTTGACGGTGGGTTAGAGAATTTCTTCATGCCACCAGGAGCTACCAAGGAGTGCCCCCTCGCAAAAGCAGGCCTGGGCTGGGGTGGGGGTGCTCTTACCCGACTCTAGGCTCTCTTTCTGGAAATACTAAGCTTTAAAAATAAAGTAGAAGACATGAGATCAGATTTCCATTGACACCGTCTTCTCTCTGGTCTGTCTTTCTGTCGCTTAGCATGTGTGTTTCTCCTTCGTTCTAGAAGAGCTGTAGAAGGGAGGCTTTGCCCTCTCCCCGTGCATCTTCTTGAGGTGTTGAACTGAGGAGCATTGCTTGATTCCTTTTATTTGGGGGGGGGGGGCTAGCATTGTACAATGATATTTAGCCCTGGTAGATCAATTTCATTTGCCTATTAATTTTCACATAAGAAAGTTATGTAGTTTTTTAATGTTCTAAGTTTTATTTTCTAAATTCACTGCTACACATAAAAAAGTTGAAGATTGAAATTCAGTACTGATGATTTCCGTGATCGCTGTTAAGATAAAGAAGACAGGTCATCAGTCACTGTCTGCTCAGAAGGCAGAATCCACGTTGATCTCAAGAAGAATCCAGTTTTACATTGAAATATAAACCTCCAGTACCCAGTTCTCCCTCCCCACGACCTTTTATTTGGTCGTGTCTGCTTGTTTTACTAAATAGCCCTGTAAAAGTGTGAGCGTTCTAGGGTAATAACAGCACATGCGAGCAAGTGGACAGAGGTTTCCCTCTCCCACCATGTCGTGTCCCCGAGAAGGCGCGGGTCTCAGCTCTGCACTGCTGTGCTGAAGGCCTAGTCACGGATTTGGCGGGTAGAGCCCTTACCTAGTGAGCTCTCCTTACTTGAGGGCAGCCATATATGGTTCTGTTGTGGGTTGTTTACATTGTAATTGTGTTGCATTTGGAGGGACAATTTATGTGTTAAAATACGCGTTTATTTGACAGAGTTACATTCCATTTTCGCTTTTATCTTCCTAAGGAAGTTGTGGCACTGGCTGTGATGTTGGGTGCTATGAAGCCCGGTGACAGCGTGCTTCAGAGAAGCCGGAGCCAGTGCACTTACTGTCTCTAATGTGCTTTAATTTGTACAGCTAGTTATTTCTTGATTCTTACCTCATTTACCAAAGTAACGATTACAGTCAATCAAAATATATAGGTGTAGCTTTTTTTTTTTTTCCTTAGAAAGAACAAACTGGAAGGAAACATTTAAACTAAGTGTCTTGATTAGTGGGTCTTTGTTTTATAGTCAAGTTAGAGTTGCTTAACACCTGTTTTCTCACTTGATGGTGCCTTGTCTGTCTGTCTTACCATGCTCTTCTGCTCTCCCTGCCTGGACGGGCCTGATGCCAACTGCACACCCATAGGAGCTGGAGGAGGTACGTGCTTAGATATTTCTGTACGTTAGCTAATTTTCATTTATAAACCACCTGCTTTTCCTGAAATCTTTGGTCATGTATAAAATGCTAGCCAAGCTGACATTTGTTTAGCATTTATTTATTTGGTAGTTTGTATAATAATGCATACATAGGATTTATTCATTATATTTCTCACTGTGAGGTGATGGGACTTCAGAAGCAGCCACAAGTGAGCATTCAGAGGGCAGGAACCCACCTATGAGAGACGGCAGGGCCTCCTGATTTCTGAGAAAAAAGGTGCTGGTGGCTCAGGTAGAGCAGAAAAGGACAGGCCATCAGTAAGCTCCCAGTGGGAAGGAATGAAGCCTCTGGGGCTATTGTGAGTCCCTTGTGCCTGGGAGGAAGTGAGGGTGCTCTGTGCATTTCTGGAGCTAATCATCGCAGAGGGCCACTTCTGTCCTTCCTACAGCACACCGTGGCCTTTTCACTTCTCATTAGCTTCTCACCTACAAGGTGAAGAGTGCATGCTCAAAGTGCTCAATTTTAGTAGCTCTCCTCGGAGGCCTGAGAGGTACTGAGAGGAAGCTGTGCTGTCGCACCGAAGTGGGTGACAGGGTCTGGTGTGTAGATTTTGTTCAGAGCAACTGAGGGGAAGGGTACTGCGTCTCATGTTTAAATGTCTGTGGGGTGCTGGAGAGAGAGCACTTGCCTGTGGTGCCTGAGGACCAAGGTTCAATTCCCCAGTACCTATGTAAGCCAGGTGCAAAAGGTGTTGCATGCATTTGGAGTTTGTTTGCAGTGGCTGGAGGCCCTGGTGTGCCTATTCTCTCTCTCTCTTTATCTATCTGTCTGCCTCTTTCACTTTCTCAAATAAAATGAGCAAAATGTTTTGTTTGGTTTTGTTTTTTTAAATAGTACTTAAATACCTGTGGGAATGGTGGGATCAGCACCACCACCTTCGAAGTCAAAGGGTGCAAGCTGCTAGATTCAGATTCACCTGTGCGTCCCAGCAGGCCACACCATTTCAATAGCCCTCACTGGGAGCCAGTTCAATAAATCCCTTATCCCAGGGAGAGTGAAACTACCAATGAGGGCTGCCGGGCCCAAGCCCCAGACCCACAGGCAGGAAGAAAGCAAGATGCAAAGTGGTGTGGGTGATAACATTCTGTGTCTTGTGTTCCTGGGGCCGTGAAACGTTCTGAGAAGATAGACCGACATGCGCTGCGGCAGCCCTCCTGCGATCGAGGGAGCAGCCTTTCTCCTGCCAACCCCAGTCCTAGGGTGCTCACACGTGTTTAACCATAGGCATTGTTACCTGTGTCATCAGAGACAGTATTAGAAGCACACCTTCACCGGAAGCTCACTGACCAGGGTCTAGGTCAGGTTGTTGGAGGTGTTCTACACCATCGAAGACACTGGACTGCCAGCACTGCTGCCCCAGCTCTGGTGAAGAGCAGTTAGGGGTCTGGGGAGCAGCAGATTGAAGGGTTTACTGACCAAACTCCTACTAGCGCAAGGCTCGGGGACAGTCTTGGGTGGTGGAGGCCATGACATAGGCATGCTTGTCCTCACCTAGCAGGATGTGGTTTAGAGCACCAGAGGCTGAGAAGAGGCATGTCTGGGCGGTGGGGGTCTTGCGGGCAGAGGCAGATAAGTGGTATAAGGTCAGTCATCACCATGAGCCTGTCCCCAGCTCTCCCTTTCTTCAGGAACAAATTCTAGAAGCCAGTCAGTCACGGTGTGAACTGGCAACCCTTTTACTTTGCTTTGCTCCTTCCTTCCTTCCTTCCTTCCTTCCTTCCTTCCTTCCTTCCTTCCTTCCTTCCTTCCTTCTGTTCTTTCTTTCTCTCTTTCTTTCTATGTGTTATGTATTTATTTGCAAGCAGAGAGAGTGGGGAGGGAGGGAGAGAGAACGGGCATGCTAAGGCCTTTTTGCCTCTGCTAATGAACACCAGGCGCATACACCATTTTGTGCATCTGGATTTTCGTGAGTACTGGGTGGGGGATTGAACTCCGGCCAGCAGGCTTTTCAGGCAAATGCTTTAAAAACACTCAGCCATCTCTCTAGCCCTTAAAAAAAAAAATGATAGAGTGTTAGTATGTAGCTCAGGCTGCCCTCAACCTCTTGTTACTCCTCCCACCTCAGTCTCCCAAGTGCTGGGCTTACAGCTATGTGCCACCACATTCGGTGTCCTTTTGCTTTGCTTATGTTCAGTGTCGGAGTGCTTAAAGGGAGTCTTCATGTTCTGAGCAAGGACTTGGGCAGGAATGAGTGATGTTGCCATACAGCCCTTTTGCTCGGGCTCACGTCCCTCGTCAGTGTGCTCTGTCAGTTGGTCTCTTTTGTCTTCTCCAGTACCGTTATATTTTTCAGGAAGCGTAGCTTCCAGAATTCTCTGTGATATATTTTATTTATCTCATTCATTCATCCACCCATTCCGTGTTGGCTCATTCAGCTCGTTGTGATTGTGTGTTCATCACTGTGGAGTACCAGTGGCTGAGCCAGGCACAGGGATGTTGCTGGGAAAGGTGTCCAGAGGTTGGCCTCACTGGGCAAGGTCTGGCTTCAAGTCGCTGTCTTCCGGAAGTAATAAACATCTATCACTTGGATGGCTGGCACGCTCTCTACCTGGTGGGTGAGGTGGTCCGCTTTAGGCACCGTCGTGAGACACTTGACACTCTCCTGCTCTAACTGAGGTCCCTGGAGGCACTGTCTTCATTCTGGCTCAGAAAATGTGTCAGTAAGGTGTCTGCTGAGGATGAGGCCTGCTATCTGTCACACAGATAAGTACCTGGCCCTCTCATTTGTCTTCTGCCTAATTTTCATTTTACCTTCCAAATTCTTGATTTATTAAATTCAAGATAGAAGCTGCTGAAAAAATATGGGGAGTAAATGTCAGACTCCCAAAGCAGCCTTGAGTGGTCAGGTTCATGTAGCCTTGAGTGGGTCCCCAAGTCCAAGGCTCAGTGTTCACACTGCAAAGCAGGGAAAAAACTCTCCCCCCCCCCCCCGTCTCTCTCTCGCGCTTTGAAGTATTTTTATTTATTTGAGAGGAGTGAAAGGGTGTGTCAGGGCCTCTTGCCCTTGCAGACAAATTTCGGATGCATGCTGCACTTTATGTATCTGGCCTTACGTGGGTGTTAGGGCATCAAACCCAGACCACAGGCTCACCACAAACACTGATCACCATAAGCAAATGCCTTTTACTGCTGAGCCATCTTCCCTGCCCCAAGGAGCAACTCCTGAAGGATTGTTGCTGGAACCCATGCCAGTCGGGTTTTAGGGGGTCCAGTGGCACGAACAGTAGGCAGTTGTTACCTTTTTTTTTTTTTTTTTTTTGAGGTTGTAGATTGAGGATAAAAGGAATGTCAGTGAGACTAGCAGTGTTAAGTATCTGGGGATGATTCTCAAATTGTTTTGTATATATTGTGTGCAGAAAAATTTTGAGCAGAACGTGTCGGCTCACGCCTGTAATCCTAGAACTTGGAAGGCAGAATCAGGAGGACTAATTCAGGTTCAGAGCCAGTGAGGGTCACACAGTGGGACCTTTCCTCAAAGAAGAAAGGCACTTTGAATCTTCTAAGAGGGGATCAGGAGCAGTCAGGGTGGTTTGGCCTTAGACTTGAGTTACTCCGTAGTCAGAAGGACACAATTTAAATAATTCCACATTCAGATAATGTAGTGCTGACTTGCTCTGATTCTCTTTTACCTACTGGCTTAATCACTCCTCCAGAAGCCCTGAGGTTGCTTAAGCACGTGTGTCTGCCCTGTAAGATGGCTGTACTCGTGCTCCAGCTGGACGGCACATGGGTCCCGTGGAAGAGTCGTGGGTTATAACTTCAGTGTCATTTCTGGGCTCTTCATGCTTGTGGCTCACGTGGTTTGTGCCTTGTCACTGTACTCCAGTGTGTCACGGTAGAACTGGTTTAATTGTTTAGAGTTCTGTCTGAATTTCTGTTATCACCGAGGCTGCGCTGTCCCTTAATCTAAATCAGCTACACATGAAGGCAGGGTGTTTGGAATAGCAGGATTTATGAGCGACAGTGTGCTCCTTCCCCATGCTGTCTGGCCCTCCTGAGTGTGCACCTGAGCGTGTTGAGTGCGGGAAGCCCGTGAGCTGCTAGAAGCACTGTCGGCCGCTCGCGTTCTCGGAGGACAGCCACAAGTCAGGGAGGCAGGAATTCCTAAACTCTTAATTCTCCTAAGTGCAGCTTTTATCAAAAATTTCCATATTTAAAAAAGCATGGAAAGTTGTTTTTTTTTTTTTAAAAAAAAAACCTCAGAAGTTTATTTAAGAAAATCTTTAGCCCATATCATATTTTTGGAGGGGAGACTGAGTTAAAATGGACAAAGATAAATACAAAGAATGAGAAATGTGGCAGGGGAGGTCTGTGGAATGGATGGCAACCTGAAACCTATGTGTGCTGGCTCTTTGGCAAACAGGAAGACATACTTTTATGTGGAAGGTGGTGGGGTTTTAGGGAGTTGAAAGGGTGATTATATTTGTTCCCACTTCAGACAGTTGACGTTTATCTTCTTTTGTCTTCCCTTCTCACAACATGTTTTCATTTTTAGTAGTACATTCTGTGATACACATTACCGATAAGACAGGTGACATGTTTCTTCTCAGTAGGGCAGGGTTTCTGTCATAGTGAGCTATGGCTGTAGAATGTATGAGAAAGGGTCAAATAATTGGCCACATGGAAGTCCGCAATCCCACAGACTCAGCAGTTCCTCCCGTTGGCGCAGTCCTAGCGTGGTGTGGGAAAGCGGCAGCTAGTAGCAGTGCAGGCCGGCGCCCGGCCCTTCAGGTCATCTCCGCCTCCTGCTTGCAGGCTTCCTTGGGACCTGTGAAAGAATGTCTTCTCCCCAGTTCTGCTTTATACTGACTTCTGGGGAAACATCTCTCTTGTGCAAAATCAAGTAATGCTCAAAATCACTGAGTCTGTTTCAGCCAGCTGTGTGATTTGTAATTTCTTGTTCTGTATAGGATGCTGCTAGTGCAAAGTGCAGGCAGATTTAGAGAGCTGTGTGTGTGTGTGTGTGTGTGTGTGTTTAGTTTAATATGCATGTGTGAGCAATAAACACAGCACAGCTTATTTTGTTCATGAGCTTATAAGCAAAATCATTATGATAACTGTAGAAATACAGTATCAGGTATTGTGAGTTAGACAACAGGCTGGTGTAGGAAAAGGAACTGGGCAGAGCAGGGCTGCCTGAAAGCATCCTGTGCCTGCTGCACCATGGCCTGCAAGAGGCCAGTGTGGGTTGGTGCTTTGGGACTCATTGGGCCTCCCGTAGCCCCTGGGTAGGGGCTGGGAAAGAAACCCCTGGATTTCCTAGTTCCCACCCACTGGTTTGTTACCTCTTGATTCATTTTCTTAGTAAATTACAGCTGTATTTTACGGGCTTGTCAAGAGTGAATGGCAGTTTGTGGAGTGGAGGGACCTCTGGAGTCATCTGACCCAGGTTTTAGTCTATCCTGTAGTGGCTTGGTGTCTCCTTAGACAGCTGTTGCAGTCAGGTTTGCATTGCTGGTAGAAATCACCCAACCAAGAGCAACTTGTTGGGCGGGGGAAGAAGAGGTTTATTTTGGCTTATAGACTCCAGGGGAAGCTCCATGATGGCAAGGGGAAACGATGGCATGAGCAGAGGGTGCTCATTACCCTCTGGCCAACATAAGGTGGACAACAGCAACAGGAGAATGTGCCAAACACTGGTAAGGGGACACTGGCTATAATGCCCATAAGCCTTCCCCCAACAATACACTACCTCCAGGAGGTGTTAGTTCCCAAATCTCCATCAGCTGGGAAACTAGCATTCAGAACACCTAAATTTATGGGCGACACTTGAATCAAACCGCCACAACTGCCAACTTTTCTTACTTCATTTTATTTATTTGCAAGGAAAGAGAGAGAGAGAGAGAGAATATGGGTATGCCAGGGCCTTTTACCACTGCAAATGAACTCCAGAAGCATAAATCACTTTGTGCATCTGGCTTTACATGGGACTGGGGTATTGAACCTGTGTCATTAGGCCTTGCTGAGCCGTCTCTCCAGCCCTACTTAGCTTTTCTGAGTTTCAGTTTCATATTTATAGGTTGGAATAATTCCTAGCTCACCTAGTTTCTGTGAGGACTAAAATAATAAAAAGCAAAAAGTTTCATTAGTGAACTCATAACATCAAAGTAGGGGTGGAGAATCCCAGGGCTCACAGCAGACATTGCAGGTTTTGAGAACGGGCGGTGCTGGCCTGCAGTGGTGGCATGGACCCCAGCGTGGCCAGGGGTCCACTCCCTGCAGTGGGCTCCTTGTTTGTACAAGATGTGCTCTGCACATTCACACAGTGCCGGGGCTACACAGGGTCCTGGAGCCAAGGGAGTTGGAGCCTCACAAGCAGGGGCCAGGCGCATGGTGTGGGGACACAGGCTTGCTTTTAGTTTGGACATGAGCCGGCTTGGGGGTGACAGGCTATTACTTGAAGAATTTATGTGTAGGTTTCCCTCCATTTGTGGGATTTCCAGATTTGTCTCCACTTTCAGGCAGCTAGGAATTTGCCAAGTGCTTAAAGAAACAAATGTAGACAGTCACGAGGAGAGCAAGGATGCGCATCCCTCATCAGTTCTGCACACGCTCCAGACAGCTTGCAAAGTTGTCTGGGAGTACTTTATATCATCCACCACTCTCCACTATGTTGTATCACTCAGGCTTTCTGAAATTCGCGTTTTAAAGTTCTGAGCTCTGGCCAGGCTGTGGTGGTGGTGGAGGCACACACCTTTAATCCTTGGACTTGGGAATCAGAGGTCAGAAGATAGCTGTGAGTTCCAGGTCAACCTGGACTGGAGTGAGGTCCTACCATGGGGGGGGGGGTCGTGAATTCTCAGCCTTGGAGGACCTCTAGCTCCTTTCCAATGCATTAACCACTTCCAGGCAAACAGTAAGTAACCAGGCCAAACCTGTGATTGCCTTCCCAGTCTTAAAATATCACTAAGGCAACACATTGCAATTTAAAAAATAAGAACTTACTAATATCATTTCAAAGGAAGGGAAAATACTGCTAACGTAGACGTCAATGTAAGGGAAGAAACGACAGTGTAAGATTGTGTGGGGATGTTGAGATTGCTGTTATACCATGTTGTCACGGTAAACCTTTTCCCGGGGAGAGGTGAATACCCAGGTAGGGCAGATGACAGACCAAGGGACGATTACACCAAAACCAGTTTTTTTGGTGAACCAGTGAATTTATTGGGGTTAGAGAGCAGGATGGGGGGCTGGTTACAGGAGCAATAGATGACTCAAATGCTGCCACACCCCACGTCTCATGCCATCCTGCATGACAACCTCCCCATGGCTGCATCACCAGAAAGCCCACCTCAGCATAGTGGTGGCTCACACTTTGTCTCTGGAGCTCACTGCAACACTTGCAGGCAGCTCCACGGGAGAGCCTCTCCTCTCAGCAGTTAACTGTTTTTCTTTTGAATTTTTTAATATTTTATTTATTTGCATGTAGAGAGAGAATGTGGAGGCACCAGGGCCTCCAGCCACTGCAAAAGAACTCCAGATGCGTGCACCACTTTGTGCATCTGGTTTTACTGGGGAACCTAACCCAGGTTGTTAGGCTCTGCAGGCAAGCGCCTTAACTGCTGAGCCATCTGGCCACCCTTGTTTCCCCTTTATATAGCCTTAGTGCGGGTCTTGCAGCTCTTTCTAAGGCTTGTTGACTTCCTGAGTCTCTGGAACCTCCTTCCTGTTCTCGCCCTCAGGAAGGGATGTTTCAGTTTCCAGCTAACATAACCTTGGGGCATGGTCTCCCAGACTTGACTTCTAGAATCTACACAACATTCTGCTCCTTCCTCTGTCTCTTCCATTCTTTCCTGGATGTTCCTGAGCCTTAGGGGGTGAGGTAGATGTCCATCTGTGGCTAAGCATGGGACTGTTATAGCACAATAGTCATCACTTAGTCTTAGGAGCTTGATCAGTTAAGAGTTTCCATCAGCAGCCACTGTCAACCACGAGTTCTCCTCTAGGACCACTGCAGACAGAAGCAGTAATAGTAGCAATACTCTGGGCACAAGTGTAGGTGTTTAGCAAACAGTTTAACAAAACTGTCACAGCTGTATATCAAAACAGTGTGGTGGCTTTCCTACCAGGGTCTATGATCTTCACATGCACAGGCTTTGACCAGGTTTACAGTACCAGGCGTGAACTTCCTCCTGTAGAGTGGACTTTGAATCCAATCAGAGCATTGTTCTTGTCACTGTCACACAGGCAGGCACCTCTGGCCTGGCATACTGGTGTCGAAGCACACGGGCCATGGCCAAGTAGCACCGCTAACGACCATCTCCCCAGCAGCCTACAGAGTAACTTTCAGCATGATGAAAGCCTGTCGGCAGCAAGGGTGCTTCCAGCTCAGTCCAGACCTGATTCCTCCACAGCCTACAACCAAGGCATGCAGTCTTCAGCAATAGGGTCTTACCATTGAGTTCTGGAATGCAACCAACAATCACTATTTTCATTTTGGGGGTCCTTCTGGACCTCCCTGACACTGACCTTCATTCAGCAACCTCATGGCCTTTCCATCCAAGCAGGATGTCTTCCTTTAAGTTGTTTACTTGTGGTCTTTAGGGTCTTCTCAGATACCTATCTTAACATGCAGAGCACCCAGAGGTTAGCTCTGTAGCATTTGTAAAACCTTAGATGACCTTATTATACAACACTTTGACAGAGGTAGGCAGGGTCTCTGATCTCTAGCACCCAGGAGGAGAATCACTATGAGGCCAGCCAGAGACAACATAGTGAATTCCACGTCAGCCTAGACTAGAGCAAGACACCTCAAAAAACAAAATCCCCAGATAGGGCACACACAGGAGACCAAAGGATCATTGTACCAAAATAAGTTTGGCATGCCCATAAGTTTTGGGGGTTACTTACAGAGCAGGCTAAGTGGTTGCTTACAGGGAGAATAGATGATTCACGACAAGAAATCTCATCGCATCCTGGATGAGCACTTCCCCATAGCTGCATCACAGAAAGCCCACCTCAGCACAGGTGAGGACTCACAAGCTGCAGCTCCGTGGAGAGACCGTCCTCAAAGCAGCTGTCCCCTTTGTATATACATAGCCTTGGGGTGGGGTCTCCCAACCCTCTCCGTTCGCGCAGCTCTGCAGCTTCCTTCCTGCACGCCTCCCCGACAGGAAGAAATGTCCGGGTTCCACAACACACACGCCTCCCGTTTTTCCGGTCCTCGTGGGCAGCTCTTGCATGCATTTAACATGTGGCCTCATAACTAGGATAACGGGACCAATGCAGTCTGCAGAACAGGCCTGGCGGGCGTGTTTAACCTTGTGAGCCTTCGTTTTTGTTTCCAGCTTGGATGAATCTGAGCACAGTGCATGCTGAGGTTCATACCATTCTGTCATAGTCTGTTAGTTACTAAGAGGTCTTTCTTTTAAAGGACTTCTCTTGACTTTTTCATTACATTTCTATAGCCAGATCAAGTCAAAGTCATGTTCACAAGTATGTCCAAGGAAATTAAGAACTGGTGCATGAAAAGATAGGAAAACAGTTCCAAACCCTAGCGTGCCAAAGCAAGCTTATGATACAGGCAAGTGCGTTTACTCCTACTTTTCTCTGTGTGCTTAGGGAGGAAGCTTAAAGGAGAGCAGGTGTCCCCTCATGCAGACTTTAATCTCCGTTCTGTGTCCCTTCTCCCTCAACCCCCCTGCAGCTCGCTGATGACCGCATGGCATTGGTGTCGGGCATCAGCTTGGATCCGGAAGCAGCCATTGGTGTGACAAAACGCTCACCTCCGAAATGGGTGGATGGAGTAGATGAGGCAAGTGAAATGTTAGTTTCACCATTTCTTTAGGGTGACAACCATGTTTTATGATATCCCCATATGTAGGTTAATTTGGCTACACTTGAGGTGGTATCCCTAGATACAGTTAGGCTTTGGAGTTATTCATTTTATATACTACGAGAAAAAATTGTGAGCGTGTATGTGTTAATGATTTTGGCTTTAGTTTTAACATGAGTATATTCATGTTGAATTATAGAAGGAAATTGGAAGACTATATAAGGAAGAGTGTTTTGTTTCTTTTTGGTAACTTGAATTAAAAGTTGCTCATGTTGCCAGCAAGTTCACTGACGACCTGCTTCTCCGCCAAGTGTGGCTGATGGCCTTGGAGGCAGACAGATGCCTGCCAGGACTGAGCGGAGCTGTGGTGACTTGATATGTTTAGATACAATATGATGTTGGTCGAATTAAACAGAAGATGAAAGAATTGGCCAGCCTTCATGACAAGCATTTGAACAGACCCACCCTAGACGACAGCAGTGAGGAGGAGCATGCCATCGAGATAACTACCCAGGAGATAACACAGGTGAGGACACAGGCTGGTCCTGGGGAAGTAAAAGGCCAGCCTGGTCTTTCCTTTCCACCTCCAGAACCACTGCATGTCGCCCCTTTAAGCTAGCGGATGGTTTCCTGTAGCTTCGTGTCCCAGCCTCAAGTCCTCAGAGGGACTTAAAAAGGCCCAAGGTCTGCAGGATACAGGCATGTGTTGTGATGGCTTTCTTGATGGTATGGGGAATGTTTTTCAGTTGTCAGTACATACCACTGTGTATTGATTAAACAAAAATTAGATCTAGGATAGTAATGAATTCAACCATTTAATATTAAAATGTATAGCTTCAGGCTATAAGGATGGCTTTGTGGGTAACGTGCTTGCCTGCAAAGCCAACGGACCTAGGTTCTATTCCCCAGTACCCATGTAAGCCAGATGCACAAGGTGGCGCATGCATCTGGAGTTTATTTGCAGCAGCTGGAGGCCCTAGCACACCCATTCTCTCTCTCTCTCTGCCTCTTTCTCTCTGCCAAATAAATAAATAAAAATAAAGTATTTTAAAATGTAGCTTCTATTGTGTTACTAGTACTTAAAAATTTTATGTTAAACTACAGTTCTCATAATTGAAAGTATCCTAGGAAATTTTCTTGAAGAATGTTGAGTTGACTAATTTTTTTATGGCTTTAACAATGATTTTATTTCAGCTGTCTGAAAATATAAAAGGGATGGGGAAATTTAGAATAAAATCATAGATTCTTAGCATGTATTAGATCTCTCAAGGTCTATCTGGTGCCCAAATATGATCAGTGTTCCATAATCAAGGTTTGATTACTTCTAGCCCCCAATGGGGTACCAGAGTTGACTGATTTTTTAAGTAGTGTGACTAGTGTTTAATAAAACTAGGTACTAATTACCCAAGGAAGTACTCAGTGTTTGCACCCAGGCCTGAACAGTGTGGCTGGGGCAGGCTGGGGCATGCCTCTCACTCTGGTCCTTTGATTCCAGCTTTGTCCTCTGGATAGTGGGACAAGAACTATCACTAGTGCCTGCCTCAAAGTATGCTGTGGGGAGTGCGTGAAAAGAAGGCTAGAAAGGAGTTAGAAAGGAGTAAGTAGCTTGGCATGGTGTATGCAGGGCAGGGCAGGGCACACAGCAGGCACTGCCCATGGAAGCTGAAGTTGAGTCAAGTCTTCTATGTGCGTGAAGCCTCCTCCTTGCTCTGCCCAGTCTCCATGGGCAGGTACCTCCTTTTCACAGAGGCCTTGGCCAGGAGAGGGTTCTTGCCCTGAGCCAGGCCATTCTCTCAGCTCTTCCACAGGTGCCAGCGCGCTGTACAGGCCCTGCCC